>OX451741.1:224384189-224984189 GCA_948472305.1 Vicia faba
AAGCTAAACTATTACAAATGGCGCGGGTCCACATCGCCAAAATTAAACCGGACCCGATTTAGCGGAAAAATAAATAATGCGAAGAAATAAAGTGCGAAAAGTAAATTACAACGCTTTGGGAGATTTACAAAATTATAATTAACGACATAAGATAAAGGCGCAAATTAAAGAATTAAAACGAAACTAGGGCGTTGGACCCTTTTGCAAATAATTAAAAGTTAATGAGAATTAAAAATTAAATGATTAAATGTTTTTTGGTATTTTGTATTTTTTAAATTTAATGGAAAAAAGAAATTAATTAAAATTAAATCAAGAAGCAAACCCTAATTCTAATATTTTTTATTTATTAAGAAAGAATTAAAATAAGATCTAAATTAACCTAAAATTTATGTATAATTTAAATAGGAAAATAAATAAATAAATAAATAATAATTATTATTCTAAAAAAGAGGGGAAAATATTAAAAGGAATAAAAAATAGCAATTAACCTAATTCTACATTTTTGGATTTTTATTAAAAAGAAATTAATATTAAAACCTAATTAAACTAAGTAATCTACATTTTTATTTATTCATGAAAATAATTAATATATAAATATTTATTAATTTTGGCCTTTTCTGATTTTTTAGTGTTTTTATATTTTATAGAAAAAAAATAAATTAATTAATTAAAGCAATAAAAATAAATAATATAATAATTAAAACAATAAAAATAAATAATCAAACCAGGGTGGGGTGTTGCCCCAAATAAGGAGGTATAACTTTGAGAGGCCTGGACTTTAGGCCCAATGCTATCCAGAATTTGTTGACTTTCTGAATCCAGTAGGACGCGTTGACTGGGAGTGTATGATACGCTTTGAATTCTGGCCTTTGATCCAACGTTGGGATGTACGTGGCTGGCTTGATGATGGAGGCACATGGTGTATTGTGATGCTTACGCTGCATGGGAACGGTTATCACAAAATAATAAACGAAATATGCAAGACCTGGGACTTGAACCCAGGTCTTGAAGGCCATATGCGTGTATCCCTGGCCACTGAGCCATTATGTTTTATTTAACAAATAATATCAAACAAATAACAAAAAGCAAACTCAACGCATAATGGGCAAAACGCGCGTAAATTCAAAATCAACGAATCAATGAGGGACAACACATCATCGTCCTCACTTTTTTCTGAAACATAGGCCTATGAGAACGGTTTTGCACGCGTTGCTGTATGCCACCTACAAGAAAATAGCGATTAGATGATGGGTGAATATAAATTGTTCGCGACTACTGGGATTCCTTCGTCCAGTAGAGCTGAATGCAATGGCCTAAGTCTGGAACCTCAATTTTTCCTCATCTCAAAAACCCCAAATTAATGAACCTGCAAACCCTAACTTTCATCCATGGCAGAATTTTATGCATAGCGCAATAATCAAATTAAAGGTGATAGTTAGTTTTAAAACAGTGCAAAGAACAAGAATCCATCAACAAAAACATAAAAGGATGCATGAATTATGATATATGATTTGGCATTTTTCTCTTCACAGTCTGAATCGTGGATACCAATTCGTGACGTTTTAATGGATATTCTGGATTGGAAATTGATCAGGGCAACCTTGGCAAGCTTTTGAAAAAGAAATTGGGACCTGAATCGACCTAGAACCTTGAAAACAGTTTTATGCTTTTTGAGAATTTTTTTGCAAGTTTGTATGAGGTTTTGAGCGCAGCTTTTTTCTTAGAGTATTAGGGTTCTCATTCTGATCATATATGGAGTGGTTTAGGTTAAAAACTTTGCACAAAATCCATGGCCATAATGATTTCACATATTTGATTCTTGAAAATCTTTTTCAATCTTTTTTCATGTTGTTTTTGTTCAATCATGATCCAATCACACCAAAACTTTCCTATTTAAGACTTACACGAAATATTGAGCTTATAATGTGCATGAAAAGATTTTTTTAGGTTAGTTTGATATTTTTCATATATTAAAATCATTTAAATGAATATAAATTAATATTAATTCAAATAAATAATTAAAAAATATGAGAATACTTCCCTTTGGGACTAGTGGTCGTGCATAGGCTTGGCATGAAGAAATTTGGAAGATAATTGGGCCCCTTTGCATTTTTAGGCCTTTTGCATCATTGTTGATTTTCAAAAATTTCCAAAAATTTCCCAACTTCCACAAGGCATAACTTGGTCAATTTTTAAGCTTTTCACATGTTCTTGGACATTTTGGAAAGGTCTTTGAGTCCTTTAACCAATGCCTTTGGTCCCATGTCATTTTGATTTACCAATCTCAAGTTATGGCCTTTGACTTAAAGTCACTTTTTGTTGACTTTTGAAAATGACCTATAATGTTGAAATTGATAACTTTTTGTGAGAGCATTTCTTGGACTTGGAACATGAAGATGAATTGTAGGAAATGTCTTTCTCTTCAAAATGAGCTTTGGATGGAAATTTTCTGATAATCCATGTGAAAGTTATGCCCTGGTCAATTTCAGTTGACTTTTTCAGCTGTCCAAATATAGCAACTTTTGCATCTTTGATGATTTCTGAGCCAAATTTTGAGAATCATGATCAAGCATTGATCAAATGATGTTTGTGGCTTCAAAATGATATATTGACCATAAATTTGAACTTTTGACTGTCAAATGACCATTTTGCCCCTACAGTTGACTGTAGTGCAATCTAGGGTTTTGACTGTGCAATTTTGAGCTGAATGCCTTGAAACTTGATATGAAGATACTTGACCATCTTTTTAAGCATGTGAGACTTGATTGGGCCTTTGAAAAGTTCATTTGCTTGACCAGAACTCAAACCCTAGTTTTGACTGTCTAGGAGACAGTTGAGCTGCACAACCCTTGGGGGAATTTTGTGACTTTGACTTTGGCAATTCTTGATGAATATGGGAGGGCAAATTTTGGGGTACAACAGTTGCCCCTGTTCAATCTTCTTAGACCTGAGGATGCAGATTGGCTGACGTGCCTTTCGTAATCCGAGGGTAGAAGATGATTGAACACTAAAGTGCCCAGAAATTTGCGCTCACATAGTAACAGTGATGATGAGGGAATGGGCTTATAGATGCCATTTAGAGATTGCTGGATAGGATGATGGGCTTATAGATGCCATCTGGACGTTGATCGCGTAGGAGATTCCTTAGCGAGAACTTGCATACCTGCAAAACAGAAAAATGAGTAGCTGACACGTTGCAGGAGCTGATTTTTGATGCTTGATATAGATATGTCCTGACTGATTACAGGAGCTGAGTCTGGAGCTTCAAACGTTGATGAATGAACCAGAGATGGTTACTGCCTTAACCTGAATGATAAGTGAACCTTGGATGATTTTAACTTCAACAACGCTCGTTGAGAAAATCTTGGTGAGGATCACCATCTTCGTAGTGTCAGGAAGAGAACCAAAGGACATTATAATCTGAAAGGAGATATCACCTCACGCTCATGCCGGAGAGGGAAACATCTGAAGAAGGAATTACCACCTCACACGCCGTTGGAGAGGGGACCATAAGAGAATATCACCTCACGCTCATGCCGGAGAGGAGAACATCTGAAAAAGGAATTACCACCTCACACGCCGTTGGAGAGGGGACCATAAGAGAATATCACCTCACGCTCATGCCGGAGAGGAGAACATCTGAAGAAGGAATTACCACCTCACACGCCGTTGGAGAGGGGACCATAAGAGAATATTACCTCACGCTCATGCCGGAGAGGGGAACATCTGAAGAAGGAATTACCACCTCACACGCCGTTGGAGAGGGGACCATAAGAGAATATCACCTCACGCTCATGCCGGAGAGGGGAACATCTGAAGAAGGAATTACCACCTCACACGCCGTTGGAGAGGGGACCATAAAAGACTATCACCTCACGCTCATCGTCGGAGAGGAAAACATCTTGAAAAAGGAATTACCACCTCACGCTCACCGTCGGAGAGGGGACCACAAGAGACTATCACCTCACGCTCATGCCGGAGAGGAGAACATCTGAAGAAGGAATTACCACCTCACACGCCGTTGGAGAGGGGACCATAAGAGAATATCACCTCACGCTCATGCCGGAGAGGGGAACATCTGAAGAAGGAATTACCACCTCACACGCCGTTGGAGAGGGGACCAAGAGAACTTCTACTGAGTCTTTATCAGAAAAATCTGTTTGGAGTCGATTTAACTGGACTGGAGAAGTCCTTGAAATATGTTTGAGAATTTCAACCGCATCTTTCCTGAAAGGTAAAGGTCAGTTATTTGCAATGCATGATATGGATCAAGCAATGATGTTCTCAACATAAATGAGATTCATATGATGCAATACGTTATGCATGCTATAATGATGTATGTGATGATTCATGTGTGTTTTTGTCTAGGAAAATAAATCCTTGACGGGTGCCGGGAAGTCATATCCTGGGCTGATGTTGAGGAAGAGCTTTTGCTTCCGCTGTGGATGATTGTTGCAAGAATACCGGTAGGAGAAGATAACTCCGTTGAGGAATAAACTTTGGCAAATGAAATAATTCTGCGGGAGAAAAGATACTCTAGCGATCATGCTGGGGAGTGCTACTCTGTGGGGATAGCGATGCTTCGCTGAGTAGATGAAGATAACTCCGCTGGGGATACCGTTGATGAGTTATGCTGGGGATATCCTTGTTGTGCTGGAAGTATTGATAGACTTCGCTGGGGGTAGGAAGATACTTTGCCGAGGACGCTTTTTCCGTGGCTTTTGGCTGAGGATAACCCAGTTATATCCTGTTACGGAAATAACTCTTTAAATCAAGCCGGGACGACGCGTTCGTGCTCTGCGAGGGGTAAGCTTCCAGAATCTACTGGGGATAAGCTTGCTGCTTGGGGAGATATGAATTCCAACTTTCCTGGGGAAATAGGACTGGACTCTCCTGGGGGAAGTTTGAATTGCAGGGAAGTGATTCCTTTGAATGTTGTTGTACCGCCGGGGAACAATCTTTAGACCAAGACTGCCGGGGATGCTTGTTAAGAATGCGTGCTGCTGGGGAGGTATTGAGAACTACAGGAGGATACTCAATTTCCTTGATATTTGACAATTTGCTTGGAGAAGAATGTATTGTTTTGCTGAACTACTCTCTGGGGAATTAAGATACACTTGGCCGTGTTCTTCAGCTGAACCTACCTTGGTACCTTGGGGGATAGAACAATTAGACTGCTCAGACAACTCTTTATTGCCCCTGTTTCTAGTGTCACCTGCAATTAATTCCTTTGTTTCGTATGCAAATATTTATGAGTTAGCAAATTATTGTCAATGCATACATCACAAATTGAACCTTGGACGTTCTTCGCAAAGCAAAACAGAAAAAGAAAAACACTTGGGCACGTTTAACTGGAAATATATTTTTATTGATTTTGGATGGCCTGAATAGGCGTTTTGTGTACAAGAGGCTGACGCCCTAGTAAGAGGTACGTCGCCGATCAAAAGAGTTTATACAAATTTTATACAAATGAAAATAAAACAGCTGTGTGAAAGATGAATGATCCACTGGGTTTCAACTCTGCTATTGCCTTTATAACTCCGAGCGTCTCATCACTTGATGACCTTGGTTGAAGGTGAAGCTGACTGATCGATGCCGTTTGAACTTGATGCAGATACCGGATTCTGGATGCAAAGTGATCAATGAGACATAGTTTTACGCTTTATCCCTAATTTTTGCCTGGACCGCCCTTTCGGGTTTTCAGTCCACCGGGATACCCATTTTTGCCCAAGCCGCCCTTTCAGGTTTTCGACTTGCCGGGTGTACAGATTTTTTTCATTTTCATCCCTTCATTTTGCCCGAACCCTTTTGGTTCGACGGGAAGCCCTAATTTTTGCCTAGGCATGTCAGCCTAGCGGGTCTTTTTTATGCGTAGTATTTTTTAACTATGTCTGCATTGGCGGGGTGAGGAAGGTCGTCACCATCCATATTGGTTAAGATCATTGCTCCTCCTGAGAACACATGCTTAACCACAAATGGCCCTTCGTACGTAGGGGTCCATTTGCCCCTTGGATCACTCTGAGGTAAGATGATTCTCTTGATAACCAGATCCCCGACTTGATATTCCTGTGGCCTGACCTTTTTGTTAAATGCCCTGATCATTCGTTTCTGATACGTCTGACCATGGCAGATAGCAGCAAGTCTCTTTTCGTCAATGAGATTGAGTTGATCAAGTCGTGTCTGGATCCAATCATCTTCGTTCAGATTTGCATCCTTCATTATCCGGAGAGAGGGAATTTGCACTTCGATCGGCAAGACTGCCTCCATACCATAAACCAGAGAGAATGGAGTTGCCCCGGTTGACGTCCTGGCTGAGGTACGGTACCCATGGAGAGCGAACGGTAACATCTCGTGCCAATCTTTGTATGTTACTGTCATCTTTTGCACGATCTTCTTGATGTTCTTGTTAGCTGCTTCTACAGCCCCATTCATCTTCGGTCTGTAAGGAGAAGAATTGTGGTGCTGTATCTTGAACTGTTCGCAGAGCTCAGCAATCATCTTATTGTTCAGATTGGTACCGTTGTCTGTAATAATCTGCTCAGGGACGCCGTACCGACAAATCAGGTTGTGCCGAATGAACCGTGCCACAACAGTCTTGGTTACTGTAGCATAGGATGCTGCTTCAACCCACTTTGTAAAATAGTCGATCGCCACTAAGATGAAGCGATGTCCATTGGATGCCGTAGGTCTTATCTCGCCGATCATGTCTATGCCCCACATTGCAAACGGCCACGGCGCAGTCAGAACATTCAGGGGAACCGGAGGAACATGCACCTTATCTGCGTAGATCTGGCACTTGTGGCATGTCCTCGAATGTTGGTAGCAGTCAGCTTCCATTGTGGACCAGTAATATCCTGCCCGTAGGATCTTTTTAGCCATAGTATGTCCACTGGAATGCGTACCAAAGGTCCCTTCATGTAGCTCTTCCATGATTCTTTCTGCTTCAATCTTGTCCACACAACGCAGTAAGGTTGAATCATGATTCCTCTTGTACAAGATGCCGTTGCTTAGGAAGAACTTTGCTGCGAACCGCCTCAGGAATTTCTTATCATTGATGGAGGCACCTTCAGGGTATTCCTGAGCTTCCAGATATCTTTTCACTTCATGGTACCAAGGCTTCTCAGTTACCAGTTCAGTTTCGAGATCACAACAGTATGCCGGTTCGTCCAATTTCCAGATGATGATCCGGGGAGCTTCATTATCCCATTTGACCTTGAACATTGAAGACATTGTAGCTAACGCGTCCGCTAACTGATTCTCTTCTCTTGGAAAGTGCTCGAAGGTTATCTCTGTGAAGTGGGGAATCATGGTCAACACACATTCTCTGTAAGGAATCAAGTTTGGATGTTTCGTATCCCACTCTCCATTGATCTGATTGATCACTAGAGCGGAATCTCCGAAGACACTTAGAAATTTGATCCTTAGGTCGATCGCAGCTTGAAGACCCATGATACACGCCTCATACTCCGCCATGTTGTTGGTACAGTTGAAACACAGCCGGGCAGTGAGTGGAGTATGAGTACCTTGTGGAGATATGATAATGGCGCCGATACCATTTCCCAAAGCATTGGAAGCTCCGTCAAAGTGCATAGACCATCGGGATCCTGGTTCAGGTCCTTCATCCGGTCCAGGTACTTCACAATCAGTTACAATCATGATGCTTTCATCCGGAAACTCGAAGTTCATTGATTGGTAGTCATCTACAGCTTGATGAGCTAAGTGGTCTGCCAGTACACTCCCCTTGATGGCTTTCTGGGTCGTATACTGAATGTCGTATTCCGTCAAGATCATCTGCCATCTTGCAATTCTCCCAGACAGAGCAGGCTTTTCGAATATGTATTTTATCGGATCCATCTTTGAGATCAACAAGGTAGTGTGAGTCAGCATATACTGTCTCAGCCGGCGAGCAGCCCATACCAAAGCGCAGCAAGTTTTCTCAAGCAGTGAGTATCGGGTCTCACAGTCGGTAAACTTTTTGCTAAGGTAATAAATGGCATGCTCTTTTCGGCCAGACTCGTCATGCTGCCCCAGCACACACCCCATTGAGTTGTCAAGCACTGTCAGATATAGGATCAGAGGTCTCCCTTCAACCGGCGGCATAAGGATAGGTGGTTCTTGAAGATACTCTTTAATTCTGTCGAAGGCAGCCTGACATTCATCGTTCCAACGCACTACCTGATCTTTCTTCAGCAGCTTGAAGATTGGCTCACAGGTAGCAGTCAAATGAGATATGAATCGAGCGATGTAATTCAGGCGTCCTAAAAAGCCTCTGACTTCCTTCTCTGTCTTAGGAACTGGCATCTCTTGAATAGCTTTGACCTTAGCAGGGTCCACTTGAATACCTTTATCACTGACCACGAAGCCTAGCAACTTCCCAGATCTTACCCCGAAGGTGCACTTGTTCGGGTTCAATCTCAGCTTGTATAGTTTCAACCGGTCAAACAACTTCTGTAGATGATCTAGGTGCTCTTCCTCAGTCTGGGACCTGGCAATCATGTCGTCCACATACACTTCGATCTCGTGATGGATCATGTCATGAAATAAGGCAACCATGGCACGCTGGTAGGTTGCCCCAGCATTCTTTAATCCGAACGGCATGACCTTGTAACAGAAGGTGCCCCACTGAGTAACAAATGTAGTCTTCTCCATATCTTCAGGTGCCATCTTGATCTGATTGTATCCTGAAAAGCCATCCATGAAAGAGAATACCTTGTGCTGAGCTGTATTATCAACAAGGACATCAATGTGAGGCAAGGGGAAGTCATCTTTGGGGCTGGCCCTGTTCAGATCCCTGTAATCTACACACATTCTGACCTTGCCGTCCTTTTTAGGTACCGGCACCACATTAGCAACCCACTGAGGGTAGGAAGTCACTGCAAGAAACCCGGCATCAAATTGTTTCATCACCTCGGCTTTAATCTTTTCAGACATCTCTGGGCGCATCCGACGGACCTTTTGTTTAACTGGAGGGCAGTCTTCCCTAGTTGGTAAGTGATGAACGACAATATCGGTATCCAACCCTGGCATGTCTTCGTAGGACCAGGCAAAGATCTCCATATAGTCGTGTAACATCTTGGTTAACCGTTGCTTCACGCTGAGCTCTAGGTTAGCACCAATCTTTACCTCTTTTCTGTCTGCCTCAGTACCCAGGTTTATAGTTTCCACTGGCTCTTCATGGGGTTGAATTGCCCTCTCTTCCTGAAGCAACAGTCTAGCAAGCTCGCCAGGCACTTCGCAATCATCTTCACCTTCGTCTTCGGCTAAGTTGATCGGATTTTCGAAGTCATAATTGGCATTAGCAGAGTTGTTATCAGCGAGATCCAGAGTGGATTGGAACCTGTATGAGTGAGTGTGTGTGTAAATACAGCTGTTTTGAAAATTATGTAAAGGAGAAGGAAAGATAGAAAAGGAACACAATATTTGCAATGCGAAAATAGTCCAAGATTTTTATTCATGATGTATAAAATGACAGTTCATATGCCCTCACAAATAGAACCACGGTGCCTCGGGTAAGACACCGGGCCATAGAGTTTATCATTGTTTATTACAAAATAACAAAACATGGGAATTCATTACTGTGTCACAAAGGTAACAGGGGTATGATCCTTTGCACTCCAATTGTTCAATCCTTCTTCGGCCGTCGGATAAATCCAGCTGTTGAATTCGGCTTCGTCCACTTCAAGGTCTTCCCCGACAGCATTCGCTTCTGAACCTTTAATAAATACCGGAGGCCTTCCGATCTTCTCTTTCCTCATAACTCTCTGCCCTTCTGAAGTGAAACCTAGCCCAAGTTTATCAGTCTTCTGGGTGAAGTCTGGCAGTTTGCCCCAGTTGGCACCTTCACCCTTTTGCACTACAGCCCTGGCATCCTTTAGGGAAGCCATCTTCAGAGGACCACCTGTTTCTGCTGTTTCTGCTGCGATTGGAAACACCTCCTCGAAATGCTGAAAGGGGGTCTCGATGAACTCCCCATCCATCTCAATGTATCTGAACGAGTTTAGGTGGCTCACCATGTATTCTTCCTCACCTTGCACGGTGACAATCTTCCCTCTGACGGGGTACTTCAGCTTTTGATGCAAGGTAGAGGTCACTGCCCCAGCCTTATGTATCCAGGGTCGACCCAGCAGACAAGAGTAAGATGGACGGATATCCATCACATAAAAAGTGGAATCGAACACCTGAGAACCCACACGAATTGGAATGTCAACCTTCCCGTGGACCATTCTCTTCGAACCGTCAAAGGCCCTGACAATGATGTTGCTGGGTTCCAAATCCAGGCCTTCATAATCTAGACGATCCAGAGCCTTCTTGGGTAGCACATTCAAAGATGACCCAGTATCAACCAACACATGTGCCAAGGTGGTGCCCCTGCATTCGATTGAGACATGCAGCGCATCATTATGATCTTTCCCCTTTGAGGTCAAATCGGCATCTGAGAAGCCCAAGCCATTATCTGCCGTCAGATTTGCTACGCAATCCGTGAACTGGACTGCAGAGGTTTCATGTGGCACATGGGCTGTCTTGAGGAATGAGATGAGGGCCTTTGCATGGGCCTCAGAGCACAGCAATAGGGAGAGCATGGAGATCTTGGAGGGCGTATGCCCCAGCTGTTCCACGACATTAAAATCGCTCTTCCTTATAATCTTCAAAATCTCCTCCATCTCTTGTGGGGAGGCCTCAGCAGCTATTGGTATGGGTACCTCCATCTGGGAAGGCTCAGTTTCAATTCCCTTGCCCCGAGCATTGGATGACTCGGCAGCAGGAGAAACAATAGGATCAGCAGCAGGAATAACAACTTGATCAGCCACGGGAGTAGGTGTACTTGCAGGAATTATCAGGAGTGGTCTTCTAGCAGCAGGTGGCGCAATGTCAGGCGAGAAGAGCCTGCCACTGCGGGTAACTTTGGCCGGGCCAGTGATGTCACAGATGCTGGCGCCAGCGTTGAGCTCTTGTTTAACTCCGTTTATATATACATCTGCCCCATAGTGCCACGGGACAGCTTTGTTAGATACATAGGGCAGGGGCCCAGGAACAGTGATAGTAATGGGTGCAACGGTCAAAATTTGAACGGGCTTCTTCTGGAGAGCCGGGATTGGATTGTTGAAGATAGTCACCACAGAGACTTCTTCCATTGGAACCATACGAACAGCAGACTTCTTGAATAAAATCTCCTTGCTATCCATTAAGCTTTGGATGCCTAACTTTAGCAAGGGACAACCGGACGGGGACACAACACAGAACAGGCAACCCTCACTACAACCCGGAAATAAACCGGCCTGCAGTAGGTTCT
The DNA here is from genome assembly GCA_948472305.1 of Vicia faba. NCBI lineage: Eukaryota > Viridiplantae > Streptophyta > Magnoliopsida > Fabales > Fabaceae > Vicia > Vicia faba. The sequence goes on from OX451741.1 coordinate 224,395,480, forward strand.
TCTTAATGATCTTTAAAGGAGTGGCTAGATCATCCACAGAAACAGCATAAACATCTTCATCAACAGCATTTACCCCGTGCTGAGGCATAGGGGCAGTAACTACATTCGGCTTTGCAGGCGCCTCGAATTGTATCTCTTTAGCATCGATAAGGTCTTGCACCTTATTCTTTAAGGCCCAACAGTCGTCAGTGGCATGCCCCGGGCTGTCTGAATGGTAAGCACAACGGGCATTCGGGTTGTACTTAGGAGAGGTAGTGTTTGAGAACTTTGGCGCCTCCTTGACAGTCACCAAATTGGTGGATAGTAACTGTGGCAGGATTTGCGATAGGGTCATGCTTAACCGGGTAAACTCTCTCCGAGGTCTATCAGCCCTTTGGGGATTGTTTGGCCGGGGAGCGGCAGCAGGCGTAGCAATCATGACCGCACTGACAGATTGGCGGTGATCAGGTCTTTCTGATTTTCTGGAGCCATACACAGCACTAGACTCCTTTTTAAACGGCTTCTTATCCGACCCAGATGATGATGCAGCCTTTGCAATCTTCCCAGACTTCAACCTAGCTTCAATTCTCTCTCCAGTTAAGATCAAATCAGTGAAACCAGCAGAAGAATTCCCAATGAGATGGTTAAAAAACGGCCCAGATAGGGTCCCCAAGAACATGTCCACTAACTCTCGATCAGTCAAAGGTGGCTGCACCCTGCCAGCCAGATCTCTCCACTTCTGCGCGTACTCCTTAAAACCTTCACTTGCACCTAACGACATACCCTGGAGTTGGGTACGTGTGGGGGCAAGGTCGGCATTATACTGATACTGCTTGTAGAAAGCAGTAGCCAGCTCCTCCCAGTTACGAACTTTGGTCCCATCCAGCTGATAGAACCATTCGAGATGAGTCCCTGAAAGACTCTCCTGGAAGAAGTGGATCCATAGATTCTTGTCCGCAGAGTACGGCTGAATCTTCCGAACATAGGACCTCAAGTGCAGCTTGGGACAGGATGCCCCGTCATACTTAGAAAAGGTTGGAGCTTTGAACTTGTGCGGGATAATTACACCAGTCGACAAACCCAGATCTCCGAAATCCAGCCCAGGTGTCTGTTGCACCTCCATAGCCTTCAACCTGTCCTCCAGTTGTTTGTACTTGTTGTCTTCAGGAGGGTACTGCTCTTCATCATAATCCGTCTCGTTGTCGGAGACCACTGGAGTAGGAACCTTGACTTCTGCCTGAGAAGGACTCCTGCCAACAGAAGAACCAGCCTCTTCCTGGTGCAGAGTATTACCCAACCTTCGGCCCGAGTTGAATAGAACAGTTCTTCTCTTTTTCTTCTTTTTTAGGAGCATAGTCTTCAGTTCTTCTTGGCCTTTAGCTAGACCCATGATCATTTCTTGAAACTGCGCATTCTGCGCCTGGAGAGCCTTGATTGAAGTCTCAGTTGATTCAGATCCGGGATTCATGATGCTGAAATAAACAGCGAAGAACTGTAAGCAACCTGAAAAAGGGAAAAACCTGCTATGCACATGATGTATGAAATGCGTATGCAATGCATTCAAGGGTTCGAAAGTTCAAATTTGTTGTAGACAAGAAAAGAACACACGTTATCATTAATGAAATCACTGTTTAATACATCAAGGCCTCATGGGCAAAAAGAAATACAAAAGTCAAGTCAATCCCAGAATACACTGCGCATCCTCTTCGGAGCTATGTAGGTGTTGAGATTCCTCTCCTCATGCAACAGACGGGTGAGCTCCAAGACTTTCTTTTCACTGGCATGCAGACTAGTCTCAAGATAATTCCGCTCTTCTTTAAGCTGGATCCAGCTCTTCTGCATCTCTTCCCAGGATGTGGGCATATCAGGGTGCTGAATAACATGGGACACTTCCCCTTCCAAGACAGGTTCTTTGATCACTGGAAGCATGTGAGGATAAGGCATAATTAACTTCTGAGAGCGAGCGCGTACCCACTTGAGATAAGGCTCCAAAGGGATGGAGTTCCCATGCCCCAGTGTCTTGCTGTCTATCCTACTAGGCATCCTCCAGGCTCTGATAAATCTCTGACGAAGTCCTTGAGTATCACTGTCGAAGTCAAAAACTATGTCGGGAATTAACATGTCATGAGGACCGTACCTCCGAGCATAACCAAACTGTCTCCAAGCCAGGCATGGGCTATAAGTAATACCTCCTCTGATTCCAAGTAAAGGAACATTAGGGTACTCCCCACAACGATCAATGATAGTGACATCTCCTCTGGATCTAGGACACCAATGTATATCTGCATGTGTAAGCGTCATCAACCGTTGTGACCATCTCAAACCCCGCTCATTCTTCAGGACTGATTGGGGAAGGTGCGAAATAAACCACCTTCCCAGGAGAGGAGTGCAACACATAAGGACACCTCTTTTTCTCATGGTTCGAGTGTAACATGAGTGAAGGATGTCCCCCAGCAATGTAGGTATAGGATTCCTGGACATAAAGATCTGAACGGCACTGATATCAATGAGCTGATCTGGATTAGGGAACAACACCAAACCATAAACAAGGAGGGCTACCACTTCTTCAAAAGCTTGTAGGTCAAGGGAGTTCCAACATTCAAGGGCTTTCTCAAACAGAAACCTGGCTAAGAACCCTTTGATACCACTTCTAACTTCCCAATGTCCCTTGAGGTCAGATGACTGTAGGTGCAAGGCTTTAGCAATCTCTTCAAGCTTAGGTTCCCTTTCTGTGCCGTTGAAAGGCAGCTGATCAAGGATAGGGATCTTCAGGAGCCGGGAGAACTCCTCCAATGTAGGTACCAACTGATAGTCCAAGAAGGTAAAACAGTGATGCAGAGGATCGAAGAACTGGAACAGGACCTTTATCATATCTTCCTCAATGTTGGTATTGACCAAGCTGATGAGGCTTCCATGTCTGTCACTGAATGAAGAGTTCTCGGGAATCCTGGATATAAGCTCCTTAAGCTGAGGAGGGATCCTTACAAGATTGACCTGAATTGTCTTTCTACGAGCGGTTTCCATGTCCTACAAAACAAGAACAAAGATGAAAATTCGAACCCCTGAAATGGTTAGTCAATGCATATGATGCTGGATGATGTCATGATGCTATGATTAAACACACCACAGATATTTACAAAGACAAACATGTAGGGCAAACAAGGCACACAAGACAAGCCCTTAAGGTTTAAGGCCAGCATGGGGTCTGGGTAGTACCCTCTTGAGTTGGTGGGTTCATACCTGTCCTAATCAAAGTAACCGGGTTCTAAGGTTCCCAATATCACGGGATTGCTTTCATTGTTCATCGTTTCGATTTAGCCACTGAACTGGCGACCGAAATATTCCAGGAAAGCAACCCTCAATTGAGCGTAGTATCGAGTATCAACCAACCTCGGACTGCACCAAAGTCAGTTATCTCACTACCCTAAAGAGGCCAAGATAGTTCAATTAAGGTTCCTAAGGTCTGTTGATGCTTCACGACACCACGCGGAGGCCCCGTACTCTCCTTGACTGAACTCAAGGGTTACCGGTACACACCAAAGTGCCACATCAACGTAGCAGACTGTTCCAACCGTGTCGGTATACCCCGCACAGTTCCCTCACAGCCTTGTTGCTACTTTCTAAGAAAGGTATCCCCCAGATCCGGGTGTAGGACCTATAGAACTCCCAAGCAACCCACAATAATAAAGCAAGCAAAGAAGACAATTGAAAACACAGTGATCTTAATCCTAAGGTACACCCCACTTTAAATTTATCCCCAGCAGAGTCGCCAGTTCTGTGATCGGTGGATCTGGAACTGACTGTTTAACGCTGGTTCGCGAAATGTCGCGGAAGCAAGAGTCGCCACCGTCTTTTATTTTCTCCAAATGGAAAGGACAAAAGCACAGAAAAATTCCTTAAAGAGATTGCTCTCGGTTCGGGAGGTACGTTATAGAAAGGGAAGGTGTTAGCACCCTTTCTATCCATGGTTATCCATGGGCTCTTAGATACTTGCTCAATGTGTTTTCAAAAATGGTTTGTTTGCTTTTCAATGTGGGTTTAAAAGTTTCTTTTGAAAAATTTCAGATCGACTCATACGTCAGAGTGTTTGAAAAGTTTGCTTTGAAAGCTTTTGAAAATGTGTCAGTGTGAAAAGTCTTTTTGTTTTGTTTGAAATTAGAGCAAGTATCCTTGAGAACCTACCTACCCTAAGGAATTCGTCTGTGTAGATGTCCTTAAAAGTAGTGCCATCCCACCATTGAGAGGTAGGTAGCACCACCGTTGGAGGTGTTCGGGTCAATTCGAGTTTTGTAGGGACATGGTGATCACCGGAGCAATGGGAAGACACCTTAGAAGCTACCCTCATGCCAGGTTCCCGGATCATGAGGACTTACTAAGACGTTTTCTACTCGACGACCACATTTCGAGGCAAGGCAACAGTGAGGCGTACCCTAGGGGTGGTGTGTGCGAATCGTGTGTCATGTTTCAGTTATTTGTCTTGTCAGGTTTGTCGTGTTCTACGCTTGATTTTATTTTAAGTCCATTCATTCTTGCATGCATATTTAACAGTTATAAATTGCGAGGAAATAAAGCTAAACTATTACAAATGGCGCGGGTCCACATCGCCAAAATTAAACCGGACCCGATTTAGCGGAAAAATAAATAATGCGAAGAAATAAAGTGCGAAAAGTAAATTACAACGCTTTGGGAGATTTACAAAATTATAATTAACGACATAAGATAAAGGCGCAAATTAAAGAATTAAAACGAAACTAGGGCGTTGGACCCTTTTGCAAATAATTAAAAGTTAATGAGAATTAAAAATTAAATGATTAAATGTTTTTTGGTATTTTGTATTTTTTAAATTTAATGGAAAAAAGAAATTAATTAAAATTAAATCAAGAAGCAAACCCTAATTCTAATATTTTTTATTTATTAAGAAAGAATTAAAATAAGATCTAAATTAACCTAAAATTTATGTATAATTTAAATAGGAAAATAAATAAATAAATAAATAATAATTATTATTCTAAAAAAGAGGGGAAAATATTAAAAGGAATAAAAAATAGCAATTAACCTAATTCTACATTTTTGGATTTTTATTAAAAAGAAATTAATATTAAAACCTAATTAAACTAAGTAATCTACATTTTTATTTATTCATGAAAATAATTAATATATAAATATTTATTAATTTTGGCCTTTTCTGATTTTTTAGTGTTTTTATATTTTATAGAAAAAAAATAAATTAATTAATTAAAGCAATAAAAATAAATAATATAATAATTAAAACAATAAAAATAAATAATCAAACCAGGGTGGGGTGTTGCCCCAAATAAGGAGGTATAACTTTGAGAGGCCTGGACTTTAGGCCCAATGCTATCCAGAATTTGTTGACTTTCTGAATCCAGTAGGACGCGTTGACTGGGAGTGTATGATACGCTTTGAATTCTGGCCTTTGATCCAACGTTGGGATGTACGTGGCTGGCTTGATGATGGAGGCACATGGTGTATTGTGATGCTTACGCTGCATGGGAACGGTTATCACAAAATAATAAACGAAATATGCAAGACCTGGGACTTGAACCCAGGTCTTGAAGGCCATATGCGTGTATCCCTGGCCACTGAGCCATTATGTTTTATTTAACAAATAATATCAAACAAATAACAAAAAGCAAACTCAACGCATAATGGGCAAAACGCGCGTAAATTCAAAATCAACGAATCAATGAGGGACAACACATCATCGTCCTCACTTTTTTCTGAAACATAGGCCTATGAGAACGGTTTTGCACGCGTTGCTGTATGCCACCTACAAGAAAATAGCGATTAGATGATGGGTGAATATAAATTGTTCGCGACTACTGGGATTCCTTCGTCCAGTAGAGCTGAATGCAATGGCCTAAGTCTGGAACCTCAATTTTTCCTCATCTCAAAAACCCCAAATTAATGAACCTGCAAACCCTAACTTTCATCCATGGCAGAATTTTATGCATAGCGCAATAATCAAATTAAAGGTGATAGTTAGTTTTAAAACAGTGCAAAGAACAAGAATCCATCAACAAAAACATAAAAGGATGCATGAATTATGATATATGATTTGGCATTTTTCTCTTCACAGTCTGAATCGTGGATACCAATTCGTGACGTTTTAATGGATATTCTGGATTGGAAATTGATCAGGGCAACCTTGGCAAGCTTTTGAAAAAGAAATTGGGACCTGAATCGACCTAGAACCTTGAAAACAGTTTTATGCTTTTTGAGAATTTTTTTGCAAGTTTGTATGAGGTTTTGAGCGCAGCTTTTTTCTTAGAGTATTAGGGTTCTCATTCTGATCATATATGGAGTGGTTTAGGTTAAAAACTTTGCACAAAATCCATGGCCATAATGATTTCACATATTTGATTCTTGAAAATCTTTTTCAATCTTTTTTCATGTTGTTTTTGTTCAATCATGATCCAATCACACCAAAACTTGCCTATTTAAGACTTACACGAAATATTGAGCTTATAATGTGCATGAAAAGATTTTTTTAGGTTAGTTTGATATTTTTCATATATTAAAATCATTTAAATGAATATAAATTAATATTAATTCAAATAAATAATTAAAAAATATGAGAATACTTCCCTTTGGGCCTAGTGGTCGTGCATAGGCTTGGCATGAAGAAATTTGGAAGATAATTGGGCCCCTTTGCATTTTTAGGCCTTTTGCATCATTGTTGATTTTCAAAAATTTCCAAAAATTTCCCAACTTCCACAAGGCATAACTTGGTCAATTTTTAAGCTTTTCACATGTTCTTGGACATTTTGGAAAGGTCTTTGAGTCCTTTAACCAATGCCTTTGGTCCCATGTCATTTTGATTTACCAATCTCAAGTTATGGCCTTTGACTTAAAGTCACTTTTTGTTGACTTTTGAAAATGACCTATAATGTTGAAATTGATAACTTTTTGTGAGAGCATTTCTTGGACTTGGAACATGAAGATGAATTGTAGGAAATGTCTTTCTCTTCAAAATGAGCTTTGGATGGAAATTTTCTGATAATCCATGTGAAAGTTATGCCCTGGTCAATTTCAGTTGACTTTTTCAGCTGTCCAAATATAGCAACTTTTGCATCTTTGATGATTTCTGAGCCAAATTTTGAGAATCATGATCAAGCATTGATCAAATGATGTTTGTGGCTTCAAAATGATATATTGACCATAAATTTGAACTTTTGACTGTCAAATGACCATTTTGCCCCTACAGTTGACTGTAGTGCAATCTAGGGTTTTGACTGTGCAATTTTGAGCTGAATGCCTTGAAACTTGATATGAAGATACTTGACCATCTTTTTAAGCATGTGAGACTTGATTGGGCCTTTGAAAAGTTCATTTGCTTGACCAGAACTCAAACCCTAGTTTTGACTGTCTAGGAGACAGTTGAGCTGCACAACCCTTGGGGGAATTTTGTGACTTTGACTTTGGCAATTCTTGATGAATATGGGAGGGCAAATTTTGGGGTACAACAACGGGCTCTTAGGTACTTGCTCTTATGTTTTCAAAATTTGTTTGCTTTTCAAATGTGAATGGGTTTGAAAAAGTTTCTTTGAAATATTTCTGAACGACTCTTGTATCTGTCCTCAAGAGTGTTTGAAAAATTTGTTTTGAAAGCTTTTGAAAGTGTAAGGTGTGAAAAGTATTTTGTTTGTTTTTGAAAAGAGCAAGTATCTATGAGTCATCTACCTACCCTAAGGAATGAAGATGTGTAAGTGTCCTTTAGATAGTGCTATCCCACCATTGAGAGGTAGGTAGCACCATCGTTGGAGGTGTTCGGGTCAATTCGATTTTAGGGACAGTGTGGTCACCGAAGCAACAGTAGGACACCTTAGAAGAAGCAATGGTAGGACACCTTAGAAGTAACCCTAATATCCTAGATCCTTTGTATCCGAGGCAACTGTTTCGAGGCAACTGGATCTTTTGGACAGAATGGCGACCTCTAAGACACCCTATACTTGACGACCACGTTCGAGGTAACCAGTGAGGCGTACCCTAGAAGTGGCATGTGCTTTGTGTGTTGTATTCAGTTAATGTTTGTCTTGTTAATTAGTGAGCTACGAGTTGTTTTTATTTACATACATTCTTTCATACAAGTTTAGTAGTTAAGGGGTGCGGAAAGTAAATTGCGGAAACATAAATCCTACGCTATTACAAGGTGCGGGTATATACATCGCCAAAAATTACAAAGACCTGTTTTTTAGTAAATAAGTACGGAAATTAAATAAAAACAGTAAAACTAATTAACTATTACATGTCTTGGAAGCAATTACATAATAATAAACTAAGCGCGAATAAAAAATTAAATCGGAACGTTCTAAGGGTGTTGACCCTTTTAAGAAAAGAAATTGATTTTTGGTTTTTTTTGTAATTAAAATGAAATTAAAGCTAATTAATGACTAATTAATTAATTTAATTAAAAGAAAATATTTTTTTTGTTTTTATGTTTTTATGAAATAAAAGAAATGAAATAAAATTAAAAGTTAACCTTACCTAATTCTAGATCTATTTTAATTATTTAAGAAAAGGAATTAAAATTGCCTAATTTAACTATTTTAGTTAATGTTTATTTACAAAATAAAATAATAATAATAATAATGTTAATTCTATTTTTTGGGTTTTTTATGAAAATGTGCTAATTAAGTTAATTGTTAATAATAAAAATAATTAAAGGGTTAGCAATTAAAAAAAAGAGAAAATGACAAAACAAAAAATAAAAAAGAAGTAAAACCAAGGGGGGTGTGGGCCAAATAGGAGGTTTATTGAAGCAATCCAAGCCCACTGAAATCTAAGCCACGTTTGACTTTCATGGTTGCCTGCAGCGTGCTTGACTCCAGACCATGGTGTGCTACACTTTTTGTCCTTTGGATATGCTTTGATGACATATGGCAGCGCTGAGAAGTGGGACTTATGATGCACCTCATATTGGAATCTGCACAGGAAAACGTTGAAGAAAATAATATGGAAATTATAAGGGACCTGGGAAGAACTTACAGCGCGGTATGAGCCTCAGGACTTGGCAAATGTTGCTTTAGCCACGTGCTTGTTTTGATCTGAAGATGCTCGCAACTATGTTTTAGAACTCTCACTTTTTGAATAATTTTTGGTTTTGCTCTTGGCCGTTTCTGCACACACTCCTTTTTTTTGAATGAGGTTGGGAAGGCTTGTATATATAGTTATATAAAGTGTATCAATAAGAATAATGGTCATTAAGCCTTTGCATTCATGTTTGAGATTATGCCATGAACTCCATTGAAACAACCTTCCATTTTTGTGTCAAATTTGAATTCTTGCTTGGAATAGGCCCTTGCACGAATTTGGAATGTGTTTTAAGGTGTATCAAAGCTAATCATCACAAAATATATCCCTCCATTAATTTCTTTGATTTTTATTTGATTTTAAAAGATTTAAAATGAATTAAATCAAATAAAATTAAATAAAAATGGAAAAATTAATTTTAAATCTTGAAATAAATTGTGGGACACGTGGGAAGCATGGCCAAGCTGAAACAAGTGGAAAAAGTGGGCCCCTTTTGTCAAAAATGAAGTTTCAAGGATAATTGACTTTGGCCATTTCACAAAAATTTCCCAACTTCTCCAATGCATATCTTGCTCAATTTTGAAGCTATGAACATATTCTTGGACATTTTGGAAAGGTCTTGAAGTCCTCTAACCAATGTCTTTAGTCCCATGTCATTTTGATTTACCAATATCAAGTTATGGTCTTTGACTTAAAGTGCCTTTTTGTTGACTTTTGAAAATGACCTATAATGTTGAAATTGATAACTTTTTGTGAGAGCATTTCTTGGACTTGGAATGTGAAGATGAGTGGTAGGAAATGTCTTCCCCTTCAATATGAGAATTGGATGGGATTTTTCTGATGAACCATGAAAAAGTTATGCCTTGGTCAAGTTACAGTTGACTTTTCAACTGTCCAAAAATAGAAACTTTTGACACCTTGATGATTTTTGAGCCATTCTTGTGAAATCATGGTCAAGATTTGACCAAATGATGATTGTGGCTTCAAAATAAGATGTTGACCAAAATTTTTGACTTTTGACTGCCAAATGACCATTTTGCCCCTGCAGGTGACTGTGAAGCAATTAGGGCTTTTGACTGTGCAACTTGATGCTGTGAGTCTTGAAACTTGACATATGAATGCTTGACAATGTTTATAGGCATATGGGACTTAATTGGACCATTGAAAACCTCAACTTCCTTGAAGGAACTAAAACCCTAATTTTGACTGGCTTAGGAGGATGATTGACCGTGCAATCCTTGGAGTAGCCTTGAACCATTTGAGGTGATGCTTGTCAAAACTTTTGAAGAATATGGGAGGGCAAATTTTGGGGTACAACACCTTGTAATTTAAATTCCGCATTTTTATTTCCACAATTTATAACTGTTAGATGTTTGATAATAGGATGGCATGACAAGACTGAATGTTTTAACCTAAAATTAACCTAGATCACCCTTAACATATACAAAGATAAAATTGACTGAAAACAACACACTCGCACATGCGCACTCCTAGGGTACACCCCACTTGGTTGCCTTTGTAAACGGTCATTAAGTATAGGTCATTTTAGAGGTCGCCCTTTTGTCTCAAAGATCATAGTCGCCTCAAAATGGTTGCCTCAGATATTGTTGCCTTAAAACAAATGATCTAAGACATTAGGGTTATCGCTAAGGCATCCTAACATTGCTTTAGTGACCGTATGTCCCTAATTCAAATTGACCCTTAAACTCCAATGACGATGCTACCTACTCATCGATAGTGGGATAGCATTGTCTAAAGGAAATTAGCATAGAATGATTCCTTTTTCGAGTAGGTAGATGGTTCTTAGATACTTTCTCTTTCAAAAACAAAAACTTTTCACACTTACACTTTTCGAACAAAGTTTTCAAAAATACTTCATACGCTCTTGAGGACAGAAGCAAGAGTTAAATCGAAGTTTCAAATAAAAACCTTTTCAAACCCACAAGCACAAAGAAAACAATTTTGAAAACAATTGAGCAAGTACCTAAGAGCCCGTGGATAACCACGGATAGAAAGGGTTCTAACACCTTCCCTTTCTATAATCTACCCCCCGAACTCCAGAACTATCTCAAAAAATGAATTTTTCTGTGCTTTTTTCCTTTCCGTGTTGGATTAAATAAAAGTCAGTGGCGACTCTTGCTTACCGCGACATTTTGCAAAAACAAACGCAAAACGTAAACCAGCATTCCAAAAACAGTCAGTTCTTCCCACCGTATCACAATAATCTTCGACAGCTTGATGGGCCAGATGATCAACTAGTACACTTCCCTTTATAGCTTTTTGGGTTGTGTACTGTATATCATATTCCGTTAGGATCATCTGCCATCTAGCGATTCTTCCGGATAAAGCAGGCTTCTCAAAGATGTACTTGATCGGATCCATCTTAGAGATCAGTAAAGTGGTATGAGTCAACATATACTGCCTTAGCCGGCGAGCAGCCCATACCAAAGCGCAACAAGTTTTCTCGAGCAGTGAGTATCGGGTCTCATAGTCGGTAAAATTTTTGCTAAGGTAATAAATGGCATGCTCTTTTCGGCCAGACTCGTCATGTTGGCCCAATACGCACCCCATTGAATTCTCCAGGACGGTCAGATACATGATTAGCGATCTTCCTTCGACGGGAGGCATCAAGATAGGAGGTTCTAGCAAATACTCCTTGATTTTATCGAAAGCAACTTGACAGTCATCATTCCATTTAACCACCTGATCTTTCTTCAACAACTTGAAGATTGGTTCACAGGTAGATGTTAGGTGAGAAATGAACCTTGCAATGTATTTTAGGCGTCCCAAGAAACCTCTGACCTCCTTCTCAGTGCGAGGGGCATGCATTTCTTATATAGCTTTGACTTTGGCAGGATCAACCTCGATGCCTTTGTTGCTGACAATGAAACCCAAGAGTTTACCGGACCTGACTCCGAAAGTGCACTTGTTAGGGTTCAGTCTGAGCTTGTACTCTTTCAACCTGACAAACAGCTTTTGCAGATGGTTGAGGTGTTCTTCTTCAGTTTGTGAACGAGCTATCATATCGTCTACGCAGACCTCTATCTCATGATGTATCATATCATGAAACAAAGCCACCATAGCGCGTTGATAGGTTGCCCCGGCATTCTTCAGTCTGAATGGCATCACTTTATAACAGAACGTACCCCACTGTGTTACAAATGTAGTTTTCTCCATGTCCTCAGGAGCCATTTTGATCTGGTTATACCCTGAAAATCCGTCCATGAAAGAAAATACCTTGTGCTGAGTTGTATTGTCAACCAAGATGTCAATATGCGGTAGTGGAAAATCATCTTTAGGGCTGGCTCTGTTTAAGTCTCTGTAATCCACACACATTCTGACTTTGCCGTCCTTCTTAGGCACGGGCACAATGTTAGCAACCCATTGTGGATAGGAAGTAACAGCAAGAAAGCCAGCATTGAACTGCTTCATAACTTCTGCTTTGATCTTTTCAGACATGTCGGGCCTCATGCGGCAAACTTTTTGTTTAACTGGTGGACAGTCTTCTCTGGTAGGGAGACGGTGAACCATAATATTTGTATCGAGTCCCGGCATGTCTTTGTAGGACCAGGTGAAGATATCAACATATTCATTCAACAGTTGAACTAAGCACTCCTTGACACTTGGCTCTAGGTTGGCACCCACTCTAACTTCTTTTCTGTCTTCCTCAGTTCCCAAGTTGATTGTCTCTAACAACTCCTCATGAGGTAGAATAGCCCTTTCTTCCTGTTGTAGCAGTCTATCCAATTCTCTCGGCACTTCACAGTCTTCATCACCTTCGCATTCGGCATGGTAGACCAGATCTTCAGAGTCACTGAAGGCCATAGCAGAATTGTTACCCATGGAATCCGGAATGGAAGGCTACCTGCATTTGTGAGTGTGGGTGTGTGTAAGGGATATCCACCTTTAAACAAATAAAATGTAAAAAGAAAAAAAATGAACACAAAAGTTTATATGTGAAAACGTCCATGATTCATTAAAATGGCATATGAAGATGAAAAAACAAACCCTTACAAATGGACCTATATGCCTCGGGTAAGGCACAAGGTTAAAAGTGTACGAATTGTTTAGGAATTATTACAAACCAACAGAAATGTTTGAAAGATAAATTACTGATTGATGAAAGTAATGGGAATAAAGTCCTTTGCCTCTCAATTGCATAATCCTCCTTCAACGGTAGGGAAAATCCAGTCTTCCAGGTTGCTCTCCTCTTCACCATCCTCCAAAGCACTGACTCCATGATGGGTGATCTTCACTGGTGGCCCTCCAGCTCGGGAGAGGCGCACAGCCTTTTGAGCAGAAGCAGTGAAACCCAAGCCGAATTTATCAGATTTAAAAGGAAAATCGGGAAGCTGTCCCCAGATTGTGCTTCCTCATTCTTCAATCACAGCCCTTACATCTTTGAGTGACGACATCCGAGGCGGAGGTCGGGTAATCATGGGTACAGAAGGAACTGTCTTGGTTGCCGCAATCTCCTGAGCTACCTCCTCAAAATGCTGAAAGGGGGTTTCGATGAATTCACCATCCAATTCCACATAGAGGAAAGAATTAAGATGCCTTATCATGTATTCCTCTTCACCGTAAACTGTTACAATTTTCCCCTGAACAGGGTACTTGAGCTTCTGATTTAGAGTTGAAGTAACGGCTCCAGCATGATGAATCCAGGGTCTTCCCAACAAGCAAGAATAGGATGTACGGATGTCCATGACATATAATATGGAATTAAAGGTCTCAGTTCCCACTTTAATCGGGATGTCCACCTCCCCGTGGACCATCCTTTTAGAACCATCAAAGGCTCTGACAATGATGTTGATGTGCTTCAAGGTTAAACCTTCACAATCTAGCCTATCCAATGCTTTCTTTGGAAGGACATTCAGCGATGAACCAGTGTCCACCAGAATGTGTGCTAGAGTAGTCCCTCTGCATTCCATCGAGACATGCAGAGCATCATCATGTTTTCTCCCTTTGATTGTTAGATTATCATTGGAGAACCCTAACCCATTGTTGGCTGTTAGGCAAGCTACACATTCCTGAAACTGGTCCACGGAGGTTTCCTGGGGCACATGGGCCGTCTTCAAGAATTTGATCAAAGCTCTGGCATGAGCTTCTGAATAAAGCAGTAAGGTCAACATAGAGATTTTTGAGGGGGTTTACCCCAGTTGCTCTACAACATTATAATCGCTTTTCTTGATTATTTTCAAAATCTCTTCCATTTCTTTTTGAGAGGTTTCAGGGATGATTAACGGCTGAGCCCTCGTCCTGACAGGAACTTCTTGGATCCCTTTCCCTCTATCATCAACAACAGCAGAGGGGACAACCACAGGAGTCACAACTTCTTCAATAATTGGAGTTCTCGCAGATATGTTGACCGGTACAGGAGTAACCTTAGGAGAAGCTGAGGGTCCGAAGATTGCCTTTGGAGGCGCAATCTCCGGAGAGAAAATTCTTCCACTACGGGTGATTTTACTCGTTCCGACAATGTTTCCAATGTAGGAAGTCTCTTCATCAGAACTCTCTTCAGTCGATTCAATTTGTTTAACACCATGGTAAAAGATCTCTCCCCCATAGTTCCACGGTATTGATTTGTTGGACTTCTACGTGATAGGCCCCGACATGGTTATCTTCAAAGGTACAATCTTCGGATCGGATGTAATCTTAACAGGTCTTTTGAAGACCTTGGAAAGATTGGCGAATATGGTAATTATTGAAATATCATTGACAGGATCCGGTGTAACAGGAGTCTTCTCAAAAAGGATCTCTTGATTATCCATTAGGCGTTGGATGCCTAACTTCAACAACGGACAATCGGTTGGTAAGGAGGAACAAAGGTAGAAATCTTCTTTACAACCTGGGAAAATCCCAGCCTTCAGCAAATTCAACTTGATTATCGGTAGCGAAGTCATTAAATCATCAACAGTAGTAACAAATAGATCATCTTCAACAGCATGGGCATTGTGACCATGTTTTGGCATTGGAGCAGAGATCACGTTAGGCTTTTCAGGGGCGTCGAATTCCACTTCTTTAGCATCTATTAAATCCTGAATATTATTTTTTAGGGCCCAACAATTGTTGGTGTCGTGCCCCAGGCTGTCTGAATGATAAGCACACTTGGCATTTGCATGGTAGTAAGGAGAAGATGTATTCGGATTCTTCAGAGCTTCTTTCAAACTTGCAAGGTTTAACTTCAAAAGATGAGGGAGAACCTGAGCAGGTGTCATATTGATCTGGGTGAATTGTCGTGCAGGCCTTTCCACCCTTACTTGGTTGGTTCTGGGTTGATTGTTTCTAGGTTGATCAGCTGCAGACTTCTGAATTATTACAGCCCCCACCGCTGGCCAGCGCTCAACTCTTCCTTGACTTCTTTAGGAGTAGATAGCTGAGACTTCTTTCTTGGCTGGAAAAGTCTTTTTGATGGCAGCGGAAGCAGATGCATCTTTTTGAATTTTCCCGCTCTTTATGCCAGCTTGAACTCTCTCACCAGTCAGAATCAACTCGGTGAACCCCGCAGACGAACTTCTAATCAGGTGATTAAAAAAGGGGCCTGATAGTGTACCCAAGAACATATCTACCAGCTCCCTCTCAGATAGAGGTGGTTGTACTCGTCCCGCCAAGTCTCTCCATTTTTTGGCATTCTCTTTGAAACCTTCATTTGAGACCATGCCCATACTCTGTAATTGAGTACAGGTTGGTGCTAAATCCGCATTATATTGATATTGTCTGTAGAAGGCAACAGCCAAATCCTCCCAATTATGCACATCAGACCTCTCTAGCTGGTAAAACCAATCTAACTGCGTCCCCGAAAGACTGTCCTGGAAGAAATGAACCCATAGGTCTTTATAAGAAGAATGAGGTTGGATTTTTCTGACGTAAGACCGCAGATGCATCTTTGGACAAGACAAACCATTGTATTTAGCAAAAAGAGGCACTTTGAATTTAGGGGGAATGACAATCCCAGCAACCATCCCTAGCTCCTCAAAGTTCAGCCCATGCACTCTTTGTACCTTCATGGCAGCCAGACGCTCTTCCAGATTCTTGTACTTGTCATCTACAGGAGGGTACTGCTGTTCGGAATAGTCTTCATCCTCTTCTTCCTCAGACTCAGATTGCACTGAAGTTCCTTTACCCTTTCCTACCCCTTCATCAGATGTTGAGGGGAAATCCAGGACCCTTCTAGCTTGACCTTCAAATCTTCTACCCATGGTAGCCACACCAACCCTCTTCTTTTTATTTTTCTCCTTTTCCTTTTCAGCAAGGTTTTGAGCTCCTCTTGACCCTTTGTCAAGGTCATGAGTAGCTGTTGGAACTGTGAATTCTGCGCTTGTAAGTCTTTGATCGTCTGCTCTATATCCATCTTGTTGAAATAATCAGCAGAGAGATAAGGAAATATGGTGTGAAGACCTGCTTATGCATATGATGAATGATATGTTATTCATGTAATGCATTCAAGGATTCAGAAATTCAAATTGTTTGAAACAAAAAGGAACACACGTCATATTAATAAGATAGAATTTGTTAGTACATAAATTCCCCATGGGCAAAATAATACAAAATTTTTAATGTAAAAATATGTTGCGCATCCTCTTTGGTTCTATGTAGGTGTTGAGAGTCTGCTCTTCATGAAGTTGACGAGTAAGTTCCAAAACCGTCTTCTCACTGGCGTAGAATTGGGATTCAAAAGTATCACGTTCTCCCTTGAGTTGTATCCAACTCCTTTGCAAATCTTCAAGTGATGTTGGCATGTCAGGATGTAGGAGTGTGTATGGAACCTCTCCTTCCAAAACAGGCTCTTTGATCACAGGAAGAATGTAAGGGTAAGGCATCATAAGACTTTGGGCGCGAGTTCATACCCACTTGAGGTAAGGCTCAAGGGGGATGTAATTCTTGTGTCCCAAGGTCTTGCTGTCCACCTTGTTGGGCATCCTCCAAGCTCGGATAAACCTTTTTCGAAGTCCTTGATCATCATTGTCAAAGTCAAAAACCAAGTCTGGAATCAGTATGTCATGTGGGCCATCCCTTCAGGCATACCCAAACTGTCTCAGAGCCAAGAAGGGGTTGTAGGTAATGCCTCCCCTAATGCCAAGTAGAGGGATATTAGGGAATTCCCCACAACGATCAATGATGATAACATTTTCTCTGGATCGAGAACACCAATGAACATCTGAATGTGTAAGAGTCATCAATCGTTCTGACCACCTCAAACCTTGCTCATTCTTCAAGACTGATTGGGGAAGGTGAGAAATAAACCACCTTGCTATAATAGGAGTACAACACATGAGAACACCTCTTTTCCTCTTTGTTCGTGTGTGAAATGAGTGGAGGATATCCCCAAGCAATGTAGGCACCGAGTTGCGAGCCATGAAAATTTTGACAGCACTGACATCTATAAGCTGGTCAGGGTTTGGGAACAAGACCATCCCATAGATGAGAAGAGCTACAATCTCCTCAAAAGCTTGTAAGTCCAATAAATTCCAGCAGCTTTGGGCCTTCTCAGACAGAAACTTTGGCAAGAAACCCTTGACACCACTTCTAGTTTCCCAATGACCTATGATATCAAATGGTTGCAAGTGTAGGGCTTGAGCAACATCTTCAGGCTTTGGATCTCTTTCAGTACCGTTGTAGGGTAGTTGATGGAGAATAGAAATCCTCAGGAGTTGAGAAAATTCCTCCAAAGTAGGCACAAGCTGGTAATCAGGAAATATGAAGCAGTGATGTAGGGGGTCAAAGAACTGGAAGAGAACTTTCACCATGTCTTCCTCAGTGTTGGTGTTGACTAAGTTGAGAAGACGACCATGCCTCTCGGTGAATGGAGAATTCTCAAGAATCCTAGAAGCAAGCTCCTTGAGTTGAGGAGGCATTCTTACAAGGTTGACTTGGATTGTTTTCCTGCGAAGTGATTCCATTACCTACAAAACATGAATAAAGATGAAGATCCAAATCCTTGAAATGGTTAGTTGATGCATATGATGCTTCATGATGTCCCTGATGTTATGCACAAGTATATATGTACAAAAAAATCACACAAGTTCCTAGTTTCAGGCTTGCATGGGATTTCATAGGTAAGTACCCTCTTGAAGTTTAGTTGGCTCAACTTGTTCTATAAATAGTAACAGGGTTCTAAGGAGCTCAATATCACTGGATTATTTTCTGTGTTCATTGTTTCAGTTTAGCCACTCTACTGGCGACCTAAATATTCCAAGAAAACAACCCTCAATGAGTGTAGTATCGAGTATCTACCAACTTCGGACTGCACCAAAGCCGGTCATCTCACTACCCCTAAAAAGGCCAAGTTGATCAAGTAAAGGTTCTAAAAGTCCATTAGTGCTTCATAACATCACTCGGCGGCCCCGTATTCTCTTTGATTAACTCAAAGGCTACCGGTACCCACAAATATTTCGCACTAATATAGCTATTGCTTCAACCATGTCGATATACCCCGCACAGTTTCCACAACGTATTGCTATTTACCTATGAATGTTTCCCAAATCCGGGTAGAGGATTCAAACCCAAAGAATATAACCAAATGTAAAGCAATCAAGGCAAACAAGATAAGCATGTAAAGGTGATCTAAAACCCTAAGGTAACCCCACTTTTGGTGTAATCCCTAGTAGAGTCTCCAGTTCTGTGATGCGGTGGGAGAACTGACTTGAGGTTTTGCGTTTGTGTTCGCAAATGTTTCGGTTTAACAAGAGTCGCCACCGACTTTTTATTTTATCCAAAGGATAGGTCAAAAAGCACAGGAAATACCTTTGAGATTGTTTTTGGGTTCGGGGGGTAGATTATGAAAAGGAAAGGTGCTAGCACCCTTTTCATCCATGGTTTTCCATGGGCTCTTAGTTACTTGTTTTAGATCACTTGCTTTTGCTTTTCAATTGTTTGAAATGGTGCTTTTGTGTGTGGTTTTGAAAGTATTTTGAAAAGAGGCGATCGTTGTGGCAACCTTTGTAATGATTCTTGATTGAATGTATACAAAGGTGTTTGTCTTTTGAAAAATGTTTCAATGTTTAAAAGTTTGTTTTGGGAAATGTTTTGAAATTGTGTTGTGATGTGTGTTTGAAAATAGCAAGGATGTTTGCAAGTTTGATCAAGTAACTAGGAGTTGTCTACCCTACTCAAAGATATTTCCTACATATTTTTAACCTTTTTACATTGTTGTTTTACCATTGCATTTGGTAAACAACCTTGTATTTGGATGTTAAACGGGACAGGTGTGGGTCATCGTATGATCATGATAGCAATGGTGCTAAGTATCTTAGCAAATTTTTGAGGGACTAGATCATTTTTGTATAGGCAACCAAGATAGCGTCATCGAGGGACTATGATCTTTTTGTTTTGTATTTGTTTTGCCAAGATACCTAGCATGCATACCATGGCCATGTTTAAGGCAACAAGTGGATGAAACCCTAGGGGTGCTTGTGTGTATTGTGTTGTCATTTTCATGCATTTTTGTCTTGTGTTTAGTCATGCTATTTTTGTTTGATTTTTTGGTTATCATACAAAATCTTAATTTACTAATCATGCATATAAAAACAATAAATGCATAAAAGTAAATCTACGACTATTACAACATTGATATGGAGAGGGGGATACAAGTTTGAATAAGGGATATTTTGCACAAAATAAAACCCTAAAGCTATTACAACCATATTGAATTTATTGTACAAATAAATAAATAAGACAATTATTTAAATAAGCAATTAAATATGAATATGCAAAAAAATGTTTTTGTATTTATTTTATGTATGTAAAATAAATTATTTAATGTATCAAAAATAATAAAAATATTAATGATTATTTTTGAAAAGGGTAGAAACCCTAGTTTTTGTTTTAAGAAAATATATATATTATATTATTTATTTATGTACAAGAAAATAAATAAAAATATATACAAAAGATATTTAAAAAAATATAAAATATGTATGACAGTATTATTTTTAAGTGTATAAATAATAAAATAAAAATATGTAAGTATTTTAAAATTATTTGCAATTTATTTAAGAGAAATAAAGTATATATTATTATTAAACTATTTTTATGCCAAAAAAATAATAAAAATAATAAAATAAAAATGTAAAAATTAAGAAAATGTTTTTGGTGATTTTTTATATTTAGAAAAAATAATAAAAGTCAGAAAATGTAAAATAAATGAGAAAATATAAAAAATAAGAGAAATGGGTCAGGGGGTGCAAAGAGCAAGCAGGGGGGTGTCAATAGCCAGCAAGAGCCAGGCCCAACCCAGATTCCACTTCATCTCTAACCTCTGAACAGGAAAACGCGCGCCATGGTTCAAACTGGTAACTCCTGCATTTGTGCTTAAAAACAAAAACTTGCAACATGAAAGTTATAGCTCTTGATCACACGATTCTAACCATGTAAAAAACTTAATCTAACTCTCAAAGACCAGAGAGAATTTCATTGGCCCTAAATCTTGACCTAGTTTTTTCAGAAAGTTCAACTATCAAATACTCATAGCTCAGTTAACATAAATGAATTCTATGTATATGTACAACTCAAGGACAATGAGGACTACATTTTTGCTTCACAAACCTAAGCCTAATGATTCCTAAATAAGGAGATAGAAGTTTGAGAAATACATGTTTTAGTCAAGCTCGAGTATGGAAATGTAGGGGTTGTGAGTGAGGCCTGAGATACTTGTGAGCTTGCTTGAAGTTCATTTGAGCTTTCCCAATGCTTGGCTTGCTTTGAAATGGTCTAAAACTTCTTGTAGAACTCAACCTGCAAACTCAGAATTTGAAAATGGTGAAGTGTGTAAATGGAGTTACAGTGGCTTGGGAATGGTTGGGATAGTTTAGGTATGTTGTATGGAGAGTGTTTGAAGTGGTTTGGGACAAAACGCACGAGGCAATGTGAAGATGGAAGTGATTCTGCAGGGCCTGCCCTGTTTTTGCAACTTGGTGTTTTGGTGTTCAAGGGTATTTGAGAGGCTTGGAGCTCGTGTTTCTGACCTTAGGCAATTTGTAAAACTTGTTTGGCATGTGCACAAGACTTGGTTATATCAGATTACAAAGTTGTTGACCTTTTGCATAATTGCTTGGTTTTGAAGTAAAAGGTGATTTTGACAATGTTATGGCTTGTACATGCTAGCTCCAAGCATGAACATAGTTGGTGTACTTTGCCTGATATTAGGTAACTTTGTTTGCAGCAAAAGGCTTGGTCCAATGCTCAAGAGAAACAAATTTGCAAAAGGTGTGCTTTATCAAAATGGCATTGTTATCTTTTTGCCAAAAATGGATTAATTCAATGTGTAATGTTCTAAAGCTTAGAACAAAGCCTTAATCCAATTTGTTTGCATTTAATTTATGAGTGTGAAGAGGTTTAAGGCCTGTAAACCAAGTACAAGCATGGTTTGGACAGAATTGCAACTTGTATCAATGTGCAAAATGCCTTGGACAAAAGTGATGATTTGCCAATTTCAAACTTTCGATTCTCCCTAACCATGAATGATCTTGGAGAGTTCTTGGACATTTTGGAAATCTTGTAACATGATCTACAATCCATATTTGAAATGCATTTTTATATTACACTTAGAACTATATGAAAAATTGCCATGAAGATAGGTCAAAATCCTGCCTAAACTAGGGCAAAATTTTCACTAAGTTAAAAGTTTCATGGACCCTTGTTCATAAAATCATAACTTGAGATCCAAGCATCTTTTGGGAAAACTTTGTGAATCAAAGTCATAGATTTTATGGAGGACTACAACTTTCATGTTGTAAGTTTTGTTTTAATCCAAATTCATCATGGTGAAAAAGTTGGGCAAAGTTGGGAAAAAATAAGAAATTTTCATAACTTAGAAAATTTCTAAGTTATGAAAATTTTTCATTTTAAACCCTAATCTTCAAAATTAGGTTTCTTGGTGAACAAGTTACATGTTTTGACACATCTTGATGAAAAATGACCCTTGGCACTTGATTTTGACCAAAAAGTCAAAGTTTGCCTTTTCAGTGTATAGTTGATTTTTGATCAGTTGACTGGAAAATTCATCTGTCAATCCAATGCATTTGAGATCTTCTGAACCTTGTGATTAGGTCAAGATGATTCCATTAAGTCCTTTAATCCATTCTTGAACCCAGTTTTCCATTGGCTAGGTTAAAAATCAGAAATCGCCCTTCTGCAGTCAAAACCCTAAAAATGACCATTTTGCCCTTTTGATGATCTGATCAAATTTCTTGAGGAGTTGTGGTCCAAACTTGATCAAATGGTTCATATGAGCCTATAATGTTGATGTGGATAAAAATTATGAGGTTTGACTGTAAATTGGCCACAATTGACTTTTTCCCCAATACAACTGATTTTTAGGTCAACTGTTCAATTGACTGGGCAAAAATTTGATTCAAGGCTTGAAACTTGGTATGGGCAATCTTAAGAGTCCAACATGAAGTATGAAAGTCACATTAAGCATTGAAATTCCATAAATCCTTGTGCAAACTCAAACCCTAATTTCAGGTCATCAGTGCAAGGAGAGGTCTTGAGCAGAGCAAACCCTAATCCTGTCTGGAGTCCAAAGAGTCTTGTGAGGAAAATCTTGATAAAATGAGAGGGAAAATTTTGGGGTACAACATCGGGCTACTCGCTCGGTGAGTGATCATCCCTCTGACAACATGACCTCCCAACAAAATAGTCCGCTTTAGCGTGTAGTCGAGGGCTTGGGTCGAGTCTGTCGCCCTTTCACTTGATCTGCGGTGGAAGGGTGGATTTGGTAATGGCGAATTCACTATTTTCCCCTGCTTTTCAGGTATAATGGCGCACTCATTTAGGGATAACATTCCAGACGCCAATTATGAAGATGAGCCCCACAATGACGAGGACCCTTTGGATTGGGTTGCTCCTGAGCCCCGGAATAAATGGTCGTGCTTTTCTCAAGACACAACGGACGCGTTCAATTGTCCAGAGGTACGTGCAAAAGGGCCCCCGCCAATTGGATGCTCCAAATTCCCCACCGCGACCAGAGAATATGCTATCCGTACCTGGGAAAACGGATCCCCATGTATGAATTCGCCTTTAAAGAGGCGGGGATGCGCTTGCCCTTCAATGATTTTCAAGTCGGGGTTTTCCAGTGGCTTCAATTGGCGCCTTCTCAACTCCACCCGAACACGCTGCCATGCAAGCGTTCGAGCTCGTCTACCAGTATCTGAGGATAGGTGCCACGCTGCCCATCTTTTTCCGTATCTTTTACCTCCAAAGATAATTCGTCGGAGGGGGGCAGGCTTGGGTGTCGTTCAAGCAATTCGGGAAGCTCTTCAGGCCTTACTTGGAGTCTGTCTGGAATTTCAAAGAGAGGTATTTTATTGTGAAGCCCCTGACAGACGCGACCATAGATTCCATGTATACTCGTGTGGAAGAGGTGGAGGATGGGTGGCCAGTTACCCGACTCATGACCAGATTTCCACTCGAGTGGCAGTGGAAGCACTTCGAACAAAGGCCCGAATATTACGTTGTGAAACCCGAGGAGCTAGACGCTCAAGACCAGCTTTCATATGAGAAGTTATCAGCCTATGTCAAGAGTTTCTCCCCCACGAAGTGTGTGGATGTGAACAACAACCTCTTGTTCGATGACAAAGGGGAGTATCTTTTATTCAATAGGTTGGTCAACACGAAGGCCTTGCTCGAATGCTCCTCAAATGGGGAAGCCATGAGGCTTTTAGGTAGGGGACGTAGCCTAATTAATTTACTCCTCTTTATGCGAGAACGTGCTCACGCTATTTTCGATTTCCTAACCCGACTAACGATTCCTTTTGATTGCAAGTCAAAGGACATCCCTTTCTGAGCGTCTGTTGAAGTTGAGGCCCAAGAACGTGTCCACCTTTGGGCCAAAAAACAGAGTCACCCAGCATAGCCTCGCATAGGGTTGCTCCTGATCGTATTTCTTCAACAAGTTCAAGCTCGTCTCTCAGGGCCTCGTCGTTCATCTCCTCGTCGAGGGGCATTTCAGTTCGTGTAGATGGCTCCATGATTTCTACTGGGATGAGTGCCTCGATGCCGTAGGTCATTCGGAATGGTGTCTCGTAGGTCATCGAGTGGGGCGTTATTTGATAAGCCCATAGGATGTTGTGTAATTCTTTGACCCATCCCCTTTTGGCTTCGCCTAGCCTACGTTTGAGTCCTCACAAGATGACCCTATTTGCGGCTTTGGTTTTCCCGTTAGTCTGGGGGTGTTCGACTGAGGTAAAATATTGTTTGGTGCCGAGTTTGGCAACGAAGCTTTGAAAACCTTAGCCGGTGAACTGGGTGTCGTTGTCTGTGACGAGTGCTTGTGGGACTCCAAATCAAGCGAGCAAGTTTCGTTTGTAAAAACGAAGAATGTTATGCGAGGTGATTTTCGCGAGGGCTTCGGCCTCTATCCACATTGTGAAATAATCTACAGCCATGACGAGGAATTTGTTTTGGTATGTCCCTGGTACGAAGGGAAAATTGGACATACATTGGGGGTGATTCAGGTAGATTTGACAGTTGGTTCAATTACAAGGTCAACTATGTTCATGGTAATCCCAACAAAAGCAAATTACAACTTGTTGCTTGGCAGAGAGTGAATACATGGAATAGGAGTTTTCCTTTCAACAATGCACCAAAGATTATCTATCTGGAGAGAGGATGGCATAATGGAAAATATAGAAGCAGATCAAAGTTACTACATGGCTGAAGTGAATCAGGTGGACAGGAGGAACTTTGACAGAAATTTGGCCAACATAGGGCCATGCAACCCAGCAGGAGAAGCATACTCACCTAGAAAAAATGCCCTCTATTTCTTAACCCTCCACCCAAATGGTTTCCAATGGGATAGAGAGATCATGGGAGAAATAGAGGATGTTGAAGGAATGCCTGATATACGGCCAACTGGCTGGGATGAGGACATTAATTATGTCTGAATCATTGTTCTTTGAAAATATTTCGGCCTACTTGGCCGAGAATAAAAGAAAATAGGCTCTCAAAGCTGAAGTAACAAACGTGGCTATCAAAGCCATAGACGATGCATTTCACACAGCAGGACCTGGGGAGCATTCTATTCCAAAACCTCCTGACGAACAGGTACCAGGCGAGCAGATAGAACAAAGGTTGGATGCTATATATGATGAGGAACCCTTGGGTTTTGAGAAAGATCCACTGTAATCAAGCGCAAAGATATTGGCTCAAGACCCCCTTGAAGAGATAGATCTTGAGGATAAGAGCATAAAAAGAATCACTTACATTAGTGATAAACTGGATCCTAAGTTGAAGACAAGGGTGATTGAGTTGCTAAAAGAAAATAAAGATTGCTTCGCTTGGGATTATGACGAAATACCTGGTTTGAAAAGAGATCTGGTCGAATTAATGTTGCCAATCAAGGAGGGCAAGAAGCCTATCAAGCAAAATCCTAGAAGATTCACCCCAGATATTCTTTCAAAGATTAAGCAAGAGGTCAAAAGGCTTCTCTGCTGCAATTTCATCAGGACAACAAGGTATGTCGAATGGATTGCCAATATAGTTCATGTTATTAAGAAAAATGGTTCATTGAGAGTATGCATAGATTTTCATGACTTAAACTCAACAACTCCTAAAGATGAGTATCCAATGCATATGGCAGAAATGCTAATTGTGATACGGTGGGAGAACTGACTTGAGGTTTTGCGTTTTGTGTTCGCAAATGTTTCGGTTTAGCAAGAGTCGCTACCGACTTTTTATTTTATCCTAAGGAAAGGTCAAAAAGCACAGGAAAGACCTTTGAGATGTTTTCTTGGGTTCGGGGAGTAGATTATGAAAAGGGAAGGTGCAAGCACCCTTTTCATCCATGGTTATCCATGGGCTCTTAGTTACTTGTTTAGATCACTTGCTTTTGCTTTTCAATTGTTTGAAATGGTGCTTTGTGTGTGGTTTTGAAAGATATTTTGAAAAGAGGCCATCGTTGTGGCAACCTTTGTAATGATTCTTGTTTGAATGTATACAAAGGGGTTTTTGTCTTTTGAAAAGGTTTCAATGTTTGAAAGTTTGATTTGGATAATGTTTTGAAATTGTGTTGTGAAGTGTGTTTGAAAATAGCAAGGATGTTTTTGCAAGCTTTTTATCAAGTAACTAAGAGCTATCTTCCCTATTTTACTCAAATATCTTTCCTAATGTTTTTAACCCTTTTGACAGTGTTGTTTCACCATTGCATTTGGTGAACAACCTTGTGTTAGGATGTTAAACGGGACAGGCGCGGGTCATCGTATAGACCATGATAGCAATTGTGTTAAGTATCTTTGGCAATTTTCTTGAGGGACTTGATCGTTTTTGTTTAGGCAACCAAGATAACGTCATCGAGGGACTATGATCTTTTGTTTTGTTTTTGTTTTGCCAAAGTACCTAACATGCATACCATGGCCCATTTTTGAAGGCAACAAGTGAATTGTAACCCTAGAGGTGCAAGTGTGTATTGTGTTTGATTTTCATGCATTTTTGTCTTTGATTAGGTCAAGCTACTTGTTAATTTGGATTTTTGCATACAAACCCTAATTCTTTAATCATGGCATAGTTGAAAGCGTAAAGTGCGAGAATTTAAAATTCTAAGCTATTACAACATGATTATGGGGATGGGGGTACAATTTTTGAATAGGGGGTATTTGACATGAAATATAAACCCTAGTTTACTATTACATCCAAATTGAATTTAATTGCATAAAATAAATGGGCAATATTTAAATATTCAAAAATAAACAAATATATCAAATAATATGAATTATGCAAAAATAGGTTTTGTTTATTTATGTATGTAAAAGTATTTTTAATGTAAAAAGTATAAAGGAATAAATAAATAAATAAAAAAGATCAATTTTGTTTATTTAAGAGTAAACCCTAATTTCTTTAAGAAAATAAATACAATATATTATTTATATACTATGAAATATATTAATATATGTAAAAATAAAATATACATAGAAAAAAGTATTTTTTTAGTATAAATAAAAATAAAAATAAAAAATGTAATATTTTGTATTTTTATTCTAGAGTATTTAATAAAATAAAATATATTCAAGAAAATATTTTTAGTGTGAATAAAAATAAGAAATAAAAATAAAAGTATAATTTACATATTATTTCTAAGTTTAAATAAATAGTATAAAAGTATTTTAAAAGGTTTTCTATATTAGAAAAATTAAAATAAAATGCCAAATAAATGTAAAAAAATATGAAAATATTTTTTAAGCATTTTTTATACTTGGAAATAAATAAACAAAATCAGAAATGAAAACAAAAATGCAAAAATATGGAAATATAAGAAATTGGGCCAAGGGGTGCAAAAATAAAAATGGGAGGTGTTAGAAGCAAGTCAGGCCAAGCCCAGCCCAAGCCAGCTTCATCTTCAACCTTCAGACTGAAAAACGCGCGCATGCCCTGTTCAAATGCTAGATCCTGTATACGTGATCTTTTGCAAAAACACACAACATCAAACTTGTAGAGAATTTCAAGACGATTCCAACCATATAAAAAACTAATCCTAACTCTCAAAGACCAGAGAGAATTTCTCTGGCCCTAAAATCTGACCTAGTTTTTTCAGCATGTTCATGGATGAAATTCTCCTAGCACACTTAATATAAATGAAAACTGAGCATATGTATGGCTTCCTGGCAATGAACACTACATTTTTTATTCACAAACCTAAGGCTAAATATTCCTAAATAGAGAGATAGAAAGTGAAGAAAAACCTATTTCAGTTGGATTCGTGTAGAGCAATGTAGTGTCTTTCAGCAAGGTTTGAGATGTCGGGTAGCTTGCCTGAACTCCACTTGACCTTTTCCAATAGTTAGCTTGCCTTGAATGTCCTTGAATCAACCTATAGAACTCAACCTGCACAAGCTTGAAATGAAAATGGTGAACACTGTAAATGGAGTTACAGTTGGTAATGGAGGTTTGGGATAGCTTGAGTGAGTTGAATGGAAAGTGTTTGAAGCAAAATGGGGCAAAATGCACGAGCCAAATGAGTTGGGGAACTCCAGTTGCAGCACCTGCCCTGTTTTGCCAAAGAAGTGTGATTTCTGGCTATGGGGTGTTTTGGGGCTCAAGCACTCGTGTTTCTAGCTCAAAGGGTTGTGTGAAAGATGTTTGAAGTGTTTATGTAAGTTGATCTTTGCTGGTTTTCAAGTTCTAAGCATTTGGACAAGTTTCTTGTTTTTGAAGCAAGAAAGTGGAAGTGAGGTTACAGTCCTGTACAGGCCATCTTATCCCCCTGCATACAATCCTCTTGGCCCCTCTAATTAGTGGATTTGTTTATCTGCAAGAGATTTGGCTCTATGCTCAAGGATTAGTGGTTTGACATAAAGCAACCTTTTGCAAAAATAGAAATGTGCCTTTTACCATTTAGGGATTAAACTTGTGTACAATACCCTAATGGCCAAGACAATGTATTAGCTCAATGGATTTGCATTAAATTATGGAGTGTGAAGTGGTTTAGAGGCCTGCAAACTAGTGTAAGGCATGCTGGTTTGAAAATGCAACTTGAGTGAACATGAATTTGCCATGGATACAAAGTGAGTTTTTGCCAACTTCAAGCATTCGATTCTCCCTAACCACAAATGTGTTTGAGGAGTTCTTGGACAATTTGGAAAGCTTGCAACATTATCTATAATCCATCTTTGAAATGCAACTTGAGAATCCAAGTGTAACTATGTGAAAAATGGCCAAGAAGATAGGCCAAAATCCTGCCTAAACTAGGCCAAAATTTCACGAAGTTAAAAGTTTTAGGGACCCTTGTTCCAAAAATCATAACTTGAGATCCATGCTTCTTTTGAGAAAACTTTGTGAATCAAAGTTGTAGACTTTGTGGAGTAATACAACTTTCATGTTTTAAGTTTTGTTTGAATCCATTTTCATCATGGTGAAAATGTGGGACAAAGTTAGGAAAAATTAAGAAAATTTCATAACTTAGAAAAATTCTAAGTTATGAAAATTTTCAATTTCAAACCCTAATTTGCAATTTTGGGTTTCTTGATGAACAAGTTTCATAATTTGACACATCTTGATGAAAAATGACCCTTGGCACTTGATTTTGACCAAAAAGTCAAAGTTTGACTTTTCAGTGTACAGTCAAATTTTGCTCAGTTGACTGAAAAAATCATATGTTAATCCCATGCATTTGAGATCTTTTGAACTTGTTGAGTAGGTCAAGATGATGTCATTGAGTCCTTGAGTCCATGGTTGAGCCTAATTTGCCATTGGCTAGGTCAAAAAGTCAGAAATTGCCTTTGTACAGTCAAAACCCTAAAAATGACCATTTTGCCCTTTTGGTGATCTGATCAAATTTCTTATGGAGTTATGGTCCAAACTTGATCCAATGGTTCATATGAGTTCATAATGTTTATATGGGTCAAAATTCATGAGGTTTGACTGTAAATTGGCCACAATTGACTTTTTCCCCAATACAGCTGATTTCTAGGTCAACTGTCCAATTGACTGGGCAAAAATTTGATTCAAGGCTTGAAACTTGGTATGGACAAACTTATAAGTTCAAAATGAAGTATGAAAGTCAATTTGAGAATTGAAGGTCCAAAAATCCCTGTGCAAACTCAAACCCTAATTTAGGTCATCAGTGCAAGGAGATGTCTTGAGCAGAGCAAACCCTAGCTTGATCTTGAGTTCCAAGAGCCTTGTAAGGGGAAATGTTGATAAAATGAGAGGGCAAATTTTGGGGTACAAAACTAATCAATTCAACTACAGGCTTTGAATACCTTAGTATGCTTGATGGATACTCAGGATACAACCAAATTTTCATTGTTGAGGAAGATGTGTCCAAAACAGCTTATCGTTGCCCTGGGGAAATAAGTACCTATGAGTGGGTAGTTATGCCTTTTGGCCTAAAAGATGCTGGGGTAACTTACCAAAGGGCGATGAATTCAAAATTTCATGATTATATAGAAACGTTCATGCATGTTTAGATAGATGACATTGTGATAAAGTCTGTATCAGACGAAAGTAATCTGAATCATCTTCGCCGATCGTTCGAAAGAATGAGAAAACATGGCTTGAAGATGAACCCCCTTAAATGTGCATTCTTTGTGCAATCTGGAGACTTCTTGGGCTTTGTGGTCCTCAAGAAGAGGATAGAAATCAACCAGAACATGACAAAGACTATCATGGAAACAAAAGTGCCATCAACTAAAAAGGAGTTACAATCACTCTTAGGGAAGATAAATTTCCTGAGAAGGTTCATTTCTAACCTAAGTGGTCGAACTCAAGCCTTTTCACCCCTCCTTCGTTTGAAATAAGAAAATTTTGAATGGAACGAAGAGCATCAAGAAGCTTTCAATAAGATAAAGCAATATCTGATGAATCCTCCCATCTTGTCACCACCTTGTGGAAGGAAACCTATGAGATTGTATATATCTGCTTCTGATGTTACTATTGGTAGTATGTTAGCACAAGAAGACGAAAATGGCATTGAAAGAGCCATTTGCTATCTAAGTAGAGTCTTAAATGATGCAGAAACAAGATATACTGCTATAGAAAATCTTTGTCTTTGTTTATATTTCTCTTGTACAAACTTAAATATTATATAAAACTTGTTGATGTATATGTTTCTTCACATTTTGATGTTATCAAACATATGTTGTCAAAGCCAATACTACACAGTCTAATTAGCAAATGTGCCTTAGCCCTTACTGAGTATTCTCTAGCCTTCATGCCTTTAAAAGCAATAAAGGGTCAATGTAGACCATGCAGCGGTCGAAAACCCTCAACATTATGTTGAGTTAAAACCCTGGAGATTGTTCTTCGATGGTTCAACCCACCAAAAGAGAAGTGGAGTTGGGATTCTAATAATTTCTCCTGATGGAATTCCAACAAAACTCAAGTATAGAATCGAAGGCCCCCTTTGTTCAAACAATGAGGCAAAGTATGAGGCCTTGATTGCAGGACTTGAAGCCTTGCTGGAATTGGGGGAAACAAGAGTTGAAATCAAAGGGGACTCTGAGCTAGTAATAAAGCAATTGACAAAGGAATCCAAGTGCATAAAAGAAAATCTGACTATGTATTTCGTTATTGCAAACAAATTACTTAAAAAATTCGAATATGCAGATATAAAGCATGTCCCCGGAGTATAAAATCAAAAGGAAAATGACTTAGCACAAATAGCATCAGGGTATAAAGTGACTAAAGAAAAACTAGAAGAATTGGTCAAACTTAGGGGAAAGGCAATGGCTACAAGGTTGTCTCCAACAGATTTAGAAAGTACCCAGTTACGTTGTGCTAACAAAGACACGTTTGAAGTATTAGTCACTAACACTCTAGTAGATATAGATTGGCGAAGTCCAATTTTTAATTATCTCATAGATCCTTTGATAGATACAGAAAGAAAGACTAAGTATAGAGCTTTGTCTTATATCTTAATGGGGAATGAATTGTTCAAGAAAACCCCTAAAGGAGTTTTTCTAAAATGCTTAGGAGAAAGTGAGGAATATTTGGCATTATCTAGTGTTCACAATGGAGCATGTGGAGCCCACAGGCAGGTCATAAGATGAAGTGGTTATTATTTCGATATGGAATGTATTGGCCTTCTATGCTTAAAAACTGTATAGAATTTGCTAAGGGATGTCAAGGATGCCAAAAGCATGTTGATATCCAACATGCTCCAGCAAGTGAACTTCATGTAATCATTAAACCTTGGCTTTCAGAGGTTGGGCGCTGGATCTAATTGGAGAAATTCAACCTGCTTCATCTAAAAACCACAAGTACATTTTAGTAGGTATAGATTACTTTAAAAAAATGGGTTGAGGCCATACTTTTGGTAAATGTGGATCAGGAGGCTGCTCTCGAATTCATTCAAAAACAAGTAGTTTACAGATTTGGCATCCCAGAGAGTATCATAACAGACCAAGGATCAATCTTCACTGGTCAAAAGATGCAGGAGTTCGCCAAGGAAACATGTTTCAAACTATTGACATCTACACCTTACTATGCTCAATCGAATGGCCAAGTTGAAGCAGCAAACAAGATGATAATTGGGTTGGTAAAGAAGCATGTAGGGAAGAAGCCAAAAAATTGGAACAAGACTCTAGACTAAGCAGTATGGGCTTGTCGAACGTCCCCTAAAGAAGCAACTAATGCCACACCTTTCCAACTCACATTTGGATTTGATGCAGTACTACCAGTCGAAATCTACTTACAATCAGTTAGAATTCAAAGGCAAGAGGAAATTCCTTCTGACCTTTATTGGGAAATGATGATGAATGAATTAGTAGATTTAGATGAAATAAGGTTGCATGCTGTTGTACCCCAAAATTTGCCCTCCTCTTTTTCCACAAGAAATCACAGCTTCGGGCTTTTCCTGATTTTTCAGATTGGCGTAAGAATCAGTCAAACAGACTTTTCTTATCATTCAGACAAAATAAGGGTTTTCTTTGATTTTAAAGCAGTTCAGGCAGATTGCTAAGGTTTGGTTGAGTTGGCTCAGGTTTTGATCAGGCGGACGCTTCTTTGACATTTAACCAAGAACCAGGGTTTTGTGCGCGCATTTTCAGAAAGAATTAATTTTACAGTTCTTTTCAGTTTACTCTGAGATTTGGATTGAAACATTTGAATTGAGAACTTGCAGTTGTTTTGTTCAATCAGTAAAGGCATATGGACGTTTGTTTGATTTGACTGTGCATTGTTGTGGCTATTTGAAACGCCAGGATTGATTGATGCTAAGACCACAGTGTTTATCAATTGTTTATTTATTCTAAGATTAGAATAATTGGGATTTATTTCCATTTTATTATAATTTAAGAATTATAAACAATTAAATAAACATTTGAAGGAGAGTTAAAATTAACTGATAAAAAAAAGGATGTTTATTCATTTTGAATTGTTTGTTACAGATGTTATTTAAATACTGTAAATTTATTTACAGTTATTTACATTAATATTATTACAAATAATTTAAATTGAAACAAAACTATGTCCTAAAATTCCTAAGTCTTCATCTTCTATCCAATGCTCCTTTGCTCAATTATCTTTACCTGCAAAAACAAAGAAAAGAATAAAAAGTCAAATGCAGATAAAATAATTAAAGAGCAGACAGATAAAATTGGGTTCATCATTAAAAGCAACTGTTTGCCCTCTCTGCAAATCACAAGATTTCTCTTGGTTCACAAAGAGGGATGGAAGTTTGCTTGCAATTAAGGAATGAAATGCACAAAAGTTATAATTGTACAAATTTAAATTTTCAAACATACTGAATTGTCAACAATTTGCCCATTTCAAAAAATTCCAAACAAAGTCCAAAGGCAAACTGAACTGAATTGCCTAACTGAAAGTTACAAATTCAAACTAAGCCAAAAGCTGTCAAAAAACTGTCCAAGGATATGGAAAGATATCAAGATATCAAACAAGTACAAAAGGCTATCCAAAAGCTGTCAAAGAAGTACAAAGTATGCAGAGGAAAATATGCATTGCAAGCAACATCCAAGTTACATCATTTTCAGCCAGCTACCTTTTCAGAGAGATAGTACAAATAAGCAATAAAAAATGCTTAAATCTGTCAAGAGAGAGAGAGAGAGAGAGAGAGAAGAAAGGCAGTACAACAGGTTTGAGGCTTGGAAAGAAAAAGATATAAAACAAACTGTTATCAACACAGTACAAGGGGGGCATATTACATAACCAAAAAAGTAACACAAACTCAAAGATATAACAGAACTGCCTCCAACACAAAAGGATCAAAAAAGCACCAAACTGTGTCAAGCTCTTCCACACCAAGCCTTGCATACTGTAACACAAACCTCCATACAAGATTACAAACCTGCATATGCCTTAAAGCCTCAAACACCACAAACTGGTTTTGAAACTCAGAAAACCAGAAGCCAAGGACACAAAACTTGTGTCCAACCTGTTCTAAGCAGAAAAACAAACCTCAAACAATCAAATAGCCCTCAACCTATCAAGCCAAAAGGCCCCAAAAAGCCTCAACCTGTTTCAAGCTGTAACCTACCATCCTGTATCAAATCAAAGAGCCATCAACCTATTTCAAACCTGAAACACAAGCCTAAATCCTGCATAGTTCACATAACAAAAGCCTAAACCTATCAAACTTGTCCCCAAAGCCAAGTAAACCATCTCAGAATCAGCAAAATAGCCAATACCCTCAGAAGAATTTCATCACAGGGTGATACATCAAACAACTCAAAACATCCAACCCAAACAATCAAACTTTGTAGCATATACGCGTTTTCAAAACCAACATCAACATATCAACAGTAATCAAACATCTCATATAAATCATCATTGAAGGCAGGCGAGGCTAACAAGAGAAGAAGAAAAGAAGCAATACTCAGCAAAACAACATTCAACAGCATATCAGGGCCATCATACAAGCATACAGGGGCAAAGGTTTCACACAGAAGCAGAGAAAAAGAATAAAATCATACAGAGCCAAGCGGACAGAAGAGGAAAAGGTTTATGCTAGGGTTTTTAGTACCTTCATCATTAAACCACCAAAAGTAAATACAAAATACCAGGAAAAGCAAGCTCGAGCATCACCTTCCTCCGCCCAGCGCCTCCGATCCTCTCCTCCTCCGTCTCCAAGGGTTAAGGTAATATCTCTTCTTTCATTTCCTTTCACGCGCTTCAACGGAAACAAACAACAATACATGAAATTAGAATCTATAAAATTAAAACATGTATGAATCAAAACCCTCAAAAATGTGCTAAGACGAAATCAAACCTTGTGTAACCACTGCTTGAGCGACCCATGGAGGGAGAAGGAGGTAGCGATGGCACTGGTTGGCCTTGGGTGAGAAGGACGCTGTTCAGAATCCATGGCAAAGAGGATGAAGAGGATAGAAACAAAGTGAACGGTGTCGCGCCTCTGCAAACCCTAGTTTCCAAATGAAAGCAACACACTGAAACCCTAAACAAAAACTGTAAAAATGCCCTGGGCCTTGCCCTTTCCTAATCAACCTAAGCCCAACGAATTGCACGCCTCACCTCCCCATTTTCTCCTTCTGCTTGTTTTTTGTTTGGGCCCAAAACTCCTTTAGCCCATTCAATCTATTCTTTTACTTTTTTTAACACTCATAAACTAATACTTTTATTTATCATCTTTTTTTTAGTTTAAACTAATATATAATACTTTTTTTGTTTTGTTAAATAAAATAATACCTTTTTTCAAAATATTATTAATTGTTACATTTTAGAAAATATACAAACATTAAGTTTTTCTTAAATTTGAAACATTTTTCTTTTCTTTTTTATACATAAAAATACTAATTAAAATACATTAATTTTAATACATAAAAAATAGAACTTAAAACATTTCCTTTTCTTTTCTTAAAATATTTTGTTTGTACATAATTAACAAAAAATACAAAGAAAAATTAATACTTAATAATACATTAAAATTCACATTTTTCACCTTGTAAATAAATCTCAATCACTTACACAAATACATTGATACATACACATTTGCTTATCTTTTATTCCTATACATTGATACATATTACATTTGAGATCGCAATTCGATTTGGTTGTAAATATTGGGATACCATTCTCCTATTTAAGTCTCATCCCCATTTGTAAACATTGTACCCCCACTCCCGGATACTTATTTGTAATAGCGTAGACTTTAAATTCCCGCAATTTATCGCTTTCAAATATACCATGGTTAGACCTAGGGTTTGTATGTAAATAAAATCAAACGCTAGATAACCTAATACAAGACAAATGCATGACAATCAATACACAATTCACACTTGCACCCCTAGGGTAATCCCGCTTGTTGCCTTCCAAAATGGGCCATGCTTGCACGTTGAGTTTCTTTGGCAAAACAAAACAATTCAAATGATCATAGTCTCTCGATGACGCTTTCGAAAGTTGCCTAATCAAAATGATCATAGTCCCTTCAAGCAAATTGCCAAAGACACTTGGCACCATTGCATTCATGGTTCATACGATGACCCGCGCCTGTCCCGTTAAACATCCTAAACGCAAGATTGTCCACCAAATACAATGGTGGAACAAAATTGTTAAAAGGGTTAAAACATGAGAAAAACCTTTGAGTAAATTTAGGGTAGACAAACTCTTAGTTACTTGATCAACTTGCAAAACACACTTGCCTACTTTTCAAAACCACACTCCACAAACACTTTCAAAACAAACTTTCAAAAACATTTGAAACATCTTTTCGAAAAGATATACACCTTTGTATATACTCAAACACGAGTCATTACAACGGTTGCCGAGACGAAGGCATCTTTTTCAAAACATTTTCAAACACACACACACACACACACACACACACACACACACACACACACACACACACACACACACACACACACCATTTCAAGCAATTGAAAATCAAAGGCAAGTGATCTAAACAAGTAACTAAGAGACCATGGATAACCATGGATGAAAAGGGTGCTAATACCTTCCCTTTTCATAATCTACCCCCCGAACCCACGAAACATCTCAAAAGGTTTTTCCTGTGCTTTTTAACCTTTCCTTTAGGATAAAATAAAAAGTCGGTGGCGACTCTTGCTAAACCGAACAAGTGCGAATACAAACGCAAAACCCAAGTCAGTTATCCCACCGTATCATAGAACTGGCGACTCTGCTGGGGATTATTTAAAAGTGGGGTTACCTTAGGGTTTAGATCACCTTTACATTCTTGCTTTGTTTGCCTTGATTGCTTTATCTTTTGGGTCCTTGTTTGGGTTTGTTGTAAATCCTACACCCGGATTTGGGGGCACCTTTTTAGGTAAATAGCAATAAAACTGTGAGGGAACTGTGCGGGGTATACCGACATGGTTGAAGCAGTAAGCTATGTTAGTGTGACATATTTGTGAGTACCGGTAACCCTTGAGTTCAATCAAGGAGAGTACGGGGCCGCTGAGTGATATCGTGAAGCACTAACGAACTCTTAGAACCTTAATTGACCATCCTAGCCTTTTTAGGGGTAGTGAGATGACCGACTTTGGTGCAGTCCGAAGTTGGTAGATACTCGATACTACACTCATTGAGGGTTGTTTTCTTGGAATATTTTGGTCGCCAGTTAAGTGGCTAAACCAAAACAATGAACACAGAAAACAATCCAATGATATTGAGCTCCTTAGAACCCGGTTTCTATTTCTAGGACAGGATGAGCCAACTAACTTCAAGAGGGTACTTACCTACAACCCCATGCAAGCCTAAACCTAAGGACTTGTTTGCTTTGTGTGAATATGATTACCTGTATATACACTCACTTGCTTTTGCATACATGTACATAACATCAAAACATCATACCATAGCATTTTCACTAACCATTTCAAGGATCTAGAGGGTTCTTTTGATGCAGGGTTACGTTGAACCAGACATCTACCAAGAGGCAAGAGGTTTTCTCCTCTAAGCAAATGCCGTCAAAGATCAAGTGCAACAATTTGAATCAGGGGCTATGACCCACTTGACATGGTGAGCTTGATTCTCGTGGAAAGACATCCACCGATGCAAAGTTCTCCAACCAAAGATCAAGTGCAACAACTTGAATCAGGGGCTATGACCCACTTGACATGGTGAGCTTGATTCTCGTGGAAAGACATCCACCGGTGCAAAGTTATCCAATCAAAGACCAAAGTTCAACCTCTAACATTCTCTTGTGTTTACCCCAAGAGATCCTTGAAAACATTGCATATGTATCACACATATCATTGCATAACAGGTTTCTCCAATACAGGTCTCCTTATCTTCCTACTGTTTATTTCAGTAAGATGGATATGGAACAAACGGTGAAAGATCTCCAAGCTCAAAATGCTCAATTCTAACAAATGCTTCTGGCTATGGGGAAAGGGCAAGAGGATCTGACAGCTCTCCTCCTCAAAGACAAGAAGAAGAAGTCCAAGAAGGCAGCCCGCATCCTGAACTTGAGGAGAAGACCTAAGACCCTGGACCTTGCAACTCCATCCAACATAGGGGATAGTCTTGAAGAAGGCCACAATGTGGAGATTGATGAAGAGGAAGCTGACTACTCTGAGGAACAATATCCTCTCGCTGATGACAAGTACAAAGAGTTGGAGGATCGCCTCAATGCTATGGAGATCCAACAAATACCTGGCTTGGATCTAGGAGACATGGGTTTGGTTCCTGGATTGGTCATCCCTCCGAAGTTCAAAGTCCCTACCTTTGCCGTGTACGATGGAGTTTCTTGCCCTAAGATGCACATAACGTCTTATGTCCGCAAAATTCAACCATACGCAACTGATCCAAGGCTTTGGATCCATTTCTTCTAAGAAAGTCTGGTAGGGGCTCAACTTGAGTGGTTTTATCAATTGAAGAGTTCTCGCATCCACACCTGGAAGGACTTAGCTTTTTCTTTCTATGAGCAGTATCAGTACAATGCTGATCTTGCACCAACTCGTGTGCAATTGCAGAGCATGACCATGGGTTCTGACGAGAACTTCAAAGGATATGATCAAAGGTGGAGAGATTTGGCTGGTAGGGTGCAACCTCCTTTAACTGATAGGGAGCTGATTGACATCTTCATGGGAACTTTGACGGGGCCTTTCTTTAATCACTTAATTGGAAGCTCCTCAGCCGGGTTCACCGAGCTAATACTAACCGGCGAGAGGGTCGAAGCTGGCATCAAGAGTGGAAAGATCCAAGGAACTACATCCTCGGATACTCAAATAATTCCCTACAATGGAAAGAAAGAGTCTAATGCTGCGAACAGTCAAAAGGGTCGTCATGACCAACACGTAGGGTCAATCTTTATCTCTAATCCTACGCCTGCTCAACAAAGGCAGGGGCATCAACATAAGGAGGTCGCGCCCAAGAGACAGTTCACCAAGATCAACATGTCACTGTCTCAAGCACTGCAACACTTGTTGAAGAAGGATTTGATTACATTGAGGGCTCCTCTCCGGAACCCAAATACTTATGCTCCTACTTATCATCCCAATGAAAGGTGTGCATACCACTCTGACAGTCCGGGACATGACACAAACAACTGTTGGCCGCTGAAGAACAAGATCCAAGACATGATCGATGTCAAGGAGATCGAGTTTGACCCTCCAGAGACTCCAGCATGATCACTGCTCCTATGCCAGCTCATTGAGATTGTGTTTGTTTCATTTTGAATTTTCAAAGTTGTAACTTCTTGTATTATTCAAACAATTATCTTTTAATGTTAAACTTTGTTTCATTAATGCATTGCATATGTTTGTCTTGAATTCATACATTCACTTTCACTACTCTTATGCTTTCTTTATGATATTTCACTCTTGATAAAAAGCTGCAAGCCTTTAAAGGGAGGATGACGAAACAATACCATAATCTCATACAGTATGCTTTTGAACAGACTTTGCTGATGATGTACAGGCATTTCTTTCAATTCCCAAACACTGGAGTTATAAGGAAGATAATCCCTAGTCAACCCCTTCGAGCCAAAGAAGTAGGAGTTTTCTGTTCTAAACGAATCAAAACCTTTGATATAAACCTGGGGCAGGGTAGTATCTCAGTTAATTCAAAAAAAGTGAGCATTAAAGTCGCAAACTCTCAGTTCGTAATACAACGAACGACATAAAAAAAACACTCCTTTGGAATCAAAAGACAGTGATGGTTCTTTATCTCATAGGCAGTCATTACCTCTCAAAAGAGAAAGGCCCACTGAGCCAAAACCTATAAAGGACACTCAAGAAAGCTGGGGCATCCCGCTGACTGTAATCTCAAAAACAGAAACAGTCAGGCAAAAATTAGGGATAACAAATCAAAATAGAGAGGTCATTACAAATCCTCAACAACATGAAAAATGTTGCAAAAGAAAAAGGAGATGATGACTGTCTCCCAAATTCAACTGGTGAACCATCACCCAAAAGTCGTTCCAAACTCAAACAGAGTCTGACGCACAATCAACTGAGCTTAGGATTGAAGAACATCACGAAGAGCGGGTGGGTACAAATATACTTTGAGCCTTTATCCTTCGTTTCTTAAACCGTGAACCAGGCCATGTTACAACCCTTCAAAAGTCCTAATTGAAGCTTGGGTTAGTTCGAAAGCATACTGACAAAAGGTATCCTGACTCCTGTAAGGCTTTGCTCTAAAATCTTGTGTTGAATTTGTCTTATGAAAAGTTTTCTGCTAAAAAACGCATTTTTCAAAACTTCGAGACAAACATAAACTTTGCATTGCTTGAAATCGCTGTTTGCATTTGACTATTTGTTTGACAGCGAAGAAATTCATACAGCGAATGTTCGGAGGAACGAAAACTCTCTCAGTGAACAAAAATCACTTCAAAAAGGATGACACTTCCAACGACAAGTCTCCTATCAACAAGGGGCATGGCATGTCACCATCCAATTAACCTGGGGCAGTCCAGTCAGGTTTCAACAGATCTTTCAAAGTTCAGTTAACCTGGGGCAGTCCAGTCAAGATTTCAAGAAATCTCTCAATTCGCAGAGTAATCTGATTCAAGACTCCTTCATCATCACTTGGGGCATTCGAATGTCAAAAGTGTTCAACAATTCCTTCATCACCTGCTGGAAGTTACAACCACCGACAGAATAACGGACAATTGAAGCTCCTAAAAATCTGTTTCTCTCAAGAGTGAAGACTCTCATCCTTATCACCTCAGAAGATTGGTATACTTCCAATGTCTGACCCTTAACAAAATCAAGATCTAGAAATAGTTCAAGATGTGACCCGAGATTTGGCGACATTCCGTAACTTATTCCAGATTTGCTTCTAGAGATAGTTCAGATGTGACCCTGATTTGGAGACATTCCGATACTTATTCCAGAATTTCCTTCCAGAAATAGTTCAAGATGTGACCCGAGATTTGGCGACATTCCGTAACTTATTCCAGATTTGCTTCTAGAGATAGTTCAGATGTGACCCTGATTTGGAGAAATTCCGATACTTATTCCAGAATTTCCTTCCAGAAATAGTTCAAGATGTGACCCGAGATTTGGCGACATTCCGTAACTTATTCCAGATTTGCTTCTAGAGATAGTTCAGATGTGACCCTGATTTGGAGACATTCCGATACTTATTCCAGAATTTACTTCCAGAAATAGTTCAAGATGTGACCCGAGATTTGGCGACATTCCGTAACTTATTCCAGATTTGCTTCTAGAGATAGTTCAGATGTGACCCTGATTTGGAGACATTCCGATACTTATTCCAGAATTTCCTTCCAGAAATAGTTCAAGATGTGACCCGAGATTTGGCGACATTCCGTAACTTATTCCAGATTTGCTTCTAGAGATAGTTCAGATGTGACCCTGATTTGGAGACATTCCGATACTTATTCCAGAATTTCCTTCCAGAAATAGTTCAAGATGTGACCCGAGATTTGGCGACATTCCGTAACTTATTCCAGATTTTCTTCTAGAGATAGTTCAGATGTGACCCTGATTTGGCGACATTCCGATACTTATTCCAGAATTTCCTTCCAGAAATAGTTCAAGATGTGACCTAAGGTTTGGCGACATTTCGTAACTTATTCCAGATTTGCTTCTAGAGATAGTTCAGATGTGACCCTGATTTGGAGACATTCCGATACTTATTCCAGAATTTCCTTCCAGAAATAGTTCAAGATGTGACCCAGGTTTGGCGACATTCCGTAACTTATTCCATATTTCATTCTAGAGATAGTTCAGATGTGACCCAGGTTTGGCGACATTCCGTAACTTATTCAAGATTTCCTTCCAGAAATAGTTCAAGATGTGACCCAGAGATGGCGACATTCAGTAACTTATTCCAGATCAACACTTGCAGCGATCAGAAGATTCTCGACTTCCCCAGCCAGAGAGCCTTCCAGAAGCTAACTCCCCTCAGAGTCAAGATTCAAAATCCCCAGTGGAGCCAAAACTGTCAATCCCCAGCGGAGCTAAAACTTCCAACTATCAATCTCCAAGCAGAGTGAAGACTCTCATTCTCAGTTCCTCACAGAGTATTCGAATATTCTCCAGTGAAGATCTCCTCAAGACAGGAATTCCCCAGTAGATTGGCATGCAACCCAAGCTCCTGATACCCCAACAGTGGTCCCAGGACTTCTCATCGTCAGCGATCAAGAGATTCTTGCCCTCCCCAGCAGCAGCCAAGGATTTATTTTCCCCGGCAGCAATCAAGATTCTTTTGTCTCCAGCCATCCAGGATTCATCTATCCTCAGCAAGACAGCTCATCAGCATACATGCGCATTCATCACATTCATATTATAAACATTGATATAGCACACATGCGCATTCATCACATTCATATTGATATAGCATAAATTGCATCACGCATCATGACATTGCATACAACTAACTCTTTACCTTTTCAGGAAAAGGTCAGTCAACAGACAAAAATCATCATCTTCCGAGATTCATCCAGAAATAGTTCAGATATGACCCAGACACGGCGACATTCTGATACTTATTACAGATTCATCCAGATGCAGTTTTTCACGGACTCATCATCAGGAAACCCTACACCGGTTCCTCCTCCACTTCAAGACTTCTGAAAACAGTTCACGGATTCTCCAGTAACGGATGTCAATCTATCGCTTATTCAGATTCTTTCCAGACTTCTGAAAACAGTTTACAGATTCTCCAAACATGGATGTTAATCTATTGCTTGTTCAGACCCCCAAGTAAGAGATGTTCCAAAACATGGATGCCTTTCTGATACTCGTCCACTCACCAATGACATACAGTTCAACAATCACCTTCAGATGGCATCTTTAAGCCCATCCTCCTACCAGTAACTTCCAAATGGCATCTTTAAGCCCATTTCCATATGGCATCTTTAAGCCCATCCTCCTACCAGCAACTTCCAAATGGAATCTTTAAGCCCATTTCCAGATGGCATCTCTAAGCCCATCCCCCGACAAGACTCTGTCACACTTCCAGATGGCATCTTTAAGCCCGTCATCAAATGGCATCTGTAAGCCCATTCCCTCTACCATCATATCACCGAGTGCAAATTTTTGGGCACTCTAGTGTCCAATCTCCTTTTACCCTCGAGTCGCGAAAGGCAAGCTTGCCAATCTAACTCTTCAGGTTCAAGAAGATTGAACAGGGGCAACTGTTGTACCCCAAAATTTGCCCTCCTCTTTTTCCACAAGAAATCACAGCTTTGGGCTTTTCCTGATTTTTCAGATTGGCGTAAGAATCAGTCAAACAGACTTTTCTTATCAGTCATACAAAATTAGGGTTTTCTTTGATTTTAAAGCAGTTCAGGCAGATTGCTAAGGTTTGGTTGAGTTGGCTCAGGTTTTGATCAGGCAGACGCTTCTTTGACATTTAACCAAGAACCAGGGTTTTGTGCGCGCATTCTCAGAAAGAATTAATTTTACAGTTCTTTTCAGTTTACTCTGAGATTTGGATTGAAACATTTGAATTGAGAACTTGCAGTTGTTTTGTTCAATCAATAAAGGCA
Organism: Vicia faba; assembly: GCA_948472305.1. Classification (NCBI taxonomy): domain Eukaryota; kingdom Viridiplantae; phylum Streptophyta; class Magnoliopsida; order Fabales; family Fabaceae; genus Vicia; species Vicia faba. The sequence continues at coordinate 224,438,843 of OX451741.1, forward strand.
TATGGACGTTTGCTTGATTTGACTGTGCATTGCTGTGGCTATTTGAAACGCCAGGATTGATTGATGCTAAGACCACAGTGTTTATCAATTGTTTATTTATTCTAAGATTAGAATAATTGGGATTTATTTCCATTTTATTATAATTTAAGAATTATAAACAATTAAATAAACATTTGAAGGAGAGTTAAAATTAACTGATAAAAAAAAGGATGTTTATTCATTTTGAATTGTTTGTTACAGATGTTATTTAAATACTGTAAATTTATTTACAGTTATTTACATTAATATTATTACAAATAATTTAAATTGAAACAAAACTATGTCCTAAAATTCCTAAGTCTTCATCTTCTATCCAATGCTCATTTGCTCAATTATCTTTACCTGCAAAAACAAAGAAAAGAAAAAAAAGTCAAATGCAGATAAAATAATTAAAGAGCAGACAGATAAAATTGGGTTCATCACTAAAAGCAACTGGCCGGAATCAGTTTGCCCTCTCTGCAAATCACAAGATTTCTCTTGGTTCACAAAGAGGGATGGAAGTTTGCTTGCAATTAAGGAATGAAATGCACAAAAGTTATAATTGCACAAATTCAAATTTTCAAACATACTGCATTGTCAACAATTTGCCCATTTCAAAAAATTCCAAACAAAGTCCAAAGGCAAACTGAACCGAATTGCCTAACTGAAAGTTACAAATTCAAACTAAGCCAAAAGCTGTCAAAAAACTGTCCAAGGATATGGAAAGATATCAAGATATCAAACAAGTACAAAAGGCTATCCAAAAGCTGTCAAAGAAGTACAAAGTATGCAGAGGAAAATATGCATTGCAAGCAACATCCAAGTTACATCATTTTCAGCCAGCTACCTTTTCAGAGAGATAGTACAAATAAGCAATAAAAATGCTTAAATCTGTCAAGAGAGAGAGAGAGAGAGAGAGAGAGAGAGAAAGAAGAAAGGCAGTACAACAGGTTTGAGGCTTGGAAAGAAAAAGATATAAAACAAACTGTTATCAACACAGTACAAGGGGGGCAGATTACATAACCAAAAAAATAACACAAACTCAAAGATATAACAGAACTGCCTCCAACACAAAAGGATCAAAAAAGCACCAAACTGTGTCAAGCTCTTCCACGCCAAGCCTTGCATACTGTAACACAAACCTCCATACAAGATTACAAACCTGCATATGCCTTAAAGCCTCAAACACCACAAACTAGTTTTGAAACTCAGAAAACCAGAAGCCAAGGACACAAAACTTGTGTCCAACCTGTTCTAAGCAGAAAAACAAACCTCAAAAAATCAAAGAGCCCTCAACCTATCAAGCCAAAAGGCCCCAAAAAGCCTCAACCTGTTTCAAGCTGTAACCTACCAGCCTGTATCAAATCAAAGAGCCATCAACCTATTTCAAACCTGAAACACAAGCCTAAATCCTGCATAGTTCACATAACAAAAGCCTAAACCTGTCAAACTTGTCCCCAAAGCCAAGTAAACCATCTCAGAATCAGCAAAATAGCCAATACCCTCAGAAGAATTTCATCACAGGGTGATACATCAAACAACTCAAAACATCCAACCCAAACAATCAAACTTTGTAGCATATACGCGTTTTCAAAACCAACATCAACATATCAACAGTAATCAAACATCTCAGATAAATCATCATTGAAGGCAAACGAGGCTAACAAGAGAAGAAGAAAAGAAGCAATACTCAACAAAACATCATTCAACAGCATATCAGGGCCATCATACAAGCATACAGGGGCAAAGGTTTCACACAGAAGCAGAGAAAAAGAATAAAATCATACAGAGCCAAGCGGACAGAAGAGGAAAAGGTTTATGCTAGGGTTTTCAGTACCTTCATCATTAAACCACCAAAAGTAAATACAAAATACCAGGAAGAGCAAGCTCGAGCATCACGTTCCTCCGCCCAAGCCACCCATAGCGCCTCTGATCCTCTCCTCCTCCGTCTCCAAGGGTTAAGGTAATATCTCTTCTTTCCTTTCCTTTCACGCGCTTCAACGGAAACAAACAACAATACATGAAATTAGAATCTATAAAATCAAAACATGTATGAATCAAAACCCTAAAAAATGTGCTAAGACGAAATCAAACCTTGTGTAACCACTGCTTGAGCGACCCATGGAGGGAGAAGGAGTTAGCGATGGCACTGGTTGGCCTTGGGTGAGAAGGACGCTGTTCAGAATCCATGGCAAAGAGGATGAAGAGGATAGAAACGAAGTGAACGGCGCCGCGCCTCTGCAAACCCTAGTTTCCAAATGAAAGCAACACACTGAAACCCTAAACAAAAACGTGTAAAAACGCCCTGGGCCTTGCCCTTTCCTAATCAACCTAAGCCCAACGAATTGCACACCTCACCTCCCCATTTTCTCCTTCTGCTTGTTTTTTGTTTGGGCCCAAAACTCCTTTAGCCCATTCAATCTATTCTTTTACTTGTTTTAACACTCATAAACTAATACTTTTATTTATCATCTTTTTTTTAGTTTAAACTAATATATAATACTTTTTTTGTTTTGTTAAATAAAATAATACCTTTTTTCAAAATATTATTAATTATTACATTTTAGAAAATATACAAACATTAATTTTTTCTTAAATTTGAAACATTTTTCTTTTCTTTTTTATACATAAAAATACTAATTAAAATACATTAATTTTAATACATAAAAAATAGAACTTAAAACATTTCCTTTTCTTTTCTTAAAATATTTTGTTTGTACATAATTAACAAAAAATACAAAGAACAAATTAATACTTAATAATACATTAAAATTCACATTTTCACCTTGTAAATAAATCTCAATCACTTACACAAATACATTGATACATACACATTTGCTTATCTTGTATTCCTATACATTGATACATATTACATTTGAGATTGCAATTCGATTTGGTTGTAAATATTGGGATACCATTCTCCTATTTAAGTCTCATCCCCATTTGTAAACATTGTACCCCCACTCCCGGATACTTATTTGTAATAGCGTAGACTTTAAATTCCCGCAATTTATCGCTTTCAAATATACCATGGTTAGACCTAGGGTTTGTATGTAAATAAAATCAAACGCTAGATAACCTAATACAAGACAAATGCATGACAATCAATACACAATTCACACTTGCACCCCTAGGGTAATCCCGCTTGTTGCCTTCCAAAATGGGCCATGCTTGCACGTTGAGTTTCTTTGGCAAAACAAAACAATTCAAATGATTATAGTCCCTCGATGACGCTTTCGAAAGTTGCCTAATCAAAATGATCATAGTCCCTTCAAGCAAATTGCCAAAGACACTTGGCACCATTGCATTCATGGTCCATACGATGACCCGCGCCTGTCCCGTTAAACATCCTAAACGCAAGATTATCCACCAAATACAATGGTGGAACAAAATTGTTAAAAGGGTTAAAACATGAGAAAAACCTTTGAGTAAATTTAGGGTAGACAAACTCTTAGTTACTTGATCAACTTGCAAAACACACTTGCCTACTTTTCAAAACCACACTCCACAAACACTTTCAAAACAAACTTTCAAAAACATTTGAAACATCTTTTCGAAAAGATACACACCTTTGTATATACTCAAACACGAGTCATTACAACGGTTGCCGAGACGAAGGCATCTTTTTCAAAACATTTTCAAACACACACACACACACACCATTTCAAGCAATTGAAAATCAAAGGCAAGTGATCTAAACAAGTAACTAAGAGCCCATGGATAACCATGGATGAAAAGGGTGCTAATACCTTCCCTTTTCATAATCTACCCCCCGAACCCACGAAACATCTCAAAAGGTTTTTCCTGTACTTTTTAACCTTTCCTTTAGGATAAAATAAAAATTCGGTGGCGACTCTTGCTAAACCGAACAAGTGCGAATACAAACGCAAAACCCAAGTCAGTTCTCCCACCGTATCACAAATGCTTTAGAAAAAATAAGGAGACAAAAGGAAAGAATGGCTAGAGCATACAATAAAAGGGTCAAAAGGCAAGGCTTTTATTATAAATGATTTGGTATGGAAAGTCATATTACCTATGGATCGAAAGAATAAAGCACTAGGAAAATGGTCCCCACGTTGGGAAGGACCTTTTCGAATCCTAAAGGCATTCTCAAACAACGCTTACGAAGTAGAAGAGTTAACTGAGGATCGAAGAATCCTAAGAGTAAATGGGAAATACTTAAATAAGTATAAACCATTTTTGCATGAAATAAAAATCACGACGAGAGGGTAAGCAGCAAAATGCACATAGCCAAAATGGTGATCGAATTAATGATTAGAAGTGCCAAAATGGCTTCGTCTAGAATGTTTACAATATAAAGCAAATACAATGAATGGTTTACTACATAAATCAAAATGGGAATAATTTTCTTCATCCTCTCATACTTGATCTTCGTCAGGCCAAGTTTGTATTGAACATAAGCATGTATACCTTTGAGGCATGAAATTTCTTCATTCATGGCTGAAGCCCGTTCGACATGTTCAACGCTTTGTGCAGCCAAAGTATCAGCCAAAGTATCAGTCTCAGTGGTGTCCAATCCTTTGATAGCAGCTTGTTTCACCTTGGCGTTAGCAATTTTATTCTGCAACTCCATAATGTGGGACTCTCAAAGTGTGATTGAAGTTGTGTAAGTGTCGAACTCCGCTTGGGCTGCCTTCCTGGAAGCCAACAATTCCTCAGATGCTTGAGAGGTGCTGAGAGCTTTGTCAAATTCAGCAATTTGCTCTTGTTCCTTTTCTTGGAGTTTCGAAGTTGCATCAACTTCCCTGTTGTACTCAGCGCAGATTTGGTCAATTATATTTTGGATATCTATTAAGACCTCACCTATGTTAGTAGGGAAAGCAGTGATGTTGATTTGATTGATAAGTTTTTTCATCCCAAAGCGAGCAATAACATCTGTCTTCAGCACCTCAAACAAATCAGTTTCGAATACAACTTTTTTCACCTGCTGAAGGAGTTTGTCATAAGAAGCTTCATTAGCGCGAGCACCAGATTGGGTCGAAGCCCCATAAGCACTTTTGTCAGAAGAAGACCCCCTTAGATCCATCATCATTTTCACGTACTTAAGGGGATCACTCTTCTTTAGCGCTATCTTTTCCTCCTCAATGAGTTGTAGAGTTAGATTTGGATTTGGAACCGATCGAGCCTATGTTGGATGAGTTTCTTCAGATTGTTGTTCGACTTCCTCCATTCCCTCCTCATCACAAAAGTATGTTTCGATCCCATCTAAGTATTGCTCTTCATCCTCGATATAATTCGCAGGAAATTGAGCCCTTTTTGGAGGAGAGTTGCTGGGAATCCTTTCAAAGGCTTCATCTTCTTCCATTGCTTGCTTACCAGATTCTGGAAAAACATCTTCTCCAGGAGAAAAAGTCTCTTGTTCGACTTGGACATCGTCTGCTTCAGGCTGACAAACCCCAGTCGAAGACCCCTTGTTTTGAACAACACCACTGGATGTGGGAGGAGGTGAAAGAGTCTTTGTATTCAAAGGAGTAGTAGATTTATCCCGCAGACCAAAAAGAAGCTGTTAGGTCAAGATACGTTAGAGAAATAAGTGAAGAGACTAAAATAAATTTGTACCTTTTGATCATCAGGGTTAGAGGCATTGTTGCCAATATGCTCTAAAACTACTTCCCCGGAGGGCAAAGGTCTAACCTCATGTTAATGAGGAGGAAGAAATTTTAATTTAACGTCTTTTTGATTAATAGCCTGGTGTTGTACCCCAAAATTTGCCCTCTCATGTTTCCCAAAGTCTTCCCCCTGCATGGTTGATCACAAACCCTTGGCTAAGGAAAAAGAAAATTTTTGAGTGGTGCTTTAAGTACATTTCGATTGGTATTCTGAAAGACCCTTTGATTGGTGTTCTGAAGGAGCCTTTCGATTGGCATTCTGGACAAGCCTTTTGATTGGCATTCTGGACAAGCACTTCGATTTGCATTCTGAAAGACACTTCGATTGACATTCTGAAGGAGCATTTCGATTGGCATGGACAAGCACTTCGATTGGAATTGTGTCAAGGCAGCTTCGACAGGCATGTGAACCATGTCCTTAGATTAGCATGAACAGCACCTTTCAATTGGCCTGTTAACAAAGCCTTTCGATTGGGATCCTTCGATTGATATTTGGACAAGAGCCATTCGAAGAACACCTCCCAGGACATTTGGAAGAGGCCATCAAAGGGCACTCAGAAAACATGTCCAGGTACACTGAACATGAGAAAATGGCATGTTTCCCTTGCAAATATGGAAATAATTAAATGCTGATTGTGGATTTAATTCCTGAGTTAAAGGCCAGATTCTTGCCTTTTCTGTTCCTAAAGAGCTGATTCGACCAGAGTGTTTCTGTTCAACTCAAGACCATTCGAAGAAGCATTCAGAAGGCCCATTCGAAAGATACATGGGAAGTCCATTCGAAGGAGGCAACTCAAGGCCAATCGAAGAGCATGGCCTAAAGGCATTCAAAAATCAAAACAAGTCCAGGTTCATACCAGATTCCAAAGAGACATGAATATTTCAAAAAAAGGAAATTATTTAATGTGTCTGATTCTTGTCTCCTGGATTTAATGGCCTGGTTAAATGTTGTCTCCTGTCGTTACTAGACCCCCCACTCCTATAAATACAAGGGCCAGTGGCACATTACAACCCACAAAAAACTCTACACGAAAAAATACACAACAGGAGAACAAAAAAACATTGGAGAGGCGCTGCCCATACAATCCTCCAAAGGTTGTCAGAATTTTCCAAGCCAAAGCAGTCCTTCAGATCAAAAGTGCCCACGCCCAGAAGACCTCAGATCAAAAGTGCCTACATCCAGGAAGTGCCCAGATCGAAGGTTCCTACATCCAGGAAACGCCCAAATTAAAAGTCCAATCTGCTAGTAAGAAAGGGTAAACTATCCAACCTCATATTTGCATAATACATCCATACTGGTTGTTACCTTCAATTTTCTATCTTAGACAGGATCAAGAGGCATGGGTTTGGCCCCAGGTCATGTTCTTCGTTTGCTAACATTTGCTGCAGATTTAGCCTGAAGAGACCCAACAAGTGCAGGATCGAAGGGCCTGGGGTTCGTTACCCAGGCCCTGCATTTTATTTCGCTAACATACTTTTGCAGGTATAGCATCCCAGATCGAAGGAGACACCTTCTCTGGATCGAATCTTCCCATAGTCCTCCTGGATCGAAGAAGGCATTTTTTCCAGGATCGAAGGGAAATCCCCTTCCCTGAATCGAAGGCTGTTCACGCTCACTTCCTGGCCCAATCGAAAGAACCATGACCCTGTTTGGATCAAAGCTGCCATTCCCTCCCTGGGTCGAAACTCCTTTTTTTTCCTGGATCGAAGGATCCCCCCTTTGTATTTTATTTTTTGTTTTCATTGACATCTTTTTATCTTTTTTTAATTAACATTAAAATCAAAAAACCACAAAAAAACATTAGGCTAGTTTTTTCTATTAAAATTAACTTTGTCAATTAATCTTTTAATTATCTTAACATTTTCTCAAAAAAAACTAAAATTAAGTAGATTTAGATCATTATCCCAAAATAAAATAAAACAACAAAAAAAATTTATTCTTAGGATTTTTAGAGGTTATATTCAGATTCACGCACGTTTATTTTATTGTAACTGCTTATTAGTTTGTGGTAGTTTAAATTAAGACTTTTACTTTACTGCTTTTATTCCCCCAATTTTTGGACATGTAAATAATCCCCCTCCCCGAAGCCTTGTAATAGCGTAGGATTTACAATTCCCGCACTTTAAATTCCTGTATATATATTAACTGCTTAGATGTATGCTAACTAGGATTGTATGACAAGATCTATCTTAACATAAAATCAACAGTAGCTCACCATGACACGTAAAGATAATATAACTGGAAATTGACACTCGCACATGCCACTCCTAGGGTACACCTCACTTGGTTGCCTCGAGCGTGGTCATTAAGTATAGGATGTTTTAGAGGTTGTCCTTTTGTCTCAATATCATAAGTTGCCTCGAAATGGTTGCCTCGATAAAAATGATCTAAGACATTAGGATTACCACTAAAGCGTCCTAACGTTGCTTTAGTGACCACACGTCCCTAAAATCGAATTGACCCGAAAAACTCCAACGACGGTACTACCTACTCCTCAATAGTGGGATAGCACTATCTAAAGGACAGTTGCACAGTTTAATTCCTTTTTGAGTAGGTAGATGTTCTTAAGTACTTGCTCTCTTTTAAAACAAAACAAAACTTTTCGCACTTACACTTTCTTCAAAAACAAAACAAAACTCTTTTCAAAACCCACAAACACAAAGAAAAGCAAACTTTTGAAAACACAATGAGCAAGTACCTAAGAGCCCGTGGATAACCACGGATAAAAGGGTGCTAATACCTTCCCTTTCTATAATCTACCTCCCGAACCCGAGAAAAATCTCGAAAAGGAATTTTTCTGTGCTTTTGTCCTTTCCTTGTTGGATAAAATAAAAGACGGTGGCGACTCTTGCTTACCGCGACATTTTGCAAAAACAAACGCAAACGCGAACCAGCATTCCAAAAACATTCAGTTCTCATTCCCACCAATCACACCTGGTATGGAGCATCTTTCGACGCTTTGGCTTTCTTATTTTTCTTCTTGGCTTTAAAGGGAGTCAGAAGGACATCTTTATTATCATCTTCAGGGATGACTATTGCTTCTTCATTAAGATTTTTTCTCTTCTTCGCCACTTTCTTTAGAGTAGCATCCTTTGCAGAAGGGCCTCCTTGGCTGGAAGAAGTTGTTGGCTTCGAAGCAGTAGTCGAATCCACCTTTGCTGCAGGTTTTTCTTTCTTCGCAATTTTCCTTTCAACAGCTAGAAAACATTATCAGTTAGTCAAATGCTAAAAATTGAGGAATTTCCTAAAAAGACAATTAAAAGGACCAATGAATCCTTTGGTTCCACACCTTCACGTGGCAGAGGCACGATAGAGACTGCTGATATATCATAGTGAAGGAAGCCTTTGAAACTGTCAAGAGTACACTTAGTCGAAACCACCTTCTTAGCAGGTTTTTGGGAATTATTTTTTAACTCTATAAAAATATTGCCACAAGTGAACCAAACTGGATAGGGTGGAAAGAACGCCAGGCTAAAATCAGCACTAGGAAATTTTGGAAATTTTGGTGGTTGCAGTTCAAAAGCCAAATCATACCTATGTTCCAGTTTTACAGAAGAGGGAATCTTTAAACGTGGAAGTTTCTTTGTAAATTTTTCTTTTAAAGTAGTTGCTGCTTGGAAGAAGGTTCGACTAAGATTGGTTGGATCATAGACAATTTCAAAGAATTTATGGAAAGCATGGATTTCCCGGGTATGCGTTAGTTTACCTTTTGGAACGTTTTCTTGCACAAAGGAAAAAGCTTTATTTAAACGTTCACTTATTTGAGCAGTATCGAACATGTTGTTCGAATAGAAGTTGCTCCACCAAGTGTAGAAGCCTTTGGTCATACATAAAGCAGGTTGATAAGGAGTAAGACCAAATTTAACAAAGTTGGCATGGTATTCCTGGTGTTTCTGATATCTCGAACAGAGTAATCCACACCTGCAATGCAGATTTCACGTTTTCGACTGAAGAGAGGCTCAGGGATAAGTTGGCACAATCCAAATTATTGAGAGACAAAATTGGGCTGATATGCCAGCAAGAAAACATGAATTTTCACTGGCAAGATCCTACAGACTAGGAGTCTAGGAAGAAGAAATGTGCGCCGTTTGTTTTCAATGTCAGTGTCTGCATCCTTCACAACATCTTTAATTGACGAAGTAAACCAGGAGGGACCATAAGTTCGACTGGTGAAAGGAGCTATATTGGGGGTGAAGTTGTGGCGTTTGGAGAACATTAACATATATTTGGTGAGGTAAGCCTGAAGAGTTTCATCATCATCACTGGGAGTTATTTGTAAAATCCTATTTCCTTCAATGCTTCAACATGCTATTTTAGGGTCCTTTTCGTCAACATTTCCAGCAGTTCGAAGAGAAGGTTCAAAAGTGGCATTTAGCCACAGTTGAAGAAGCCAGTGGGGGCCAGATAAAAGCAGGTTGGTGCCTGCTTCATAGTCCTTGAGTTTGGCAGTAACAGCCCCTAAACTTTCATACAGACTATCTAGAAGTAACTCACTCAAGCACACCTCTCGACCAGAGTGTAACTAGTTTGCTAAGGTCAAAAATCTCTTGGCTACTTGCAATGATTTACAACAAAATATTAATTTGGATATCCATAAAGCTAGAAAAGATATATGTTTAATGTCGGATACATCCTCACCATCAGCATGATATAGGTCTATATAGGTGCTAAAGGAAGCATTTTTTATGTTAAAATTGATGGTGTTTTCAGATTCCAAAAAAGGGTCAAATGTCTCTCCAGTAGGAGGAAGTCCAGTAATAGCAGCGATATCAAAAAAGGTTGGGGTTATCATCCCACAGGGGAGATGAAAAGTGTTATAAATATTATCCTAGAAATATAGGGACGCTAGTAAGAAAGGTTGGCAATAGCTGAAACCTAATTTCGACATTTGAATCAAGTCGAAAATTCCCAATTCTTTCCAGGCTTGAGCTTTTTTCTTTTCAACCTTAGTAAGCCAAGCTAAATAGGATTTATCTAGGGTTGGGCAAGATCGAAAAGTTCTAAAGCTTTCAGTTATGTAATCTAGCTGGAAAGCTTCTCTCTTTACCTTAGGGTTTGAAGGGATATCCTCAGAGGTTTTCTTAGAAGATTTTTTGGGTTTTTTACTGGAATCTTCAATGTTTTCCTTGGAGGGTACGATTTTGTTTTCCAAGGGTTTAGTAGTGTGAAAAGTTGGAAAAAACTCTACATATTCTTCCAAGTTTCCAGTTGCGATCAAGGGGCCTAAAAACCTAGGGTTTTATCAGAAAGCAAAGAAGGGATTAATACCTGAAAAGTATAAATGGCTTTTTGTTCCCTAGTGAGTTCGGGAGGCGTGATGAACTCTTGATTCCCGGAAGTGACGAATTTGTTGGTTGGTACAAAGCTTTAAGAAGATGAACCTTTGATTATTCCAGACTTTTCAGCATGCTTGGAATCTTATTTGATAGTAGACATTATTGCAGATTTGAAGAAGTTGATGAAGCTTTTCAAGAAAAATGAGAGCGTAAATCAGGAAGAAAGTATGAAGATTTCTGGGTTTGCAAAAGAAGAAAGAGAAAGAATAAAATAAATGAACTTTTATAATGGTTAGTGGAAGAGTTGGAGGTTACACCTCAAAAAGTTAGTGGGGCACGTGTAAACATCTTGTAAAGAAAGGCGAAAGATCACTGTTCATTTTCTTGGAAGTTGATACATAATTATGTTGAGACTGCTGCACGTACGTCTTGATGAGACGTTTTAGAAAAGTAGTCATGATTAACTATGACGTCAGGAATTAAAGAAAACTGAAAGGTTGCTAGTCGAAATCTGTTGATTACAAGAAATTCCTATTTCTGCACTAATTCGAAATAGACATTTATTGGGGGAAATTTGTTAGCTGAAGATTTCGACATTTGATGAAAATTGATTTGAGAAAATAAATGTTTCAAAAGATGGCATAAAACTTGACCTTATAAGGTTTTATAAAAATTTATTTTCTTAGTTCGATATGTCGAAGGACCAACCAAAGTCAAATGAATGAAGATCACTTCGAAAATAACGTTAGATGAATTCAAAGCTTCGAGCGGGAAAAGTTTGAAATTCAAACTGATGCGTTTTCGCCAGGAGGATGCATGGAAGCGCCAAAATGTATGCATGTAAAAATTTCGAACGTGGCGTAATCTCATAGAAAGACCATTAGGTTTGAATCTATATAAATAGGAGTCTTAGATGTTAGAATTGAGGGTGTTCACATTATATACAAATCAATCATATACTCAAAGTACTTGAGCGAGAGAAAAGAGTTTGTTAATAATGTATGTGTAAGAACACCATTATTTTTGTTTAAAGTCATTTTTCCAGTACAAAGTTATTTTAATTACTTTCATATTCTCTTTAGTTTCCAGTCAAGCCCTTTAACAAATTTTATTGTACTTTCTTTATTAAACATCATCTTTACATTCCTACAAATACCCAGATCATTTTCTTTAAAGTTACATTTAGGATTTATAGTTAAACTTTAACATCTTAAGATAACCATAATCACATAGTAAGATATTGTTATTATTCATATAAATGTCAAACTTTGAGTCAAATTGTAAAAACACTAAGAAACATGTCCTAGGATCAATCTAGTCGATCATGTAAGTTACCAAAACGTAGAGTCTGAAAGGCTAGCGGTTGTTTGTCAGAAATCACTGGTAAACAACATCATATTCTCTCTCCTTACTATTCATGTTTTACTATATATATTATATATTTAAATAATTTTCTTAATTACTATAACCTCTAAATTAATTTATCAATAATTATATATTAATTAACATAACATAACTAAATTTACCAAAATAGCAATTAAGAATTCAACATCTCATAAATTAAGAATTTAAGAACAATCAATTAGAACTCATATCATAATATGATCACAAAATAAATCAATGAAAATAGATTGTTCGATAATTAACCAAGGAATGAAGACTAAAAGTTCTTGATGAATAATTAAAAAAAGGGTTTTACAATAGCCACGATAATTTACACCAAGTTTCAATTTTGTACCTCCCTTTACTTGGATCTGGTGAAGGCTTGTCTGAGTGATTTTTTTTACCAATGAATGACGACAACTCTCAATTTTGTTCTGCAGCAATTTTTTGTCGGATTCACCAAAGTCTTCCTTGAAGTATGAAGAAAACTCTTCTCTTGTTTGATAAGCACAAATCAAAAATGTGAACAAGAAACGATCCTTTATCCTGATACAATCAACAAAACTTCATACAAAAAACATTAGATTTTCTAATGTACCTTAATATACCTCTCATACTCAATCTTTAGAGTTAAATGTCACAATAATGATTTCTTGGTATAAGTTTGACGATGATGAATATTATATAAAAGATCTCACACAACACAATTACAAATTTCTCACACTCTCAACATTCTAGAAAGTTTTTCACAAGGTTGAATTAAGGAGATAATATGTGTGTGTGTGTGTGTGTGTGTGTGTGTGTGTGTGTGTGTGTGTGTGAGTGTGTGTGTGTGTGTGTTTGAATGAATAAATCTTTTTATGGTTTCTCTTAGGATTCTTGAAAAGGAAAGGTTGAGTTCTTGATGAATTTTTTGGGTATTCAAAACAGAAAGATTCAATAGCTTATCAGAGAGTTTATCTTTTCTTGTGATCATAAAAATTGTATCACAAGAAGAATTGTCATATTTTTGACATTTTCAAAAATAATAAACAACTCTCTAGTTAAAGAGACAAACGAAAAGGTTTAAATATGTGCTAGAGATAAGACAGAAAAAGATAGAAAAAGAACAGTGCGATTGGAGTCAAATAATGGGTTTTTGATTGAATCGTAAAAAGAATGAAATGAGTAAAATGTAGTGAAGTGAAAATTATGTTACTTGTTATTTGAATCAAGTATGGATGTGTGATTCGAGTTAAGAAACATATGATTCGAATCACACCTAGTTTTAAAAATAATCTGATGACTATGATTCAAATCACCAATCTTGTGATTTGAGTTAGGAAGTATTGTGATTTGAATCACATACTTCTCTGATTCTAATCAGACTGAGACTAACAGAGATAACTATTTCACTTCCAAGAAAGTTCATTATTCGAATCACAACGTGTTTGATTCAAATTAAGCATTTCAAAATCCTTGATTTAAAATTTCTAACTTGAGATTCAAGTAACACTCAACATTTTGACTTATATCAAATTGCACAAGGCTAAAAACACATTTATAAAGGTCCAATTCTAATTGAATAAATTGAGAGGTTTCTCAAGGTACATGTCTAACAAGTGAATGATAAAATTATAAACAATTATAGACGAATTATACAAACGCGATAAATTAAATTACATACACACAGAGATCAAATAATAGACAGAACATCAAAATAAACAATATCGTCTGACATGTAATTTCAATCTCTTCCTTTTTATGTTTGAAAAATTTGAGATATTATTGATGTTTGGTTTGAGCAAATGTTGAAAATTGTAATTTGTATTCTGGAACGAATTTTATTTCGGACTTAATTGAACAACACACAATAAATGATACACACACGTGGAATTTGATTATTGAGCTATCAAGCTCCCCTTGCATTAAACACTTAATGTGCTTAAATACAATGGTATAATGAAAAAAATAGATAGGACACACATAGATGAACCCAAAATGACATATAAGCCCGTACAAAATGCCACACGATAGTAAATCAATTTAAACTAAAAATCGCATGCAAGCACATATATGCACGATCAATGCAATTTTAGAAAATAGATAAGATAAGAGGTAATATAGTAGACAACATCATATATGAGCATCAACATAATCAAAATAATGTAAAAACCACGCCACACGACATATTATTCAAAATACCAACAGTAACAATGTCTAAAATGTTGTTGGAAGGTGTTTAAAAAAGCATTATTAAACATCAATAATTTTTTTTACAAAAGATGATATTATATAATATGATAAGCTATGGTAAGTTTGATGGAAATGGATCTGCAACAAACTCAAGATCAAGGTCAAAGTAAAATCTCAAACTCTTATTAACAGCAATGGCGTCCTTGATGCTTCCAACGAAAGCAACCATTCGATCTTCCATAACTTTTGCTTCAGCAACTTCAACTTCAAATCGGGCAATTAGGCGATCCTCTCTTATATGAGCCGGAGTATGAATCTTATCCATACAAACTTCCAAGTAGGCCTTCATAGAGGGGGTGATACATATGTAGAAGCAAGAGGTGGAGCAGATGAAGTTGGAGGAACACGGGCCCTTCCGGGAACATAACCTTTTGGATCATCTTTGTTTTGCTTCACGTGCACATCCATATAGAACCAATCGCCAAAATTTTTATAGTACTTCATGAATTTTACAACAGTTAAACCAAACACTTTTGGAGCCTTAAGCATGTATTCTGAAACTTGATGGATATAGTGAGAATCAAGGTGATACTGCATAAATGAAATGTAGAAAACATGATGCCTCATAAATGACCTATAGTTTTTTATTTTGTCTATAATGATCTTCACCCAATTGTCTTCCTTTTGTGTAAGGAGAAACGACATTAGGTAAAGATCTGTTTCGTCAACCCTAGCCTAATTATTAGGTTTCATGTACAGAACCTTGATAACCATCCAGTGCAACTAGGCATGGCAATAAAACTCGTATCTGCGGGTACCCACCCGAATACACCCCGACGTTGACGGGGAAAATTCGCTTTGGCTGGGTTTGGGATCAGGTTTAGGTTTTCCCCAATTATAAAATATGGGGACGGGTCGGGTAATAGAGACACTAGTATCCACCTCGAACCTGCTTCGTTTGTTTTATTATATACATTATTATTTATTTTGATAATTTAAAATGTTAAATATGTGGTCAATATTTTAATAATTTGATTTGTATTTATTATTTAAAATGTTTGAAATGTATATATGAAATTTTTTGAGATTGTTTTATTTTATTATTTATAATGTAATTTTATTTTAGAAAAAATAAATATTTTTATTTTAAAAAATTGATTTTACTAAATGAACGGTGGCTGGACAAGGATACTGGAATCCAACCCAAACCTGTTTCGGACGAGTTTGAGTTTTAATTCTTCATTCCCGTTTGGGTTTGGGACGGGGAATAAAGATTGATTGGAGATTCGGATTTAAGCTTTGAGGAAGTAAAAACCATCTCCGACCCGCCTTGTTGTTATGCCTAAGTGCAACATACGCATTGCAAACCTCATCTGACTAATTTGGAAATCAACAGTGTCAAGAGGACCCTTTTGAAATGCCTTGGAGATCATTTTGACAAATTGCGTGTGGGTGAAGCGAGGGGCATTGGATACACAAACTTTCATTCCCTTATTTTCCAGACAAAAAACATTCTTAAAATCCTTATTACCAAGCTTAATCAACCTTCCACAAAATTGACAATGAATATTAGTAGATGAAGCTTCCATACGACAATAAAAAACTTTGACATTATTCATATTAAAGTTCCTATTGAGTCTAATAAACTTTGAGAAATTGTGATTCCCAATAGGTTTGAAGTAAATCTATACTATTTCAATCTCAACATCCTTATAAACATAGTACTCTGGTTCGATTGGTTTGTTGAGAAAGTGAGTAACAAACTGTTGGAAATAATTTATATTTTAGGAATATCTTTTTATATCTTTGTTAGAGGGTATTTTAGTATTTTATTATACCCTAACTTTGTTATAAATAGCCTAGTAGTAGGTAGGTCAATGCAATTCATTGTAAATTAAGTATTCCTTATTTTTTATCCGTCATTAAATATATTCATTTTCTTCTTTTATCTCTCCTTTGTGCATCAACAATTAGTATCAGAGCTCTGGTTCAAAATCCACGGGGAAACACGAGTGAACAGCGAGGTTGAATTTTTTTTATTATGTAACCACTATTTTTATTGAGTTTTTGCGTAAATTGCACAAGGTTGAAGATAAACGAAAACGGTGATATAAATTCCAAGCTTCCAGCATTTCATGGCAAACTGGAATCGTTGGAAGATCCAGATGCGTGTGCTATTTAGATCTCAATATATGTTAGATCTTGTCACCGATGGCTATGCTCCATTAGCAGCAAACACAACAGAGGCACAGAAGATAACACAGAAGGCGCTAAGGAAGAAAGATCAGAAGGAGTTGTTCTACATCCATCAATGTATGGATGCGAACATGTTTGAGAAGATTGTTGACTCTGAAACAACAAAGGCTGCGTGGGACACACTGGTCAGATGTTACAGTGGTGACGCATCAGTGAAGAAGGTGAAGCTTCAGTATCTCAGAAAGAAATATGAGAATCTCAACATGAAGGACAACGAGAAGGTTTCTAAGTACATCTCTAGAGTGATTCTTATCACTAATGAGATGAAAGCTTATGGAGAAACTCTTTCTGAACAAGTAATCATTAAGAAGATATTGAGATCTTTAACTTCTCAGTTTGATTACATTGTGGTAGCAATTGAATATTCCAAAGATCTGAGCACCATGAGAGTTGAAGAGCTGCAAAGTAGTCTAGAGGCGCATGAGTTGCGTATGACTGAGAGTACTTCTGAGAGGGAAGTAGAGCAGTAGGCTCTGAAAGTAACTTCTGGTAAGAAGTATCAGAAGCAAACTTTGTCAGAAGCCATGAAGAAAACTAATGTTGGTCAAAGGTAAAAAGCATCAAACTCTGATATGCAGAAGAATGTCAAGAAGGGAAAGGAGAAGTCTGACAATAAGAATATTCAGTGTTACTGTTGCAAGAAATTTGGTCACTATGCCAAAGATTGCTAGTCGAACAAAGAAAGGAAGTCAGAAGAAGCAAATATAGCCAGAGGAGATTCTGATGATGAACTTGTTCTATTGTTTTCTTCTGAACTTGATAATATGAATTAATAAGAATGGTGGTATATGGACAAAGGGTGTTCAAACCATCTTACTGGAAACAAGAAATGGTTGGTTGATTTTGACTTTGGGAAGAGTACAATGATAAAATGTGTTGATGATAAATACCTCAATGTAGAAGGTATGGGAAATGTCAGAATCATTCTAAACAAAGGGAAAGCAGCAGTGATCCAGAATGTATGGTATGTACCTGACATGAAAAGCAATCTGACGAGTATGGGACAACTGATTGAGAAAGGTTTTCCGATTACCATGAAGGACAATCTTCTAAAGCTGTATGACTGTAATTAGAAGCCTGAGAAGTCATGCAAGGTGTGCATGAAAGGGAAGAAACCAAGATTACCATTTGCATCAGAAGTAGCTCCAAGAGCAAATCACGCCTTGGGAGTAGTGCATTCTGATGTCTGTGGTCCATTTCCAGTAGCATCAATTGGAAAGAATAAATACTTTGTGTCATTTGTTGATGAGTTCAACATAATGACATGGGTATCTCTCATAAAGTTAAAATACGGGGTGTTTGCTGAATTCAAGAAGTTCATACTGAAGGTTGAGAATCAGAGTGGCCAGACTCTGAAGATTCTTAGAACTGATGGTGGTGGTGAGTATAACTCCACAGAATTCAGAAGGTTCTATAAGGGGAATGGAATTGAGCATGAAGTTACTGCTCCCTATACTCCTCAACACAATGGTCTTGCTGAAAGAAGAAGTCGTACTTTGCTTGATATGGTGAGAAGCATGCTGAAAGAGAAGAAGCTTCCTCATGCTTTGTGGGGAGAAGTTGTTGTCACTGCATGTTATGTGCTTAACAAATGTCCAACGAAGAAGCTGAAGGAAATAATTCCTATTCAGAAGTGGACTGGAGATAAGTAAAGTGTTAGTCATCTGAAGGTGTTTGGTTTTGTATGTTATAAACATGTCCCAGAAGCCAGAAGACAGAAGTTGGATGATAGAAGTAAAGTAATGTTACTGGCGGGGTACCGCAGTACAGGTTCGTACAAACTTTATTGTCTAGAAACTAATAAAATTGAGCTCAGCAAAGACGTCATTGTAAAAGAATCAGAAGTCTGAAATTGGGAAAGGTCTCGTCCTGACTCTAATGAGAGAACTCTTGAAGAAAAGTCAGAAACACATGTTTCTGAAGACTCTAAAGAAGATTCAGAAGGTAAAGATGATTCTGACTCTGACTCTGATGGTTATTCAAACTCTGGGGATTTTCCAGACTTTAAAGACATTCAAGGTTCTGGAGAAAGTCCTATTTTTGAAGCAAGAGATTCTGAAGGGGAAATTTTGGGTGTTCGAGGTTTTGAAGTTCAAATTCAGAGGCAACAAAGAGTCAGGAGCATCCCAAGAAGATCTGCAGAGTTTGACATGTTACACGACACTAAAGTAGATTATTAAGGAGAAGTTATTCAGTGTGCAATTTTAGTAGACTCTGAACCCGTGAGTACGAAAGAAGCTCTTAAGCAGCAAGTATGGTTGCAGGCCATGAAAGAAGAACTTGATGCTATAGAGAGAAACAAGACTTGGAAGCTGACAGAACTTCCAAAAGGCAAGAAAGCCATCAACGTCAGATGGATTTTCAAGCAAAATCTAAAGCCAGATGGATCAATTGGCAAACACAAAGCAAGATTAATAGCAAGAGGCTTTCTAAAGAAGCCTGGGTTGGATTACTCTAAAGTGTTTGCACCTGTAGCGAGACATGAAACAATCAGACTAGTGATTGCAATAGCTGCTAACAGGAATTGACCTCTGATGCATTTAGATGTAAAATTTGCATTTATGAATGGTCTATTACAAGAAGAGGTATACGTGTCACAACCTTTTGGATTTAAGAAAAAGAATCAGGAAGGGATGGTGTTCAAATTACACAAAGCCTTGTGTGGATTAAAGCAAGCGCCCAGAGCCTGAAATTTGAAGATTGATTCATTTTTCAAGGGACATGGGTTTCAAAAGTGTGAAATGGAGTATGGTGTTTATGTTCAGCATACTTTAAAAGGTAATATGATTTTGGTATGTTTGTATGTTGATGACATATTACTCACATGAAGTTATGAACAAGAGATAACTGAGTTCAAGAAGGTTTCGACGAATGCGTTTGAGATGACATATCTTGGGAAAATGAGTTTCTTTATAGGGATGAAGTTTATGTACTCTGAGAAAGGAATCATTTTGCATCAGATGCAGTATGAACTTGAGCTTCTGAAGAGATTTGAGCCAGAGAATTGCAAAATTGCTATCAAACTTGCTGATACAAATCAGAAGTTGGACTCTGATTCTGATGGAGAGGATGTGGATGCTACAACCTTCAAACAGATGGTTGGTTCTCTGAGGTATTTGTGTAATATCAGACCTGATATTTGCTATGCAGTTGGAATGGTTAGCATATTTATGAATAAACCAAAATGGTCTCATTACCAAGTTGTTGTCAGGATTCTGAGGTATGTGAAGGGAACTCTGAAGTATGGAGTGTTATTTTCTTCTGGAAGAAAGATTGAATCAAAACTTCAGAGTTATTCAGACTCTGATTACTGTGCAGACAGAGTTGATAAAAGAAGTACTTCTGGATACTTATTCAAATTTCTGGAAGGTCTTATTTCTTGGTGTTCCAAGAAGCAACCTGTTGTTATGCTGTCAACCTGTGAAGCTGAATATATTACAGGCGCTCTAACTACATGCCAAATTGTGTGGATTATGAACTTGCTGCAAGATCTGAAGATTGAGGTAGACAAACCTTTGAAGCTGATGTTTGATAACAAGTTTGCAATCAATCTTGTCAAGAACCCAGTGATGCATGGGAGAAGCAAGCCCATTGAGACCAAGTATCACTTTCTGAGGAATCCGTTTTAGAATGGAATATTAGAAGTTGTGCACTGTAGCACCTAGAAGCAGCTGAAAGATGTTCTAACAAATGCTATCAAGACTGATCAACTTCTTCGTTTGAGGGATAAAATTGATGTTGTCAGTTTTGTGTAAATATAAATTAAGAGATGATGTTGAAAATAATTTATATTTTAGGAACATCTAGGAATATCTTTTTATATCTTTGTTAGAGGATATTTTAGTATTTTATTATACCCTAACTTTCTGTATAAATAACTTAATAGTAGATAAGTCAATACAATTCATTGTAAATTCATTATTCCTTATTTTATAACCGTTATTAAATATATTTTTTTTTCTTTTATCTCTCATTTATACACCAACACAAACAATGGTTTATCTTGAAGGATAATTTGTAAATTTTGAGCATCGTCTTTTGGAGGAAGTGTTAGATTAGTAGAATGAGAAACTTTTGATGACTTGGATGAACTTTTTAGAGCAACAATCTTTACTATGGGAACTGTAGTCGCTTGCATTTTAGTTCTCCTCCTTTTTGGGATTTCTGGATGCTATAAAGTTGATTTTCTTTTGCCTTGTTGTTTTTCAAAAAATCTTTAACTTTTCATTAACGATGAAGATGGAAGAGATGGATGAGGTTTAATATGCAATGGGCTTATGAAATGTTTTGGATGAGAATTAGATGAAAAAATTTAAATAAAAATAGAATGAGATATGAAATAATGAGAATAGTAATTAAAGAGTAATGTAATGGTGAGTGGAATGTTAATTAAAGAGTTGCATGTTGTTCCGGAAGTTTAATTCCGAATTGTTTATTAAAATATGATATCGTTAACAAATAAAAAAGAACGATATCACAATGTTATTTTAGATACGGATAATATTGTCAAATGATAATATTTATTAAAGATTAAAATGATAATTGATCATCTTATACGCATAAAATTATAATAACGGTTATTCGGCTAACACCTAATCTCCAACATTTTCTATTATGTCTACTATTCTAATTTCATTTCTTTTTATGAACATATAATATTTTCAAAATTAAAATCCTTTTCATACTTAAAACTGTAATCATTACAAATACATTATGTTTACATAATTCTACTTACTATATTGTAATTTTTGTTAGTACAACCCATATAATATTTATTATTAAAAACCAAATCAACATAATATTTAACCAAACCAACTAACGAGTGGAAGACACACAGGGGTTAAGTCTGGGCATTTCTTTCACTTACCAAGCGAATAAATCGTGATTTTTCGGCATGCAAATTCTGAGTTTCAAACCGAAAATCTTAATTATAAATCATTGTTAAATTTTTTTAAAATCAATATGTTCCTGAAAAAAATTTAGAACATGATTATCGGTGTTCTTTGAGAGTTCTTACACATTTATTAAAGAAATTGTGTGAATAATAAATGAATATTTCACTTGTTTGTACGTTTCTGAACTAAAGTACGTCCTCATTCTAAAGCACGCTTCTACACTTCAATTAAGTGGGTCATGATAATAAATTAATAAATAAAATTATAAGAATGTAGTTGATTTGTTTTAAATGTGGGACTCATTTTAAATTTTTTAATGAGTTACATGGATATTTGAGAATTGTAGATAGGTTGTTTAAAAAATTGAGAAGATTGAAATAATATAAAAAATTATGTGGGTCCTATTTAAAGAACCCAAATGAATATGATAGATGTGGATACTCTTAAATTATATATATTATAAATTATATATAAAATAAAAAGTCCATGGCAAATTGATATAAATTTAAGTTTAAAGTAGTGTAAAAAAAATTTACACAGGACATCATCCATTTTTTCTATAAATTATAATTATTTGCAATTGGAATATTTATTACCCTGTCGTGTCTTACCTTAATAAGCATAGATTTAAAAATATTTAACATTGTTCTTCATACATTGCATTCAATTTGTCATAAAAATTTAGATTACAATACATAAAAATGTTCCAAATGCAATATTAAACTACTCATTAGTATACAAAAGTAACTTTAAAGAATATAAAATAATGCCACAAAAAAAATCGATTTGGTAGGATCACAAAAAAAAAATTAACTTTTAGTTTTTCAGTTCAAATAAATAAAAAATATATATTTGATAATTATTTTTAACTTTTAGTTTTTTTTTTGACTAATTTTTTTAGTTTTTATTTCAAAAGTTATTTGAAGTAGTTTTTGTATATTTAGTTTTTAATTTGTGACTTTTTCTTTTATTTATACTCTTATATTTTAACAAAAACTCATTCTTACTTTTAGATGTAGTACACTTTAAATTAACATCATTTTAAATGATGAAATGTTTAATATTTTAAATAATATTTAAATATAATAATAAATTTTAAAATAGTATTAATGATTCTTAAATTAGTGAAATATTGTAAGAGAATCAATAAGATCAATTAACACAAAGAAAATTTATAGATTTATTATATTTTAATGGTAAAATATTAAACAATAAAATTATTTTTATCATTATTTTAGATTAATTTAACTGAATTTAAATTTTTCTCATTAAATTTTATTATAAAATTTATATACAAACTTAATATATTTTAATGTTATTTTAAAATTTTAAATATACAAAAAAATTGTATGTTTTTATTAATATTTTTATTTTTATCAAATAAAGATTAATTTAATAATATAACAACATAAATAAATTACAATTTTTTTAATAAAAATGTCCTTTTATGTTATTTTGACATGTATTTATGTATTTATCAGTTAAAATAACAATTAATTTAACAAATATTCAAATTAGTTTATCAACTAACCGTCATTAATTAACCGTCATTAATTAACGGCTATCAATCATCAATTACGTTAGTTTTATCAATCAGAATCTTAATAAAAGGAAATAAACTTATACAAACTCTTTCATTCATACAAATTATTTCGACTTAATAAATCGAATCATATCATATATTAAGAATCATTTGAATAAGAAATCATAAAATAGTGATAATAAGAAATGTTTGAGATTTAATTCTAGTCATTCTTGCTTTCATAATTTCATACTTTCTGATCTCAATTTTTGAAATTCGAAAATTCTCCGTATCCTATTTTAAAATCGGTAGTTTGTATTAACTCTTAGATGATACAGCAATCTATGAAGTCATGCTTTATAGACATAATAATGAATTTTGAAAAGAGTAAATTTAAGAAAACATGATAATGTTTTTTTTGTACAAAGAAAAAAATTAATGTTTATGCACTTTTAAAATTTAGTTAAATAGAGTAAATAAGAAAAAAATTTAATCCAGACTAAATTTTAAAATGAGAAAAAATTTGAACAAATTTCTTTATAAATAAATATAATTCTAAAATTCTATTATTTTGTAGTGATTTTTGCTATTGCTATCACAATTTTTTTGCATAATAATGTAACAAAACAACCAGCAGGCTATTGGAGTATGAATTTAGATTATGATCTATATGTCTACAAGAAGAAGCTTGTGTAGTACAAAACCTCAAACATTTCAAGAAAACCCTGTAATTATTTCCACAAACATGAGGCACATTTCTCATATCTCAACATTTCTTCAAGCCTACCTCTAGAATCATGTCATTCTGCTGTACAGTCAGAATGAGAAAAACAAAATACCTGAGGTTTCCACTGTACATATACAAATGCACCCATTAACAAATTTAGTCAGTAAAGGTCATGGAAGCATATTGCTAGCTCTCATCACTGTCTTTCCTCTCCAAGTTCTTCCTTTTGCACCAACACGGGTACTCAGGAATCGGCCCATCATTTCCAATAACCCAGCTATCAGCAGCGACATCAGCCAGCGTTATCCTGTGTTTTGGGTCTGCAGATTTCAAATTTCAATTATTATTTAATTAAAATAGCAAAAATGGCTAATTTTACAATCTTCCGGAAGAAACTTGAACTTGTCAGGTAATATACCAAAACGTTGAATGATGTTTACCTTTGGAAAGTAGTCCTTCTATTAAGTTCTTCAATCGCGGATTCAGATCCTTTGGGAGCAATATTGGATTATTGACTATCTGGATTAAGAAAAAAACGTAATATGAAGGTCTTGTATGGTTATAAAACTTAGACTCGTGTGTTTGGTTTGTCTTGTTGACTATTGTTTGCCTTTCTAGCTGATATCTTTCCATATAATTATTACAAAATACCATGTTCCTCCCAATCTTAGATTTTTTTAAGGAACGTGATAAAAATAGATTTCAAAAGAATAAAAACATAACAGTTCATAATTAACAAAAGCATGTGATGTAAACAAAAATAGAAAGACAACCAAATTTCTTACTCTGTCATATGTATCTTGAAGTGTGTCACCAAGAAAAGGGTATTCGCCCAATATCATACAGTATAAAGTAATTCCTACAGCCCATGTGTCCGAGGCTTTACCTCGGTAGGTAAGACCTAAAAAACATCAACAGATACAGTAGTGAGAAGCTACATTTCAACAAACACATTTGCCCAAAAGTATTTTACAAGCATAAAATGAAAACCTGGAAACACAAACCTAATATACATTCAGGTGCGGTGAAAACAGGAGTTCCAGGTGATCGTCGAAGCACATCATTATCATCCTGCAAAATGAAAACAATACAGGCTCCTCCATATTAGTTCATAAGACATCCTAATGCCTATGTAATTTTACCAACATGTTATCAAAAACACTGCAAGGTGTTTCATTTCAGGGATTATTAGAGTGCACCAATCATCTTGCATAATTCCATATCATCCGAGTAATCATATTTCTTATTTTTCAAACGCAATGTGAAAATCATATTACAGTTTCACAAAGAAAAGGATGTGTCCTAAGCTGCAGTTGAAGATACACTACTGTCCAAGTAAAGTGGTAGCTTTGTTTTGACACAAAAACAAGCTTTATTTAATATGTTTAAATTAACATTCAGGCTCAGAAGTTGCATTACCTCAAAAGCCTGGCTGACACTGAAATCCCCTATCTTTACTGTACCATGACGAGTAATCAACAAATTATCAGGCTTGATATCCCCGTGAACTATATTCTGCTTTTCAAATAAAACTATTATTAAGCATTTACATTTGTTCCAAATATATATAATATTTAAACATTATAGAACATGATTATAAACTATTTCAAAGCATTTTATGACTAATTATGAGCATTAAACATAAACAGTATGATGTTTCACAAGTTGTTTATTACATTTTATCAAGCATGATCATATGTTTGTGTGCACGTGCATGTGAGAGCGAGAAACTTAGTCAACATTACATGAGCATGGAGATACATTAACCCAGAAACTATATCCCGCAAGTATCTCCTAGCAGTCTCTTCACCTAAGCTACAAGCTCGGCCTGAACCCTCGCAAACCCATTTGTCTTCCACATATTCAAGAACTGTATAAGGAAAAAAATCAGCTAGTCGAGCATAGAACAAAAAGGAGATTCTTATTCGATTAGCAATCAATAACTAAATAAGAAAACCAAGAGAGTAAAACTAGCCATCAGTACCCATGTAGAAGTGATCTGATTCTGGGTCATCAATCACCTCAATGAGATTGACTATCTTAGGATGTTGGATCATTTTCATAATGAAAACCTGAAAAGAAAGTATGTTTTTTAACCAATTGCAGGGACAGTAGCACAGCAGCTAGAACAATCAAATTAGAAAATGTAATATATCATATAAACACACAAACTAGGAAGCAAAATAAGATGTAAATCCTTGGAAAGAGAACTTCCTTTAAAATTAGAATGTAAAAATTTGTCAAAAGAGAGAATATGTGTACTTTCTAAATTTGCAAAGGCCAAGGAACCAATACATTTAACAAAATTTGGCATGCATATTTGAATCATATTTCAACTACCGATCCAAACTAAGAAAAAAATTAAATAATAATGAAGAAATATACCTCACGTAGAACATCAGTCATGGCAGTTTCTGAGGGTCCAACTCGAAGCTTCCGTAGATGAGACTTATGAAAGGCCTATAATCAGAAGATTCTCAGCTCAATAAATAAACAATTGCATCATTGTGGCATTAATAGCAATCAAATATTCAAAACATATTATTCAATAAAACCCTGTAATGGCCATATTTCCTATCATAAACTGACCTATCTTTCCAAACTTAAAAAAAAAAAAATCTTACCTTAATTGCATAATGTTTTCCATCAACCGAGCTTCGGTGAAGAGACTGCCAAGCATTCAAGGAAAGAGGGTCAAGTGAACTGTTTTCCTTGAGAGACAGAGAAAGAGGATAAAATGAATACTATGCTTACCACTTTCCCATAGCTACCAGAACCAATCTTATACTCACGAACATACTCATTTATCATTTTGTTTCCATTTTCATCCTGGACACAATTATTATAAAAATAACGATTCAGATAAGAAAAGACATCTAACATATGACATCATTAATGAATAAAAAAACACAAAATATATAGGAAAAACTTTTCCTCCCAATTACCTCAGTGCGAAAAACTTTGTCAGTCTCTTTAACAGGAAACTGTCTACAAATCATACCATTCTCTACTCTAAAAACCAAAATATCCTCTGATCGCTTGGGACGACTTTGCTCCTCACTATCATCTCCACTGGTGGTGCTAGTAACCTCATCATTACAGAATGACCCTTCATCATCAAAATCATCATCATCATCCAACAACAGCTCTCGGGAGAGATTACTATTGTAGATGGCAGCAGGCTTATCCTTCTGAGGGTTCTGTCTCTTGAATAACCCGAAGCAGTTAAAACACCACATAGCTTTCACATAAGTAAGAGTCTTATCAAACATCTTTAGCTTAAATCTTAAGTTGATAGAAAAATCTGTACAAAAATATTTCATCATGTGAAAAAACAATTAAACATCCTAGACACTGATATTCAATTTTGCAGCATTATAAAAATGGATGAAACACTAACCTGATTTCAGAGGTAGTGGGCTTGAAGCCCTAATGAAGATGCTGCTACTCTAAAGGGTGCCATTGAGCTAATTGACGAAAACGGCATTCGACATTGAATCCATTAGTACAATTCACACCCAACATTGCGATAACTCCAATTCAAAATAATCGTTGCAAACTCAGCCACAGGAACAAATCATTGACTTTTTCCATAAAAAAGTGGAAAAAATAGACATAAATAATAAAGATGGCAAATTTACATAGAACATTCAGAAAACATCAAGGAGAAGCGAAAGTGAGAGATAGTTACCTTGTTTGTAATGGTTGTGTTGCCGCAGATTGGGAAGAAAAAACCTAGAATGATGAATTGAGGGTTTCTACTCTACTAGAGTCTAGAGTCAGAAACCCTAACTCGAGAAATGGAATCTAGAAACCCTAGATTGATGGAATATATGAATGAATTCAATTATGGTAATTTTTGAAAGAATTGAAACGAAATTCCGATCGGGAGAGTTGAGTGGAAATCTCTCAGTTCCTCCCTTCCCGGGTTATATATGTTTTCACAAATGCTATTTTCACATCAAAGTTTATACTACCGAATACTAACACCAATGCTTTTTTAAAAATAAAAATAACTTATATTAAAAATATATATTTTAGAATTAAACAAGGTTATTCTTAATACTGATTCTAAGAAACTCATTGATAAAATCAATAAGGAAGGGTATAATAACTTTTCTGAATTAGCTTTTGATCTGACCTGATCAGAGTTGGACCGTCACAGCTGGCTTTGGGCTGAGTCTGGATGAGATGGGGGGTACATGCAAGACACTCTAATGGCAAAGTGAGAGGCGGAATGAGCAAGCAAGTATGAATTTAGGTGTGAATCAATGAATACCTTACCCTCTCGAAAGAGAGGGTATTTATAGCCTCTAGCGCTGGGCCAAGGTCTCTTTATTGGGCTGATCAAACAGGCCCAATAAAGAGGCTGTCAGGTTCTACGTGTGTAGTGGGGACCCGCACGTGGTCCCCTACCTGGGTGACGTCCTCCGCAGGACAGGGAGGATAGAGACGCGATCTTTCCGGGACCATGAAGACTCTGCGAAATTCGGAGAGGTTGAAAGTTAGCCCTACGAGGAGGGTGCTCGGGAACGCGTGCTCGTCAGGGACGATCTTCGCGAGCACCGGCGGGAAGTAATCATAGCCGATCAGATGTCTATGATCGGGGTATGCTTGGTGGATATACCGCTCAGCGCAGTAGGTTGTCAAGCTTGGATTGGGCCTCGCTGGTAGTTGGGCCAAGGGCAGACCTAGTCCAGAACAGGAGCCCCCCAAGTCATTGCTCCTGGTAAGGGAGTTATGACTTGATTCAAGTTCACCCCTTCGCGAGACTCGCTGCACGACACAAGATTTTTCAATCTGGACGTGAGACGTCGCTCGGTTCGTGATTTGCTTCGTGCAGCGGCCGAGGAGTGTTCGAGGAGCACTCGCGGGGAGAGGGTGGTACGTTAATTAGACACGTGGTGTGGCTCTTGGAAACCACAATGACGGCCTAGGGAGTAGGGGTCATCATTGTCTATGCGAGTAGGCATCGAGGATGAAGGCGGTTTGTGATTCCCCGATGCGGCGTTTCGTATTCCACGTCATCTCTATAAATAGGGCTTCAGGGCCCATAACTTGTTTTCACATTTTCACGCTCTCATTTTTTCTCTGCCGTCAACATCGCGTGTTTTCCTAGTGTCGCTGAGACCGCCGCACCGTTCGTCGTGTGTTCATCCCTACAACCGTCGCTCCTCACTCTTCTTCCAAGTAAGTGCTTTTTTTCTTTGATATCTCGTGTTGTAGATAGATTTTGATGGTGTTTAGCGGTAGAATTTCGTGTCTGGGGATTATGCCCGGGAAATTCAAGCACTTTAGGCGTCTGATTCATGATCATGCCCGCGACATTCATAGGTTTAGGCATACGGTTTATGATCGTGTCTGGGATATTCATGCGTTTGGCTAATAGATTTATGAACTTGGTCGGGGGATTCATCCTTTCGTTAGTATGTAGGCTAGTTTTCCTCGTGGTATTCTTGTATCTGGCTAGCAATGTTATGAACTTGGTCGTGAAATTCATCCTTTGCTCGCGATACTTATGCTATGCTCGTGACATCGCTGTTAAGGTCGGTGTTTGGTCGAGGTCCACATGTTCCCCGTCTTTCGTGTGAATGGTCGCTGCCTCGGTCTAAGTGTTGCTTACTTCTCCCCGTCTGTTTGGCAGAAAAGTGGATTTGTTGCCGATATTCCCGAGTCCTCAGAGCATAATGATGTCGAGGAAACAAACACTGCTGAGGAAAGCATGAATCTGGTCGAAATTGTTGACGACCCTACTCTGGACTGGGTTGGTGCGGAACCCTGGGGAATAACTTCGATCTATAGCTATACCAGTAGACAAGCTTACATTGTCGTCGAGTACGGCGGCGGCCAGGAGGGATTTCAGAGAAACTTTAAGATCATGAGGCCGACGAGGGATGCCTGCATTTACTCAGAGTTTACACAGGATTCCCTTCCTATGTACGAGATCATATTTAAATATCTCGGGCTCCGGTTACTTTTCAACGACTTCCAGATGGGAGTGTTCAATCACTTGAACCTGGCCCTCTCCCAGATCCATCTTAACGCGATTGCCTTTATCTGGGCATTTGAACTCACCTGCCACTTCTTGAGGATCGGGGAAACGATTCCCTTGTTCTTTAGGGTTTTTCACTTGCAACGGCAGTCCCCGAGGAGGGAAGCATAACTGGGTGTCCCTTAAGCAGTCGAAGAGGCTGTTTAGGATGTATATGGATTCCGTGTGAGATTTCAAAGATAAGTGGTATATCTTGCAACCGTCTACTCAGACAACTGTGGATTCGTTGTTCAAGCCGGCTACAGTGGTAGATGAGGACGGGGAATCGTGTTTGGATTCCGAGGGTAATCCTGAGATTGGGAAAGTCTCAAAGTTTCCCATCCACTGGTGTTTGGGCCATTACGACCATGGACATGGATACTACCACACTCCCGCTGGCGGTATGAGCGCTGAGGACGAGGAGGCTTATGGCGTCCTGAACAAATTTGTTGATGGTTTCTTCCCTGCTCGATGGGTTACGAGGGAAGGGGACGATGTTCTTGATGAGGATGGTGAGACGACGTTCGAGGCACGTCCGATCAACACCAAGGCGCTCGTCGAATGCCAGTCTTATGGGCTGGTCATAGACCTCTTAGGTTTCTTGCTTTACTCTATTGATAGTCCTCTTTATTTGTTTTCTTCAATGTGGCTAACCCAAGTACGTTTTCTTTGCAGGTCACATGGCCTAGCATCGCGAGAGGTTGTTGAAACTGACTCAAGACAAGAAGATCAACAAGAGTTTGGTGAAGCCACAACAAGCCACACGAATGGGTCCGACCCCTGACTCGGGTAGGGAAGGATCTAGTGGGTCCTCGGGTTCCCAGGACACCGAGCGCCAATCTGCTTTGATTAGCAAGAAATAGAGTCGACCAGAAGGTGGGGTCGAAGTGACCGATGGAGGGGCGGGTGCCCGGGCCTTCGGCCTGCACCCTGTTTTATGAAAAAGGATTTCTTCGAGGGGTTTCCCTTGACCGTATCTGACAACGAGGCCAATATCATCAAGCGGCTCGACAAGGAGGGTCGGAGAAAACACCTCGCCGCCAGCATGGTCGGGGTGGTGAAAATGGCCGACATGGAAGTTGTCCTCGTGGGTGAAGGGTCGGACTCCTTGGATCGGGTCAAGGAGCTAGAGTCGGAGAAGGCGGCTCTCGTGGCCAAATCCCGTAAACTGAAGGTTGCTCTCGAACGCTCCGAGGAAATGTTTCGGGAGAAGTCTGACGTGTTGTCGGGGGAGAAGGAGAGGGTCGACAGAGCTCTTGAGGAAAAAGACTGCCTCCAGCTTGATAAGGAGCGGTTGGAGAGTGACAACCAACGACTTTTGAGAGAGGTCAAAGATCTGAAGGCTGTTATGCTGCCCGTGGAGGACGAGCCTGAAGGGGTGGCCGACTTATTCACGCATGCTGACATCATTGCTCGAATTCAGCTTTTGGAGTCGGACTGTGTTGACGCTTTGGCTGATGACTTTGAGTCTGCGGTGAACCAACTGTCCATGTTAAATCTGGGCTTGAATACCGAAGGGACTGGGGTTCTGTCTCAGGTTATCGATGGTCGGGTCGTGCCTCCTCATGACTCTCCTGACGTCGACGTTGGTACTCAGGGGAGTGATTAATGCTTTTATTGGTGTTTGGGCCTGCGTGCCCGTTGTTGTTTTTTGGGGCCCGCGTGCCCGCTGTTGTTTTCATTCTTTTAGTTTTTTGGCTGTCGTGCCCGGATTGTAATTTTGGACAACATTGGCCCTTGTGGTCGGTATATTATTGATCTTTGTTTATGACTGTCTATTCGATGAATGCTTTGTTTATAGTTATCTAATAATAATATGGCGTATATGCCCGACCGTTATCTTGGTTATGAATTTTTGACGAAGTTTGTGTTCGTAAGGAGATATCTGTTCGACCCCTATGTCGGTTCGACGCATTTTGAAATGTGTTGAATGCACGGAGTAGGAATCCGCGTGTTGGGCGTATGATCATGATCGGGATCCTACGCTCGTGGCGTGAACTGCCCATCGCGAGCTGGGTGTTCTGCCATGTGAGGCACTTCGATAGTGGAGCTCGATCGAGGTGTCCATGTCGGGCATCTATGTGTGGTTCGTAGAAATGAACGACAATATGCCTCGTTGGTTGGTAGGTCGGGCCCGTACCTCGACTCGCCTTTGTGGTCGAGATTTTCCCTTCGACGACTAAAGGTGACTATTCGACGGCCAAAGTCCCCCAGCAGGTGAGGGGCTTTAGCTATAATATTGTTTTAGCTTAGCAGTATTCCAGGGTCGTGGTAATGGTTCTCCGTTTAATTGCTTGAGATAATACGCTCGGGTGCCCGTAGTTTCCTGGACGCGATAAGGTCCCTCCCAGTTTGCGTCCAATTTCCCTTCGCGGGAATCTTTCTGGTTTCTCCGCAAGACTAGGTTGCCGACCTGAAATTCACGTCTTATGACTTTACTGTCGTGGCGTAGGGCTACCTGCTGTTTTAGAGTGGCCTCGTGCAGGACTGCTCCTGATCGGATTTCTTCGACAAGGTCGAGCTCGTCTCTCAGAGCCTCGTCGTTCATCTCCTCGTCGAGGGGCATCTCAGTTCGCCTAGATGGATCCATGATTTCTACCGGGATGACTGCCTCGGTGTCGTAGGTCAGTCAGAATGGGGTCTCACCCATCGTCGAATGAGGCATCGTGCGGTAAGCCCATAGAACGCTATGTAATTCTTCAACCCATCCCCTCTTTTCTTCTCCTAACTTGCGCTTGAGTCCTCGCAAGATGACCTTGTTCGCGGCCTCGGCTTGCCCGTTAGTTTAGGGGTGCTCGACTGAGGTAAAATGTTGTTTGGTGCCGAGTTTGGCAATGAAGCTTTGAAAACATTGGTCGGTGAATTGGGTACCGTTATCTGTGAGGAGTGCCTGTGGGATTCCGAACCGGGCGAGCACGTTTCGCTTGTAAAAGCGGAGGATATTGTGTGAGGTGATTTTCGCGAGGGCTTCGGCCTCTATCCACTTTGAAAAATAATCTACGGCCACAATGAGGAATTTTTTTTTGTATGTCCCTTGCACAAATGGACCGAGGATGTCTATTCCCCACCAGGCAAATGGCCATGGGGATGATAATATGTTCAGCTCGTGTGGTGGGGAGAGGTTCATGTCGGCATGCCTTTGGCATTTGTCACATCTCTTGACGTGGTCTTTGACGTCTTGCTGCATTGTCGGCCAGTAATACCCTGCTCGCAGCGCCTTCCTCGCTAGGGATTTGTTGCCCATGTGTTGGGCATTGATCCCTTCATGTATTTCCCGTAATATCTCAGGGAATGCGGATTCTTCGACGCACTTCAATAGTGGGATGGAAAATCCCCTACAATATAATTTGTGCTCGAGTACCACGTAGGAGCATGCTCGTCGTTTGGTTGCGGTTGCCTCTCTTTGGTCTAGGGGGAGTTCCCCCTTTGTTAGGAAGTTGAATATCGGGGTCATCCAGCACGATCTGTCTCCGATGGCGTTTACCTCGGGTAGAGTCGTGGATTTTTTTATGCTTGGGCGAGATAGTGACTCATGTATGACAGATTTGTTTCCGCCTTTCTTTTTCGTGCTTGCGAGCTTCGAAAGTATGTCGGCTCTTGTGTTTTGCTCGCGTGGTACGTGTGAAATTTCTACCCGGTCGAACTTTTTCATGTGCTCTCTGACCAAGTTCAGATATTTGATGAGGCTATTGTTCTTAGCCTGGTATTCCCCTTGGACTTGGGACGCGACGAGTTAAGATTCGGTGAAAATTTGTATCTCACGGGCGCCTAAATCCTCGGCCAGTCTTAGACCTGCGAGCAGGGCCTCGTATTCCGCCTGGTTGTTTGAGGTAGGAAAAGAGAGGGTGAGCGAATGCTCGACCACCACGCCTTCCTCGTTCTCTATAAGGATTCCCGCACCGCTCCTGGTCGAGCTGGAAGCTCCATCGATGAAGATGGTCCACTTGTGCTCTTTCCCTGCAGGGGTTATGAGCGGTCATCTCAGCGACGAAATCGGCCAGAGCTTGTGCCTTTAGGGCCTTCCTTCTCTCGTATTGGATGTCGAATTCAGAAAGTTCCAAGGACCACTTTAACATTCGACCCGCCATGTCTGGTCGACCTAGAAGTTGTTTCACGGGCTGGTCTGTTTGCACCATGATCGTGTGCACGAGGAAATAATGCCTGAGCCTTCTTGCCGCATTGACGAGGGCCAAAGCCACCTTTTTTATCTGTTGGTATCTAACCTCGGGCCCTTGAAGTGCCTTGCTCGTGAAATAAACGGGTTTTTATCCGTTGTGCGTCTCACGAATGAGGGTTGCGCTGACGGCTTCGACCGAGACGGCTAGGTATAGAAATAAGGTTTCCTCGTCAATCGGTCGTGATAACACGAGCGACTGTGAGAAGCTTTGTTTAAGATGGAGCATCGCCTGCTCGCATTCCTCAGTCCATTCGAAGGCCGCTTCCTTGCGAAGGAGCTTGAAGAAAGGGAGGGCGTGTTGAGCGGATTTTGCAACGAAACGGGATAGCGAGGTGAGCATGCCATTCAAGACTTGTATGGATTTTTTTCAACGTAGGTGTGGGGAGGTCGAAGAAAGCTCGGCACTTGTCGGGGTTGGCTTCGATTTCTCGTTTTGTTAAGTAGAAGCCGAGGAATTTTCCCGCCTTGACCCTGACGTGCACTTCTTGGGGTTAAACCTCATTTTGCATTGCCTCGCTTGGGCAAAGACTTCCCTGAGATGAGCAGCATGGTCGGTGTCTGCTCGGGACTTGACGATCATGTCTTCCATGTATACCTCGAGCATGTCCCCGATTTGGTTGCGGAAGACTTTTTTCATCATCCGCTGGTATGTTGCTCTTGCATTTTTCAGACCGAAGAGCATTACGTTGTAGTAATAGTTGCATGAGCTAGTCATGAAAGCAGTGTAGTGTTTGTCGCCTATTGCCATTGGGATTTGGTTGTAGCCCGAATAGGCGTCCATAAACGATAGAATTTTATAGTCGGCTGAGTTGTCGACCAACATATTAATATTAGGTAAAGGAAATGCATCTTTGGGGCATGCCCAGTGTGATCGGTGGATCTGGAACTGACTGTTTAACGCTGGTTCGCGAAATGTCGCGGAAGCAAGAGTCGCCACCGTCTTTTATTTTCTCCAAATGGAAAGGATAAAAGCACAGAAAAATTCCTTATAGAGATTGCTCTCGGTTCGGGAGGTAGGTTATAGAAAGGGAAGGTATTAGCACCCTTTCTATCCATGGTTATCCATGGGCTCTTAGATACTTGCTCATTTGTGTTTCCAAAAATGGTTTGTTTGCTTTTCAACTGTGGGTTTTTAAAAAGTTTCTTTGAAAATTTCAGTTCGACTCTTGTATCGGTCCTCAAGAGTGTTTGAAAAATTGCTTTCGAAAGCTTTTTGAAAAGGTGTCGGTGTGAAAAGTATTTTTGATTTGTTTTGAAATTAGAGCAAGTATCTAGAGTCGTCTACCTACCCTAAGGAATTCGTCTGTGTAAATGTTCTTTAAAGTAGTGTCATCCCACCATTGAGAGGTAGGTAGCACCACTATTGGAGTTGTTCGGGTCAATTCGAGGTTCGGGACATGGTGATCACCAGAGCAATAGGAAGATACCTTAGAAGCTACCCTCATGCCAGGTTCCCGGATCATGAGGACTTACTAAGACATCCTCTACTCGACGATCACCTTTCAAGGCAAGGCAACAGTGAGGCGTACCCTAGGGGTGGTGTGTGTGATTTGTGTGTCATTTTCAGATATTTTGTCTTGTCATGTCATGGGTGATCTACGCTTTTGTTTTTATCTTAACATTCATTCTTGCATGCAATTTATTAGCAGTTAAAAGTTGCGATAAATATAAAGTTCCTAAACTATTACAAAGGCGCGGGTCCATATCGCCAAATTAAATCCAGGACCCGATTTGACATAAAATAAAGTGCGAAAGACAAATATCAAATTTACACGGCTTTGGGAGAATTACATAAATATTTAAAAGAAGGAATAAGAATAAAATGCGCGAAGAGAATAAAAATCGGAAATGCGAGGGCGTTGGACCCTTTTAAGGAAATTAAATTAGAATTGTGAAATTAATTAAATTAAATAAAAAGAAAAGATTTTTGAGTTTTTGTATTTATGGATTTTTAATGAGAAAAATTAAATTGGAATTAAAACCTAATTCTAGCTATTTTTGATTTATTAAAAAAAACATGTTAAAGTTAAACCTAAAATTAACCTAATTAATTAACGGCAAGTTTTATTTACAAAAATAATATTTAATAATTAATTATGGTGAGAGAAAAAAGAAAAAAGAATAAAAAATACTTAAAACCCTAATTCTACACTTTTTTTAATTTACTATGAAAAATATTTGAATTAAACCTAAATTTAAAAAGCTAAATTAATTAATGAGATTTATTTATAAAAATATTAGTTAAATAAAATATATTTTGATTTTTGTCTTTTCTGATTTTTATATTATTTTTTATATTAAGAAAATGTTAAATAAAATTAAAACTAATTAAAACAAATGAAAATAGAAAAATATAAAAAAGAATGAAGAAGCAAACCAAGGGGGGTTATGTCCCCAAACTGGAGGTATAATTTAGCAATCAGGCCCAACGCTTAAGGCCTTTGTTTGACTTTTCATGAAGCGTGTGTGTGCATTGACTGAGGCCTAGGATGTTCTTCAAATCTGGACCTTTGGATTGAGATCATGGGATGCGTGGCAAGCTGAGATTGTGGGCGTATGGTGGATGTTGGGAGGCATGCTGCATAGGAATGTGGTTAGAAGAAAAATATGGAATAAGAAAGGGGGACCTGGGATTCGAACCCAGGTCCCAGAGGTTACCACACTGATGCCTTGCCACTGAGCCGTTCACACGTTTTGGTTATATTATAGGAAACAAATAACATAATGCAAATCATGAGTTAGTGGACAATTTTAGCGCGAATTTCAAATGCTCCAATCATTGGCCTACACATCACCATCTTCTCCAATGGTGCGTTTTTCCTGAAACAAAAACAAACAAGATTGCGGGGGTTTTAAACCCCCACTATATACTGTGTCAAAAAATAGCGAATAGAGATCCCTGCATCATAAATTAGGCGCGATATGTGTGTTCGATTCACATGAAGCTTCTCATTCCAATGGTTCAAGTCTTGGGGTTTAATTTTTCTGGACGAGGAAACCCCCAATTTTTCAGTTTTGTAACCCTAGCATGCTTCCATGGTGAAATCGCGTACGATGCAAAAAAACTCAATCAAACTATAGGGTTAGCTTCAGAATGGTCCACTGAATACAAATCCAATATTAAAAATTTCAAACAATGCATGATTTATGATACGAGAATACAAAAAAAAAAGCATGAACAGAATGAGGTTGTTCTACCAATTTTCGACGTTAGAGTTGATGGTTTTGATCTGAAAACCTTCCTTGAAGTCTCAGGAATGTAATGGAATGATTATTTTCCTTTGAATCGCACTGGAATGTAGTTTTCAGTTTTGGAATTTTTTGACAAAAACTCAAACTTTGTTCTTGTTTTCTGGCGCAGCCTTCAGGTTTCTAGCACTAGGGTTTGCATTAGGCTTATGTATGGAATGATTAGGGTAAAGATTTGGATCCAAAAAACCTTTGCATTGATGTACAAGATATTTGATTTTCATGCATACATTTTTCAATCTTTTCCATGCATATTTGATACCAATCATATCCAATCTTCCTTATTTGAAATGTGCACGAATCTTGAGCCTTTAATGGATGATTACACTGCATAAAAAGATTTAAAAACTTTGGTTTAGCATTTTTCCATATTTTATTTAATTTAAATGAATTAATTGTAATTAAAAATTCAAATAAATAAATAAAAATGGTGAATAAATCCCCTTTAGGCCAAATGGTCGTGCACATGTTTTGGATGATGAATCTTGGAAGAAAAAGAGGCCCATTAGCAATTTTAAGGCATTTGAAGCAAAGTTGACTT
Source organism: Vicia faba (assembly GCA_948472305.1). Classification (NCBI taxonomy): domain Eukaryota; kingdom Viridiplantae; phylum Streptophyta; class Magnoliopsida; order Fabales; family Fabaceae; genus Vicia; species Vicia faba. The sequence goes on from OX451741.1 coordinate 224,476,724, forward strand.
TTCAAAATACCCAAAAATTTCCCAACTTCCACAAGGCATATCTTGCTCAATTTTTAAGCTTTGCTCATGTTCTTGGACATTTTGGAAAGGTCTTGAAGTCCTCTAACCAATGTATTTGGTCCCATGTCATTTTGCTTTACCAATCTCAAGTTATTGCCTTTGACTTAAAGTCCCTTTTTGTTGACTTTTGAAAATGACCTATAATGTTGAAATTGATAACTTTTTGTGAGAGCATTTCTTGGACTTGAAGTGTGAAGAGGAGTTGTAGGAAATGTCTTTCTCTTCAAAATGAGCTTTGGATGGAATTTTTCTGATAAACCATGTGGAAGTTATGCCTTGGTCAAGTTACAGTTGACTTTTTCAACTGTCCAAATATGGAAACTTTTGCATCTTGGGACTTTTTGAGCCATGCCTTGAGAATCATGATCAAGAATTGATCAAATGATGTTTGTGGCTTCAAAATGAGATGTTGACCAAAAATTTGAACTTTTTGACTGTCAAATGACCATTTTGCCCCTGCAGTTGACTGTAAGGCAATTAGAGTTTTTGACTGTGCAATTTTGTGCTGTGAGTCTTGAAACTTGGTATGAGGATGCTTGACCATGTTTATAGGCATGTGGGACTTGATTGGACCCTTGGAAACTTCATTTTCTTTGTCAGAACCAGAACCCTAGTTTTTGACTGTTAGGAGGCCCTTGAACTGTGTAACCCCTGGTAGCTTTTTGAACCTTTGACTTGGCAAATCTTGAAGAATATGGGAGGGAAAATTTTGGGGTACAACAGTTGCCCCTATTCAATCTTCTTAAACCTGAGGATGCAGATTGGCTGACGTGCCTTTCGTAATCCGAAGGTGGAAGATGATTGAACACTAGAGTGCCCAGAAATTTGCGCTCACATAGTAGTGACGGTGGAATGGGCTTATAGATGCCATTTGGTGATTGATGGATATGATGATGGGCTTATAGATGCCATGCTAAGAGATGATGGATGGTGGATGGGCTTATAGATGCCATCTGGGTGTCAATCGCGTAAGAGATTCCTTAGCGAGAACTTGCGTACCTACAAAAGAAAAGGATTACCTGACCCGTTACAGGAGCTGGTCTTCAAACTCTTTGTATAGATGTGTCCTGACTGGTTACAGGAGCTGAATCTGGAGCTTCAAACGGTGATGAATGAACCATGGATGGTTACTACCTCAACGGGACGGTGAGAGAACCTTGGGCGATTACTATCTCAACAGGAACGCTGAGAGAACCTTGGGCGACTTCAACCTCAACAGTATCATTGAGAGAATCTTGGACTACTTCAACCTCAACCGTAACGCTGAGAGAATCTGGGGACGATTACTACCTCCGCAGTAACGGGGAGAGAACCATAGGCGACTTCAACCTCAACAGTATCATTGAGAGAATCTTGGACGACTTCAACCTCAACAGTAACACTGAGAGAATCTGGGGACGATTACTACCTCCGCAGTAACGGGGAGAGAACCATAGGAGACTTCAACCTCAACAGTATCATTGAGAGAATCTTGGACGACTTCAACCTCAACAGTAACGCTGAGAGAATCTGGGGATGATTACTACCTCCGCAGTAACGGGGAGAGAACCATAGGCGACTTCAACCTCAACAGTATCATTGAGAGAATCTTGGATATCTTCTACTGAGTCTTTATCAGGAAAATCTTTTAGGGGTCGATTTAGCTGGACTAGAGAAGGCCTTTGACTGGATAAGAAACAGAAAAATCTTAGGGTCGATTTAACTGAACCGGTCTAGGTCTTGAAATCTTCAACTGGATAAGAAACAGGGAGATCTTAGGGTTGATCTGACTGAACCAGAGAAGGCCTTGGACTGGATAAGAAACAGAAAAATCTTAGGGGCGATTTAATTGAACCGGTCTAGGTCTTGAAATCTTCAACTGGATAAGAAACAGGGAGATCTTAGGGTCGATCTGACTGAACCAGAGAAGGCCTTTGACTGGATAAGAAACAGTAAAATCTTAGGGTCGATTTAACTGAACCGGTCTAGGTCTTGGAATGTCTTCAACTGGATAAGAAATAGGGAGATCTTAGGGTCGATCTGACTGAACCAGAGAAGGCCTTGGACTGGAGAAGAAACATAAAAATCTTAGGGTCGATTTAACTGAACCGGTCTAGGTCTTGAAATCTTCAACTGGATAAGAAACAGGGAGATCTTAGGGTCGATCTGACTGAACCAGAGAAGGCCTTTGACTGGATAAGAAACAGAAAAATCTTAGGGTCGATTTAACTGAACCGGTCTAGGTCTTGAAATGTCTTCAACTGGATAAGAAACAGGGAGATCTTAGGGTCGATCTGACTGAACCAGAGAAGGCCTTTGACTGGATAAGAAACAGGAAAATCTTAGGGTCGATTTAACTGAACCGGTCTAGGTCTTGAAATATAGTTGAGAACTTAACTGAATTTTTCCTGAAAGGCAAAGGTCAGTCATATGCAATGCATGATATGGATCAAGCAATGATGTTCTCAATATAAATGAGATTTGTGAGATATGATGCGTAGATGCATGCTATAATGTATGTGATGTTTATGAATGTATGTTTTCGTCTTAGGAAGTAAATCCTTGGCGGATGCCGGGAAGTCATATCCTGGGCTGATGTTCGGAGAACAGTGTTTTGCTTCCGCTGGGGATGATAGTTGCAAGAATACCGGTAGGAGAAGATGACTTCGTTGGGGAATGAGCTTGGCGAATGGATTACTCTGTGGGGAGAAAAGTACTCTAACGATCTTGCTGGGAAGCATTACTCTGTGGGGAGAAGGGTACTTTGCTGAAATGTTGATAATAACTTGCTGGGGATACCCTTGTTGTGTTGGAAGTGTTGATAGACTTCGCTGGGGATAAGAAGACTTCGTCGAGGACGCTCTTTCCGTGGCTTTTGGCTGAGGATAACCCAGTTATATCCTGGCAGGGAAATAACTCTTGAATAAAGTCGGGAGACGCGTTCGTGCTCTGCGAGGATAAGCTTCCAGAATCTACTGGGGATAAGCTTACTGATTGGGGAGATGGTTCAAATTTTCCTGGGGAAATCTTGATAGGACTCTCCTGGGGAAGTCTTGAATTGTAACGGGGAAGTAACTCCACTGAATGTTTGATGTACCGCCGGGGAACAATCTTTAGGCCAAGACTGCCGGGGATGCTTGTTAAGAATGTATATATATTGCTGGGGAATGTTGAGATCTGCTGGAGGATACCCAACTTCCTTAAGGCTGATATTATAGCTTTGCTTGGGGAGAGTGTACTGACTTGCTGACGCACTCTCTGGGGAATTAAGGTATGCCGGTTATGTTCTTCAGCTGAACCTACCTTGATACCTTGGAGGATAGAACAATCAGATTGCTTAGACAACTCTTTATTGCCCCTGTTTCTAGTGTTACCTGTAATTAATCCTTTGTTTTGTATGCAAATATTCATGAGTTAGCAAATTATTGTCAATGCATATATCACAAATTGAACCTTGGACGTTCTTCGCAGAACAAAACAGAAAAGGAAAAACAATTGGCAATTTTTAACTGAAGAGTGTATTTGTATTGATTTTGAATCTGCCTGTAAATAGGCGTTTATGTACAAGAGGCTGACGTCCTAGTAAGAGAACGCCGCCGAACAAAAGAGTTTATACAAATTTGTACAAGAGAAAATAAAATAGCTGTGTAAAATGAATGATCCCACTGGGTTTCAACTCTGCTATTGCCTTTATATCTCCGAGTGTCTCATCACTTGATGACCTTGGTTGAAGATGAAGCTGACTGATCGATGTCGTCTGAACTTGATGTAGATACCGGATTTTGGATGCAAAGTGATCCAGTGAGACATAGTATTACGCTTTATCCCTAACTTTTGCCTGGACCGCCCTTTCGGGTTTTCAGTCCACCGGGATACCCATTTTTGCCCAAGCCGCCTTTTCAGGTTTTCGACTTGCCGGGTGTACAGATTTTTTTTCATTTCATCCCTTCATTTTGCCCGAACCCTTTTGGTTCGCCGGGAAGCCCTAATTTTTGCCTAGGCATGTCAGCCTAGCGGGTCTTTTTCATGCGTAGTATCTTTTTACTATGTCTGCATTGGCGGGGTGAGGAAGGTCGTCACCATCCATGTTGGTTAGAATCATGGCTCCTCCTGAGAACACATGTTTAATCACAAATGGCCCTTCGTACGTAGGGGTCCATTTTCCCCTTGGATCACTCTGAGGAAGGGTGATACGCTTGATTACCAGATCCCCAACTTGATACTCTTGTGGTCTGACCTTTTTGCTAAATGCCCTGATCATCCGTTTTTGATACGTCTGACCATGACAAATAGCAACAAGTCTCTTTTCATAATAAGGTTTAATTGATCAAGTCGTGTCTGGATCCAATCATCTTCGTTCAGATTTGCATCCTTCATTATCTGGAGAGAGGGTATTTGCACTTCGATCGGTAAGACTGCCTCCATACCGTAGACCAATGAGAAAGGAGTTGCCCTGGTTGACGTCTTGGCTGAGGTACGGTACCCATGTAGAGCGAACGGTAACATCTCGTGCCAATCCTTATAAGTCACTGTCATCTTCTGCACGATTTTCTTAATGTTCTTATTTGCTGCTTCTACAGCCCCATTCATCTTCGGTCTGTAAGGAGAAGAGTTATGGTGCTGTATCTTAAACTGCTCGCAGAGCTCAGTGATTATCTTGTTATTCATATTGGTACCGTTGTCTGTAATAATTCTTTCAGGGACGCCGTATCGACAGATCAGATTATGCCGAATGAACTGTGCCACAACAGTCTTGGTTACCATAGCGTAGGATGTCGCTTCAACCCACTTCGTGAAATAATCAATCGCTACCAGGATGAAGCGATGCCCGTTAGATGCCGTAGGTTTAATCTCACCGATCATGTCTATGCCCCACTGTTGTACCCCAAAATTTTCCCTCCCATATTCTTCAAGAAATTGCCAAGTCATGTCTCAAAATCTCCCCAAGGGTTGCACAGTTCAAGGGCCTCCTAAACAGTCAAATTAGGGTTTTGGTTCTGATCAAGAAAATGAAGTTTCCAAGGGTCCAATCAAGTCCCACATGCCTATAAATATGGTCAAGCATCCTTACACCAAGTTTCAAGACTTTCAGCACAAAATTACACAGTCAAAACCCTAATTGCACTACAGTCAACTGTAGGGGCAAAATGGTCATTTGACAGTCAAAAGTCCAAATTTTTGGTCAACATCTCATTTTGAAGCCACAAACATCATTTGATCAATGCTTGATCATGATTCTCAAAGCTTGGCTCAAAAATCATCAAGATGCAAAAGTTTCCTTATTTGGACAGTTGAAAAAGTCAACTGTAAATTGACCAGGGCATAACTTTCACATGGATTATCAGAAAAATTCCATCCAAAGCTCATTTTGAAGAGAAAGACATTTCCTACAACTCATCTTCATACTTCAAGTCCAATAAATGCTCTCACAAAAAGTTATCAATTTCAACATTATAGGTCATTTTCAAAAGTCAACAAAAAGGGACTTTAAGTCAAAGGCCATAACTTGAGATTGGTAAATCAAAATGATATGGGACCAAAGGAATTGGTTAGAGGACTCAAATACATTTCCAAAATGTCAAAGAACATAAGCAAAGCTTAAAAATTGAGCAAGTTATGCCTTGTGGAAGTTGGGAAATTTTTGGATATTTTGAAAAGTCAACATTGATTCAAATGACCTAAAATTGCTAATGGGCCTCTTTTTCTTCCACAATTCATCATCCAAGACATGCACACGACCATTTGGCCCAAAGGGAAGTTTTTTATTATTTTTATTTATTTATTTGAATTTTTTATTACAATTAATTCATTTAAACTAAATAAAATATGAAAAAATACTAAACTAATGAAATCAAATCTTTTTATGCTGAAAATACTCTCATTGGACACTCAAGATTCGTGCATAATCATTTTTGGAAGGTTTTGTCATGATTTGATATCAAATTGCATGAAAAAGATTGAAAAAATAATGGCTAAAAAATCAAATATTGCATAATCAATTCCTTGATTCTTTTGATCAGATTTTTGACCTAATTGGTTCCATACATAAGCTTGATCAAGACCTAATGCCTCAAAAACCAAAAAGCTGCGCCAGAAATCCTTACACAAACTTGAATTTTTTCAAAGAAAACTCAAATCTGAAAACACTTTTGCAGGTCGATTGAAGCCAAGAAATTCATTCCATTGCATCCCTGGGACATCAAGCAACGTACCTGGATCAAGAACACCAACCCTACAGCCTTAAATCATTGTACAGAATCAAATTTTTTCCCATAAAAATGCATATTCGTATTTTAATTTTGAGGCATTTTCATGGCATTTTGTTTATGTATTCTTACTAAATGATGCATTCTGAAGCTAACCACATGGATTAATTGCGTTTTTATACACTGTATGCGAATCTACCATTATTGCTTTTTAGGGTTCTTAAGTTTTCGAATTAGGGGTTTTGGAATGTGGAAAAATTGGAGCTTGAAACCTAGACCATCCAACTCAGTGCGCTTGGACGAAGAGAATGAGACCATCGCGCCTAATTTATGAAGCCCCTTGAGCTAATCGCTATTTTTCAGAAACTGGCCTAAAAGAACGTTTAAAAAACCGTTGCTAATTGTTTTTATGTTTCAGGAAAAAAACAAGCCAACGAGGAAGACGCTTAGGTGGCTATCAGCGGTTGGTCCGTTTGAAAGTTCGCGCCACGAATCCACTAACGCGTTTGTTTTGTTTTATATTGATTGCTTATTATATAATATACAAAGAAAACAAAGTGGAGCAGTGGTGAAGCGCTTGGTTGGTAATGTTCAGGACCTGGGTTCGAGTCCCAGGTCCCCACCCCCTTTCATGTTATTTTTCACATAATACTCCTATGCAGGTTCAACGCTAAAGGTTCACCATATTCACAAAACCTGGCCATCCACGTGCCTATGGAGATGGATCAAATGGCCACAATCTGAAGCGCACCATGGACTGCAGTCAACCACCTCACACACTAGTGGAAAAAGTCTACCAGGCCTGAAGGTCATTGGGCCCAGATTGCTAAAGTTTTACCTCCAAATTAGGGGCAGAACCCCCTAGGTTTGCTTTATTTCTTTTCCTTATTTTGATATTATTTTTAATTATTGTCTTCATTTTAATTAGTTTTTTTAATTCAATTATTTTCATAAAAAACATAAAAACATAAAAAATCAGAAAAGATAAAAATTAATAAATATTTTTATTTTAGTATTTTTTGTAAATAAATTGCATTAATTCACTTAGTTTTAATTTAGGGTTTAATCTTAACATTTTTTTTATAAAAAAACCTAAAATTGGTAGAATTAGGGTTTATAATAATTTTTATCCTTTTTTTTTCTTTTCTTTCATAAATATTAAAATATTTCCTATTATTTATTTTTATAATTAAATGGCATGTAAATAATTAGGTTAAATATTAGGTTAAAATTTAATCTTTTCTTAATAAACTAAAAACAACTAGAATTAGGGTTAGCATTTTATTTTTATTAATTCTTTTTCATTAAAATCTTAAAATACCAAAAACAAATTTCTTTTCATTTTAATTTTATTAATTTAATAATCGTTTAATTTAATTTAATTAAAAAGGGTCCAACGCCCTCGTTTCAACTTTAATTCCAATTCACATATTTATTTTTTATTCTTTATAATATTTATGTATCTCTCCCAAGGCCATGTAACATTTTTATCTGTCGCACTTTTAATTCTTTATTTTTATGTCAAATCGGGTTCTGGAAATTTTGGCGATGTGGACCCGCGCCTTTTGTAATAGCTTAGAACTTTACTTTTCTCGCACTTTTAACTGTTAATCAAGGCATGCAAGAATGAATGGACGAAAATAAAAACAAGCGTAGATCACTTTGACAAAAGACAAAATAAATGAAAACGACACACAAATCACACACCACCCATAGGGTACGCCTCACTGTTGCCTTGACTCGAAAGGTGATCGTCGAGTAGAGGATGTCTTAGTAAGTCCTCATGATCCGGGAACCTGGCATGAGGGTAGCTTCTAAGGTATCTTCTCATTGCTCCGGTGATCACCATGTCCCGAACCTCGAATTGACCCGAACACCTCCAACAGTGGTGCTACCTACCTCTCAATGGTGGGATAGCACTACTTTAAGGACATTTACACAGACGAATTCCTTAGGGTAGGTAGGTTCTCGTAGATACTTGCTCTAATTTCAAAACAACTCAAAAATACTTTTCACACCAACACATTTTCAAAAAGCTTTCGAAAGCATTTTTTCAAACACTCTTGAGGACCGATACAAGAGTCGAACTGGAATTTTCAAAGAAACTTTTTAAAACCCACAGTTGAAAAGCAAACAAACCATTTTGAAAACACAAGTGAGCAAGTATCTAAGAGCCCATGGATAACCATGGATAGAAAGGGTGCTAACACCTTCCCTTTCTATAATCTACCTCCCGAACCGAGAGCAATCTCTATAAGGAATTTTTCTGTGCTTTTGTCCTTTCCATTTGGAGAAAATAAAAGACGGTGGCGACTCTTGCTTCCGCGACATTTCACGAACCAGCGTTAAACAGTCAGTTCCAGATCCACCGATCACAGAACTGGCGACTCTGTTGGGGATATCTTATAAAGTGAGGTGTACCTTAGGACTAAGATCACTGTGTTTTCAATTGCTTTCCTTGTATGCTTTAAATCGTGGGTTGCTTGGGAGTTCTATAGGTCCTAACCCGGATCTGGGGGATACCTTCTTAGAAAGTAGCAACAAGACTGTGAGGGAACTGTGCGGGGTATACCGACATGGTTGAAACAGTCTGCTACGTTGATGTGGCACTTTGGTGTGTACCGGTAACCCTTGAGTTCAGTCAAGGAGAGTACGGGGCCTCCGCATGGTGTCGTGAAGCATCAACAGACCTTAGGAACCTTAATTGAACTATCTTGGCCTCTTTAGGGTAGTGAGATAACTGACTTTGGTGCAGTCCGAGGTTGGTTGATACTCGATACTACACTCAATTGAGGGTTGCTTTCCTGGAATATTTCGGTCGCCAGTTCAGTGGCTAAATCGAAACGATGAACAATGAAAGCAATCCCGTGATATTGGGACCCTTAGAACCCGGTTACTTCTAATAGGACAGGATGAACCCACCAACTTCAAGAGGGTACTACCCAGACCCCATGCTGGCCTTAAACCCTAAGGGCTTGTCTTGTGTGCCTTGTGTGCCTTACATGTTTGTCTTTGTAAATATCTGTGGTGTGTTTAATCATAGCATCATGACATCATCCAACATCATATGCATTGACTAACCATTTAAGGGGTTCGAATCTTCATCTTTGTTCTTTGTTTTGTAGGACATGGAAACTGTTCGTAGAAAGACAATTCAAATCAGCCTTGTAAGGGTCCCTCCTCAGCTTAAGGAGCTTATATCCAGGATTCCCGAAAACTCTTCATTCAGTGAAAGACATGGAAGCCTCATCAGCTTGGTCAATACCAACATTGAGGAAGATATGATAAAGGTCCTGTTCCAGTTCTTTGACCCTCTGCATCATTGTTTCACCTTCTTGGACTATCAGCTGGTACCTACATTGGAGGAGTTCTCCCGGCTCCTGAAGATCCCTATCCTTGATCAACTACCCTACAACGGTACGGAAAAGGAACCCAAGCTTGAAGAGATTGCTAAAGCCTTGCACCTACAATCATCTGACCTCAAGGGACATTGGGAAGTTAGAAGTGGTATCAAAGGGTTCTTGGCCAGGTTTCTGTTTGAAAAGGCCCATGAATGTTGGAACTCCCTTGACTTACAAGCTTTTGAAGAAGTTGTGGCCCTCCTTGTCTATGGTTTGGTGTTGTTCCCTAACCCAGATCAGTTTATAGATATCAGTGCTGTCCAGATCTTTATGTCCAGGAATCCTATACCTACGTTGCTGGGGGACATCCTTCACTCATGTTACACTCGAACCATGAGAAAAAGAGGTGTCCTTATGTGTTGCACTCCCCTCCTGGGAAGGTGGTTTATTTCGCACCTTCCACAATCAGTCTTGAAGAATGAGCGGGGTCTGAGATGGTCACAACGGTTGATGACTCTTACACATGCGGATATACAATGGTGCCCTAGGTCCAGAGAGGATGTCACTATCATTGATCGTTGCGGGAGTACCCTAATGTTCCTTTACTTGGAATCAGAGGAGGTATTACTTACAGCCCATGCCTGGCTTGGAGACAGTTTGGTTATGCTCGGAGGGATGGTCCTCACGACATGTTAATTCCTGACATAGTTTTTGACTTCGACAACGATACTCAAGGACTTCGCCAGAGATTTATCAGAGCCTGGAGGATGCCAAGTAGGATAGACAGCAAGACACTGGGGCACAGGAACTCCATCCCGTTGGAACCTTATCTCAAGTGGGTACGCGCCCGCTCCCAGAAGTTGGTAATGCCTTATCCTCATATGCTCCCAGTAATCAAAGAGCCAGTCTTGGAAGGAGAAGTGTCCTACACCATTCAGCATCCTGACATGCCCACATCCTGGGAAGAGATGCAGAAGAGCTGGATCCAGCTTAAAGAAGAACGGAATTCTCTTGAGACCAGTCTACATGCTAGTGAAAAGAAGGTCTTGGAGCTCACCCGCCTGTTGCATGAGGAGAGGAATCTTAACACTTACATAGCTCCAAAGAGGATGCGCAGTGTATTTTGGGATTGATCTACTTTTGTAATTTATGCCCATGAGGCTTTGATGTACTGAATAGTTATTTCCTTAATGATAACGTGTGTTCCTTTTTATCTACAACAAATTTGAACTTTCAAACCCTTGAATGCATTGCATAAACACATATCATTCATCATGTGCATAGCAGGTTTTCCCATTTTCAGGTTGCTTACAGTTCTTCGCTGTTTATTTCAGCATCATGAATCCTGACTCATCATCAACTGAGACATCCATCAAAGCTCTTCAGGCGCAGAATGCGCAATTTCAGGAATTAATCAAGGGTTTGGCTCAAGGCCAAGAAGAGCTGAAGGCTCTGCTCCTGAAGAAGGAGAAGAAGAAGAAGAGAAGAACTGTTCTGTTTAGCTCGGGCCGAAGGCTTGGTAACACTTTGCAGAATGAAGAGGCTGGTTCTTCCATTGGCAAGAGTACTCCTCAAGCAGAAAAGGGTCCTAGTCCGGTAGTCTCCGACAACGAGACTGATTTTGATGAAGAGCAATATCCTCCGGCAGAAGACCGTTACAAGCAGCTGGAAGATAGGCTGAATGCTATGGAAATACAACAGGTACCTGGGCTGGATTTTGGAGATCTGGGTTTGTCTACTGGTGTGATTATTCCTCATAAGTTCAAAGCACCATCTTTCACTAAGTACGACGGGGCGTCTTGTCCCAAGCTACATCTCAGGTTCTATGTTCGGAAGATTCAACCGTACTCAGCGGATAAGAATTTGTGGATCCATTTCTTCCAGGAGAGTCTTTCAGGGACTCATCTCGAATGGTTCTATCAACTGGATGGGACCAAGGTTCGTAACTGGGAGGAGTTGGCTACTGCTTTCTATAAGCAGTATCAATATAATGCCGACCTTGCCCCTACACGTACCCAGCTCCAGGGTATGTCGTTAGGTTCAAGTGAAGGTTTTAAGGAGTACGCTCAGAAGTGGAGGGATCTGGCTGGCAGGGTGCAGCCTCCATTGACTGATCGGGAGTTGGTAGACATGTTCTTGGGGACCCTATCTGGGCCATTTTTCAACCATCTTATTGGGAATTCTTCTGCAGGGTTCACTGACCTTATTCTGACTGGAGAGAGAATTGAGGCTGGGTTGAAGTCTGGTAAGATTCCAAAGGGTGCATCTACAGGTTCAGAGAAGAAACCCTTCAAAAAAGAGGCCAGTGTGGTGTATGGGCCTAGAAGGCAAGACAAACCAGAGCGCCGCCAATCTGTCAATGCATTGGTGATTGCAAAGCCTGCAGCCGCTCCTCGGCAAGCTAACCAACCAAGGGCTGAGAGACCCAGAAGGGAATTCACCCGTTTGAGTATGACTTTGTCGCAGATCTTACCACAGTTGCTCTCAACCAACTTAGTAACCGTCAGAGAGGCTCCGAAGTTTGCAAATACTACATCTCCTAAGTACAACCCAAATGCTCGTTGTGCTTATCATTCTGATAGCCCGGGGCATTCCACTGATGACTGTTGGGCATTAAGGAATAAGGTGCAAGACCTTATCGACACGAAAGAGATACAGTTTGAAGCGCCTGAGAGGCCGAATGTGGTTACTGCTCCTATGCCCCAGCATGGAGTAAATGCTGTTGACGAAGATGTTTACGCTGTTTCTGTGGATGATCTAGCTACTCCTTTGAAGACCGTCAAGAGGAACCTACTACTGGCCGGTTTATTTCCGGGTTGCAGTGAGGGTTGCCTGTTCTGTGCTGTTTCCCTATCTGGTTGTCCCTTGCTAAAGTTAGGCATCCAAAGTCTAATGGATAGCAAGGAGATTCTGTTTAAGAAGTCTGCTGTTCAGTTGGTTCCGGTGGAAGAAGTTTCTGTGGTTACCATCTTCAATAATCCAATCAAGGCTCTCCTGAAGAAGCCTGTTCAAATCATGACTATTGCACCTGTGGTTATCACTGTTCCGGGCCTCTTCCCTATGTATCTGATAAAGTTGTCCTCTGGCATTATGGGGCAGATGTGTATGTAAACGGGATTAAACAAGAGTTCAACACTGGCGCCAGTATCTGTGATATCACTGGCCCAGCCAAAGTCACCCGCAGTGGCAGGCTCTTCTCGCCTGACATTGCACCACCCGCTACTCGAAGACCCCTCCTTATAACACCTACAAGTGTACCTGTTCCTGTTGCTGATCAATTTGTTTCCCCTGCTGCCGAGTCATCCAATGCTCGGGGTAAGGGAGTTGAAGATGAGCCTGCCCGGATGGAGGCACCGATACCTATAACTACTGAGGCCTCCCAACAAGAGACGGAGGAAATCTTGAAAATTATAAAGAAGAGTGACTTCAATGTTGTGGAATAGCTGGGGCACACGCCCTCCAAAATCTCCATGCTCTCTTTATTGCTGTGCTCCGAGGCCCATGCTAAGGCCTTGATCTCGTTCCTCAAGACGGCCCATGTGCCACAGGAGACATCTGCAGTCCAGTTCACTGATTGCGTAGCAAATCTGACAGCAGACAATGGCTTGGGTTTCTCAGATGCTGACCTGACTGCGAAGGGAAGAGACCACAATGATGCCCTGCATGTCTCTATCGAATGCAGGGGCACTACTCTGGCACATGTATTGGTGGATACTGGTTCGTCCTTGAATGTGCTACCTAAGAAGGCTTTAGACCGTTTAGATTGTGAAGGCCTGGAACTGAAACCCAACAATATCATCGTCAGGGCCTTTGACGGTTCAAAAAGGATGGTTCATGGAGAGGTTGACATTCCCATTCGTGTGGGTTCTCAGGTGTTTGACTCTACATTTTATGTGATGGATATCCGTCCATCGTACTCTTGTCTACTGGGTCGACCTTGGATCCATAAAGCTGGGGCAGTGACCTCTACCTTGCACCAGAAGCTGAAGTACCCTGTCAGAGGGAAAATCGTCACTGTGCAAGGAGAGGAGGAATATATGGTGAGCCACTTGAATTCCTTCAGATACATTGAGATGGACGAGGAGTTTATTGAAACCCCCTTTCAGCATTTCGAGGAGGTGCTTCCAATTTCAGCGGCAGCAGAAACATCAGTAGAAGAGAATGTTCCTTTGAAGATGGCTTCCCTAAAGGATGCCCGGGCTGTGGTTCAAAAAGGTGAATGTGCTAACTGGGGCAGGCTTCCAGACTTTACACAAAAAACTGACAAATTTGGGCTGGGTTTTACTGCAGAGGGTCAGAAAGCTATGCGGAAGGCGAAGACCAGAAGACCTCCTGTGTTCATTACAAATCCAGGAGTGAATGCTGTTGGTGAAGACAATAAAGTGGACGAAGCTGAATTCAATAGCTGGATCTATCCAACGACTGAAGGCGGATTGACCAATTGGATTGCCAAAGACCATACTCCTGTTACTTTCGTTACGCAGTAATAAATTTCTTTGTTTCGTTATTTGTAATAAACAATAAATAAACTCTATGGCCCGGTGTCTTACCCGAGGCACCGTGGTTTCATTTGTGAGGGCATATAAATTGTCATTTCATATATCATAAATGAAAATCTTGGACGTTTTCTCGCATTTCAAATCTTATGCTCCTTTTCTGTCTTTCTTTCCTTTATACATATTTCAAAACAGTTGTATTTACACACACACTCACTCATACAGGTTTCAATCCACTCTGGATCTCACGGGTAACGACTCTGCTACTGCCAGTTATGACTTCGAAAATCCGATCAACTTAGCCGAAGACGAAGGTGAAGATGATTGTGAAGTGCCTGGCGAGCTTGCAAGACTGTTACTTCAGGAAGAGAGGGCAATTCAACCACATGAAGAGCCAGTGGAAACAATAAACTTGGGTATTGAGGCAGACAGGAAAGAGGTAAAGATTGGTGCCAACCTAGAGCTCAGCATGAAGCAACGGTTGACTCAGATGCTGCATGATTATATGGAGATCTTTGCCTGGTCCTACGAAGACATGCCCGGGTTGGATACCGATATTGTGGTTCATCACTTGCCAACTAAGGAAGATTGCCCTCCGGTTAAGCAAAAGGTCCGTCGGATGCGTCCAGAGATGTCTGAGAAGATCAAAGCCGAGGTTATGAAACAGTTTGATGTTGGGTTCCTTGCAGTGACTTCTTACCCTCAGTGGGTTACTAATGTGGTGCCGGTACCAAAGAAAGATGGAAAGGTCAGAATGTGTGTCGACTACATGGATCTGAACAGGGCCAGCCCCAAGGATGACTTCCCCTACCTCACATTGATGTCCTTGTTGACAATACTGCTCAACATAAGGTGTTCTCTTTCATGGATGGATTCTCAGGTTACAATCAGATCAAGATGGCACCTGAAGACATGAAGAAGACTACCTTTGTTACTCAGTGGGGCACCTTCTGCTACAAGGTCATGCCTTTTGGATTAAAGAACGCTGGGGCAACCTACCAACGTGCCATGGTTGCTTTATTTCATGACATGATCCATCATGAGATAGAAGTGTATGTTGACGACATGATCGCAAGGTCCCAGACTGGGGAAGAGCACCTAGATCATCTACAGAAGTTGTTTGACCGGTTGAAACTATACAAGCTGAGGTTGAACCCGAACAAGTGCACCTTCGGGGTAAGATCGGGAAAGTTGCTAGGCTTCGTGGTAAGTGATAAGGGCATTCAAGTGGACCCTGCCAAGGTTAAAGCTATTCAAGAGATGCTGGTTCCTAAGACAGAGAAGGAAGTCAGAGGCTTTTTAGGACGCCTGAATTACATTGCTCGGTTCATCTCGCACCTGACTGCTACCTGTGAGCCAATCTTCAAGCTGCTGAAGAAAGATCAGGTAGTACGTTAGAATGATGAATGTTAGGCTGCTTTTGACAGAATCAAAGAGTATCTCCAAGAACCACCCATCCTTATGCCACCGGTTGAAGGGAGACCTCTGATATTATACCTGACAGTGCTTGACAACTCAATGGGGTGTGTGCTGGGGCAGCATGACGAGTCTGGCCGAAAAGAGCATGCCATTTATTACCTTAGCAAAAAGTTTACCGACTGTGAGACCCGATACTCACTGCTCGAGAAAAATTGTTGCGCTTTGGTATGGGCTGCTCGCCGGCTGAGATAGTATATGCTGACTCACACTACCTTGTTGATCTCAAAGATGGATCCTATAAAATACATATTTGAAAAGCCTGCTCTGTCTGGGAGAATTGCAAGATGGCAAATGATCTTGACGGAATACGACATTCAGTATACGACCCAGAAAGCCATCAAGGGAAGTGTATTGGCAGACCACTTGGCACATCAGGCCGTAGATGACTATCAGTCAATGAACTTCGAGTTTCCGGATGAAAGTATCATGATTGTGACTGATTGTGAAGTACCTGGACCGGATGAAGGACCTGAGGAAGGATCCCGATGGTTTATGCACTTTGACGGAGCCTCCAATGCTTTGGGTAACGGTATCGGCGCTGTAATCATATCTCCTCAAGGCACTCATACTCCACTTACCGCCCGGCTATGTTTCAACTGTACCAACAACATGGCAGAGTATGAGGCGTGCATCATGGGTCTCCAAGCTGCGATCGACCTAAGGATTAAGTTTCTGAGTGTCTTCGGAGATTTCGCTCTTGTGATCAATCAGATCAAAGGAGAGTGGGATACGAAACATCCGAATCTTATTCCTTACAGAGAATGTGTGTTGACCTTGATCCCCCACTTCACGAAGATAACCTTTGAACACTTTCCAAGAGAGGAGAATCAGTTGGCGGATGCGTTAGCTACAATGTCTTCTATGTTCAAAGTTAAATGGGATAATGAGGCTCCCCGGATCATCATCTGGAAACTGGACGAACCGGCATACTGTTGCGATCTCGAGACTGAATTGGTAACTGAGAAGCCTTGGTACCATGAGGTGAAGAGATCTTTGGAAACTCAGGAATACCCTGAAGGTGCCTCTATCAATGATAAGAAGTTCCTGAGAAGGTTCGCATCAAAGTTCTTCCTTAGCAACGACATCTTGTACAAGCGAAACCATGATTCAACCCTACTGCGTTGTGTGGATAAAACTGAGGCAGAAAGGATCATGGAAGAGATACATGAAGGGACCTTTGGTACACATTCCAGTGGACATACTATGGCAAAGAAGATCCTTCGGGCAGGGTATTACTGGTCCACAATGGAAGCTGACTGCTACCAACATTCTAGGACATGCCATAAGTGCCAGATTTATGTAGACAAGGTGCATGTTCCTCTGGTTCCTTTGAATGTTCTGACTGCGCCATGGCCGTTTGGAATATGGGGCATAGACATGATCGGTGAGATTAAACCTACAGCATCCAATGGGCATCGCTTCATCCTAGTGGCAATTGATTATTTTACAAAGTGGGTTGAAGCAGCTTCTTACGCTACGGTAACCAAGACTGTTGTGGCACGGTTCATTCGGCATAATCTGATCTGTCGGTACGGCGTCCCAAAGAGGATCATTACAGACAACGGTACCAATATGAATAACAAGATGATCACTGAGCTCTGCGAGCAGTTCAAAATACAGCACCACAATTCTTCTCCTTACAGACCGAAGATGAATGGGGCTGTAGAAGCAGCTAATAAAAATATCAAGAAAATCGTGCAGAAGATGACAGTGACTTATAAGGATTGGCACGAGATGTTACCGTTCGCTCTACATGGGTATCGTACCTCAGCTAGGACGTCAACCGGGGCAACTCCTTTCTCTTTGGTTTATGGTATGGAGGCAGTCTTACCGATCGAAGTGAAAATACCCTCTCTCCGGATAATGAAGGATGCAAATCTGAATGAAGATGATTGGATCCAGACACGACTTGATCAGCTAAACCTTATTGATGAGAAGAGACTTGCTGCTATCTGCCACGGTCAGACGTATCAGAAACGGATGATCAGGGCATTTAACAAAAAGGTCAGACCACAGGAATATCAAGTTGGGGATCTAGTAATCAAGCGAATCATCCTTCCTCAGAGTGACCCAAGGAGAAAATGGACCCCTACGTATGAAGGACCATTTGTGGTTAAACATGTGTTCTCAGGAGGAGCCATGATTCTAACCAATATGGATGGTGACGACCTCCCTCACCCCGCCAATGCAGACATAGTAAAAAGATACTACGCATAATAAAAGACCCGCTAGGCTGACATGCCTAGGCAAAAATTAGGGCTTCCCGGCGAACCAAAAGGGTTCGGGCAAAATGAAGGGATGAAATGAAAAAAAACTGTACACCCGGCAAGTCAAAAACCTGAAAAGGCGGCTTGGGCAAAAATGGGTATCCCGGTGGACTGAAAACCCGAAAGGGCGGTCCAGGCAAAAGTTAGGGATAAAAGCGTAATACTATGTCTCATTGATCACTTTGCATCCAGAATCCGGTATCTACATCAAGTTCAGACAACATCGATCAGTCAGCTTCATCTTTGTTTAGGTCATCAAGTGATGAGACGCTCGGGGATATAAAGGCAATAGTAGAGTTGAAACCCAGTGGGATCATTCATTTCACACAGCTGTTTTATTTTCTCTTGTACAAAATTTGTATAAACTCTTTTGTTCGGCGGCGTTCTCTTACTAGGACGTCAGCCTCTTGTACACAAAACGCCTATTTTCAGGCCATTCAAAAATCAATACAAATATATTTTTCAGTTAAAAGTGCCAATCGTTTTTCTTTTTCTGTTTTGTTTTGCGAAGAACGTCCAAGGTTCAATTTATGATATATGCATTGACAATAATTTGCTAACTCATGAATATTTGCGTACGAAACAAAGGATTAATTACAGGTAACATTAGAAACAGGGGCAATAAAGAGTTGTCTAAGCAATCTAATTATTCTGTTCTCCAAGGTACCAAGATAGGTTCAGCTAAAGAACATAACCGGCATATCTTAATTCCCCAGAGAGTGAGCCAGTAAGTCAGTGCACTCTCGCCAAGCAAAGCTACTATCAAACTTAAGGAAAGTTGGGTATCCTCCCGCAGATCTCAACATTCCCCAGCAACATGCATTCTTAACAAGCATCCCCGACAATCTTAGTCTAAATATTGTTCCCCGGCGATATATCAGGCAGTCATTGGAGTCACTTCCCAGATACAGTTCAAAAACTTCCCCAGGAGAGTCCAATCCAGTTTCCCCAGGAAAGTTGGGATCCATCTCCCCAAGCAGTAAGCTTATCCCCAGTAGATTCTGGAAGCTTATCCTCGCAGAGCACGAACGTGTCTCCCGGCTTTATTCAAAGAGTTATTTCCTTACCAGGATATAACTGGGTTATCCTCAGCCAAAAGCCATGGAAAGAGCGTCCTCGACGGAGTCTTCTTATCCCCAGCGAAGTCCATTAACACTTCCAATATAACGATGGTATCCCCAACAAGTTATTATCAACAACTCAACAAAGTATCTCTCTCCCCACAGAGTATTGCTTCCCAGCAAGATCGTTAGAGTACTTATCTCCCCGCAGAGTAATCCATTCGCCAAGTCTATTCCCCAACGAAGCTATCTTCTCCTGCCGGTATTCTTGCAGCTATCATCACCCAGCGGAAGCAAAATCTGTTCTTCAACGTCAGCCCAGGAGTGACTTCCCGGCACCCGTCAAGGATTTACTTTCCTAGACGAAAAATACATTCATAAACATCTTCATACATTATAGCATGCATATACGCATCATGAACATACAATCTCACGTATTCAGAGAGCATCTCGCATGTCACACCACATGACATCGCATACAACTAACGCTTGTCTTTTCCGGACAAAAGTACAAAAATGATTACCATCAATGGTCGCAACTAAAGATCCGATTCCTGAATCTTGCCAGGGTGTATCTGTTGATGACCAATTACCAGATCCGATTCCTGTATCTTGCCAGGGTGTGTCTGAAGAGTTCGAGGATCCGATACCTGAATCTTGCCAGGGTGTATCCGTTGAAGACTAACATTACCAGATTCGATTCC
Organism: Vicia faba; assembly: GCA_948472305.1. Classification (NCBI taxonomy): domain Eukaryota; kingdom Viridiplantae; phylum Streptophyta; class Magnoliopsida; order Fabales; family Fabaceae; genus Vicia; species Vicia faba. The sequence continues at coordinate 224,496,317 of OX451741.1, forward strand.
TGTATCTTGCCAGGGTGTGTCTGAAGAGTTCGAGGATTCGATACCTGAATCTTGCCAGGGTGTATCCGTTGAAGACTAACATTACCAGATCTGATTCCTGTATCTTGCCAGGGTGTGTCTGAAGAGTTCGAGGATTCGATACCTGAATCTTGCCAGGGTGTATCCGTTGAAGACTAGCATTACCAGATCCGATTCTTGTATCTTGCCAGGGTATGTCTGAAGAGTTCGAGGATCCGATACCTGAATCTTGCCAGGGTGTATCCGTTGAAGACTAGCATTACCAGATCCGATTCCTGTATCTTGCCAGGGTGTGTCTGAAGAGTTCGAGGATCTGATGCCTGAATCTTGCCAGGGTGTATCCGTTGAAGACTAGCATTACCAGATCCGATTCCTGTATCTTGCCAGGGTGTGTCTGAAGAGTTCGAGGATCCGATACCTGAATCTTGCCAGGGTGTATCCATTGAAGACTAGCATTACCAGATCCGATTCCTGTATCTTGCCAGGGTGTGTCTGAAGAGTTCGAGGATCCGATACCTGAATCTTGCCAGGGTGTATCCGTTAAAGACTAGCATTACCAGATCCGATTCATGTATCTTGCCAGAGTGTGTCTGAAGAGTTCGAGGATCCGATACCTGAATCTTGCCAGGGAGTATCCGTTGAAGACTAACATTACCAGATCCGATTCCTGTATCTTGCCAGGGTGTGTCTGAAAAGTTCGAGGATCCGATGCCTGAATCTTGCCAGGGTGTATCCGTTGAAGACTAACATTACCAGACTCGATTCCTGTATCTCGCCAGGGCACGTCTGAAGAATCCAAAGATTCAGCTCCTGTAACCGGTCAGGACACATCTATACAAAGCATCTGAAAACCAGATCCTGCAACATGTCAGGTACTCATTTTTCTTTTGCAGGTATGCAAGTTCTCGCTAAGGAATCTCTTACGCGATCAACATCCAGATGGCATCTATAAGCCCATCATCCTATTCATCAATCTCTAAATGGCATCTATAAGCCCATTTCCATCACTGCTACTATGTGAGCGCAAATTTCTGGGCACTCTAGTGTTCAATCATCTTCCACCTTCGGATTACGAAAGGCACGTCAGCCAATCTGCATCCTCAGGTCTAAGAAGATTGAACAGGGGCAACTGTTGTACCCCAAAATTTGCCCTCTCATATTCTTCAAGAAATTGCCAAGTCATGTCTCAAAATCTCCCCAAGGGTTGCACAGTTCAAGGGCCTCCTAAACAGTCAAATTAGGGTTTTGGTTCTGATCAAGAAAATGAAGTTTCCAAGGGTCCAATCAAGTCCCACATGCCTATAAATATGGTCAAGCATCCTTACACCAAGTTTCAAGACTTTCAGCACAAAATTACACAGTCAAAACCCTAATTGCACTACAGTCAACTGTAGGGGCAAAATGGTCATTTGACAGTCAAAAGTCCAAATTTTTGGTCAACATCTCATTTTGAAGCCACAAACATCATTTGATCAATGCTTGATCATGATTCTCAAAGCTTGGCTCAAAAATCATCAAGATGCAAAAGTTTCCTTATTTGGACAGCTGAAAAAGTCAACTGTAAATTGACCAGGGCATAAATTTCACATGGATTATCAGAAAAATTCCATCCAAAGCTCATTTTGAAGAGAAAGACATTTCCTACAACTCATCTTCATACTTCAAGTCCAAGAAATGCTCTCACAAAAAGTTATCAATTTCAACATTATAGGTCATTTTCAAAAGTCAACAAAAAGGGACTTTAAGTCAAAGGCCATAAATTGAGATTGGTAAATCAAAATGATATGGGACCAAAGGCATTGGTTATAGGACCCAAAGACCTTTCCAAAATGTCCAAGAACATAAGCAAAGCTTAAAAATTGAGCAAGTTATGCCTTGTGTAAGTTGGGAAATTTTTGGATATTTTGAAAAGTCAACATTGATTCAAATGACCTAAAATTGCTAATGGGCCTCTTTTTCTTCCACAATTCATCATCCAAGACATGCACACGACCATTTGGCCCAAAGGGAAGTTTTTTTATTATTTTTATTTATTTATTTGAATTTTTAATTACAATTAATTCATTTAAACTAAATAAAATATGAAAGAATACTAAACTAATGAAATCAAATCTTGGACACTCAAGATTCGTGCATAATCATTTTTGGAAGGTTTTGTCATGATTTGATATCAAATTGCATGAAAAAGATTGAAAAAATAATGGCTAAAAAATCAAATATTGCATAATCAATTCCTTGATTCTTTTGATCAGATTTTTGACCTAATTGGTTCCATACATAAGCTTGATCAAGACCTAATGCCTCAAAAACCAAAAAGCTGCGCCAGAAATCCTTACACAAACTTGAATTTTTTCAAAGAAAACTCAAATCTGAAAACACTTTTGCAGGTCGATTGAAGCCAAGAAATTCATTCCATTGCATCCCTGGGACATCAAGCAACGTACCTGGATCAAGAACACCAACCCTACAGCCTTAAATCATTGTACAGAATCAAAATTTTTCCCATAAAAATGCATATTCGTATTTTAATTTTGAGGCATTTTCATGGCATTTTGTTTATGTATTCTTACTAAATGATGCATTCTGAAGCTAACCACATGGATTAATTGCGTTTTTATACACTGTATGCGAATCTACCATTATTTCTTTTTAGGGTTCTTAAGTTTTCGAATTAGGGGTTTTGGAATGTGGAAAAATTGGAGCTTGAAACCTAGACCATCCAACTCAGTGCGCTTGGACGAAGAGAATGAGACCATCGCGCCTAATTTATGAAGCCCCCTGAGCTAATCGCTATTTTTCAGAAACTGGCCTAAAAGAACGTTTAAAAAACCGTTGCTAATTGTTTTTGTGTTTCAGGAAAAAAACAAGCCAACGAGGAAGACGCTTAGGTGGCTATCAGCGGTTGGTCCGTTTGAAAGTTCGCGCCACGAATCCACTAACGCGTTTGTTTTGTTTTATATTGATTGCTTATTATATAATATACAAAGAAAACAAAGTGGAGCAGTGGTGAAGCGCTTGGTTGGTAATGTTCAGGACCTGGGTTCGAGTCCCAGGTCCCCACCCCCTTTCATGTTATTTTTCACATAATACTCCTATGCAGGTTCAACGCTAAAGGTTCACCATATTCACAAAACCTGGCCATCCACGTGCCTATGGAGATGGATCAAATGGCCACAATCTGAAGCGCACCATGGACTGCAGTCAACCACCTCACACACTAGTGGAAAAAGTCTACCAGGCCTGAAGGTCATTGGGCCCAGATTGCTAAAGTTTTACCTCCAAATTAGGGGCAGAACCCCCTAGGTTTGCTTTATTTCTTTTCCTTATTTTGATATTATTTTTAATTATTGTCTTCATTTTAATTAGTTTTTTTAATTCAATTATTTTCATAAAAAACATAAAAACATAAAAAATCAGAAAAGATAAAAATTAATAAATATTTTTATTTTAGTATTTTTTGTAAATAAATTGCATTAATTCACTTAGTTTTAATTTAGGGTTTAATCTTAACATTTTTTTTATAAAAAAACCTAAAATTGGTAGAATTAGGGTTTATAATAATTTTTATCCTTTTTTTTATTTTCTTTCATAAATATTAAAATATTTCCTATTATTTATTTTTATAATTAAATGGCATGTAAATAATTAGGTTAAATATTAGGTTAAAATTTAATCTTTTCTTAATAAACTAAAAACAACTAGAATTAGGGTTAGCATTTTATTTTTATTAATTCTTTTTCATTAAAATCTTAAAATACCAAAAACAAATTTCTTTTCATTTTAATTTTATTAATTTAATAATCGTTTAATTTAATTTAATTAAAAAGGGTCCAACGCCCTCGTTTCAACTTTAATTCCAATTCACATATTTATTTTTTATTCTTTATAATATTTATGTATCTCTCCCAAGGCCATGTAACATTTTTATCTGTCGCACTTTTAATTCTTTATTTTTATGTCAAATCGGGTTCTGGAAATTTTGGCGATGTGGACCCGCGCCTTTTGTAATAGCTTAGAACTTTACTTTTCTCGCACTTTTAACTGTTAATCAAGACATGCAAGAATGAATGGACGAAAATAAAAACAAGCGTAGATCACTTTGACAAAAGACAAAATAAATGAAAACGACACACAAATCACACACCACCCCTAGGGTACGCCTCACTGTTGCCTTACCTCGAAAGGTGATCGTCGAGTAGAGGATGTCTTAGTAAGTCCTCATGATCCGAGAACCTGGCATGAGGGTAGCTTCTAAGGTATCTTCCCATTGCTCCGGTGATCACCATGTCCCGAACCTCGAATTGACCCGAACACCTCCAACAGTGGTGCTACCTACCTCTCATTGGTGGGATGGCACTACTTTAAGGACATTTACACAGACGAATTCCTTAGGGTAGGTAGGTTCTCGTAGATACTTGCTCTAATTTCAAAACAACTCAAAAATACTTTTCACACCAACACATTTTCAAAAAGCTTTCGAAAGCATTTTTTCAAACACTCTTGAGGACCGATACAAGAGTCGAACTGGAATTTTCAAAGAAACTTTTTAAAACCCACAATTGAAAAGCAAACAAACCATTTTGAAAACACAAGTGAGCAAGTATCTAAGAGCCCATGGATAACCATGGATAGAAAGGGTGCTAACACCCCCCCTTTCTATAATCTACCTCCCGAACCGAGAGCAATCTCTATAAGGAATTTTTCTGTGCTTTTGTCCTTTCCATTTGGAGAAAATAAAAGACGGTGGCGACTCTTGCTTCCGCGACATTTCGCGAACCAGCGTTAAACAGTCAGTTCCAGATCCACCGATCACACCCACATTGCAAACGGCCAAGGCGCAGTCAGAACATTTAGAGGAACTGGGGGAACATGCACCTTGTCTGCATAAATCTGGCATTTATGGATGTTCGAGAATGTCGGTAGCAGTCAGCTTCCATGGTGGACCAGAAATACCCTGCCCGAAGGATCTTCTTTGCCATGGTGTGTCCACTGGAATGTGTTCCGAAGGTCCCTTCGTGTAGCTCTTCCATGATCCTTTCTGCTTCAGTCTTATCCACACAACGCAGTAAGGTCGAATCATGGTTTCGCTTATACAGGATGTCGTTGCTAAGGAAGAACTTCGCTGCGAACCTTCTCAGAAACTTTTTATCATTGACAGACGCACCTTCAGGGTATTCATGAGCTTCCAGATATCTCTTCACCTCATGGTACCAAGGCTTCTCAGTTACCAACTCAGTCTCGAGATCACAACAGTATGCCGGTTCGTCCAGTTCCCAGATGATGATCCGGGGAGCCTCATTGTCCCATTTGACCTTGAACATAGAAGACATCGTAGCTAACGCGTCCGCCAACTGATTCTCCTCTCTCTCGGGAAGTGTTCAAAGGTTATCTCTGTGAAGTGGGGGATCAAGGTCAACACACATTCTCTGTAAGGAATAATATTCGGATGTTTCGTATCCCACTCTCCTTTGATCTGATTGATCACAAGAGCAGAATCTCCGAAGACGCTCAGAAACTTGATCCTTAAGTCGATCGCAGCTTGAAGACCCATGATGCATGCCTCATACTCCGCCATGTTGTTGGTGCAGTTGAAACATAGCCGGGCAGTGAGCGGAGTATGAGTGCCTTGAGGGGATATGATTACAGCGCCGATGCCGTTACCCAAAGTGTTGGAGGCTCCGTCAAAGTGCATAGACCATCGGGATCCTTCCTCAGGTCCTTCATCCGGTCCAGGTATCTCACAATCAGTCACTATCATGATGCTCTCGTCCGGAAACTCGAAGTTCATTGACTGATAGTCGTCTATTGCCTGATGTGCCAAGTGGTCTGCCAATACACTTCCCTTGATGGCTTTCTGAGTCGTGTATTGAATGTCGTATTCTGTCAAGATCATTTGCCATCTTGCTATTCTCCCAGACAGAGCAGACTTTTCGAATATGTACTTTATAGGATCCATCTTTGAGATCAACAAGGTGGTATGAGTCAGCATATACTGTCTTAGCCGGCGAGCAGCCCATACCAAAGCGCAACAAGTTTTCTCAAGCAGTGAGTATCGGGTCTCACAGTCGGTAAACTTTTTGCTGAGGTAATAAATGGCATGCTCTTTTTGGCCAGACTCGTCATGCTGCCCCAGCACACACCCCATTGAATTGTCAAGTACTGTCAGGTATAATATTAGAGGTCTCCCTTCAACCGGTGGCATAAGAATGGGTGGTTCTTGGAGATACTCTTTGATTCTGTCAAAAGCAGCCTGACATTCATCATTCCAACGTACTACCTGATCTTTCTTCAACAACTTGAAGATTGGTTCACAAGTAGCAGTTAGGTGCGAGATGAACCGAGCAATGTAATTCAGGCGTCCTAAAAAGCCTCTGACCTCTTTCTCTGTCTTAGGAACTGGCATCTCTTGAATAGCTTTAACCTTGGCAGGGCCCACTTGAATACCCTTATCACTTACAACGAATCCTAGCAACTTTCCAGATCTTACCCCGAAGGTGCACTTGTTCGGGTTCAACCTTAGCTTGTATAATTTCAACCGGTCAAACAATTTCTGCAGATGATCTAGGTGCTCTTCCTCAGTCTGGGACCTTGCGATCATGTCGTCAACATACACTTCTATCTCATGATGGATTATATCATGAAATAAAGCAACCATGGCACGTTGGTAGGTTGCCCCAACATTCTTTAGTCCAAAAGGCATGACCTTGTAGCAGAAGGTGCCCCACTGAGTAACAAAGGTAGTCTTTTCCATGTCTTCAGGAGCCATCTTGATCTGATTGTAACCTGAAAAACCATCCATGAAAGAGAACACCTTATGTTGAGCTGTATTGTCAACAAGGACATCAATGTGAGGCAGGGGGAAGTCATCCTTGGGGCTGGCCCTGTTCAGATCCCTGTAGTCAACACACATTCTGACCTTACCGTCCTTCTTTGGCACCGACACTACATTAGCAACCCACTGAGGGTAAGAAGTCACTGCGAGAAACCCGGCATCAAACTATTTCATAACCTCGACTTTGATCTTCTCAGACATCTCTGGACGCATACGACGGACCTTTTGCTTAACCGGAGGGCAGTCTTCCTTGGTAGGCAAATGATGGACCACAATATCAGTATCCAAATCGGGCATGTCTTCGTAGGACAAGGCAAAGATCTCCATATAATCATGTAACATTTGAGTAAACCGTTTCTTCAGGCTGAGCTCTAGGTTGGCACCAATCTTTATCTCCTTTCTGTCTGCCTCAGTACCCAAATTTATTGTTTCCAATGGCTCTTCATGTGGTTGAATTGCCCTCTCTTCCTGGAGTAACAGTCTTGCAAGCTCGCCAGGCACTTCGCAATCATCTTCACCTTCGTCTTCGGCTAAGTTGATCGGATTTTCGAAGTCATAACTGGAAGTAGCAGAGTCGTTACCAGTGAGATCCAGAGTGGATTGAAACCTGTATGAGTGAGTGTGTGTAAATACAGCTGTTTTGAAATATATAAAGGAAGGAAAGACAGAAAAGGAGCATAAGATTTGAAATGCGAGAAAACGTCCAAGATTTTTATTCATGATATATGAAATGACAATTTATATGCCCTCACAAATGAAGCCACGGTGCCCCGGGTAAGACACCGGGCCATAGAGTTTTAATTGTTTATTACAAATAACAAAAACAAAAGAATTCATTACTCAGTAACAAGAGAAACAAGTAGGTTGTCCTTTGCAATCCAATTGCTAGGTTCACTGTCGGTTGCCGGGTAAATCCAGCTGTCGAACTCAGCTTCATCCACTTCATCCTCATCCCCAACAGCATTCACTCCATGAGCAGGCAGGGGAGCTGTCACTACATTAGGCTTCTCAGATGCCTCAAATTGTACCTCCTTAGCATCAATAAGGTCCTGCAGCTTGTTCCTTAATGCCCAACAGTCATCAGTGGAATGCCCCGGGCTATCAGAGTGATAAGCACAACGGGCATTTGGATTGTATTTCAGAGAGGCAGTATTCACTACTTTTGGGGCCTCCCTGACAGTCACTAGGTTGGTGGACAGCAACTGTGGCAAGATTTGCGATAAAGTCATACTCAAACGGGTGAACTCTCTCCGGGGTCTTTCAGCCCTTTGAGGATTGGTTTGCCGAGTAGCGGCAGCAGGTTTAGAAATCATCACCGCGTTGACAGATTGGCGGCGCTCAGGTTTCTCCTGTCTTCTAGACCCATATACAGCACTAGCCTCCTTTTTAAAGGGCTTCTTCTCAGAACTTGACGATGCACCCTTCTGAATTTTGCCAGACTTCATCCCAGCCTCTATTCTCTCTCCAGTCAGAATCAGATCAGTAAACCCTGCAGACGAGTTACCGATAAGATGGTTGAAAAATGGCCCAGATAGGGTCCCCAAGAACATGTCTACCAACTCCCGATCAGTCAACGGAGGCTGCACCCTGCCAGCCAGATCCCTCCACTTCTGTGCGTACTCTTTAAAACCTTCGCTTGAACCTAGCGACATACCCTGGAGTTGGATACGTGTAGGGGCAAGGTCGGCATTATATTGATACTGCTTATAGAAAGCAATAGCCAACTCCTCCCAGTTACGAACTTTGGTCCCATCCAGCTGATAGAACCATTCGAGATGAGTCCCTGAAAGACTCTCCTGGAAGAAGTGGATCCACAAGTTCTTGTCCACTGAGTACGGTTGAATCTTCCGCACGTAGGATATGAGATGTAGCTTGGGACAAGACGCCCCGTCATACTTGGTAAAAGATGGTGCTTTGAACTTATGAGGGATAATCACACCAGTAGACAAACCCAAATCTCCGAAATCCAGCCCAGACACTTGTTGGATCTCCATAGCATTCAGTCTGTCCTCCAACTGCTTGTATCTGTCTTCAGCTGGAGGATACTGTTCCTCATCAAAATCAGTCTCGTTGTCAGAGACTACCGGACTAGGACCTTTTCCCCCTTGGGGACTGCTCTTGCCTATAGAAGAACCAACCTCTTCATTCTGCAGAGTATTGCCAAACCTTCGGCCCGAGTTAAAAAGAACAGTTCTCTTCTTCTTCTTCTTCTTCTCCTTCTTCAGGAGCAGAGCCTTTAGTTCTTCTTGGCCCTGAGCCAAACCCATGATTAGTTCCTGAAATTGCGCATTCTGCGCCTGAAGAGCCTTGATGGACATCTCGGTTGATGATGAGTCAGGATTCATGATGCTGAAATAAACAGCGAAGAACGGTAAGCAACCTGAAAAAGAAGAAAACCTGCTATGCACATGATGAATGATATGTGTTTATGCAATGCATTCAAGGGTTCGAAAGTTCAAATTTGTTGTAGACAAAAAGGAACACACGTTATCATTAAGGAAATAATTATTCAGTACATCAAAGCCTCATGGGCAAAAATTACAAAGCAAATCAATCCCAAAAGACACTACGCATCCTCTTTGGAGCTATGTAGGTGTTGAGATTCCTCTCCTCATGCAATAGGCGGGTGAGCTCCAAGACCCTCTTTTCACTAGCATGTAGACTGGTCTCAAGAGAATTCCGTTCTTCCTTAAGCTGGATCCAGCTCTTTTGCATCTCTTCCCAGGACGTGGGCATGTCAGGATGTTGAATGGTGTATGACACTTCTCCTTCCAAGACTGGTTCTTTGATCACAGGGAGCATATGAGGATATGGCATCACTAACTTCTGGGAGCGGGCTCGTACCCACTTGAGATAAGGTTCCAACGGGATGGAGTTCCTGTGCCCCAGTGTCTTGCTGTCTATCCTACTTGGCATCCTCCAGGCTCTGATAAATCTCTGGCGAAGTCCTTGTGCATCGTTGTTGAAGTCAAAAACTATGTCAGGAATTAACATGTCATGAGGGCCATCCCTCCGAGCATAACCAAACTGTCTCCAAGCCAGGCATGGGTTGTAAGTAATACCTCCTCTGATTCCAAGTAAAGGAATATTAGGGTACTCCCCGCAACGATCAATGATAGTGACATCCTCTCTGGACCGAGGGCACCAATGTATATCTGCATGTGTAAGAGTCATCAACCGTTGTGACCATCTCAAACCCCGCTCGTTCTTCAAAACTGATTGTGGAAGGTGCGAAATAAACCACATTCCCAGGAGAGGAGTGCAACACATAAGGACGCCTCTTTTTCTCATGGTTCGAGTGTAACATGAGTGAAGGATGTCCCCCAGCAACGTAGGTATAGGATTCCTGGACATGAAGATATGGACAACACTGATATCTATAAGCTGATCTGGGTTAGGGAACAACACCAAACCATAGACAAGGAGGGCCACAACTTCTTCAAAAGCTTGTAAGTCAAGGGAGTTCCAACATTCATGGGCCTTTTCAAACAGAAACCTGGCTAAGAATCCTTTGATACCACTTATAACTTCCCAATGTCCCTTGAGGTCAGATGATTGTAGGTGTAAGGCTTTAGCAATCTCTTGAAGCTTGGATTCCTTTTCCGTACCGTTGTAGGGTAGTTGATCAAGGATAGGGATCTTCAGGAGCCGGGAGAACTCCTCCAATGTAGGTACCAGCTGATAATCCAGGAAAGTGAAACAGTGATGCAGAGGGCCAAAGAATTGGAACAAGACCTTTATCATATCCTCCTCAATGTTGGTATTGACCAAGCTGATGAGTCTTCCATGTCTCTCACTAAATGAAGAACTCTCGGGAATCCTGGATATAAGTTCCTTAAGCTGAGGAGGGACCCTTACAAGGCTGATTTGAATTGTCTTTCTGCGAACAGTTTTCATGTCCTACAAAACAAGAACAAAGATGAAAATTCGAACCCCTGAAATGGTTAGTCAATGCATATGATGCTGGATGATGTCATGATGCTATGATTAAACACACCACATATATTTACAAAGACAAACATGTAAGGCACATAAGTCACACAAGACAAGCCCTTAGAGTTTAAGGCCAGCATGGGGTCTGGGTAGTACCCTCTTGAAGTTGGTGGGCTCAACCTGTCCTATTAGAAGTAACCGGGTTCTAAGGGTCCCAATATCACTGGATTGCTTTCATTGTTCATTGTTTCGATTTAGCCACTGAACTGGCGACCGAAATATTCCAGGAAAGCAACCCTCAATTGAGTGTAGTATCGAGTATCAACCAACCTCGGAGTGCACCAAAGTCAGTTATCTCACTACCCTAAAGAGGCCAAGATAGTTCAATTAAGGTTCCTAAGGTCTGTTGATGCTTCACGACACCACGCGGAGGCCCCGTACTCTCCTTGACTGAACTCAAGGGTTACCGGTACACACCAAAGTGCCACATCAACGTAGCAGACTGTTTCAACCATGTCGGTATACCCCGCACAGTTCCCTCACAGCCTTGTTGCTACTTTCTAAGAAGGTATCCCCAGATCCGGGTTAGGATCTATAAAACTCCCAAGCAACCCACAATTTAAAGCAAGCAAGTCAATACAATTGAAAACACAGTTATGAACTAAGCCCTAAGGTACACCTCACTTTAAGTTAAGTCCCCAGCAGAGTCGCCAGTTCTGTGATCGGTGGATCTGGAACTGACTGTTTAACGATGGTTCGCGAAATGTCGCGGAAGCAAGAGTCGCCACCGTCTTTTATTTTCTCCAAATGGAAAGGACAAAAGCACAGAAAAATTCCTTATAGAGATTGCTCTCGTTTCGGGAGGTAGGTTATAGAAAGGGAAGGTATTAGCACCCTTTCTATCCATGGTTATCCATGGGCTCTTAGATACTTGCTCATTTGTGTTTTCAAAAATGGTTTGTTTGCTTTTCAACTGTGGGTTTTAAAAAAGTTTCTTTGAAAATTCCAGTTCGACTCTTGTATCAGTCCTCAAGAGTGTTTGAAAAATTGCTTTCGAAAGCTTTTTGAAAAGGTGTCGGTGTGAAAAGTATTTTTGATTTGTTTTGAAATTAGAGCAAGTATCTAGAGTCGTCTACCTACCCTAAGGAATTCGTCTGTGTAAATGTCCTTTAAAGTAGTGCCATCCCACCATTGAGAGGTAGGTAGCACCACTATTGGAGTTGTTCGGGTCAATTCGAGGTTCGGGACATGGTGATCACCAGAGCAATAGGAAGATACCTTAGAAGCTACCCTCATGCCAGGTTCCCGGATCATGAGGACTTACTAAGACATCCTCTACTCGACGATCACCTTTCGAGGCAAGGCAACAGTGAGGCGTACCCTAGGGGTGGTGTGTGTGATTTGTGTGTCGTTTTCAGATATTTTGTCTTGTCATGTCATGGGTGATCTACGCTTTTGTTTTTATCTTAACATTCATTCTTGCATGCAATTTATTAGCAGTTAAAAGTTGCGAGAAATATAAAGTTCCTAAACTATTACAAAGGCGCGGGTCCACATCGCCAAATTAAATCCAGGACCCGATTTGACATAAAATAAAGTGCGAAAGACAAATATCAAATTTACACGGCTTTGGGAGAATTACATAAATATTTAAAAGAAGGAATAAGAATAAAATGCGCGAAGAGAATAAAAATCGGGAATGCGAGGGCGTTGGACCCTTTTAAGGAAATTAAATTGGAATTGTGAAATTAATTAAATTAAATAAAAAGAAAAGATTTTTGAGTTTTTGTATTTATGGATTTTTAATGAGAAAAATTAAATTGGAATTAAAACCTAATTCTAGCTATTTTTGATTTATTAAAAAAAACATGTTAAAGTTAAACCTAAAATTAACCTAATTAATTAACGGCAAGTTTTATTTACAAAAATAATATTTAATAATTAATTATGGTGAGAGAAAAAAGAAAAAAGAATAAAAAATACTTAAAACCCTAATTCTACACTTTTTTTAATTTATTATGAAAAATATTTGAATTAAACCTAAATTTAAAAAGGTAAATTAATTAATGAGATTTATTTACAAAAATATTAGTTAAATAAAATATATTTTGATTTTTGTCTTTTCTGATTTTTATATTATTTTTTATATTAAGAAAATGTTAAATAAAATTAAAACTAATTAAAACAAATAAAAATAGAAAAATATAAAAAAGAATGAAGAAGCAAACCAAGGGGGGTTATGTCCCCAAACTGGAGGTATAATTTAGCAATCAGGCCCAACGCTTAAGGCCTTTGTTTGACTTTTCATGAAGCGTGTGTGTGCATTGACTGAGGCCTAGGATGTTCTTCAAATCTGGACCTTTGGATTGAGATCATGGGATGCGTGGCAAGCTGAGATTGTGGGCGTATGGTGGATGTTGGGAGGCATGCTGCATAGGAATGTGGTTAGAAGAAAAATATGGAATAAGAAAGGAGGACCTGGGATTCGAATCCAGGTCCCAGAGGTTACCACACTGATGCCTTGCCACTGAGCCGTTCACGCGTTTTGGTTATATTATAGGAAGCAAATAACATAATGCAAATCATGAGTTAGTGGACAATTTTAGCGCGAATTTCAAATGCTCCAATCATTGGCCTACACATCACCATCTTCTCCAATGGTGCGTTTTTCCTGAAACAAAAACAAACAAGATTGCGGGGGTTTTAAACCCCCACTATATACTGTGTCAAAAAATAGCGAATAGAGATCCCTGCATCATAAATTAGGCGCGATATGTGTGTTCGATTCACATGAAGCTTCTCGTTCCAATGGTTCAAGTCTTGGGGTTTAATTTTTCTGGACGAGGAAACCCCCAATTTTTCAGTTTTGTAACCCTAGCATGCTTCCATGGTGAAATCGCGTACGATGCAAAAAAACTCAATCAAACTATAGGGTTAGCTTCAGAATGGTCCACTGAATACAAATCCAATATTAAAAATTTCAAACAATGCATGATTTATGATATGAGAATACAAAAAAAAGCATGAACAGAATGAGGTTGTTCTACCAATTTTCGACGTTAGAGTTGATGGTTTTGATCTGAAAACCTTCCTTGAAGTCTCAGGAATGTAATGGAATGATTATTTTCCTTTGAATCGCACTGGAATGTAGTTTTCAGTTTTGGAATTTTTTGACAAAGACTCAAACTTTGTTCTTGTTTTCTGGCGCAGCCTTCAGGTTTCTAGCACTAGGGTTTGCATTAGGCTTATGTATGGAATGATTAGGGTAAAGATTTGGATCCAAAAAACCTTTGCATTGATGTACAAGATATTTGATTTTCATGCATACATTTTTCAATCTTTTCCATGCATATTTGATACCAATCATATCCAATCTTCCTTATTTGAAATGTGCACGAATCTTGAGCCTTTAATGGATGATTACACTGCATAAAAAGATTTAAAAACTTTGGTTTAGCATTTTTCCATATTTTATTTAATTTAAATGAATTAATTGTAATTAAAAATTCAAATAAATAAATAAAAATGGTGAATAAATCCCCTTTGGGCCAAATGGTCGTGCACATGTTTTGGATGATGAATCTTGGAAGAAAAAGAGGCCCATTAGCAATTTTAAGGCATTTGAAGCAAAGTTGACTTTTCAAAATACCCAAAAATTTCCCAACTTCCACAAGGCATATCTTGCTCAATTTTTAAGCTTTACTCATGTTCTTGGACATTTTGGAAAGGTCTTGAAGTCCTCTAATCAATGTCTTTGGTCCCATGTCATTTTGATTTACCAATCTCAAGTTATGGCCTTTGACTTAAAGTCCCTTTTTGTTGACTTTTGAAAATGACCTATAATGTTGAAATTGATAACTTTTTGTGAGAGCATTTCTTGGACTTGAAGTGTGAAGAGGAGTTGTAGGAAATGTCTTTCTCTTCAAAATGAGATTTGGATGGAATTTTTCTGATAAACCATGTGGAAGTTATGCCTTGGTCAAGTTACAGTTGACTTTTTCAACTGTCCAAATATGGAAACTTTTGCATCTTGGGACTTTTTGAGCCATGCCTTGAGAATCATGATCAAGAATTGATCAAATGATGTTTGTGGCTTCAAAATGAGATGTTGACCAAAAATTTGAACTTTTTGACTGTCAAATGACCATTTTGCCCCTGTAGTTGACTGTAGGGCAATTAGGGTTTTTGACTGTGCAATTTTGTGCTGTGAGTCTTGAAACTTGGTAAGAGGATGCTTGACCATGTTTATAGGCATGCGGGACTTGATTGGACCCTTGGAAACTTCATTTTTTTTGTCAGAACCAAAACCCTAGTTTTTGACTGTTAGGAGGCCCTTGAACTGTGCAACCCCTGGGAGCTTTTTGAACCTTTGACTTGGCAAATCTTGAAGAATATGGGAGGGAAAATTTTGGGGTACAACACCCGGTTAAGATCGGTGTAGTCAATGTACATTCGTCATTTTCCATTATTTTTCTTGACAAGTACAACATTTGACAGCCAGGTTGAATACCGGGCTTCAGAAATAAAATTTGCCTCTAGGAGGTCTTTTACATCTTTTTCAGCAACCTCTGCTTTCTCCGGAGACTGTCTACGTTGTACTATTTCCCTAGCGGCTGGATCAATGGCGAGTTGATGACAAACGACCTCAGGGTCGAGACCGGGCATCTCCACAACACTCCATGCAAACAGATCCGCATTTTCCCTCAAGCAATCCTTGATCTGCTTTCTCGCCAAGTCGGGGAGTCTGGTGCCAATCTTCACTCCTCTGCTTGGGTCTTCATCGAGGGGGATGAGCTTGAAGTCCCCGTCCATAATTGGTCGGAGGGGGACTTGCTCGTTGCTAGGGTGCTCGTCCTGGTCGAAGCGAGTGTCCAGGGATATCGAGTCTACCTTTGGAGGGGCCCTCTGTTCTTCTGCTCTGACGGGCTCTGACCGCTGAGGCTCTGGTCACATAGTTGCAGCTTTCTTGGCGGGCAGTGTGCTGGTGTCGATCGTGTTGTATCCCTTGGATGCCGCGTTAAAGCATCTTCGGGCAGCTGCCAGATCACCTTGAATAGTGGCAACCCGTGCCCTTTTGGTGTAAAACTTCATCTTCAAATGGACGGTGGAGGGCACCGCGGTCAGTTCTGCCAGCATCGGTCTTCCGAGAATACAGTTGTAGAGGGATGGGAAGTCAATGACGAGGAAGCGCACCTTGACTGGCCTGGTAGCGGTGTCCTCGCCGAACGTGACCATGAGCTCGACGTATCCCCAAGGCTTGGATGTTGAGCCATTGAAGCCCAACATGTATGACCCCACATATGGTGAGAGGTGAGAGTCGTCGAGCTGCAGGGTTCTGAACAACTGGTTGTACATCACATCGACAAAACTTCCCTCATCGATGAGGACGTGATCTACGTCGAAGTTGGCCATGAAACTACACGGCCGGAACCTGTCATCTGGATGTTAATGAAACATCAATGAAGTCGCCACCAAACGTCTTTTATCTCGCTGAAAGGGAAAGGTAAACATCGAGAAAACCTGAAGGGAGAAATCAAGGTCTTTCGACCGAGAGATCGGGTAAGGGAGTCTGTTACGCGAGGGGAAGTTATTAGCACCCCACACGCCCGTAGTATTCTACGGTATCCACTCTTGTTGTCTAATTTAATGGGCGTGGTCAAATCCTATGTTTATGGCTTAAAGTTAAAAAGGGAATGCATGCGAAAGAAAAGAATAAAACAATGTAGGGAAAATAATAATTGTGCTCGGTTGGGCCCTACCCCAATGCCTACGTATCCCTTTTAAGGAATCACAACAGTCGTAGTTCGACTTACATATTCTGGTTGGTTTGTGTTTTTTAGTTAAGACAACAAAAACAGTCAAGATGGCAAAACATCAAATAAAACAACAAATAAATGAGATGGTAAAACATCGGCTAAATAATAACAAAGTAACATGTCAAAGATGGCGAAACATCAAATGATAAGACGAATGATAAGACAATCACACTTAACAATGACATTGAGAGTCAAAGTAGGATAACCAACATGTGCGATGATGAAACATCGGCTTCAAACAAATGTGAGATGGCGAAACATCAGCTAAAAGATAACAAAGTCATGACAAAGATGGCGAGACATCAATAAAATGGATGACAAAACATCACACCTAACAATGATATTGAGAATCAAAGTAGGATAACAAACATGTGCGATGGCGAAACATCGACTTCAAACAAGTGTGCGATGGCGAAACATCGGCTAAAACAGGTTTTAAAAACAAAGTCAAGAGGCACGCAGATAAAGTAAGATTGGTTTGTATATTTTACCTTGAAGAAGGGTTTGAGTTTATTAGAGGTGTTTTATGATTTTCCAAGAAAACAATTTTTGTTTTAAGATGCAAAATGCAAAGGAAAAGCAAACAACTAAGGGAGACTAGCCTAGCACTATCCCTAGTGTTATCAAATAATGGTTGACCCTAAGGTTGAGGATAATGGAGGATCCTACCCTATGCTAGCATACGTGGATTCCTACCTTAATTAACATATCAAAGGAAGTTTAACAGAGCTATCCTATAGGGAACATGCCATGAGAGCGAAGTCGTGATCTCAATTTCTAAATTGAGTGACTCATTGATCGACAAGTAAAGAAGAAAAGCAATAAACATCCTATAGGGAACATGCAACGTGAGCGAAGTCGTGATCTCAATTTCTAAATTGAGTGACTCATCGATCAACAGGTGAAGAAGAAAAGCAATAAACATCCTATAGGGAACATGCAATAAGAGCGAAGTCGTGATCTCAATTTCTAAATTGAGTGACTCATCGATCAACAGCAAACACACCACATGCATCAGATAAAAACCAGAGGGCCTCTTGACATATATCAGCAATAGAGGTCCCATCATGCAATCAGAGAAATATGTAAAATGAAAATGGAAGAAAGGAGATAGTGCAATACCAAACGGATAAATATCCGTAGCAACTGAGCAAGAATAAAAGAAACTCAGAGAACTTAAAGTAAGTTGGCATCAGTAGACAAATCAAGTCAGAAGTTACGCCACGAGGATATAAGTAATGTGATTATCTGATATGAACAGATCCCATGGGCAATGTGTAACATTCACAATCAAATGTATGTATCCTGCATGGAATATCAAACATGCCAAAACACAATAGCAGTGCCAATATAATAAGTTATGTTCCACAAATAAAATGAAACACAAAAGCCTTAAGCCAAAAGTGGGAATTTTCTCAAAGTACCTCGCACATTCAACAACCAAGTTAGTATTCCATGAGGTGAATAATGACTCACATAAGGGATGGATGCAACATGATAAAGTGAGAACAACGTGGTGACAATTATCAAACATTAGACATGATAGACAAGATGAAACAAGCATATGCACAAATTAGGTCAAAAGAATCAGAGGAATGTTGCTCCTTTCTATCACCATGTTGAGTTGACAATTGAATATCAATCAAGGATCATAGGAGCTTGAGAATAATATAAACAAAGACCATGAAGGTCAGTAGCAAATACATTTCAAGCATTCTCAAATAAATTATCACAACTCATAAGCACAATAGAAGAGGGGGTCCACACAATGCATTAGAAGGTTCAAACATTCAAGCATGAGACATTGAGTCAAAATGGTTTGATGCTATCATGAACTAAGATGATCATTAGGTGCCCTATTATAGGCCTCACTCAAGTTCATTGGCCATCAAACAAATTGTGACAAGATATGCAACATCAATTGGGTACCTTCACTTCGAAATTACATCAAAAATGGAAATAATGGTCCATAATTCAAACCCAAAAAAAAAATTAACATCTTTGAAAGGTATAGAAGTCAGAATGAAAGCCCTAAGTTCATGAATGGTTGAGAAGGAGACCAAGTGAGTCCAAAGTTCAAGACTAGTTGGCAAAACTACCAAACTAGACAAGTTTTCAAAATAATTTGTGGAAAAATGTCAAACAAAGTTAAAAAAATCAAGATAATGGTTTTAAGATCCTCAATACATTCATGAACCCTAATCAAGACTTGAATCCTATAGAAAATCCAGGGCATGGTGATTTTTAAAAATGAAACTTGCACCATAAGCAACAAAACCCTAATTTTTTACTTTTAATCTCAAATATTGATTAAGTAAGATCAAAATTCAAACAAATTAAACCAAGATCATACAAATCACCAAGAAGCCCTAAATGTCAGAAAATATATTTTTTCACATTTTGAATTGAAGAAAAAATCAAAAATGAAATTAAATTCAACAATTAGACAATTAAACAAATAAACATATCTCAAAAATAGAACTTTAATCAAAAAGTCAGAAAAATGCCCAACCAAAATTATATTCAAATATTAGAACTAAAAACACACATCCATGAGTTTTTGTGAATTTTTTTGAATTATAGGAAATATTAAAATAAAAAAAAGCAAACAATTATCAATTAAACTATTATTTAAATGGCAAAATGCAAACCTTAGCCAAAAATCAACAAAAGGTCAAAAATGAAATTATATTCTGACTCCATGACTAAAAACAAGCTTACATAATTTTTTTTGAATTTTTTTTATTAAAGGGAATATTAAATTAAAAATCAAACAAACAAATATTACAAATAACCTTTGAAATTAAATTTTAAATCAAAAATAAAGAAAATGATAAACCAAAGTCAAAATAAATTTTTCCATTATTTTGTGAGTCTAAACATTTTTTTGTGGAATTTTTTAGATCAAAGAAATATTAAAATAAAAATAAACTTTGAACAATCAATTAATTAAACTTATGAATTTTTTAACCAATCAAAACATTTTAAAAAAATTAAAAAAAAAATATGGCAAATTCTAGAAAATAATATTGGCTTATAGTAATTTTTTCATGATTTTTGAAAGTGTTTTGATCAGAAAATAAAATCAAACAAAATGCCAAATAAAACAAATAATTTAAATAAGCCAAAAATTCAAACGGACCAATGAGAAAGCGCCACCACATCATCTTTAACCTTTGCACAACTCAAAAATGCGCGCAACTCTCAGGTTTAGGGCTCATGTTCAGACCATCATAACATACTCAATTTCACATCATTTTTTATGAAATCAAGGGCAAATTAAAGCTAGCATTTCATACTTCACATTGTAATTTGAATCAAATCGAAACATGGGCCACATTGTTCACAATCAAGTCAGAAATATGAGCAAAATCATTCTGAATCGCGAGTTTCAGGGTACTCAATCATGCATAATTCACCAAATCAAACACTATAAAGCTTCAGAAACATTCTAACAACATCAATGAACACAAATCCGAGCTCAAACACCTCAATAAACAAGCACATCTCAGAAATTGAAGTTTAGAATCATTACCTCAAGGCGAAAAGTGTTCTACTGTCTCCTTCACTCCATATGTGAACAAATGGTGCTGGCTTGATCTACTCCCTTTACTGAAGCTGAATGCACAAGAATTTTGAAGAAAACACCAAGGAATTGAGAGAATCGAATCAAGTTGCAGAAGAAGAGTGTAAAGCTCAGATCTGGAATTCTTGCAAATGGCGCGTCCTCCTCGTGAAATGAGGCTATTAGTGCACTATATAGTGTGAGTAGAGAAGGTTAGAAAAGGAATTTGGTCTTCCAAGTTGTCCAAGGGCTTGATTGGAAAATTTTGGCCAAAATGAAGTGTGCACAGAATTAGCTGTTTTGCTCGTGAATTCTTTGGCTTCCTATGCATTTTGTGGGCCAAATTACTTCATAAGTTCATGCTTAGAATCTTGGCCCTTAATTCCATATGAGCAGAGAGTGTTGGAGTTTTTGCAATTTTGGGCAAGTTTTGTATTTTTTCATTCAAGCAAACACCAAGGTCCATGGAACACGAGATGGATGATATTATGGGCCTTAACAAGTCACAAATAGGTCATGGGCTGGATTAGGAACAAAGATAAAGGCTGAAACCTGAGTTTTCATGAATTGGCCATTTTGCATATTTGTCAAATTTCAATAAAATGCTTCAGAATTCCAAAGCCCATAACTTGCTCATGCTTTTGAATTTTGACACAAATGAGAACAATTTGGAAAGGTATTGAAAAGATCTACAAACTATTAGTTTAGAGTTTTTGCAAATTAATCCATTAAGGTCTTCACATTTTGGCTTGAAATTCATTAATTTTGGAAAATGACCCATAATTTTGTGATTTCAAAAGACCATAACTCTTGATTCCTCGTCAATTTGGATATGAGACCAAAAGGAGGTGAAAGATTATTCTCTTAGATTTCCAAGCATATTTCATTTGCATTTTCTTGATCAAGGGTGAATTAAATATGAATTTTTGAACTTAAGTCCTTATTTTCCAAAATTAATAACTTATAGGGTTTCTTCAAGAACAAGTTTCAACCCAAACCTCAATCTCCTTGATCCAATGACCAAAATGGACTTGAAATATGAAAATTACACCCTTGAATTGATGGTTGGCCAAAGGTTCACTTGGTCAACCTTGACTTTGACTGATTTTGACCAAAATGACCATTTTGCCCCTCTAAATCAATTGATCCACTTCCCTTCAAAATTGATGATCAAAACTTCATACATATGATCTTCCAAACATAAAGAGGCCATGTGCAAAGTTTCACTTCAAAATTCTCAAGAAATCCTGATAAACCCTAGTTTTGGTCAACACTTCAGGAGATTGATGAATCATCTCCAAAACTTCAAATCCTTTGGGCATCATGACCAATTCCTTGTCCAAATATCTATTACCTTAAAGTTTTTAGTGAATATGTGGTGTCTCTCACTTGCTTGGGTGAATCTTTGACCATTGTGGATGTTTCTCTTCATGATAACTAATTAGAAATTACCTTTGATGTCTCAGGCAAAGAAGGTAGAGAGTACCATTTGTTGCATGCTCCCTGGAGTCAAGGCATTAACAACATTATTATTGGACACATAGGGGCAAATGTCTAGCCTAAGAAGTCGATTTTACTTTTGGAAGAATAGGCCACATAAACAACATGAGTTATAAACGGTATGGTCCCTTGAGTTAATAGACATTGTTCTTCTCGTAATAGTTCTCAAATACATACATTTAAAGAATGAGGCGGGGATCGATTCAGTAGAAACACATACAACTTTAATATTGGTTTAAAGTTTCATTAGAAATTGATCATGCATGCTGGCTTCATACAAAACTTCAATGGCAGTGAGTGAAACCTCCTAAGTGTAAAAATTACTCTCTGTAAATTTTTTTATTTATTTACCTCCATAAAAGAAAAAAAATGTGAAGACTTTTTTACCTTTAAATTTAATTGGATATCTATACTCTAAACTAATCATATAGTATAATTGTTGGAACATGTCCATGTTCCAATATGTTGAATTTAAAATTTTACTCAAGTTCCACATTGTTAAAATATCTTTTTGGTTGAAAAAACCATTTAGTCCCACATTGCTCATGTGAGAAATATTAATTATATTACTTCACTATATAAGGAGTGCACATGTTTCATTCCAAATCACACCAAAAACTATTCTATTAGTTTTTCCTTCCTCACTCTCATAACTCTGCATCTCTCGAATTGTCGAAGCGCCATCTTCTTCCCCTTTCTTCCTACTCGTTGAATTTTCCGAGTATTTTCTTGAATTCTCTTTAGAGAATTATGTTAATTTCTCCTCATTTGAGTAAATTTTCAAGTTTAATCTTTTGGATTCTCTTTGGAGAATTATTTGAATTTCTCTTTGTTGGAGAAATTATTATGAGTGGTCAAATGACCATTATTAATTTCTCTTAGGAGAATTATTTGAGTTTCTTTTTGTTTAAGAAATTATTATGACTGGTCTTTGTACCAGATACTACGAGTGGTGTTGATACCATATTTGAATGGTCTTGTACCATCAGAGGGTGTATTTCTAGACCGATTATCTATCATGCAAGTAGTAATCGTACAGTATAGAATTGGGCTATTTTATCCTGGAGGCGACGCGGTAGTTCGACTGCTTTGCATAATTTTTGAGCAGTGCCGCGAAACGTCTTAAAGAGAGCGACCTAGTTCGCGACTCAACCTAGTAATTTCTTCGGTGACAAATGTTTTAAAATCCAAAAACCAACAATTTCGTGTATGTTTCCAACAATTTTAAGATGTTCCAAACTGTCACGGCTACCGAATAAATTATTGGTTCTTTTGCGGATATTGTCGTTGAGAAATCGTTCATGTTTGAGAGAAGTCACTTCAAACGTTGGCAACAAAAGATGAAGTTCTTAATGTTGAAAAAAGTTGCTAACGTTTTGATCGATGACATTCTGTTGCTCCTTCTGGATCAATCGAACAAACTAACGGTAGTAAATCTGGAGATTTAGAAGGAACACTTAATAGTGTTAAAGTTGAATCTGCTGCACAGATTAAAGTGAATGATTTACAGCATAGTAAAGAAATCACCTTATAGAAAGAGAATGAAAATCTCTACAAAATCATATTTTGAATAGACTCGCAGATGATCTGTATGATAATTACAGTTGATGTGATACTGCAAAACAAGATTGAAAGACTCTGAAAAAGAAGTATGACGTAGAAGCTTGAGCAAAGAAGTATGTTGTTAGCCGCTACTTCAAGTATCAAATGCAAAGATGTAAGGTCGATGGAGGCTCAATATTACGAACTTCAAAATATTGCTTAAAAGATCATCACAAAAGGTATGTGTTTAAATGAACAATTTCAAATTGGTTTTATTATTGACAAGCTACCCCATAGTTTGAATGTTTAAAAAAAACAAAAAGGCAATCTTAGAGACATTATCAAAAAGAAAAAGTCTCGGTTGTTTCAAACAACAAAAAGAAACTCGGTGTAGTTCTGAAGCTATTTGGCAAATGATTAAAGAATCAGAACCACAATATTGCAAACCGAATTAAGAATGGGAACCTTCTATGATCCCAATAGCTCCAACTAGGCAACAACCATTACCTAAAAGAAATGACGTTGGTTTCTCTTTGTTTTAACTATGGAAAATCAAGTCATATGACTAAGAAATGTAGAAGTAAGGTTGAACTTGGTGTTGTCCCTAATGCACAGGTCAACCTGACTAATGGGCAATTTATTGCTATGGTCATTGAAATCAACATGATTGATAGATATATTGGTTAGTGGATAGACACATGTGTCTCTCGTTGTGTCTGCTATGATCATATTATGTTTAAACATACACGAATACTAAAGATAAGAAAGTGTTACTTGGAGATGGCCAGACCATGAATGTTGCTGGAATTGTAGACATGGAGCTAAATTTCACCTTCAAAAAGACTTTAATCTTAAAGAACGTTATGCAGGTTCCTAAGATTAGAAAGAATATTGTTTCTGATTTTCTTTTAAATAAGACATGGTTTAGTTAGTCTATTGGGGTAGATTTGTACGCCATTATAAAGAATGAAGTTTATATGTTTAAAATTCTTGTAAAGAATTTGAAAATGATATAATAAGAATTTACAGTGATAGATAGACTGTATGATTCTAATTTATTAATGAATTTTATATATGGAATTGTACATGAAACGACTGCACCATACTATCTTGCAATGAATAGTAAAACATAAAGAAATAATATAACTCTTACTGAACTTGTTGTTGCAATTATGATGAATTCTGGTGCTGCACCTCACTGGTGGGGGGAAATTTTATTGATTGTTTGCTATGTCCTGAATAGAGTCCCCAAGTCAAAATGTAAGATCTCTCCTTATGAGATATTAAAGAAAAGACAATCAAACTTGTCTTATTTGAGAACTTGGGGTTGTCTGACTTATGTCAGAATTCCGGATCCGAAACGAGTTAAACTCGCTAGTAGAGCATATGAATGTGTTTTCATTCGGTATGCAGCAAACAGTAAAGCATATAGGTTTTATTACCTAAAGGCAAAAGTGATCATAGAATCAACTGATGTTGAATTCTATGAAAACAAATTTCCTTTCAAATTGAGAAATAATGGGGGCACACAATCGAGTCACATTCCTGTGATAAGAAGCACAAAAAGCAACGACAATATAGAAATAGAACTTCAACGAAGTAAACGAGTAAGAGTTGCTAAATACTATAGACCTGATTATGCGGCTTATAATGTAGAAGAAGATCCAATGAATCTTCAAGAAGCCTTTTCATCTCTGGATGTTTAGTTATGGCAAGAAGCTATCAATGATGAGATAGAATCTATAGAATCTAACAAGACCTGACACTTAGTAGACTTGCCTCCTGGTTGCAAACCAATCGGTTGTAAATAGATCTTGAAAAGGAAACTAAAACCTGATGGAACTATTGATAAATACAAGGGTCGCCTTGTTGCCAAAGGTTTTAGACAAAGAGAAAATATAGATTTCTTCGACACCTTTTCTCCTGTCACTAGAATTACATCCATTAGGGTACTTATTTCAATAGCTGCTATTTATAACTTAATAGTACACCAAATGGATGTTAAAACAACTTTTTTAAACAATGACTTAGAAGAAGAAATCTATATGAAACAACCGGAAGGGTTTGTGATCTATGGATAAGAAAACAAGGTTTGTAAGTTAGATAAGTCTTTGTGTGAGTTAAAACAAGCTCTAAAGCAATGACATGTAAAGTTTGATAACTTAATGATATCGAATGTGTATAAAGTGAATGAAAGTGACAAATATGTTTATTACAAATTTGAGAATTGTATTTGCACTATCATATGTCTATATGTAGACTATCTACTCATATTTGGATCAAACATCCAGTCCATTAATGATATGAAATCATTGTTGTGCAACAACTTTGATATGAAAGACCTCAGAGAAGTGAGTGTGATTCTTGGTATCAAGATCACAAAATCCGAGCAAGGAATTTCTTTGGATCAATCACAATATGTGAAAAAGATCTTAAAGAAATATAATTACTTTGACAATAAACCTGTGAGCACACCAAATGATCCAAGCGTGAAGCTGTTTAAGAACACTGGTGAAAGTGTTAGACAAACAGAACATACGAGCATCATTGGAAGTCTTAGGTATTCCATTGATTGTACTAAACCTGACATTGCATATGTCGTAGGGATTGTTGTGCGGGTTTACTAGTAGACAGAGTAATAAACATTGACAAGCTATTGAGCGAGTCATACGGTACCTTAAAAGGACCATGAATCTCGGTTTACATTAACAAAGATTTCCTGTTGTACCTGAAGAATACAATGATGCAGATTGGAATACCTTATCAAATGATTCCAAAGCAACTAGTGGCTATGTATTCAACATAGCTAGAGGAGTTGTATCTTGGAAATCAAAAAAATATACTATCCTGAGAATATAGCATTAGCGACTGCTAGTGAAGAAACAAGTTGATTAAGATGCTTGCTAACTGAGATTCCCTTATGGGAAAAACATATGTCAGTTATGTTGATCCACTGCGATAGTACCGCGGCTATTGCAAAAATTGAGAACCGTTATTATAATGGTAAAAGGCGTCAAATAAGAAGAAAGCACAACACTGTTAGAGATTGTATCTCTAAAGGAGCTGTAAGAGTGGATCATGTACGCACTGATGAAAATTTAGCAGATCCTTTAACGAAAGGATTAGCTAGAGAGAAAGTCTATAATACATCATATAAGATGGGCTAATGCCTATAGGAAAATGAGTTGCTCATGATGGTAATCCGACCTAAATGACTGGAGATCCCAAGAAATAGGTTCAATGGGTAATAACAAGTTATGAGTAATATGAGATGATCATGCAAGTGAAGCATGAATCCTGAAGTAATAAGAGGATGAGATAATAGAAACTCTTAATGAGATCTATACTCTGTATGAGGGAGTACCTAGGCTATAAGAGTACTCTTGATAGACCCACCTATGTGATTGTGGAACTTAGGCCGGTTCCTACGGAATTTCGAGGCAGAATTCCTAGAGCTTTCATTAAACTGTGATACAAGTGCAGGGCCATTAAAGCACGGGCTATTAGAATACACCTTAAGAAAAGGTTGTGTGCGAGTTTGATGTCTGAAATAGAGTTCAAGACATTTGTGTCACTCTTGTTGAATTGGAATCCTACTTGCTATGCAAAGGTTCAAGTCGTAGACACCTTTGTTTATGCACAATCTTAGAAACGTTTGACGTTACTTCTAAAATCAATTTTTTAAATTCAAGTGGGTCCAATATGTTGAATTTAAAATTTTTCTCAGGTCCCACATTGTTAAAATATCTTTTTGGTTGAAAAAACCATTTAGTCTCACATTGCTCATGTGAGAAATATTAATTATATTACTTCACTATATAAGGAGTGCACATGTTTCATTCCAAATCACACCAAAAACTATTCTATTAGTTTTTCCTTCCTCACTCTCATAACTCTGCGTCTCTCGAATTGTCGAAGCGCCATCTTCTTCCCCTTTCTTCCTACTCGTTGAATTTTCCGAGTATTTTCTTGAATTCTCTTTAGAGAATTATGTTAATTTCTCCTCATTTGAGTAAATTTTCAAGTTTAATCTTTTGGATTCTCTTTGGAAAATTATTTGAATTTCTCTTTGTTGGAGAAATTATTATGAGTGGTCAAATGACCATTATTAATTTCTCTTTGGAGAATTATTTGAGTTTCTTTTTGTTTAAGAAATTATTATGACTGGTCTTTGTACCAGATACTACGAGTGGTGTTGATATTATCTATCATGCAAGTAGTAATCGTACAGTATAGAACTGGGCTGTTTTATCCTGGAGGCGACGCGGTAGTTCGACTGCTTTGCATGATTTTTGAGCAGTGCCGCGAAACGTCTTAAAGAGAGCGACCTAGTCCGCGACTCAACCTAGTAATTTTTCGGTGGCAAATGTTTTAAAATCCAAAAACCAACAATTTCGTTAATGTTTCCAACAATAATTTCATGCAAGTCACTTTTTCATTTTAATTTATTTTAAAATAAATTAGAATTTTATAACAATGGAGTACTCCTCTGTTTTTATTAACCAAGAATAGAGGACACTATTGCATTAGTGCCACAAAAAATGGAGGTTGAATTTGTCCAAAGCGAATCTCATTTTCTTAATGAAAAAGATATAAAGTTTAAATATAATTTTAGAGCAAAGTCTTGAGTAAAAATAGTATCATAATAACATAGAGGCATTAGAGATGACTTAATTTTTTTCAAATCTTCTTTTATTGTAATGACCAATGCACTGTTTTGCATTAACATTCCCATCTAATTTACTTAGGCTAATCAAGGAATCATCATGATCTATTTAATCGAGTCCTAGCTTGATATAGTAGGAATGCAATGTCTATGTACAAGCAGCTTCAACAGCTAAACTCTTTATTACTCCACTGCATGGATTTCCAAATGTATTATTTGATACTCCAATATTACAACTGCTTGATCCAATGCAGGCCTTTTGTACTACGGATAGCGCCGTATTGCTGCTGCAGCGTCCGTGGTTGAAGTTTCCGCATGTTCCATGAGGAGTTCCAAAGCTTGCAAATTTAATAGAAGAGATAACCTGATTAGGATAAGGGCACTCCAATGACAGTACGGGGCCAACCTTTGTTCTTGATTCAGTATCCGAATTCCATGTGTCTATAGGTGGAGGGTGAGATTCAGATACATGTGAACACACACTTTCTATCTGTTTTGTACCAAATGATATTTTTCTAGGGTCGCCTCCGTCTTCCTCAAACAATACAAGAATGTTGCTGTCTGATCGCAACCACAACCGCGGTACATGATATCTGCAGGATCAGTGGCTCAGTAAGTTTCTAAAAGGTCTACTTTTTTTCCGAAATATAGCGCATTAGTTTTCTGGTGCGATCATATAAACACTAATTAACTACTTCGAGTTCTCTATTGTAGAAAAGAATGTCTTAACACTTACAATGTCTGTGATGGTTTTCCACAGTTTTTGAGACATTTGGATGAATTATAGGATCCTCTATAATCACATGAGTCAGTACAACCAGATTTTGAAGCAATGTATGTTGGCCAGTATCGTCCAATGCTCTGTCCGTTCACCCAAGCTTCGCCTTTTCCCATCCCCGTGAAGTCAATTGCAACCGGGTTACTTCCAGAAGGAGCAACAAATTCCGTCTAATATAACAAATCAACATTAGTCATCTGAACAAAAACTTGAGAATTTTAATAAATATCTTAATAAGATTACCTTGTACCAAGTCAAAGGTTGATTTGTAGGTAAGGTGGATTGTGAATTCCATTGTCCACCTTGAAGTCCAACCTGAAAACAGAAAAATGAAACTAATTCACTAAAACTCAAAAGGAGAAACAAAAGCAGGCCTTAATTTAAGCCTAGACTAACCTGATATGTCCACAGCTTAGACGAGAGATCGACGGTACTGCCATTTTTTAAACCTTTCAATATTACCGGACCAGTGATCCCCGCACCCACTCTGTCATAAAATGCTCCATAGTTCTATGGTGTTTAAAATCCACATTAGCCGATACATATTAAAAATAAAAACCATGATTTTTGTCGCTGTAGAGGCCTAATTATGTACTTTATTATAAGAAAATATGAACCTGTAATCCCACTGTTAAACTCAGGAGATCAATTGTGTTCTTTCCAGCTACAAGTGTAATAGGGATGTCCACCTTTACCTTAGCCTTTTCTTTGTTTCCTGTTCCACTACCTGAAAAAGTTCTCGGTAATAATATATTTGTGGGATTTTGGATCGAACTCTAGTTGGTCGAAGTACTTGCTGTAGTCGAAGAAGGTTCTAGCATGTATTTGTCGAAGGATGCTTGTCGAATTAGGTTTTAGTGTTTAAACCCTAATTTGTTAAGTTAGCTTGTGTGTTAAGTTAGCTTGTATAATGGGCCTTGTGGAAAAAGCCCATTAGTTAGTATGTTAGGTTTTATTATAAATAGCATACTAGTCTCTCATCATTGCCAACACAGCAAATCCTAATAAAGGGTGAGAGGGTTATTTGTTATTCTTGTAAACTTGTAATCTTGTTTTCTAAGAGAAAGTAAAGAATAGCAGTTATAACCAATTCTTGTGTTCTTCTTCTTCCTTGTTCTTTATTCTTCCCTAATTCTATACTTTGTTATTGGCATTGAATTCACAACAAATTGGTGCGGTGAGCGTGGAGAAGATGCCTTCAACAAAGTATGAGATTGAAAAGTTCACCGGAGTGAATGATTTCGGTCTATGGCGCTTGAAGATGAAAGCCCTACTGGTTCAGCAGGGTTGTTTGGAAGCGTTGAAGGGAGCGACGGCGATGGACGCTGCGTTAACAGAAAGAGAGAAGACGGCCATGATCGAGAAAGCACACAGCGCAATTTTGTTGAGCCTTGGTGATAAGGTTCTTCGACAGGTATCAAAGGAGACGACGGCATCAGGGTTATGGGTGAAACTTGAAAGTTTGTATATGACCAAATCTCTGGTAAATCGACTCTACCTGAAGCAAGCTTTGTATTCATTCAAGATGATTGAAGATAAAGTGTTAGCTGAGCAGTTGGATATGTTCAACAAGCTGATTCTTGATCTTGAAAATATTGATGTAAAGATTGATGATGAAGATCAAGCGCTGTTATTGTTGTGCGCTTTGCCCAGATCACATGCTCACTTCAAAGAAACTCTCTTGTATGGAAGAGAGTCCCTGACCTTTGAAGAAGTTCAATCAGCTTTGTACTCTAAGGATTTGAACGAACGTAAGGAGCATAAACCTTCGACGGTTGGTGAAGGTTTGGCTGTTAAAGGAAAATTCGACAAGAAGAAAGGTAAAAATCAGTCGAAGTCTTATAGTGGTGACACATCTGGTATTAGATGCTATCACTGTAAGAAAGTAGGTCACACAAGAAAGGTGTGCCCTGAACGCCTGAAAGATCATGGAGGTAAGGATAATGGCAACGCAGCTATTGTCCAAGATGATTTCGAATCATCTGATGTTCTTGTGGTTTCAAGCAAAAACTCATCGAAGGAATGGATTATGGATTCTGGATGCACTTGGCACATGACTCCAAACAAAGACTTGTTCGAGGAATTATGTGATCAAGATGGTGGATCGGTATTGCTGGGAAACAACAAAGCTTGCAAGATTGCAGGCGTTGGATCTGTGAGATTCAAGCTCCATGATGAGTCAATAAGATTGTTGACTGAAGTCAGGTATGTACCTGATTTGAAGAGAAATTTGATTTCTCTTGGTGAATTCGACAAGAAAGGATATGTTTTTCAAGGAGAGAAAAGTATCCTGAGAGTCATGAAAGGGTCGAAGGAAGTCTTGAGAGGCGTGAAGAAACAAGGCTTGTATACCCTTGAGGCTGAAGTTGTAAGTGGTTCGACAAATGTTGCATCCACGAAACCTTTGTCGAAGACAGAAATTTGGCACATGAGATTGGGCCATGTCAGTGAAAGGGGTCTGGTCGAATTAGGGAAACAAAATCTGCTTGGTGGAGATAAAGTCGAAAAGCTGAAGTTTTGTGAACCCTGTGTACTTGGAAAATCCTGTAGAATGAAGTTCAACAAAGGCAAACAAAGAACACATGGATCCCTTGATTACATCCATGCTGATCTTTGGGGGCCTGCAAGGTGTCCATCACATTCAGGAGCAAAGTATTTTCTATCCATAGTAGATGACTATTCCAGAAAGTTATGGGTATTCATCCAGAAGACTAAGGATGAAACTTTTGAGAATTTCAAAAGTTGGAAGACTCTTGTCGAAAATCAAACTGGCAGAAAGGTAAAAAGGTTGAGAACCGACAATGGCCTTGAGTTTTGCAATGAGGCGTTCGACAGTTTTTGTGTTGCCTCTGGTATTGCAAGGCACAGAACAACCGCAGGTACTCCACAACAAAATGGTTTGGCTGAAAGGTTTAATCGAACTATTTTGGAGAGAGTTAGATGCATGTTGACTAGTGCTGGATTAAAGAAGGTGTTTTGGGCTGAGGCTGTTTCGACAGCAGCATATCTGATAAACAGATGTCCTTCGACAGCGTTAGATATGAAGACACCCGAAGAAGTTTGGTCGGGACATCCACCAGATCTCGACAAACTAAGAGTATTTGGCTGTGTAGCCTATGCTCACATTAGGCAAGACAAGGTCGAACCTAGAGCTCTGAAATGCATGTTTATGGGATACCCTGAAGGAGTGAAAGCTTATAGGCTATGGTGCCTAGAGCCAGGTCACAGGAGGTGTATCACCAGTCGAGATGTAGTTTTCAATGAAACTGAAATGGCTTTCAAGAAAACTGATGATGTTGACGAAGAGCTGGAACAGGTAGAGATTCCTGTTGAGGTGGAGCATGTTGATGCTGAAATGCGTATCCCAGATGAAGTCGAAGAAGAAACAGAAGATTCTGATGATGTTGAGGAAACTGTTGATGACTACCTATTGTCGAGAGATAGGCAAAGAAGAGTCATAAAACCACCTCAGAGACTTGGATATGCAGATCTTGTAGCTTATGCCTTAATCTCTGCAAGTGAAGTTCTAGACGAAGAACCTAGAGATTATAAGGAAGCTATAAGGAGTCGAATGAAGACTGAATGGCTAAAGGCCATGCATGATGAGATGAAATCTCTTCATGATAATCACACTTGGGAACTGATCAAGAAACCTGTTGGGGCAAGGTTAGTCAGCTGTAAGTGGATTTTCAAAGTTAAGGAAGGAATTGAAGGAGTAATGTCGAAGAGGTACAAGGCAAGATTAGTCGCAAGGGGTTTCACTCAGAAAGAAGGTGTCGACTTCAATGATGTATTTTCCCCTGTTGTGAAGCACAGATCCATTCGAATGTTGCTTGCCATGGTGGCTCAGTTCGACCTTGAACTGGAACAAATGGATGTGAAGACTGCGTTCCTGTATGGTGACTTAGACGAAACAATCCTGATGAGGCAACCTGAAGGGTATGTCGAAAAGGGGAAAGAAGATTATGTGTGCAAACTGAAGAAATCTCTATATGGACTTAAACAATCTCCTCGACAGTGGAATAAGAGATTCGACAAGTTCATGGAACACATAGGTTTCATTCGAAGTCAGTTCGACCATTGTGTTTACTCCAGATTTCGACCTGAAAATTCATTTGTTATTTTGTTGCTTTATGTTGATGATATTCTGATAGCAAGCAACAATGTCGAAGATGTAATGAGGGTGAAGGCTGAACTCAATAAGGAGTTCGACATGAAGGATCTGGGAGCTGCATCCAGGATTCTTGGAATTGACATTCGAAGAGATAGAAAGCAGTCGAAATTATGCTTATCTCAAGAGGCATACCTACGAAAGATTCTTGACAAGTTTGGTATGTCGAACTCAAAGCCTGTTGTGACTCCAACGAACCCTCAATTCAAGCTGAGTATTGATCAATGTCCCAGTACTGATGTTGAAAGAACATATATGAATAGCATCCCATATGCTAATATAGTTGGTTCTTTGATGTATGCTATGGTCTGTACTAGACCCGACATAGCATATGCAGTAAGTCTTGTAAGCAGGTACATGGCGAATCCTGGAAAGGCTCACTGGCAAGCGTTAAAGTGGATTCTAAGGTACATAAATGGGTCTCTGAACCGAGTCTTAATTTATGGTGGAGCCTTGGGTGAAGATAGTATAGCAGCAGTCGAAGGCTATGTTGACTCTGATTATGCAGGATGTATGGATTCCAGGAAATCTATTTCTGGATATGTTTTCACTATGTTTGGTACAGCAATTAGTTGGAAAGCAACTCTTCAGAAGGTTGTTGCCTTATCAACTACTGAAGCAGAATATATTGCCTTAACTGAAGCTGTGAAAGAAGCATTGTGGCTTGAAGGTTTTGCGAAGGAGCTGAAACTTCAAGGTCAAGGTATCACTGTTAAATGTGATAGTCAAAGTGCAATACACCTGTCGAAGAACTCAGCCTATCATGAGCGAACCAAGCACATAGATGTGAGGCTGCATTTCGTCAGAGGAGTAATCGAGCGTGGAGAAGTCCAAGTGCTGAAGGTCTCGACAGATCACAATGCTGCTGATATGATCACCAAAACATTGCCAAGTTGCAAGTTTTTCCACTGTATGCAGTTGATAAAGCTGCATGAAGAAAGCTAGTTAGTGTCTCTTGAT
Source organism: Vicia faba (assembly GCA_948472305.1). Classification (NCBI taxonomy): domain Eukaryota; kingdom Viridiplantae; phylum Streptophyta; class Magnoliopsida; order Fabales; family Fabaceae; genus Vicia; species Vicia faba. Next base: position 224,530,098 of record OX451741.1, read on the forward strand.
GCTGTAGAGTTAGGTCCAAGGTGGAGATTTGTGGGATTTTGGATCGAACTCTAGTTGGTCGAAGTACTTGCTGTAGTCGAAGAAGGTTCTAGCATGTATTTGTCGAAGGATGCTTGTCGAATTAGGTTTTAGTGTTTAAACCCTAATTTGTTAAGTTAGCTTGTGTGTTAAGTTAGCTTGTATAATGGGCCTTGTGGAAAAAGCCCATTAGTTAGTATGTTAGGTTTTATTATAAATAGCATACTAGTCTCTCATCATTGCCAACACAGCAAATCCTAATAAAGGGTGAGAGGGTTATTTGTTATTCTTGTAAACTTGTAATCTTGTTTTCTAAGAGAAAGTAAAGAATAGCAGTTATAACCAATTCTTGTGTTCTTCTTCTTCCTTGTTCTTTATTCTTCCCTAATTCTATACTTTGTTATTGGCATTGAATTCACAACAATATTGATATATCGGTAATAACGTATCGATATATAATCTTTTCTTTTATTACCTGCATATTTTCCATTTATAAAAGTATGAAGGGCATGACCAAGGGATTTAATGTGAAGAACAGGTTGAGCACCAGCATTATCTTCAACAACAATGCTTCAAAACAAATTGAAAAAGGTTAACACGCGGGGCGGAGAAGTGCAGGTCAAAAGAAAGCTTTCTCAAGCTTTGAAACTCATATACCTCAATGAGTACCACAAGTAGTCACTTCTATCGGCCGTCGTGTTTATTTGCTCGTGTAGTCCATATTTTGAGAATGCATCAGTCTTTGAAATACCGACCGGCTCACTAATCCAACTCCATTTCGAACTTGAACTGTCCAAAGAATCAACCTCTTCTTTTAAAGATTCAGTTGCGAACCTTGAAGTCATAGACACGGAATTAATCTGTAGTACGGAAAATAACATTAGTTTATGACAATTACTTTGAGAACAAGAAATAGCAGAAAAGATATCGAAAATAGATTGATTAACCACATGAAGTTTAAAACTCGGTCTAGTAAATTGAACTATATCTTTTGATTGGTAATTCATGAGGCAAACCTTTGCAGTATTATGAATAACACTTCTGCAATCTGGTAAGATGCTCACAGACCAAGCAGGCAAATGATATGAATTGCCGTTAAAAGTTACCGTTGAATCAGTCATACCAGTGTTAGCAAGGAAGGCGACGCATACATTTCCTGTCTTGTAAACTGCAGTCTGACATTGAATAATAAAAAGAGATATAACAAAACCATTCACGTCGCTGAATATTTTATAACTTGAACAAGCAACTGTGATCAAAACTTTCAAGGGCCTCTTATTTATTACCTCTAGATTTGGACCAGGAGATGAAATGGTTGGATCTGTTGCTATCAATGCTTCTTCACAAAGCTTTATGGCCTTATGCAAATCTTTAAGATGGCCCCATTTGGGTTGTCTAATAATTCCTGCATCGAGAAGTAGCACATCTTATATTATTCTACATTTCTATAACATCAAAATCAGTATGATAGTTGAAAGATAGCATACCATACTCATCAATGGGTGCATCATAATCATAACTGGTGGAAACGAAAGGTCCGCCAGTTGTCCGGCCAAAGTTAGTCCCTCCATGGTACTGTTTCAAAACAAGCAACCAAGAAAAGTTGTGGTATCAGTAGGTTTACTATCTTGTGTAGTAACTTTGAGCTTAAACTACATGCAATGCTTTTAATTCAGGATAGAAGAAAACAGCATATTATTATGGAACAATAAAGATTTTTTCAAATTCCGATATGCTATGCTATAGCTCCTCTATTTGACAACACTAACTACATGTGAGGTTATATTACCATGTAGTAATTTTGAAAAGTTCCACCGCGTTGGAAAAAGCGTGCCACAGCAAATGCAAGATCTTCCACAGGTCTATAAGGCACAGCCTCTCCAAATGCAAAAAACCTGTGGTTTGAAAGAATTTTTAGATCATATTTTGAGTAAGCCATTCAAATAACTATAAATGATTTAAATAGAAAAGGTCCCTACTAACCATCCACTATAATTTTCAGTCCACATTTTTGGTTTATTGTCAGAGTTTGGTGTGAATTGATCGCAGTAAAATCCATTGCATGTGTTAATCTGTGAGCATTTAAGATAGAATATTACAAAACTTAACAATCAAGTAGTAAGATAATCCAGTAAAACATAAACTGCATAAAACTCTCAGGATAGGTAAAAGGAGAAAACATACAATTGGGTCAGGCGCGTTTACTTGCTGGCACATAACCCAGGGAACACCTGTATCAAGAGATGTAGCCATCGATGCTGCCCAATTGATGTAAGATTTACCAGCAGGACCATAGTGTATATCAACGTTTCCATACTCATTTTCAATCTGGCATACCAAATAACTGAGCAATAGTTTCCTTAAAAAAAGAAAATTGGCTTGTATTTTGATGATTTTAAGAGAATGAAACCTGAGATAAAATGATAGGTCCTCCTTGTGATGCATAGAGATTCTCTTGCTTCATCAAATCCACAATCTTTGCTGTAAACCGTTTCATTTCTGCCTTGAATGGTTCATTATCAGTTCTGAACTTAATTCCCGGAATAAAATGTAACCAAAGAGGGAAACCGCTGTTTAGGAAGGGAAAAGAAATTAAAGTCAGGGATTAGATATTATGATGAAACTGTCTTCAAAATGATACATTGAAAAGATCCAATTTTACCCATAATTCCATTCAGCACATGCGTATGGACCGATCCGGAGATGAACATATAGACCTGCTGCTGCTACTGCCTTCACAAATCCAACCAAATCCCCCCTACCTTCAAAATTGTACTGCCAAGCCAAAATATGTAATCCATCGTTAATTTTGAGAACTCACAAAACTGCAATGTAAAAGACAGAAGAATAACAATATGAAAGTGGAAAGACAATGAAAAAGAACAGAACCTGGCCTCGAACGGGTTCGTGTAAGTTCCAGAAAACATAAGTCTCAATGACATCAATTCCTCCATCTTTGGATTTCTGAATAAGGTCTGGCCACATCTACAATAACAACAACACTACCATTGTTAAGTTCAAACATCAAACACAAATTGAATTAATAGTGCATATCTACTAGCACAGACACGATAATAGTTTGAAATAAATTGAAGTGACTAAATGTAACCATTTCAGAGATATCTTTTGACATTGGGCTGAAGTATCTGTGCTACATAGGTGTATATATATAGACACAAACATAAAGATGAAGAGACCTGCGGAGTGCTACGAGGATAATGAATGGAACCAGAAATGAGGAGCCTTCGTTTGCCATCAATAACCAATGCTCTATGATCATAGGTAACATTGGAACAAAAAGAAGCATATACATAAACACCAAGAAACCAATGCAAAACCAACATAACCTGTGTCAATCTCATTATCTTTTTGGAACAAAGTATAGACCAACACAACCTAATGAAGAATGATTCCACCTATGTTCTTGTATTCAAAGGCCCAAGTTCTTGTTTTAAAGACACACTTATCATCAAGTAAATAATGCAATAAAAATGACCTTGGGTTTGGAATACAGTTCAGAAGAAAAAAACAGAAAACAAAAATGTAGTGTTTTCTTAAAACAAAAATAAAATAAAAATTTCTAAAAATGGAGTTGCTTTCTTAGTACAAAAAAATAAAAATCTTGCACAAGAATGGCTGGCTAGTGGGAATTATTGTTCACTTTGTGTTGTCTTTTCTATCACATGATTGTAAGTGTAAGAGGTTGGTGCTTAACCTCTTTGTGAAAAAAGATAACAATATTCATACAAAAATAGTTTAATATGTATAATAATAGTGTATTATGATTGAAACATATACTATAATTAAATGCTTGTGAGTATATCAAAAAAGAAAATGAAAAAAAGGGTCAGTGTCATGAAGGTCTTGCTCAGATCTGGTGGTGTCTTCTTCCTATGATTCTTGCCTACCCTGCCACTGTTTTGTCTCATTTTAGTAGCTATGTAATGGATTTTATTAACGGGGTGCCGTAGTGAAATTCACTGTTTTAAACAAGTTATTTTATTTAGTCAATAATTTAACAATTGATATCATATGAGCTTATACCGTGTAAGCATTCTCCACTATTACTCTCTATTTTGAAATGAATGCTATAGTTGTTGTGGACATGAATTAGAAATAGCTGGAGATCGAATGAAACATAGTTTTGAGTTTTGATCAGGTGGAGTGATCTTTCATTATAGAGGATTGAGGTGGATCTCCAAAGTTATCACTCTAACGTTCAAGTTAATGAATGTGTGAGAAAATAGTTTGAGTGTCTAACGTGAGAATATTTGAAATGACGTGTGCTGTGCTTTATATAGTGTGTATGATTAACACTGTCCATGTGTGATTCAACACCTTACACTGACAGTGGGCGATCATCCGAGGGCAAGGATCGAGTGCGGGTCTCATGGTTATGGGTACCCCGAGTCCTCACCGCCTTGGTGTACTCGTTCTTAGATTGAGTCTCATCATGATTAAACTTTTCTGTCCATGGGCGTGTGGTCACCCTGTAACAGTTGCCCTTAAGGTATGTAATTACGGAGAAATGAAAAGACTTTTTAGAGTTTCGGGCCGCTGCCCCCCTTGGATGTAGTCTTCATATCAGATTCCTACCTTGTAGCTTTGAAAAAACTTAGAGACTAGGAGCGAGTGATCTCATGAATAAGCGCATTAAATGATAGTCTTGCATCTAGAATGTTTTGTAGGATTGTTTTGACAAACGATCCTATATCCCTAAGATTGATGCTACACTTCGGTGTACTCAAAATGCACTCAAATATTGTTATAATCTCAAAGTGAATTCGCTTATTGATTTTTGTCTTCCTACGTTCTTTCGTTCATTATGGTCGTTAATTTATCTACCTAACTCCATCTACCATATAACAACATCAACTGCATTGGAAAATATTTTTCTCTATCTTACTAAAATAAAAGTATTTTATGTCCTAAAAATATTTTTTTAAACTAATAATATTATATAGTTCCATTTCAATTACACAATTGTTATTTTTTTTACTTTTCATCAATAATTTGATGAGGTAGTTCCAATTAAATTGCTTTAGCTCTTTTCTCTTCTTTTCAAAAAAGTTACAGCATCTTATCTTTCTCTCTCGTCTTATTACTATGTTCTCTATTTCTTTCTCTTTTCTCTGTGACCTAAATCACTCTCTTGCTCTTCTTCTTTCTTCCTCATCTTCTTTCTTTTCCTCTTCCACTTCGTTCTTCTTTCTATCTGTTCTCCATTTCTTCTCATTAACATGACTATATTTTTTAGATCCAACGGCTCCATAGATACACCATTATCCGGCGAAAGTGTGGAAAATAACCGACCGAAAATAACTGTGGAAAATAACTGTGAAAATATATCACAAATTGAAGGTTACAACCATTACGAAGGAGCACTTTGAGATGATTGTTTTCGTTAAAAAAGTAAGTTACAGTTGTTTTACGAAATTTCTTTTCAGTTTTCTGTGTCTGATGCTAACTCAGCTTGCAGTTTAGTAGGTGTTTACTTAAAGGTACTGTCATGAGTGGATTTGTTTTGGCATGTTCAACAAATAGGCATGCTTAGAGGTTTGATAAATCATGAAGCATTTGGTTGTGCAGCAGGACTTGGTGTTCATGACAGTTTGAAAAAATTAACAAGTGGGTATAAAAACCAACCATTGTTCCATGCTCATTGAGTGTAAATTTTCTGGTTTTGCAGTGGCGAGTCCGGGCATGGCCACATGCATTTGTTTCAGCTTACTATGTAGTGTCTTTGTTCTGTGCCTGCACTTTACAAAGATGCACTTTAGAAATTTTAGTTAAAAACAATCGGTTGTTCATTTACAGTGACTAGGAATTCTAGCATAAGAAAATTGGTTGTTGGATATACCATGTTGCATATCTTTTATTTCGTACTGTATTCACATATATTTTTCTCCTTCCATACTTTTTAAGTATTTGTCTTTTTGGTAACGATTAATGATTGTGTATGCGCATGCTTAGGAGCTGTTTACGGTGGAAAATGGTAAACAACCGCCGGTCCTTCTAGAGTCCTAAACTGAGGGTAACTTGCGAGATCAACCAGTTGATCTCAAGACACGTGCTAAGGGCTTTAATATCACACCTATTCCATCGAAATATTAGTCAAGGGAGATGGTTTTCTTTTGACTGGGGGAACAGGTGTAATGGTTTTCCACACTATGATTTGATCGACTGACTGATGACTCGTGACCGACAGAAGATGTTCATACAAAAGTGAGACTTACTAAACTAACTGACTGGTGACTCGTGACCAACAGATAGTATCGAATTGTTTATGTGAAATAGAAGATAACGTATAGATCTTGCTCGATAGTAAATAGAAAGCAAATAAAGTACTCAAAAGATATAACGGAAAGATAAAGGATTTGCATTGAAATAAAAATGGTAATTCACGTACATCAAGCACTCTTCACTCTTGATTTCCTAACGCTCGGAATGACAGAGTTTGACAAGTGATTTGAGAGTACAAGTGAACACACCACAAACTATACTAAATCTGCTTATTTATAGTGTTTACAATGTAATTACCTAGATAAAATCTACGACTAATATTAACATCTTGAGGTAACTGCTTCACTAGATGTTGCCACCTATTTGGCGCTCAAACACATCGTGGATTGCTGATAACTGCTCATGATTTTGAAGTTCCACCTATTTGGCGCTTAAATACATCATGGATTACTGGTAAGCGCCCATGATTCCTCTAAACCTCTTGAACGTAAACCGCTACTGCCTTACTTCGCCACTTTCTCTCTAGCAAAGAATAACCATACTTCCTCTAAGTCCAAGAAACCCTTTTTTGTCGACTAAAACCATTTTCGACCAAATCCTTGTCTTTCACCCTTTGGTCGACTAAACCAATTTTGACCTCTTGACATATGTTCTTTTATTTCTTTCTAGTCGATGTAGTTCAGTTTCGACAGTTTCAGTGTGACTCCTTTTAAGCATTAACTCTAACTTAATAAAACCAGTTTTTCAAACACTGACTCCTATTTCCCAGAAAATCCTTACTTTGGAGGATAACTCTTAGCTTATGAGAATATCCTCATTTACTACACGTACTTGAATACCTTAAGATTTTCCACGGTAACAAAATGCCCCCCCAGAGATGCCATTTTCAAATTTCGACTAGTATGAGATAATGACATCTTTGAAGCGTCAGTTTCACCATTTGACCAAATCATTTCCATTTTTCTAAAAGTGAATATTAGCCTAACTTGGTGGCTCGACAATTTGGACTCTGTCAACTTGTTCCTAAGTCTTTGTTCAATTCTCACGAGCTGCTGGTAGACATCATAACTGACCAACCCTTTGAAATGATCAAGGATGATATAGGGAATATATGGGCACGAAGACCCACACTCACTCTCACTCCTTTCTGCTGTACCCCAAAATTTGCCCTCTCATGTTTTTCCAAGATTTTCCTCTTGCATAGGTGGTTACAAACCTTGGCCTAAAGACAAGGACATTTTTCAAATGATGGTTAAGTGCCTTTTGATTGGCACCTACAAAATTCCCTTCGATTGGCATCCCCAAAGTGCCTTTGGATTGGCATCTCCAAAATGCCTTTCGATTAGCATTTACCAAATGCCTTTCGATTGGCACCTCCAAAGTGCTTTTAGATTGAAATCCACATAGCATCCTTCGATTGACATCCACATAGCGTCCTTCGATTGACATCTGCAAAAGGTCCTTTGATTAACATCTGCAAAAGGCCTTTCGATTGGCCTCATGACAAGCCTTTCGATGGGCATGGTGTCAAAGCCTTTCGATTGGCATGGCAAGGGATCCTTCGATTTAGCATTTGTGTCAAATCCCTTTGATTGGTACTTGGACAAGGGTGTTTACAGTGATTTCTGGTAAACAACCGCTAGTCCTCCAAACTATCAAATAATCTTAATAACTGTTATTTAATCTCTCTGGTAACTTGCAGGATCGACTAGATTGATCCTATGGGGTATTGGTCGCTTGGATAACTCTAATTGTAAAACTGATATTCATAGTTAGGATTTGTATTTGAAATGTTTTATAGACGTTCGACTCACTTCGATTACCATATTAAAAGGATATAATGACATGATCAAGTAAAAAAATACGAAACTGAATTGTGTGAATAAAGATTCGATTGCAAAGAAATGTTTAAATGCAGAAATAAGTGAATGACTTTAAATGTAAAGATTTTAATGTAAGAAGCATGAATATAAAAGCATGGAATGTAAAAGAGTTTCTGAAATGTCAAGGATTCGAATAGAAGAAAACGTTTAAATGCAAGAAATAGGTAAATGACTTTGAATGTAAAGGCATATGAATGACATCGACATGAAAATGGAAGGCAAACTGGAAATGATAAAGAGTTTTACTGAATCATAAATGTTTGGTGTTATCATACGTACATTGTTCGAGCATTCGTTTCCCTAGCCATGTGGTATTTTGAATGTTTACTGAATTTTGTACAATAGATATGACACACGAAATCCTAATACTAAGACTCCTATTTATACTACTTCGACCATAACGGTCTTGTCTATAAGATTCTGCCACGTTCAGAACATGCAGAGCACTACTCCTTTCTAGCTTCCACGCGTCTCCGAACGCTCCAGCGCATATATATTTGAATTTCCAACATCCCGCTTGCGTTTGAATTTCAAATGCTTTGGCACTCTTCGCTTCGAACTCATTTCTCAGACACAGTTTTGTTACCACTTCGAGGCTTCTTTTAAATATATCTTCACAACTGTCACTCGAAGCTCCGAGCTTTGACATGTTCGTTCGAAGAACTGCTTCTATCATTCCGAACCGTAACATCTTGCTTTATTCCAACGAAACATCCAACTTGCTTCGTTTCGAACTGTATCATCAAAATCTTCAGCCAACAAAATGCCCCTTTAAAATATGTATTTCAATCCCTTGAGAAACACTTATTTTAAATATATTTGCAAGATTTTGATGTGACCTTTGAGTAATCATAACATTTATTGTGTATGACCCCAATCACGTCAATCACGACGCCTCTTGGATTTCTTAACCGTCTTGAATCAGTATTTCACAGCATGGTGCAGTTATAAAACAATGATTATTATTAACCACGCTTATTACCAATATCAGCCTTTACGCCACCTCCTCCTCAATCCAACCCACGACTCCCACGTATCCTAGTCTCACTTAGTGGATGTTTAAGCTTCCACACTATAAAAACTAATCAGCTTAGTCTTTTATTCTTTTTCCACATTATGAAACTTTTTCTTCCTCTCCTCTTACTAAAACCCTAAAACTTCCAACAATCTTTAACAATGTCTTCAACAACATCATCCCAACTGAAGAAAACTTCCAAGAAGAAAAGCAAGAACATAGGAACAATTATGGAAAGCAAGGTTGGTACTTATCAAGGTCAATCTGTGCTTATCCCTCAAATGATCTCCAAGGAAAAGGAAATGCTCTACGCCTCTCAGGTATTGATTCCAACTAACGCTGCTGGAAAGAGGTTTGCTCTAATGGGTCCTCTTACAGTTTTTGAAATCTTGAAAGACACTAGAAAAATCTTCCCTGTTTGTTACAACTTTAAGCCCTTGTTTAACAAGATGGATATCCCTAAGATAGGCGAGTCTTCTGATTCGACAACCATAGAAACTCCAACCGTTCCCCCAAAAGATCCCTTTGTGTTAGACTACGTGAAGAGCAACTTTAAACCATTCCGATCCTGCCCTACCTCTGACATAGCTTACCAAAACTGGCTTACCAAAGTAGAAGCCAAGAAATCCCAGCAATGGGAGGAATTAGGAATCTATAATCTGATTAAGTTATCGAAACCAGGCTTCACCTATAGTCATCCATTATTATTTGCATCCTTATTTTTCTGGGACAACACCTACAACACCTTTCATCTCCTTGGGGGAATGATAACACCCACATTTTTCGATATAGCAGCCATCACTGGTTTGTCACCAGTAGGAGAAACCTACATCCCTGATAATGAAGAACACTCCAGCATTATTGACTTCGAAGTCAAATTAGCCAGTTTTTCCAAATTCATTAGCCATTACCACACTGAAGGAGATAATGTGTTAGATGTGGAACATATTGCTTTCCTCACTTTATGGTTATCAAGATACGTATTTTGCAGCAGGTCCCTACAGGTAGCAAGCAGGTTCATCCCTCTAGCTAGAGACTTACATGATAATATGAGGGTATGTTTGAGCGAACTGTTACTTGTTGATCTTTACGAAAGCTTAAGATCAGCCGTTTCGAGTTTGAAATCCCATACTCCCAAAAACATCCTTCTAGCTAGCCCCTTCTGGTTACTCCAATTATGGCTCAATGCCATGTTTGAACCCTCATTATCAACTGCTGACACCGTTGTTGAACAAGATCCTAAGATAACAGATAGAATTATTGAAGGTACAAGGCTGCGAAAACTCACCCCCAAATGATGATAAAGATGACTTCAAGGTCCTTTTCTCAAACTACATCATGATTTTTTCCAAAAGACACAAATTTGAAGAGACCATGGCACCCTTTGCTTCAAGGACTCATGGACCATCATGGTTTACCATGTTTCTTTCTGAAGCAATTAAAAGCAAAGAAATTCAAGATATTTGGAAAGCCTTTTTGCTTCCTAGATTAATTTCCTCACGAATCACTCCTTCCAAGAATCAAATCTTCCTCTTCGCCTATCAACCTAACTTTGTTTCCAGACAATTTGGCATGTGCCAACTAATCCCTGAACCTCTGTTCCAAACAGAGAGTGCCATCACTTCTGGTAGAACCTTTAAAGCAAGAGAAGCCAAACTGCAACATGAACAATATCAAGACTTCGCTCAATTTGAACTACTACCCTTTGAACCCACACACTTCACAACGAAGGGTTTTTTGGAATGGTGGACTAAGTTCTACCAATCTTATATGTTCGATACCCTCTCCATTCAAAAGAAACTAACTGATGCGTTCGATGTGCAGGTACACTCCAAGAAAGGTATGTTCACTCACGCCAAAGAGATTAGGGCTTTTCAAAATTATTTCGAAACCACTTATGATCCCACACACTTGGAAACCACTGTGCATCAAGCGGCTGAGACCTTGAAGGAAAAATTTAAAGAAAAAATTTCTAAGCTCAAACTTCCTTCAGGGTTGTCACCTGAGGATAGGTATAGGTTGGCACTCGAAATGCATCCACCTAAATTCCCTAGATTGCCTACCTCAGAACTGGCTCTGGCTTGGTTTCCTCCATACCCTTGGTGGTTCACTTGCAAAGAAATGTTCAAATACCTTCAAAAGAAACCAAAGCCATCTGAGACTGTGACATGGGCTCGTCATTGGCTCCATGATTTCCCAGGACACCTTCGCTATGACCTTTCTGCCATGTCTATTATATCTAATCAAGGCGCAGGTGCGAATGCTTGGGGAAATCCCAAATGTTTCTTACTTTCTTCATTTTTAACTTTTACCTTAATTGTTTCGATTTTCAGCCATCAGGATAAAGTCCGTTGCTTCGAAGTCTAAAGAAGGAAGTACCTCCCAACAATCTGTCGAAACCACTGATGATGTGACCTTAGCCATACCAACAACAACTACTGCAACAACAACAACACCAGCAATAACAACTGTTCCAACTCCACAGGTAATCAATTAGCCCTGATGTTTCGAATAAACTGAAATTCATGATTTAGATCTAACTCGTGTTTAAATCTTTTCAGACTAACAAACTCCCACCAACCACTCCGAAGAAAAGGAAAACAAGCACTACTGGGAAGAATCCCAATGCTAGAGGGAATTCACCAACCGCTTCGAAGAAGAAGCAGAAGAAAGAAGCTTCCAAAGGCGCTGAACCAACTGGCATTTCTGGACTCGATTCCAGAGATGCTGCTCCCTCAACTAAATCCAAAAATCCACCTTCGACCTCCAACGTAATGTTGGAACATATAGATAGCAACCTTTCCTCTGAGAATCCACAGGTAAATTGAACTCGAATTTTTAACAAAAATAGTTATTCATTACCTTGGTGCATGCTCTTAATATTCTTTGTCTCTGTAGGACATTCCGAACCCAACTCCTATTACTTCGACTTCTCCATCAAAGACTGCTGCTCCCATCAACTCTTCTCCTCATGGGGACTCTAGTAACCTGGTGCAAAACAAAGGATCCTCCAACATGGCGGTTCCGACTGGGGCTTCAGAGCAACAAGATGACCAAATCACTTCTCCTACTTTGAAAGAAACGAATGAAGCAACGCTTCATAAATCTACAGAGATTTTACCAGAAACTTCTCTTCAAAAGTATCCTCTCGAAACCCTTCAAGAGAACCCAAAGGACATCCATGCTGAAGAGGAGAAGGCTGATTCTGATCAAGAGAACGAAGAATCTGCAGAGGAAGGATCCGAGGAAGAAGATGCCCAGAATGGTTCGACTGCTGGAACAGAGTCAGATGCCAATAGCAGTGAGAACAATGGTATCGAAGTGGTGGATCTGGTTGATAATGAAGAAGGCAATGAGCAGGAAACAAGTGAAGGTGATGGTGACCAGACCAATGAGCCTATGGAAGTCGAAATGGATGTAACTCCCTTGCGCATGGAACTTCCTCAATCGTCTCAATCTCAAATGACTGAAGAGGAGCTAGCTCTCCTAAGACAAAATGACCCAATTGGGTATATGAAAGCTAAACTAGCTCAAAGGGACGTTCCTCTTGCTAGGGCTGACACTAGTTCGACTATCAATCCATTGCCCTAAGATGATAGAGTTGTACTCCTTAACAGAATTAGGAGAACAATCCTTGATGTGGACTTGTTCGAAGTGCTCAAGAAGGATAGTACAGCTTGCTATACCATGAAGGAGCTACTTACGCAAGTTAACCTCGCCACCTGCTCTTTGCCAGTCAGTACCATATTATTCGATCTTCAATCTTTGTTAGATAACGTAACTGGGTGTCTTCTTCAAGACGAATTTGCTACTAAAAAGGTCCAGGAAAAACAAACTGCCATGGACGCTGCTTATGAGCATGCTTCGAAGCTCTCTAAAGAAGCTGAAGACCAAGCCATGCATATAAAGCAAGCCAAAACTGACTATGAAGCTCGAGCTCAGTCTATTCTTCTCTGGGAAAAGCAAATTCAAGAGCTTCAACAAAAGGTTAAGGAGGCTCAACAACAACAATTGGGCTATGAAACCAATACTGCTGGTCATCAGTTCGAAGAGCTCCTCAACAAAGGACTTGCAGAAATGGAAGCAGCAGAGCAACTTAAGGGAGAAGTAGCTACCCTAGAAGGAGCAAGGCGTTTTACTCAACAAAGGCTTGAGTCCTTTCGGAGTACTTTTAATAGATTGAGGAACAATGCCTATTTTTAAATCTCTGTTTATTTAATTAGTTTTGAAACTTGGTTGAATTTTGGTCTGTAATATCCAAACAACGCCATTTTGGCAATCTATATTACCATTTTGGCATTCCTTTATGATGTTTCGATTACGTTGTTATTATTCGAATTTCCTGCAGGCGTGGCTTATATTTCTTTAAATATTTCCCATTAACCTTTAGGATTCGCTTATCATCAGCCAACTCTTCGATTTCATATGCATTGTTTGAAAATATCTTTACTATTCGAAAAGGTCCTTCCCAATGAGGTGACCATTTACCTAATGTTTTATTTTTCTTGTCCATGGGCAATATGACTTTCCAGACTAAGTCATTAATAGTGAATGCTTTTCCTTTCACCCTTTTGTTATATGCCCTGGATACCCTTTCCTTTTGTCTCATTAGGATTTCTAATGCATGTAATCTAACTTCATCTAACTCAACTAACTCATTCATCATCATCTCCCAATATAATGCAGATGGGATTTCATTTTGTCTTTGAATTCGAACTGATTGTAGATGAATTTCTACTGGTAGAACTGCATCATGACCAAATGTTAGTTGGAAAGGCGTGGTGTTAGTAGCTTCTTTAGGAGATGTTCTACAGGCCCATAGTATTTGGTCCAAAGTCTTGTGCCAGTTCCTTGGCTTTTTACCAACATGTTTCTTAATTAACCCTATTATCACTTTATTGGCTGCTTCGACCTGACCATTTTCTTGAGCATAATATGGTGTTGATGTTAGTAATCTAAACCCCATCTCTTGAGCAAATTCTTGCATCTTTCTACCAGTAAACACAGAACCTTGGTATGTGGTTATACTCTCTGGCAATCCGAACCTATATATAATTTGTTTCTGTATGAACTCAATAATAGCCTCTTGATCAGCAGCTATTAATGGTACTGCTTCGATCCACTTAGTAAAATAATCTATTCCTACCAAGATATATTTCTGTCCTTTGGACGAAGCAGGATTAATTTCTCCTATTAAATCTAATGCCCATCCTCTAAAGGGCCATGGTTTAATGATCGAATGTAACTCACTTGCAGGAGCATGTTGAATCCCTGCATGTTTCTGGCATTCTTCACACCCTTTAGCAAAGTCTATACAATCCTTGAGCATGCTGGGCCAATACATGCCATATCGAAATAACAACCATTTCATTTTATGACCTGCTTGATGTGCCCCACATGCCCCATTATGGACTTCTGACAATGCTAAGTATACCTCACTTTCTCCTATGCATTTCAGTAATACGCCTTCCTGGGTCTTTTTGAACAATTCGTTTCCCATGAGGACATATGATAATGCTCTATATTTTATCTTCCTATCAACATTCAATGTTGGATTTGTTAAATAACTCACAAGTGGACTTCGCCAATCTGCATCTGATAAGGTGTCTATGGCTAGTACTTCGAATCCCTGTTTATCAGCATAACCTAATTTTATATTCTCTAGATCTGATGGTATGAATCTAGTAGCCATAACCCTACCTCTTAATTCGACCAAATCCTCAAAGTTTTTGGTAGAAACTTTATAACCTGAAGCCAACTGTGCTAAGTCATTTGCTTCTTGGTTTTCTATTCTTGGTATATGTTGAATATCCATGTATTCGAATTTTCTAAGTAGCCTGTTAACTATGACGAAGTATGTCATCAGATTTTCCTTTATGCATTTGTACTCCTTTGTTATTTGCTTGACCACTAACTCTGAGTCTCCTTTAATTTCGACTCTAGTTGCCCCCAATTCCAACAAAGCTTCAAGTCCAACAATAAGCGCTTCGTACTCAGCTTCGTTGTTCGAGCAACGAGGACCATCTAACTTATACTTGAATTTTGTTGGAATTCCTTCAGGAGAAATTATAAGAACTCCAACACCACTACCATTCCTATGGGTCGAACCATCAACGTATAATTTCCAAGGTTGCATTTCAACGTAACCCATGACAGTCTTTTCGACCAGTGAATGATCCACAATGAAATCAGAAATTACTTGGCCTTTCACATCTCTTAAAGGCATGAAAGTCAAAGAATATTCTGTTAAGGCTAAAGCCCATTTACCAACTCTACTATGCATTATTGGTTTCGAAAGCATGTGTTTGATAACATCGAAATGAGATGAAACATAAACATCAACAGGCTTTATATAATACTTAAGTTTCATACAAGAAAAGTACAAACAGAGACATAGCTTTTCTATATTGCTATATCTAGTCTCTGCATCATTCAATACCCTACTTAAATAGTATATGGCTCTTTCGATGCCATTGCTATCTTCTTGTGCTAACATACTACCTATACTAACTTCAGAGGCAGATATGTACAATCTCATGGGCTTTCCCCATGAAGGTGGAGACAAGATGGGAGGCTGAGAGAGATATCTTTTTATCTTGTCAAATGCCTCCTGATGGGCTTCGTTCCACTCGAAGGCTTGGCCTTGCTTCAAACGAAGCAACGGAGAGAAAGCTTGGGTTCTTCCACTTAGATTCGAAATGAACCTTCTGAGAAAGTTAATCTTCCCTAGCAAAGATTGCAGCTCCCTTTTTGATGTAAGTGCTTTCGTCTCCATTATGGATTTGGTTTTATTTTGGTTGATCTCGATTCCTTTTTTATGAACCACAAAGCCAAGGAAATCTCCAGCCTGCACAAAAAATGCACACTTAAGGGGGTTCATTTTTAAGCCATGTTTTCTCATTCGTTCGAATGATTGGCTCAAATGATGCAAATGGGTTTCTGCAGATATAGACTTGATGACTATATCATCAATATACACCTGCATAAAGGTTTCAATGAAATCATGGAAGATCTAATTCATTGCCCTTTGATAAGTTGCCCCAACATTCTTTAAACCAAAAGGCATCACTACCCATTCGTAGGTGCCTAAGGCTCCTGGGCAACGAAATGCTGTCTTGGCAACATCTTCTTCAGCAATAAAAATCTGATTGTACCCAGAGTATCCATCTAACATACTTAAATATTTGAATCCTGCGGCATAGTCTACTAACATTTCTGCCACAGGCATGGAGTACTCATCTTTAGGGGTTGCAGTATTTAAATCCCTAAAATCTATGCAAATTCTCAGAGAGCCATTTTTCTTAATAACAGGCACTATATTTGCTAACCATTCGACATACCTTGTGGTTCTGATGAATCTGCAGCGCAACAACCTTTCGATCTCAGCTTTGATCTTTGTGAGAACCGCTGGTGCGAATCTTCTAGGAGTTTGCTTGATGGGCTTCTTGCCATCCTTGATTGGAAGTTTGTGTTCCACTAACTCCCTCTTTAAACCAGGCATTTCATCATAGTCCCACGCGAAGCAATCTTTGTTTCTTTTGAGGACTTCGATCACTTCCTGCCTGAGGCCTGGATTAAGTTTTGCGCTTATGTAGGTTATTCTTTTCGTGTTCTCATCCCCCAGATTCACTTCTTCGAGCGGATCCTGCGCCAATAATTTGGCACCTGAGTCTATGGGGTCCTTCTCGAAGCCTAAGGGTTCTTTATCATAGATGGCATCTAGCCTTTGATCTATTTCGTGTTCTTCAAAGGGTGGGCCTTTCGAACCATCCCCATTTATTTCGTTCACTTCTACAGCCAATTTATCTACTTCAGCCTCTAAGGCCGCTTTCCATTCGTTCTCAGCCATATAGGTCGAAATCCTTTCGAAGAAGGAGGACTCAATCATGAGCAAGGTTATCGAACTCCCAGCCTGCTGGCCGTCTTTGCGTAGTACCTTCGACTCCTTCATCTTCACTGACTATTCTTCTATCCCAATACATGCCATCATGGCGAAGGGTCATATAATAGTGTGCATTCCTGGTTTCGTTGATTTCTTTGTTAGGGGCACAAGGAGCAATCTTGGCCAAATGTTTGTCATAATTTCTCTTGTCAACTAAGTTGACTGCTGTCATGAAGTAACTCTGGTCCGCTTCGATGTTCTCCACAATCCCATCTTCTCTCCATAAAAACCAACCTTTGATGCATTGACGAAGGAACTGCCCCCACGCCATGGATCCACTCTCTTCCCAACAACAAGTTGTAATTGGCTTTGGCTTCGATCACCATGAACATGGTGGGCCTGCAGCTCGATCCTACCGTCAAGTCCATTTGAACTACCCCCAATGTTTGACCTACTTTCCCTTCATAGTTGGATAGGACCATGTTGTGTGGTTTGATGTCACCCTCGCGTATTTCTAACTTTTTCAACATGAAATGGGATATTAAGTTAACTGCAGCGCCCCCATCCACTAAGACCTTATTTACGCCATGGGCACCAACCTTTTCCCGAATGAATAATGGCTTCAGATGATTTTTCATAGCTGGCTCTGGGCGCTCGAAGAAAGTATTCTGCTCCTCGACAACTCCGTTATCCATTACGTAGTAACACACGGGCCTATGCTTCATCAGATCTATTGTATCATCCTCCTCATATTCTTCGATTTCAGTTTCCTGTTAAAACTCACAAGGTAGTACAGATACCACGTTGCAATTGATATTGAGTGAAGACTCCCCCTCTGATTCGAAGTTGTCCGTTAGCATATCCTCGTCTTCTTCTGGACCTGGTGTGTACTCCTTCAATTCATTTGGTTGTGCTTCAGAGAAGAGTCTCATACTAACTGGGGGTTTGTCCTCAGGTTGATTATTTGGTGTAGGTTTGTTGGTGCTTGATTCTCCTTGGTTTTTGATCGAAGTTGCCCCTTTATTTGCCATAGCTTCCCTTTCAGCCTTTCGAATTCTCTGTTGCCTTCGCCATTGTGATCTTGACATAGGGTTTCTTCCTTTGTAGTTTTCTAACCTCACTTCTTCCCTCTTCGCCATGTTGAACTGCCTTCTATATGTCATGGCATGGCGTGCGTTTCGTTCATTGTTTCTCCATTTGTCTTTGCCCTTGTCAGTTCTAACTTGCAGCCATTTGTCTGTTGGTATTTCAGCAGGAATTTTGAACGTTACCGTTCGTGCGCCTTTGGGATGAGGACTATCAGACCTTCGCTGAGTGTATTTGCTCTCGAAACGTTGGCTCCTCTGGCCAGTCTCTTGGTGGTTCTAGCATGGGGCGAAAGGGATTGTTTCGAAGGCTCTGGCCATACTTTGATCGTACACTGCAGAACACCTTGGGCATACTAGGCATTTGGTTGCCCCTTTGTAACAGAGAACCAAAAACTCCAACAAACTTTCTCCAGCTTTAGGGTAACACCTGAATAACTAGTTATCCTGGCGCCAGTTGATGCCAGTTCGTGCCCTTTGTTTCCTCTCGAAGTTTGCAGCAATTCTCTGGTTGCAGATGATGCTGCATCTAGGGCATAGTATCATTTCGGCATCTCCTTTGTGGCACAACATGAGGTAGTCTTTAAGACTGGCATCCCTAGCATAACTATCCTTCATTTTGTATTTCTCTTTTTCTAAGTATCTCTCCATCTCCTCCATTTCAGAACGAGGTCTCTCCATATCCACCATGTTGACATCTACATCCTCCCCCTTTATGTCATCATCTCCCCATCCTATAGGTTTTACATCTTCGATTTGGATTTTTGAACTTTCTGGGGCAGAATACTTCACCAAGTAGTCAAACTTTCCATTGGGCTCTCCTAAAGTATCCCATATTTCTTTCTGAGGGGAGGCTGGCTTTGTGATCTGGACTTTCTCCAATTTTAGCCTCAGGCCTTAAGTAACCTGTGTCAACTCTTGCTTTTGGTTCTCCTGGCCTTCAGTAGCCTGGATCTCTTTCGAAATAGCCAAAGGTACTGCTTCGATCGAAGCCTCTAGTTGCTTGTGGACGTCCTCAGTGACCCCCTTGTTGACTTCGACTAACACCCAGTTTTCATTCTCAGTGCCTTTTTCTCCTAATGGAGTGTCATCTTGATCTGCTTCCACCATATTGATTTCTCCAATGCATGCAGGCTCGGAGTAATTGGTGTCTGCAACATCCAAAGGATCTTCATCTACTTTCATTTTTGGTTTGTCAGCGAATTTCAATCTGCCATCCTTAATTGCATTTTGAATCAGATCCCTGAAAAGAAAACACTGTGAGGTTTTGTGGCCTAGGAAACTATGATATTTACAAAATCCTCGCTTCTTTCTTTGATCTAAAGGAGGTATTTTGACATTCTATGGCACAATGAGTTGGCCATCTTTGACAAGCAAATCAAAAATCTCATCACACTTTGTTACATCGAAAGTATACACCTTCTTTGGGAATTTGTCACTTTTCTCATTTTCAACAATTTCTTTCCCCTTTGTGGGAACTAATAATTTACAAGAGTAAGGTGGAGCCTGTTTCAATTCAGCAAGATCAATTTCGACCTCTTCGAATTCAGGATAATCTTCTGCTTCCTCAGCTCCAACATAGGAGACCCTTTCTTTCTTGTTATTTTTAAAAACTCGAGCCTTTTCGGCCTTTAGCCTTTCAACTTGTCGAACCCTATCGGCTAATTGATCCATGTCCCTCAGGTATTATGTGTCTAATTTCTTTCGAATAGAGTAATCCAGGCCGCCAGCAGCCATTTCGACTAACTCATGTTCAGGAACTACTGTGAAGCACCTAGATTTCAAGAGTCTGAACCTATTCAGATAGTCATCTATGGGTTCAGTAAATTTCCTCTTAACACTGGCTAGTTCCTTCAGACTTATTTTAGATTGTGCCATGTAGAACTGTTCATGGAATAATCTCTCCAACAGAGCCCAAGTATCTATGGACTCAGGAGGCAATGTGGTGAACCATGTGAAAGCGTTCTTAGTTAGGGAACTTGGGAAATATTTGATCCTAAGGTCTTCATTATTTGCTATATCTCATGCTTCGGTTAGATACCTGGCTATGTGTTCGAATGTTGATTCATTGGTATCTCCAGCAAACTTTGTAAACTTAGGGACTTTATATCCCCTTGGTAAATCAGTATGCATTACGTAATCTAATATAGGAGAGGCATAATTTGGCCTTCTAATTCCTGTATTAAGGCCATTTTGGGCCATGATCCTCTCTATCATAGTGGTTAAATTATTTTCTGCCAAGATGTTATCGTTTCGAATTCTGTGAACGACTGCATCAGCATCTTGATTTCGACCCACCATGACAACTCCTCTAGGTTGTTCTTCTCGAAACTCTGGGACTTCTAACCTTTCGATCCTTGCCCCTGGTTCTATAATTTCACTTTGTGGGCCTTGAACCATTGGGGCTTCTAACCTTTGTGCCCTTGCCCCCAAATTAACCCCCTCTCTGGCTGGTCTATAGGGTGGGTCATCAGCAATTTGTTCTATGATAGGTATGTTTGCTCGAACCCCCACCTGATTCTGCCTACGCCTTTCTGGCGGAGCGAAAAAATCTGCTATTCGACTCATGTTATCCGTGTTTTCTCTGTTTGTCACAGTTACATTTTGTACTATTGGGGCAAAGATTTCTTGCATAGTTTGTGCTAACACTCCTATCATATTATGGTTACTATCATCCATTAATTTCCTAAAAGCCATCTGATTTTCTGTGGTTAAGATAGGCAATGCACTATAACCTACTGACCCTTGGTTATTTGTCATAAATTGATTAGCCCCAGATCCAGACCCTACTTGTGGTGACGTATTCGATGTCGAAGTGTGCAGACCCACCATAAAAGACGTTGGCATCCCATAAGAGGAATTTATGTGTTTGTTACCATCGAAACCAGGTGGTCTAGTTAGTGGGGTGGCGAAATGGGTTTGTGTCCCTGATGATGGGACGAATCCCCCAGGATAACCAATGGTTCCTGTATTTCCTAGGATCGAACTGTTAGTTGATATGCCACTTGTTCCATTCGTGGCTACACTACTGGTAGAGGATGCAACAGACTGTGCGCTCGAAGGGATCGCATTAGATGTTCCCGTCGAAACAGACATATTAGTGCCTGTTCCATGTGAGGCACTTTGTTCCCCTTGTTGATTGTTTGGATTAGACATCTTGTTATTACGTTTTCTTCTGGGTAAGGGTTGGTTGCTATTGGTTATTCTACCACTTCTAAGGTTCATATAACAACGAACTTATCACTCAGAAAGCACTTTTACAATGATTATATCCCAACAAACTTTACTTTGTTCTAAATTTCGTAACGACCAATGATGGTCCCACCGGGTGTGCCAATTTGTTTACAGTGATTTCTGGTAAACAACCGCTAGTCCTCCAAACTATCAAATAATCTTAATAACTGTTATTTAATCTCTCTGGTAACTTGCAGGATCGACTAGATTGATCATATGGGGTATTGGTCGTTTGGATAACTCTAATTGTAAAACTGATATTCATAGTTAGGATTTGTATTTGAAATGTTTTATAGACGTTCGACTCACTTCGATTACCATATTAAAAGGATCTAATGACACGATCAAGTAAAAACATACGAAACTGAATTGTGTGAATAAAGATTCGATTGCAAAGAAATGTTTAAATGCAGAAATAAGTGAATGACTTTAAATGTAAAGATTTTAATGCAAGAAGCATGAATATAAAAGCATGGAATGTAAAAGAGTTTCTGAAATGTCAAGGATTCGAATAGAAGAAAACGTTTAAATGCAAGAAATAGGTAAATGACTTTGAATGTAAAGGCATATGAATGACATCGACATGAAAATGGAAGGCAAACTGGAAATGATAAAGAGTTTTACTGAATCATAAATGTTTGGTGTTATCATACGTACATTGTTCGAGCATTCGTTTCCCTAGCCATGTGGTATTTTGAATGTTTACTGAATTTTGTACAATAGATATGACACACGAAATCCTAATACTAAGACTCCTATTTATACTACTTCGACCATAACGGTCTTGCCTATAAGATTCTGCCACGTTCAGAACATACAGAGCACTGCTCCTTTCTAGCTTCCACGCGTCTCCGAACGCTCCAACGCATATATATTTGAATTTCCAACATCCCGCTTGCGTTTGAATTTCAAATGCTTTGGCACTCTTCGCTTCGAACTCATTTCTCAGACACAGTTTCGTTACCACATCGAGGCTTCTTTTAAATATATCTTCACAACTGTCACTCGAAGCTCCGAGCTTTGACATGTTCGTTCGAAGAACTGCTTCTACCATTCCGAACCGTAACATCTTGCTTTATTCCAACGAAACATCCAACTTACTTCATTTCGAACTGTATCATCAAAATCTTCAGCCAACAAAGGGCCATTTGAAGAACTCCTTCCAGGCCATTCGAAAGAGGCCATCAAGAGGGCACTCGGAAAATTTGTCCAGGCCAGATTCTTGCCTTGTTTGTTCACAATTCCACAGGAGCTGATTCAACCAAGGAATTCTCTTCAGAAGGACAGGAAATTGAAGCAAAGGGTGGTCCAATCGAAGGAGCCCTAGTATTGAAGCTGGCACAATTCTACTCAGAACCATTAAGGAGAACAAGGTTCTAATAAGGAAAGTCCTGATTGGTTCGAATTGAAGTTTAAGGCTGGCAAGGAAGGCAGTTTCGAAGGAAGGAATGAGGTTTGTTCCAAAACAAGTCAGAAATCTCACAATCGAAAGAATCTTCTCTCAATCAAATAAAGAATGAAGTATGCTGGCAAATCAAAGGGAAAACGCGTTGGAAAAAAACACAAAGGTTTGGCCTATTTTAGAAACAAAGATACAAGACAAATCAAATCTTTTCTCACTCAATCTTCAAGATTCAGTTCAGTTTTCTTAACCTAATTCATTCTACTATATATGCATAACAAACCCTGATCATAAAAAAGAAGAATTAACCGTGTAGAGCACCCCCAAGACTGCTCAAAATTTTGACAAAAAGTGGTGATCGAGTTTTACTCTAGAGGGAGATTCAAGGCATTTCAAAGACTGCAATCCATTCTTGGGCGTATTTGGAAGCCATCTGAACCACTCTCACGCATCAACACATCCAAGAAACATCCTATACAGGTATCACGGTTTGCTCTTGTTCTTGAAATTGGTTTTTTAAAGATACGCATGATAAATGATTTTTAAATATACAGTCATGCTTATATGATCATTTAGAACATGTTTGCATATTTAATTGTGTGTTTTGATGCATATTTGACTGGATGCCATTGCTAGGGTTTGAAGCTTCGTTTTAGGGTTTTTTATTTCAGGCAAAATCAGGACAAAAGAAGAGTATCATTGTACTCGCAAGATCAAACCCATTTGATCTATATTCTTGGATTAAATTTTCATTGCGTGATTATGATTTTTGAGATATGCGGGTTTATAGTTACAGCGCCTGTCCGTAGGTAAAAACCCCTTTCCTAAAACGACAGTCCCAATGAAGAAGATGACTGCGTGTCAAAACCTGGTTGGGTAGTTTGAATGGTGCGCGTTCTATTTATTACACTGATCTCTCATTACATATAATATATATTGTTTGTTTATATTAACGATTGAACAACTGGCTCAGTGGAAAAGGGAAAGGCTTTTCAGTGTACGTGTGTAGGAGGTCAGGGATTCGATCCCTGCCTCATACATGTTATTTTTCTTAACAATCATTTGCAGATCCCATGCTATCCTTCCAAGCGCGCACACCGTAGACCTCCAGATCCTCATCCTTGGATCAATCAGCGCCCAGATCTAATTCTTCCAATGAAGCTCCCCATGGTGGACATTCCTGGCACAATCACACTGGATCTCACGTTGCCTTGGGCCAACAGGATTGGGCTTGGGCGGAATTTCAGCAACACGACCCCAATTTGGGCTCATACCCCCCTCAGGCTTACTCTATTTCCCTTTTAATTTCGTTTTATTTAAATTAGTTTTTTTTTGTTTAAATCAATTTTTTTCATAAAATCATAAAATCAACATCACAAAAAATATTATTTAGCTTTTTCAATAAATTAATTTTTGTAAATTAATTAATTTCATCAACTTTAATTTGTTTCATTAATTAAAATAATTAGAAAAATTAGGTCAAACTTCAAATCTTTTTTCACGAAAATCCCAAAAATATTTTCAATGATCAAATTAGATTCTTTTAGGGTTTCAAACTTATTTCAATTTTTTATTCTCACGCGTAATTATTTTTGCCGTACGATTAATTTTTACTATTGATGTAACTGCATCCAGTTTGTAATAGCTAATTAGGGTTTTATTTCTGCATTTTTGCTTTCATCCAATTCTTTATGTATCTACACCAAAGCCCTGTAATAGCGTAGAACCCTCTATTTTCTCGCTTTTATATTTTATATGCTTGTATATAATTTCTAGTAACCTAGGCATGTATGAGTAATTAATCAATAGATCACTAAATTCAAGATAAATATATCTGAAAAAGCACACTTTTGCACACGTGCACCCCTAGGGTATTTCCCACTTAGTTGCCTCGGAGACAGTGGTCATGTCCCTCGAACATAGGGATACTCTTAGCAAAGACCCTCAGTTTAAAGTCATCATAAAGATCATAGTCCCTAAATGTCCCTCGAGTTGCCTACGAGAAATGATCTTATGATGATAATCCCTTCGAAATGTTAAGGTATCCTTACATGTTGTCTTCAATGATCATTACGTCCCTTTCGGTAGTCCCTCAACATTCAACGACTAGGGTTACCTACTCACTAATAGTAGGATAACACGGTCTAAAGGATAAGAGGAAATGAACAGTCTTTTTTCGAGTAGGTAGATAACTGTTAGGTACTTGCTCAAACAAATTTTCACACCACACTTTCAAACACTTTTTAAACAAAGTTTTCAAAACGCTTTATCACACTCTTGAGGACTGATATAAGAGTTACCATAAAGTGAATCGCCGCACTAAGGCATTTTCAAAACTGTTCAAACCACAAACACGAAAGCAATTTCAAAAAATGAGCAAGTTCCTAAGAGCCCATGGAAAACCATGGATGGAAAGGGTGCTAACACCTTCCCTTTCCATAATCTACCCCCTTACTCAGAAATCTCGAAAAAAGGTCTTTTTATGTTCTTTTCACCCTTTCCTTTGTTGGATAAAAGAAAAGTCAGTGGCGACTCTTGCTTACCGCGATATTTGCGAATACAAAAGGCAAACCAGTATTTAACTGTCGGTTCTGCCACCGTATCACAGAACTGGAGACTCTGCTGGGGAATAATATAAAGTGGGGTTTACCTTAGGGTCTAGATCATTTTAAAATTGTTTTCTTTGTTTGTTTTGACTGCTTTATCTTTGAGGGCTTGTTGGGGTTTTCTTATAAAGATCCTACACCCGGGTCTGGGGCACCTTATTAGGTAAGTAGCAATAAATCATAGAGGTTGTACATCATAGACCGATACAGACGAAGTGGTGGCTACGTTAGCGCGATGCTTTAGATTGTACTAATGTTCCTTAAGTAATTTAAGGATAACATTAGGCTTCCTCATAGTGTCATCAGCGCTAACTGATCTTTAGAACCTTTAATTGACTCATCCTAGCCATTAGGAAGTAGTGAGATAACCGGATTTGGTTCTGACTGAAGATTGGTTGATACTCGATACTACACTCATTGAGGCTCCTTAGAACCCGATTGCTATTAATAGGATAGGTTGAGCCAACTGAACATTCAAGAGGGTACATACCTTAAAAACTCATGCAAGCCTTTGATCCTAAGGTCTATTGTGTGATTTGCTTGTGTTTATATGTGATTTTTAGTATAATCATGACATCATAAACATCATTGACATTCATACATACTAATGATTTCAAGGACCTGTTGGATTTACCTCTTTGCTGTTTTGTAGGGTATGAATTCAGGTCACAGAAAAACCATCCGGATTCACTTCACAAAAGTTCCTCCTAAGCTCAAGGAATTAGTCCAGAAAGTTCCTGAGGACTCATCATTCCACAAAAGACATGGTCACTTGCTTAGTTTGGTTACCATCGAGTTTGACGAAGGTTTGATGAGTGTCTTATTCCAGTTCTTCGACCTAAGCACCATTGCTTCACATTCCTCGATTATCAGCTGGTGCCTACATTGGAAGAATTCTCTAAGTTACTTGGTTTACCTATATTGGAGCGAGTACCTTTCACCGGTTTAGAACAAGACCCAGCTTCTGAAAATGTTGTCGTAGCTTTGCACTTGAAACCATCTGACATTGAGTCCAATTGGGAAAAAAGAAGTGGAGTTAAGGGTCTCCTTGCAAATTTCCTGATGAAGAAAGCTCAGATTTTCCTGGATGCTATGAGTTATCATGCCTTCAAAGATGTATTAGCCCTCTTGATCTATGGGTTGGTCATGTTTCCTAATTCAGGTCAACTTATATATGTGACTGCCATCAACATCTTTCTTGCTCACAATCAGGTTCCTACATTGCTCAGGGATATCCTACATTCTCTCTATACTCGTACTCTGAAGAAGCGAGGAACTCTCATGTGTTGCACCCCTCTTCTATATAGTTGGTTTATTTTGCACCTTCCTCGGTCAATAATGCAAAATTATTTAGGCTTAAGGTGGATTCAAAGACTAATGTATCTCTCTTATTCTGATATCCTTTGGTGCCATCGCTCTCAAGAGGACATTTCTTTTATTGATCGCTGCAGAGAATTTCCTAATGTGCAACTCATGGGCATTAGGGGAGGCATCACCTATAATCCTTCTTTAGCACTACGTCAGTTTGGCTATGCACAGAGAGATGGTCCACCAGATATGCTCATTCAGGGTATTGTGTTCAACTACTCCGATGATTTGCAAAATTATCGTCAGAGGTTCATCCGCTCTTGGGGCATTGTTAAGAAGACTGATAGTAGGACTTTGGGGCGTAAGAACTCCATCCCTTTGGAACCTTATATCAAATGGGTGAGAGCTTGAGCCCAAAGTCTTATGATGCCATACAATTCCATCTTACCGGTGATCTTAGAACCTATTGTTTAAGGGGGCGAGTCCCGTACTATTCTCCATCCTGATATGCCAACCAACTTCGAAGAGTTACAAAAGTCTTGGATCCGGCTCAAGGAAGAACGTGATACTTTTGAGGCTCAATTCTATACAAGTGAGAAGAAGGTGCTGGAATTAACAAAACAAATTCATTAAGAGAGGAACCTCAACACCTACCTCAACACCAAGAGGAAGCGCCCATGTGAGACTTAGGAACTTCTTTTCAATGTTTATCCTTGTGTAAACTTTTGTTTCTTTAAAAACTTGCTAATAAAAGGTTTTGCTTTTCGTTTTGTTTAAAAGAGCTTAAATCCAATAAGGTCCTTGAAATCAATGCATACACATGCCATACATATCATTGCATAAACAGGTTTCATAGAAGGTTTCTCATCTTCTTCGCTGTTTATTTCAGCCGTAAAGAAATGGCTCTCGAACAAACTGTGAAGGACTTACAGACACAGAATGCACAATTCCAACAGATGATAATGGCTCTAGCCAAAGGGCAAGAGTGTAACACCCCAATTCTACCCGGAAATTATATAAAAAAATCAGAGTTATAAAAATCAATCATGCAAACGAATCGGGATGCCACAAATTCTTCTTTCAAAACACATTGCATTCATCGTGGATATATAACACTTTTAAAACATCGGATGAACAATCATCATAACATCTTTAATTAAATAATTAAACATCTACGCAACAGAATTCTTAATAACATCTTTATCATCATTACAACAACTTCAAACCAACAAATACTTAATAATAATCAACTTAAAGTTCAACGACTGAATAATCAACAATCAAAAGCAACAAGCGTCCATCCCCCTGAGTGTTACATATCCGAGCAATGACACTGACTTGAACTATTGAAGGTATACAACCTTCACTCTCGATTACTCGCACGTTACCAACGTAAGGGCAACATTCAAACAGAAGGGGTGAGATATCTAACAATATAATAAAGCGTATGATAATTAATATATTAAGTTAGATCACATAACATCACCATTTCTCATCTCATAATCAACGATAATCACAATAATAATACACATTCACAACATCAATACACACTTCTTTATGCAATCATATAATGCGACTCAATACTATGCAAATGCACGTAGTACCATTAGAGCATAACTCCCATCTCAAAAATTTCCAATTAATAGAGGCATCAACAAGGCATAAGCCTTCATCTCAATATTCGCCAATACAGACCATCTCAACGAGCATAAGCTCCATCTCAAAATGTAATGTATGCGACACAATCATGAATGTAATAACAACACCACAATTGACAACATCTCAATATAACACCATCATTGGCCAAAAGCCTACATCTTAACAGCATCTCAACATCTCTTCATCCACATCGTTTATCATCATAAATCATCAAACATCATTTATACATCTTAATTCATCAAAACAAACTCTCATTAACATTATCTCATCAACAACTCAGTCGTACAGTAATACAACATCATTCATCAATTTCACAACGTTGGCCATAGGCCTATACATGATATTGCCTATAATTAATTAACCAACTAAGGCTTACTTATAAATCACTAAATCTCTACATACTACTATTCTGCAGTATTACATCGTTATTATTATTAATCTTATTGTTATAAATCAAACAGCAGCCTATAAGCATCTCATCTTCATTCTTCTTCACAAAAACCAACATAACGATCAACACGGGAACTAACTCTAATTCTAAATTGGCTACTAGGATTACTTTTCATATTCTTCATTTTAATCCTCAAGAATAAAGTTCATCGTGTTAGCTATTCAACACTTCGAACGACACCTCAAACGGAGTCCAAAAACTCAAGTTACAACATTCTCAAACTGATTCTGCCAAAAACCAGGCAACATGGATCAATGCATAACGTCTTGGATCGATGCGTACTGCACTGAACTTACAACATGAGTCGACGCATCCTCTCTTGTATCGACTCATCCTGAGTCTAACACACAACATGTATCGACACATGCCCCTACACATCGACTCATCCTGAGTCTAAAAGCCCTCATGGATCGACGCAAGACTCCTTTGTGTCGACTCATCCCGAGTCTCTAAACCTTCTTGTATCGACACATCATGTTTGGGGTCGACGCATACTACTCCATCCTGCATAATTTCTGCAATTTTCTATGTGTTTTCACTATGGGTTCCATACTTTTAGCCCTAAAAACTTAATCTAATCATAGATAATCATCACTTACAATTATCCTATAATTCTACATTAATTACACAGCATCAGAACATCATCATTCATCTATAATTCATCAATTTCATCATACAACATCATATACATTCAATTCATGAACAAGACAACAATTACCTCTAACCCTACATACCAATTATCATGAACCCAATTATAGAGTCAAAACCTCACCCTTACCTTGGATTGAAGGTCGCTCTATAATCTTTGGTTGAATTCCCGTTATGCCGTTTTCCCTCTTTTCCAACAGCTTCACGTTCTCCTTTCCAACCCTTATTCTTCTACTGCTTCTTCTTTCTATTCTTTCTAACAATAATAAAATAACCTATTATTCTCTTTATTCTTTAATAGGATCAAAACTAATACACCCCCTCATTACTACTTCTATTCCTTTAAAACAAGCCCACATCAAATAATATTATACTTCTAATATTATCTCACCACTTAATAAAATTATTAAATCCAATTAATCACAACACATATTCACAAATATTCCAAAAATAATTTAATTAAATAATTAATTAAATTACGGGCGTTACAACTCTCCCCCACTTAGAATATTTTCGTCCTCGAAAATTTACGCCAATCAAACAACTCAGGGTAGGAGTCTCGCATCTTGCTCTCCAACTCCCAAGTCATGCTTTCTCCGACAGCTCCTAGCCAAACCACTTTAACCAAAGTAATCTCTTTGCCCCTCAGAGTCTTAGTTTCACGTTCCGCGATCCGTACAGGAATCGTCTCCACCGTAAGATTATCCCGTACTTGCACATCGTCCATATGAATCACATGAGATGGATATGAAATATACTTCCGGAGTTGTGACACATGAAACACATCATGCAAATTCGAAAGATTAGGCGGTAAAGCCACTCTATAAACAACATTTCCAACTCTCTCTGAAATCTGATACGGTCCAATAAAACGAGAAGTAAGCTTCTTAGACTTCAATGCTCGCCCGACACCAGTCACATGTGTAACTCTTAAAAACACATGGTCACCAGCTTGAAATTCTAAATCTTTCCTTCGCTTATCATGATAACTCTTCTGTCTACTTTGTGAAGCTTTCATCTTTTCTCGAATCAACTTTACCTTCTCAGTAGTTTCACGAATAAGTTCAGGTCCAAGTACCACACTCTCACCAGATTCATGCCAACATAAAGGAGTTCTACATCTCCGACCATACAACGCTTCAAAAGGTTCCATCCCAATACTGGAATGGTAGCTGTTATTATAAGTGAACTCTATCAACAAAAGATAAGTATCCCATGAACCTCCCTGCTCAAGAACACATGCCCTCAACAAATCTTCCAACGATTGAATCATTCGTTCAGTCTGACCATCTGTCTGAGGATGATACGCTGAACTCAAACTCAACTTAGAACCCAACGCTTCTTGCAAACCCTTCCAAAAATCAGAAGTAAATCTTAGATCTCTATCTGACACAATGCACAAAGGAACACCATACAGCTTCACAATCACACTAGTGTAAATCTCAGCCAACTTCGACACTGGAAAACTGATGTTAATAGGAATAAAATGAGCTGACTTCGTAAGCCTATCAACAATCACACAAATCAAATCATGTCCTCTTAAAGTATTAGGTAACCCCGTCACAAAGTCCATCGAAATTCTATCCCATTTCCATTATGGAACTTCTAACGGTTGCATCAATCCTGCAGGCTTCTGATGTTCAACTTTCGACTTCTGACAAGTCAGACACGCATACACAAACCGAGCCACATCACTCTTCATTCCAGGCCACCAAAACAAACCTTTCAAATCTTGATACATCTTTGTAGCTCCTGGATGGATATTCAACTTACTTCTATGACTCTCTTCAAGTATCACTTTCTTCATCTCAGTATCATTAGGAATGCAAATCCGATTACGAAACCTCAACACACCTTGCGCATCTAGCTTAAAATCACTATTCTCCGACTGATCGATTCCAACCATCAAATCTATCAGTTTAACATCCAACTTCTGAGCTTCTCTGATACTATCTAAAAATTCATTATTAATCTTCAATATACCCAACATAACACTTCGCAGAGTAAACTCGCAAACTAAGCTCATATCTATGAACTGCTCAATCAATTCCAACTCTTTAATCATCATTGCCGACATATGTAAATTCTTTCGACTCAACGCATCAGCTACCGCATTCGCTTTTCCTGGATGATAATTCAAACCGAAATCATAATCCTTTAACAATTCCATCCATCTCCGTTGCCTCATATTCAACTCCTTCTGATCAAATAAATACTTTAAGCTCTTATGGTCACTAAACACTTCAAATCGAGAACCATAAAGATAATGCCTCCAAATCTTCAACACAAAGACAACTGCAACAATCTCTAAATCATGTGTAGGATAGTTCTTCTCATGAGTCCTCAACTGCCTTGACGCATAAGAAACTACCTCACAATTCTGCATAAGCACACCTCCTAAACCCATCTTAGAATCATCAAAATACACCACAAAAGGCTCTCCTGGATTAGGCAACGTCAAAATCAGAGCCGACGTCAACCTCTTCTTCAATTCCGTAAAACTTTCTTCGCACCGAACATCCCATACAAAAGCTCTACCTTTACAAGTCAACTTAGTCAACGGAAGTGCCAGCTTAGAAAAACCTTCGATAAACCTTCTATAGTAACCAGCTAATCCCAAAAAGCTTCTAATCTCAATAGCTGACTTTGGAGTCTCCCATTGCAGCACATCATCAACCTTCGGTGGATCTACAACAATGCCACTACTTGAAATCACATGACCAAGAAAACTAACCTTCTTTAACCAAAACTCACACTTGGACAACTTTGCATACAACTTCTTCTCTTTCAAAACTTGCAATACTACTCTTAAGTGTCCAACATGCTCTTTTTCTGACTTAGAGTAAATCAAAATATCATCAATGAACACCACTACGAACTGATTCAAATAGGTATGAAAGATACAATTCATATATTCCATGAATACTCCTGGCGCATTAGTAACACTCAAAGGTATCACCGAATACTCATAATGTCCATAACGCATCCTGAAAGCCGTCTTCTGGATATCTTCATCCTTCACTTTAATATGATGGTAACCCGACCTCAAATCAATCTTACTAAACACACGAGCATCCACCAATTGGTCCATCAAGTCATCTATTCTTGGAAGCGAATACTTGTTCTTAATCGTCACTTTATTCAACTGTCTATAATCAACAAAAGCCTCATACTTCCATCTATCTTCTTTACTAACAACACTGGAGCTCCCCACGGAGATACACTTGGTCTTACAAACATCTTCTCAAGTAACTCTTCCAATTGCTTCTTTAACTCTGACAATTCAGATGTAGACATCCTGTATGGTGCCATAGACACAGGTCTGGTACCAGGTACAAGATCAATAGCAAATTCAACTTCCCTCTCCGACGGTACATCAGGAATCTCCTCAGGGAAAACTTCAGGAAATTCACACACCACCTGCAATTCCTCAATTATAGCTTGAGTATCTACAGATAGGGACGCCATCAACGAGAACACCTGTGCTTCCTCTTGAATCAACTTCCTCAACTGTCTAGCAGACAACAGACCACCTTCCTCTTCTTCAGGAGTAAAAACCTCACAGACTTGTCATAACATTTAATATGAACACAATTATGCTCTAACCAATTCATACCCAAAATCATATCCAACCCTCTTAACGGTAAACAAACCAAATCAACAGCAAAGTCTCTATCTAAGATCAACAAGGGACACTTAACACACACAAAAGAAGTAGTCACCGACCCCTTGGCTGGAGTATCGACGACCATTTCTCCATTCAAGGAAGACAACACAAGACCCAATCTTTCAACATAATAAGCATCAATAAAATAATGCGTAGCACCGGTATCAATAATAGTAATTAATGGAGTACTATTATTGAAACATATACCTATGATAAGTCTGTCCTCAGTAGCTGTCTGATCCTCAACCAAAGCGAACACTTTACCACTCGTCTGAGCCCTCTCCGGTTTCTGACACTGACTACCAATGTGCCATTCTTCTCTACAATTGAAACAAATCACATCCTTATGTTCACACTCAGATACAACATGTCCTTTCTTACCACAACAAAAACACCTCTTCACTCCAGTAGTACACATATCACTCTTGTGCCCAGATTTTCCACACTTAAAACAAACCACACCAGTAGGAGAATCTCCCCCACTAGTCTTATGACTCTGAGCAACTTTCTATTTACCTTTACCAGCTGGGGTATCATAAGGCTTACCACGATTCTGTTGGTGCTTACCCCTCTTCTCACTGATAATCTTGTAATGAGCATTATTATCCTCCTCATAAATCCTGCAACTATCAATCAAATCAGCAAAGACACGAATCTTATGGTATCCAACTGTCTTCTTGATCTCCGGGCGCAACCCATTCTCAAACTTGATACACTTCGAAAACTCAGCATCTGTCTCAGTGTAATGCGGATAAAACTTAGCCAACTCAGAAAACTTGGTAGCATACTCAACAACCGACATATTTCCTTGCTTCATCTCAAGGAACTCAATCTCATTCTTACCACAGACATCTTTAGGAAAGTACTTCTTCAAAAACTCCCTACGGAACACAGCCCAAGTGACATTCTCACATGCAGCTTCCAATTTTTGACAGGTCTCTAGCCACCAGTCATCAGCCTCAACTTCTAGCATATGAGTCCCATACCGAACCTTATGTGCTGGAGTTCAATCCATCACACAAAAGATTCTCTCAATCTCTTTCAACCAGTCCAATGCTCTATCAGGATCATACCTTCCCTTGAATGTAGGTGGATTTTCTCTCTGGAAAGTCGCCAAGCTACGAGATCCAGCATTCCCGTCAGTATTCGACTGATTCTCCATCGCATGAGCCATTGCTTCTAAAGCAGCAGCAAGTGCAACATCATTCCTTCTAGCCATCTCAACTTCTCACTACAACACGAACAACTGTTAGAACTCAAACTAACAATACTCGATTGTTAGACAACTACGACTCGACGACAAGGTCGGACCAACCTTTTGCTTTGATACCAACTTTGTAACACCCCAATTCTACCCGACAATTATATAAATAAATCAGAGTTATAAAAATCAATCATGAAAACGAATCGGGACGCCACAAATTCTTATTTCAAAACACATTGCATTCATCGTGGATATATAACACTTTTAAAACATCGGACGAACCATCATCATAACATCTTTAATTAAATAATTAAACATCTAGGCAGCGAAATTCTTAATAACATCTTTATCATCATTACAACAACTTCAAACCAACAAATACTTAATAATAATCAACTTAAAGTTCAACGACTAAATAATCAACAATCAAAAGCAACAAGCGTTCATCCCCCCGAGTGTTACATATCAGAGCAATGATACTGAATCGAACTATTGAAGGTATATAGCCTTCACTCTCGATTACCTGCACGTTACCAACGTAAAGGCAACATTCAAACAGAAGGGATGAGATATCTAACAATATAATAAAGTGTATGATAATTAATATATTAAATTAGATCACATGACATCACCACTTCTCATCTCATAATCAACGACAATCACAACAATAATACATATTCACAACATCAATACACACTTCTTTATGCAATCATATAATGCGACTCAATACTATGCAAATACATGTGGTACCATTGGAGCAGAACTCCCATCTCAAAAATTGCCAATTAATAGAGGCATCAACAAGGTATAAGCCTTCATCTCAATATTAGCCAATACAGGCCATCTCAACGAGCATAAGCTCCATCTCAAAATGCAATGTATGCGACACAATCATGAATGTAATAACAACACCACAATTGACAACATCTCAATACAACACCATCGTTGGCCAAAAGCCTACATCTTAACAGCATCTCAACATCTCTTCATCCACATCGTTTATCATCATAAATCATCAAACATCATTTATACATCTTAATTCATCAAAACAAACTCTCATTAACATCATCTCATCAACAACTCAGTCGTACAGTAAATAACATTCATCAATTTCACAACGTTGGCCATAGGCCTATACAAGATATTGCCTATAATTAATTAACCAACTAAGGCTTACTTATAAATAACTAAATCTCTACATACTACTATTCTGTAGTATTACATCGCTATTATTATTAATCCTACTGTTACAAATCAAACAGCAGCCTATAAGCATCTTATCTTCATTCTTCTTCACAAAAACCAACATAACGATCAACACGGGAACTAACTCTAATCCTAAATTGGCTACTAGGATTACACTTCCTATTCTTCATTTTAATCCCGAAGAATAAAGTTCATCGCATTATCTATTCAACGCTTCGAACGGCACCTCAAACGGAGTTCGAAAACTCAAGTTACAGCATTCTCAAACTGATTCTGCCAAAAACCAGGCAACATGGATCGACGCATAACGTCTTGGATCGACGCGTACTGCACTGAACTCGCAACATGAGTCGACGCATCCTCTCTTGTATTGACTCATCCTGAGTCTAACACACAACATGTATCGACACATGCCCCTACACATTGACTCATCCTGAGTCTGAAAGCCCTCATGTATCGACGCAAGACTCCTTTGTGTCGACTCATCCTGAGTCTCTAAACCTTCTTGTATCGACACATCATTTTTGGGGTCGAGGCATACTGCTATATCCTGCATAATTTCTGCGATTTTCTCTACATTTTCACTACGGGTTCCATACTTTAAGCCCTAAAAACTTAATTTAATCATAGATAATCATCACTTACAGTTATCTTATAATTCTATCAATTACACAACATCAGAACGTCATCATTCATCTATAATTCATCAATTTCATCATACAACATCATATACATTCAATTCATGAACAAGAA
Organism: Vicia faba; assembly: GCA_948472305.1. Classification (NCBI taxonomy): domain Eukaryota; kingdom Viridiplantae; phylum Streptophyta; class Magnoliopsida; order Fabales; family Fabaceae; genus Vicia; species Vicia faba. The sequence continues at coordinate 224,566,362 of OX451741.1, forward strand.
AACAATCACCTCTAACTCCACATACCAATTATCATTAACCTAATTATAGAGTCAGAACCCCACCCTTACCTTGGATTGAAGGTCGCTCTATAATCTCTGATTGAATTCCTGTTCTACCGTTTTCCTCTTTTCCAACAACTTCACGTTCTCCTTTCCAACCCTTATTCTTCTACTGCTTCTTCTTTCTGTTCTTTCTAACAATAATAAAATAACATATTATTCTCTTTATTTCTTAATGGGCTCAAAACTAATACACCCCATCATTACTACTTCTATTCCTTTAAAACAAGCCCACATCAAATAATATTATACTTCTAATATTATCTCACCACTTAATAAAATAATTAAATCCAATTAATCACAACACATCTTCACAAATATTCCAAAAATAATTTAATTAAATAATTAACTAAATTACGGGCGTTACAACTCTCCCCCACTTAGAATATTTTTGTTCTCGAAAATTTACCTTAATTAAACAACTCAGGGTAGGAGTCTCGCATCTTGCTCTCCAACTCCCAAGTCATGCTTTCTCTGGCAGCTCCTAGCCAAACCACTTTAACCAAAGCAATATATTTTCCCTTCAGAGTCTTAGTTTCACGTTCTGCGATCCGTACAGGCATCATCTCCACCGTAAGATTATCCCGTACTTGTACATCGTCCATATGAATCACATGAGATGGATCTGAAATATACTTCTGGAGTTGTGACACATGAAACACATCATGCAAATTGGAAATATTAGGAGGTAAAGCCACTCTATAAGCAACATTCCTCATTCTCTCTGGAATCTGATACGGTCCAATAAAACGAGAAGTGAGCTTCTTAGACTTTAATGCTCGCCCGACACCAATCACAGGTGTAACTCTTAAAAACACATGGTCACCAGCTTGAAATTCTAAATCTTTCCTTCGCTTATCATGATAACTCTTCTGTCTACTTTGAGAAGTTTTCATCTTTTCTCGAATCAACTTCACCTTCTCAGTAGTTTCACGAACAAGTTTAGGTCCAAGTACCACACTCTCACCAGGTTCATGCCAACATAAAGGAGTTCTACATCTTCGACTATACAACGCTTCAAAAGGTGCCATCCCAATACTAGAATGGTAACTGTTATTATAAGTGAACTCTATCAACGAAAGATAAGTATCCTACGAACCTCCCTGCTCAAGAACATATGCCCTCAGCAAATCTTCCAACGATTGAATCGTTCGTTCAGTCTGACCATCTGTCTGAGGATGATACGCTGAACTCAAACTCAACTTAGAACCAAACGCTTCTTGCAAACCCTTCCAAAAATCAGAAGTAAATCTTGGATCTCTATCTGACACAATGCACAAAGGAACACCATGCAGCTTCACAATCACACTAGTGTAAATCTCAGCCAACTTCGACACTGGAAAACTGATGTTAATAGGACTAATATAAGCTGACTTCATAAGCCTATCAACAATCACCCAAATCGAATCATGTCCTCTTAAATTATTAGGTAACCCTGTCACAAAGTCCATCGAAATGCTATCCCATTTCCATTCTGGAACTTCTAACGGTTGCATCAATCCTGCAGGCTTCTGATGTTCAACTTTCGACTTCTGACAAGTCAAACATGCACACACAAACCGAGACACATCACTCTTCATTCTAGGCCACCAAAACAAACCTTTAAAATATTGATACATCTTTGTAGCTCCTGGATGAATACTCAACTTACTTCTATGACTCTCCTCAAGTATCACTTTCTTCATCTCAGCATCATCAGGAATGCAAATCCAGTTACGAAACCTCAACACACCTTGCGCATCTAGCTTAAAATCACTATTCTCCGACTGATCGATTCCAACCATCAAATCTACCAGTTTAACATCCAACTTCTGAGCTTCTCTGATACTATCTAAAAATTCATTATTAATCTTCAACATACCCAACATAACACTTCACGGAGTAACCTCGCAAACTAAGCTCATATCTCTGAACTGCTCAATCAATTCCAACTCTTTAATCATCATTGCCGACATATGTAAAGTCTTTCGACTCAATGCATCAGCTACCACATTCGCTTTTCCTGGATGATAATTCAAACCGAAATCATAATCCTTTAACAATTCCAGCCATCTCCGTTGCCTCATATTCAACTCCTTATGATTAAATAAATACTTTAAGCTCTTATGGTCACTAAACACTTCAAATCGAGAACCATAAAGATAATGCCTCCAAATCTTCAACACAAAGACAACTGCAGTAAGCTCTAAATCATGCGTAGGATAGTTCTTCTCATGAGTCCTCAACTGCCTTGACGCATAAGAAACTACCTTACCATTTTGCATAAACACACCTCCTAAACCCATCTTAGAAGCATCACAATACACCACAAAAGGCTCTCCTGGATTAGGCAACGTCAAAATCGGAGACGACGTCAACCTCTTCTTCAATTCCGTAAAACTTTCTTCGCATTGAACATCCCATATAGAAGCTCTACCTTTACAAGTCAACTTAGTCAATGAAAGTTCCAGCTTAGAAAAACCTTCGATAAACCTTCTATAGTAACTAACTAATCCCAAAAAGCTTCTAATCTCAGTAGCTAACCTTGGAGTCTCCCATTGCAGCACATCATCAACCTTCGATGGATCTACAACAATGCCACTACCTGAAATCACATGACCAAGAAAACTAACCTCCTTTAACCAAAACTCACACTTGTACAACTTTGCATACAACTTCTTCTCTTTCAAAACTTGCAATACTACTCTTAAGTGTTCAACATGCTCTTCTTCTGACTTAGAGTAAATCAAAATATCATCAATGAACACCACTACGAACCGATCCAAATAAGTATGAAAGATACGATTCATATATTCCATGAATACTCCTGGAGCATTAGTAACACCGAAAGGCATCACCGAATACTCATAATGTCCATAACGCGTCCTGAAAGCCGTCTTCTGGATATCTTCATACTTATTTATTTTACTAATTATTCTTGTAAATTTAATTAAAAATAGGGTTTTAGTTATTTCCTTTTACACAATTTTAAATATTTTATTTTAAAATGTAAAAAGACCAAAAAATATTTTATAATACTATAATTAATTTTTAAGACAAAAAATACCAAAAAATGTTCTTCTTACAAATTTAATTTTCTTTTTTAATCCATTAATATATTAGGGTTTTATTTATTTTTCTTTTCCTAGTAAATATAAGTTTTACTTTTAATTAATTATTTCCCCCTTTAGTTAATTAGGTTAAATCAAAACCCCTTTTCTCCAAAAAAAAATCAAACAAAATATCCATTTTCTTCACATTTACATTCTTGTATATTTATTCATTCTTGTACATTAATTTATTCAATTCTTGTATAAATTCAATATGGTTGTAATAGATTAATTAGGTTTATCTTCTTGCAATCCCCATTTATAATTTGTACTCCCCCCTCCCACAAGTATTGTAATAGCGTAGTAATTTTAAATTCCGCAATTTATCGCTTTATATACAAACGCTAGTGATTAGGGTTTGTATGAAAAGACTAAAACCAATGCTTAGAAAACCCTAATTCAAGACAAAATCAAGCATGAAAAATAATACACCTGCACACAAGCACCCCCTAGGGTAAATCCACTTGGTTTCCTTACAAAATGACCATATTACGCATGTAAGGTATCTTAGCAAAAACAAGAAAAATATAAGATCATAGTCCCTCGATGACGCTATCCATGTTGTCTTTCAAATGATCTTAGTCCCTAAAAGAGAATTCTAAGATATCTTGCAACATTGCTAATCATGGTTATACGATGACCCACGCCCGTCCTTTTTACATCCAAAGATAGGGTTACTTACCAAATCAATGGTAATATAACAATATCAAAGGAAAGAGGAAATGAACATGAAAGACTTTTGAGTAGGTAAAATGTTCCTAGTTACTTGCTCAATTTCAAAACCAAAACATTCTTGCTATTTTCAAAACAAACACCAATATTTTCAAAAACATCTTTCAAACTTGAAAACATTTTCAAAAGATCAAACACTTTGTATACATTCTTACGAATGAGAATCATTACAAAGTTTGCCTAAACAAAGGCCTCTTTACAAAATACTTTCAAAAACTACACAAAGCACATTTTCAAATAAAAGCAAGTGATCTAGCAAGTAACTAAGAGCCCATGGAAAACCATGGATGAAAAGGATGCTAATACCTTCCCTTTTCATAATCTACCCCCAAACTAAAAAAACAATCTCGAAGGTCTTTCCTGTGCTTTTTCACCTTTCCTTTTGGATAAAAGAAAAGTCGGTGGAGACTCTTGCTAACCGCAACATTTGTGATCAAACACAAAACCTTCAAGTTAGTTCTCCCACCGTATCATAGAACTGGCGACTCTACTGGGGTTAATTCTAAAAAAAAGTGGGGTTACCTTCGGGTTAGATCACATTTACTTGCTTACATTGTTTGACTTGTATGCTTTACATTATGGTTCTTTGTTTGGGTTTGAATCCTCTACCCGGATTTGGGATACCTTATAGGTAAGTAGCAATACATTATGGAAACTGTACGGGGTATACCGACATGGTCTAAGCAATAGCTACATTAGTGTGACATATTTGTGGATACTGGTTGCCCTTGAGTTAATCAAGGAGAATACAGGGCCGCTGAGTGATGTCATGAAGCGCTAATGAACTTTTAGAACCTTTACTTGACCAACTTGGCCTTTAGGACGTAGTGAGATGACCGACTTTGGTGCAGTTCGAAGTTGGTAGATACTCGATACTACACTCATTTAGGTTTGGTTTTTTGGGATATTTCGGTCGCTATTAAAGAGGCTTGTGCTGAAACAATGACCAAGGAAACAAACTAGTGATATTGAGCTCTTTAGAACCCGATTACTATTACTAGGACATGTTTGAGCCAACTAAACTTCAAGAGGGTACTTACCTATAAGACTCTATGCAAGCCTAAACCTAAAGACTTGTTTTCTTTGTTTGTATATACATACTTGTACATAACATCATGAACATCATAACATCATACTCATTCACTAACCATTTCAAGGATCTTGGGATTTATCTTTGTTCTTGTTTTGTAGGACATGGATTCTATTCGCAAGAAAACCATTCAAGTCAATCTTGTAAGGATCCCTCCACAACTTAAGGAGCTAGCTTCAAGGATTCCTGAAAACTCTCCATTTACCGAAAGACATGGCCTCCTGCTAAACTTGGTCACCTCCAACACTGATGAAGACATGATGAAGGTGCTCTTTCAGTTCTTTGATCCTTTACACCATTGCTTCACATTTCTCGATTATCAACTTGTGCCTACTTTGGAAGAATTCTCCCGACTCTTGAGGATTCCCATTCTCAATCAACTACCTTTCAATGGTACGGAAAGAGACCCAAAGCCAGAAGAGATTGCTCAAGCTCTACACTTGCAATCATCTGATATCCCAACTAATTGGGAAACAAGGAGTGATGTCAAAGATTTCCTAGCAAAGTTCTTGTTTGAGAAAGCCCAAAACTGTTGGAATTCTTTGGATCTGCAAGCTTTTGAGGAAATTATGGCTCTCCTCATCTATGGGATGGGTTTGTTTCCAAATCCTGACCAACGCATAGATGTGAACACCGTCAAAATCTTCATGTCCCGCAACCCGATGCCTACTTTGCTAGGGGATATCCTACACTCTTTTCACACTCGCACCATGAGGAAAAGAGGTGTCCTTATATGTTGCACTCCTCTCTTGGTAAGATGGTTTAATTCGCATCTTCCCCAATCTGTATTGAAGAACGAGCAAGGTTCAAGGTGGTCACAAAGGTTGATGACGCTCAAACATTCAAACATCCATTGGTGTTCCTGATCTATAGAGAATTTTATTATTATCGACCGTTATGGAGAATTCACTAATGTACCTTTACTTGGAATTAGGGAAGGTATCACCTATAACCCCTGCTTAGCCTTAAGACAGTTTGGTTACGCCCGAAGGGATGACCCTCATGAGATGCTCATTCAAGGTTTGGTATTTGACTATGAGAACGACAATCAAGGTCATCTCCAGAGATTTATCCGAGCTTGGAGGATGTTGAACAAGGTAGATAGCAAGACATTGGGGCATAAGAATTCCATCCCTCTTGAGCCTTACCTCAAATGGGTACGAACTCGTGCTCAAATTCTTATGATGCCTTATCCTTCCATTCTCCCGGTAATCATTAAGCATGTTATGGAAGGAGATGTTCCATAAACTATCCTACATACTGACATGCCCACCTCTCTTGAAGACTTACAAAGAGATTGGATACAACTCAAGGGGGAGCGAGATACTTTCGAAGCCCAATTCTACGCTAGTGAGAAGAAGGTTTTGGAACTCACTAAGCAACTTCATGAGGAGAGGAACCTGAATGCCTACATAGCACCAAAGAGGATGCGTACAACCTTTTTATCTTAGAGTTTTTGTATTTATTTTTCCCAAAGAGGCATTGATGTACTCAAGCTTTAATTTATTAATATAACGTGTGTTTCCTTTTTGTCTAAAACAAATTTGAATCTTTAAAATCCTTGAAACCATTGCATATGCATTTACCATTCATCATAACATAAACAGGTTTCTTATAACAAGTCTCCTTATCTTTCTATAGTTTATTTCAGTAAGATGGATCTCGAGCAAACGGTGAAGGAGCTCCAAGCTCAAAATGCTCAGTTTCAACAGATGTTCTTAACTCTAGCCAAAGGACAAGAAGAGTTAAAGACCTTGCTGATTGAAGAGAAGAAAAAGAAAGCAAAGAAAATAACCGGAGTTTTAAACATGGGAAGAATATTCCAAGGTCAAGCAAGAAGGACCCTAGATTTTGCAACGTCATCTGGCGAGAAAGACAATCAAGATGGAAAAGGCAAGGAAGCAGTTGTCCAGCCAGATTTAGAAGAGGAAGAGGAAGAAGAATATTATTCTGAAGAACAATATCCTCCAGCCGACGACAAGTATAAGCATCTGGAAGAATGGTTAAGTGCAATGGAAATCCAAAAAGTGCCTGGATTAGACTTTGAGGAGTTGGAATTAGTATTGGGGATTTTCATTCCTCCAAAATTCAAAGCACTGGTGTTCGCCAAGTACGACGGAGTTTCATGTCCCAAAATGCATCTCCGGTCCTATGTAAGGAAAATCCAGCCTCATACCGCTGACAAGGATTTATGGGTACACTTCTTTCAAGACAGTCTGTCTGGAACTCAACTTGATTGGTTTTATCAGTTAGAAATAGCCAATGTTCATAACTAGGAAGATCTGGCCGTTGCCTTTTACAAACAATACCAATACAATGTTGATCTTGCGCCCACCCATACTCAACTCCAGAGTATGGCCATGGTTTCAAGTGAAGGCTTTAAGGACTACGCGAAAAAATGGAGGGACTTAGTAGGAAGAGTCCAGCCTCCCCTATCTGAAAGAGAATTAGTAGACATGTTCTTGGGCACCTTATCTGGTTCTTTTTTCAACCACTTAATTGGGAGTTCATCGGTAGGTTTTACCAAATTGATATTGACCGGAGAAAGGGTGGAAGCCGGGATAAAGAACACGAAAATTCAAAAAGATGCATCCTCTGCTGCTGTAAGGAAACCATTCATCGGAAAGAAAGAAGTTGTTGCTGTATATCCTTAGAGAAATCAAGATAGGACTGAACACATTCCAATGGCGGGGGCTGTCATGATTCCTAAACCTGCGCCTGCTCAGCAAAGAAGCAACCAGACAAGAATGGAAAGACCAATCAGACAATTCACTCGAATTAATATGACACTATCTCAAGTATTGCCACATTTGTTAAGATCCAATCTAGTGACTTTAAAAGAAGCTCCAAAGAACCCTAACACAACCTCTCCTCACTATCATCCTAATGCCCGCTGTGCATACCATTCAGAGAGTCCCGACCATGACACTAACAACTGTTGGGCTTTGAAGAACAAGGTACAAGACCTTCTTGAAGCCAAAGAGATTGAGTTTGATGTGCTAGAAATTCCCAATGTTATTACTACCCCTATGCCCAAGCACGACCATGATGTCAACACCATTGAGGAAGATATGTTTGTTACTTCAATTGATGAAATTGTGACCCCACTCCTAACTATAAAAAAGAACTTGTTGAATGTCGGTGTATTCCCAGGCTGTGATGAAAGTTGTCATTTCTGTTTATCCTCACCAACCAACTGTCCGTTGTTAAAAGCAGATGTTCAATGCCTAATAGATAACAAGGAGATTTTGTTCAAGAAGGCTTCAATTCCAACTGTTTCTTATAATGATGTTTCCATCGTGACCATTTCCAACAATTCTTCCAGGGTCTCCACCAAAAGACCCGTTAGAATTACATCAACTCCTAAAGTAGCTCCATTGATAATTACAATGCCTGCACCAATCCCGTATTCGTCAGACAAAACTGTCCCATGGAATTATGGAGGTGATGTCTACTACCACGGTGTCAAGCAAGATTGGCCAGCTGCTGAAAATTCAAGTTTTGAGAAAGTAGAATCCGATATCGGTAATATCGTAGGGACTAGTAAGATAACCCGAAGCGGAAGGGTATTCTCTCCAGAAATTGCTCCCCCAAAAGCTATTTATGAACCCTTAATCATTCCTGTTGTTGTTGCTCCTCCAAAGGCTATTCCCAGTCCTACAGTCATCTCTGCTAATACTCCTGTTGACAAAGCTATTACAGTCCCTGTTATCACCCCTACTGACATTCCTGCTGCCAAGTCAACCGAGACTAGAGGTAAAGGTATTCTGGTTGAGCCTGTCCAGACGAAGGCACAATTAGTAGCTATCCCTGAGACCTCCCGAAAAGAGATGGAGGAAATTCTAAAGATCATAAAAAGAAGCGACTATAACATAGTCGAGCAACTGGGCAAACTTCATCAAAAATTTCCATGCTGGCTTTATTGTTATATTCTGAGGCTCATGCAAAGGCCTTGGTAAAATTCCTTAAAACTGCCCATGTACCCCAAGAAACATCTGCCGATCAGTTCCAAGACTGCGTAGCCAGCTTGACTGTAGATAATGACTTAGGTCTTTCAGATGCTGATTTAACGCCAAGGGGGAGGAAGAATAATGAGGCATTGAATGTCTCAGTCAAATGCAGGGGCACGACCTTGGCTCATGTTTTGGTGGACACTGGTTCGTCTCTGAATGGGTTGCCTAAAAAGGCTCTTGATAGGCTTGACTGTGAAGGATTGACGTTGAAACCAAGCAACATAGTAGTGAGAGCCTTTGAAGGCTCAAAAAGGATGGTGCATGGGGAAGTGGACATCCACATAAAGGTTGGAACCCAAACATTTGATTCAACTTTTTATGTAATGGATATTCACCCTTCATATTCTTGCTTATTAGGTTGACCGTGGATTCAAAATGCTGGTGCTGTTACCTCTACATTGCATCAAATGCTGAAATATCCAATTCAAGGGAAGATCATCAATGTTCATGGAGAAGAAGAGTATATGGTCAGCCATCTAAATTCCTTCAGGTATGTGGAATTAGATGGTGAATTTATTGAAACTCCATTTCAGCACTTTGAAGAAGTCCCGCAGACTGTAGCAGTAACCAAGGTTGTGTATTAAGTTCCCAAGATCACAAGGCCTCCACTCAAGATGTCATCTTTGAAGGATGCCAAAGCAGGGATAGAAGAAGGTGGATGCACTATTTGGGGCCGACTCCCAGACATCCCATACAAATCTGACAAATTTGGTTTGGGTTTCACTTCAGGTGCCCAGAAGGCTATACGCCGCGCTCGTGCCGGAGGACCACCCTTGAAGATCAGCAACCACCAAGTCAGCGCCATGGAGGATGATGAAGACAACTATAACCTGGAGGATTGGATTTTCCCAACTGTCAGTGGAGGGCTCAGCAACTGGGAGGCTAGAGATTTTATCCCGATCACATTTATCCAACAGTAATTTGTCTTTAAATTTTGTCGGACCTGTAATATTAAAACAATTCAGACTCTTAAAACCTTGTGTCTTATCCGAGGCACAATGGTCCATTTGTAAGGGTTATTATCTCATTTCCATATGACATCAATGAATCATGGACGTTTTTGCATACAAACTTTGTGCTCATTGTTTTTTCTTTTTACATTTTCATTTCTTTCAAAGATAGCTATACTCTTACACACACTCGCACTCACAATGCAGGTCTACATCCACTCAGGATCCCATGGGTAACGATTCTGCTATGGCCTTCTATGATTATGAAAATCTAATCTAACAAGCCGAAGACGAAGGTAAGGAAGACTGTGAAGTGCCAGGGGAACTCGCCAGGCTACTATAACAAGAAGAGAGGACCATTCATCACCACGAAGAACTAATAGACACAATCAACCTAGGTACTGAGGAAGACAAAAGAGAAGTCAAGGTGGGTGCCAATCTGGAACCCAGTGTCAAAGAGCGTCTGATTCAGTTGCTGCACGATTATGTTGAGGTCGTTGCCTGGTCGTATGAAGACATGCCAGGACTTGATGCAGATATCGTAGTATATCGTCTACCTACAAAAGAGGACTGCCCACCGGTAAAACAAAAGGTCCGTCGTATGCGACCAGATATGTCGGAGAAGATTAAAGCTGAAGTCATGAAACAATTCAACACTAGATTCTTGGCCGTCACCTCCTATCCGCAATGGGTCGCCAATGTTGTTCCCGTGCCCAAAAAGGACGACAAGGTACGAATGTGCATGGACTACAGATATTTGAATAGGGCAAGCCCTAAGGATGATTTCCCACTTCCCCACATTGATATTCTAGTCGAAAATACAGCACAACACAAAGTGTTCTCCTTCATGGACGGTTTCTCAGGCTACAACCAAATCAAAATGGCGCCTGAGGACATGGAGAAAACAACCTTTGTCACACAATGGGGCACATTCTGCTACAAGGTTATGCCATTCGGATTGAAGAACGCTAGGGAAACCTATCAATGTGCCATGGTAGCTCTATTTTACGACATGATACATCACGAAATAGAGGTCTATATGGACGACATGATAGCCAGATCTCAAACAAAAGAAGAGCATCTTGACCATTTACAGAAACTCTTTGAGAGGCTAAAGAAATACAAGCTGAGGTTGAACCCAAATAAATGCACGTTCAGGGTGAGGTCTGGTAAGTTCCTAGGCTTTGTTTTCAGCAATAAAGGAATCGAAGTGGATCATGCCAAGGTAAAAGTGATACAAGAGATGCCTTCTCCTCGTACTGAGAAGGAAGTCAGAGGATTCTTGGGACGTTTAAACTACAGTTCCAGATTCATTTCTCACCTGATAGCTACTTGTGAACCAATCTTCAAATTACTGAAGAAAGATCAAGTAGTCAAATGGAATGACGAGTGTCAAACTGCTTTCGACAAGATCAAAGAGTACCTGCATGAGCCTCCTATTTTGATGCCACCAGTTGAAGGAAGACCATTGATCATGTATCTAACTGTTTTGGAAAATTAAATGGGGTGTGTGTTGGGGCAGCATGACGAGTCTGGCCGAAAAGATCATGCTATTTACTACCTGAGCAAAAAGTTTACCGACTGTGAAATAAGATATTCACTGCTCGAGAAAACTTGCTGCACTCTGGCACGGGCTGCTCGCCGACTAAGACAGTATATGTCGACCCATACTACCTTATTGATATCTAAAACGGATCCAATAAAATACATCTTCGAGAAACCTTCCCTCTCTGGAAGAATAGCAAGATGTCAGATGATCCTGACAGAATATGACATACAATATACTACCCAGAAAGCAATAAAGGGCAGTTCACTAGCTGATCACCTTGCTCATCAAGTTGTGGATGACTACCAGGCCATGAAGTTTGAATTCCCAGATGAAGACATCATGATGGTAAACAACTATGAAGAATTCATACCATGTGAGGACCTGAACAAGGATCTCGATGGACCCTGGTTTTCGATGGGGCATCCAACGCACTCGGCAATGGTATTGGTGTTGTACTCATATCTCTTGAAGAGTGTCATACTCCCTTTACTACAAGACTCTACTTCAATTGTACAAATAACATGGCGGAATACGAAGCGTGCATTTTTGGTCTTAAAGCTGCCATAGATGTGGGGATCAAATCCTTAAATGTACTCGAAGATTCAACTTTGGTCATCAGCCAGATCAAAGGGGAATAGGACACCAAACACCCTAACCTTATTCCCTACAAAGAACATGTGTTGACATTGATCTCACATTTTGAAAAGATTACCTTCGACAATTTCCCGCGAGAAGAAAATCAGCTAGCAGGCGCACTAGCCACAATGTCATCCATGTTTAAACTTAAATGGGATAACGAGGTTCCCCAGATCACCATTGAACGAATGGATGAACCAGCTCACTGTCACGAGATTAATACTGAATAAGTAGTGAACCCGCCTTGGTTTCACGAAGTCAAGAAGTATATCGAGGCTCAAGAATATCCAGAAGGAGCTTCAGTCAATGATAAGAAGTTCTTAAGGAGATTCTCTGCTAAATTCTTCCTTAGTAATGGCATTCTCTACAAACGCAACCATGACTCTGTGTTACTTCGGTGTGTAGACAAGGTTAAAGCAGAAAAGATCATGGATGAGTTACATGAAGGCACTTTTGGCACCCATTCCAGTGGGAATACGATGGCAAAGAAGATCCTACGGGCAGGCTATTACTGGTCTACCATGGAAGCAGATTGCTATCAACACTCTCGAACCTGCCACAAGTGTCAAATCTATGCTGACAAGGTGGACGTACCCCCGGTTCCTATGAATGTCTTGACGGCTCCTTGGCCCTTTGCTATGTGTGGGATTGATATGATTGGGGAAATCAAGCCAACAACCTCCAATGGACACCATTTCATCTTGGTGGCCATTGACTATTTCACAAAGTGGGTTGAGGCGGCCTCTTTCGCTGCCGTTACCCAGAATGTTGTAGCCTGGTTCATCAAGCAGAATCTCATCTATCGTTACGGTATCCCGGAGAGGATCATCACAGACAATGGTACGAATCTAAATAATACTATAATCACCGCCCTGTGCGAGCAATTCAAGATTCAGCATCACAATTCTTCCCCTTACCGGCCAAAGATGAATGATGCTGTCGAAGCCGCAAATAAGAACATCAAGAAGATCATATATAAAATGATAGTCACATACAAAGACTGGCATGAGATGCTACCATTCGCTCTCCACGGGTATCGTACCATAACGCGCACATCAATCGGGGCAACACCCTACTCTCTGGTATACGGCATGGAGGTTGTCTTGCCTATTGAGGTCCATATCCCCTCTCTGAGAATTATGAAGGATTCATGGCTGAATGAAGACGATTGGATCCAGACTCGAATTGATCAACTGAACTTGATTGATGAGAAAAGGCTTACTCCTGTCTATCATGGTCAAATGTATCAAAAACGAATGATCAAGGCTTTCAACAAAAAGGTCAGACGCCAAGTATATCAAGTCGGGGATTTGGTGATCAAGTGCATCATACTGCCGCAAGGTGATCCCAGGGGCAAATGGACTCCTACCTATGAAGGACCGTTTGTGATCAAAAGCATATTCTCTGGTGGAGCAATGATTCTGATCACCATAGATGGCGATGACCTTCCGCACCCTGTGAACACAGACATAGTCAAAAGATACTACGCATAAGAGACCCGTTAGGTTGACACACCTAGGAAAAACAAGGGCATCCCGGCGAACCAAAAAGGTTCGAGAAAAAATTAGGGATAAAACAAAAAAAAATTGTACACCCGGCAAGTTGGAAACCCGAAAGGGCAGCTTGGGCAAAAAAGGGTATCCCGGTGGACTAAAAACCCGAAAGGGAGGTCCAGGAAAAAGTTAGGGAATTAAAGCGTATGACTATGTCCTATTGGATCACATTACGGACAACCTTTGGCTTCAACTGACAAACTCGACGGTTCTGATCAATTCAATCAGCTTCAGACAAGGCAATAAATAAATAAGATGCTCAGAGACACGAAGGCTATAGCAGAATGGGAACCCCATGGGATTATTGCACATAGCTATCTTTTCTTTGTATCAAAATTTTCATTTTTTACGACGACATTCTCTTACTAGAATGTTTGTATCATTGTACACAAATACTTACTCAAAGTCAATACAAAGATATCCCTTTGAAAGTGTAAAACTATCTGTTTTTCCTTACTCTTGTGTTTTGTTTACAAAAACGTCCAATGATTTATTTTTGAACATATGCATTTGAACATAATTATTGTTTACAAATAAACAAAATAAAAGGACAATCACTGAAGGCTTTAAGATAGGGAAATCTCTTTAAGCTATTTCCATAAATCCCCCACAATGTGCAGATTAATCCCCAGCGAAATAAAAATTCTATTTAACAATCTCCAGTAGAAGTCACAAAATTTCTCAGGATTCCCCAACAGGATTTTACAAGCAGTACACGACATTTCCCTTACAACAGAGTTTATTTCTCTAAGTGGAAATTCATCAACTTCACAACATGAAGACTTACACTTCATATCCTCAGCAGCAGTCAGGGATTTATTTTCCCCAATCCAACAACAGTGCAGCGGATTAGCTCACACACGCATACATCGCATCCATATATCATAAACATTGATAACATGAATACATTACACTATGCATTTCATACAACATGACATTGCATATTAACTAACATTTTACCCCTTTTCAGGATAAGGTTAATTAACAGCTACCATTAACAATGTTCAAAGGTTTCTCAGATACAGTTCAGATACACTCCAGACACGGATGCCATCCTGATACTCATTCAAATTCAATCTTCAGATATAGTTCAGATACACTCCAGACATGGACGCCATTCTGATACTCATTCAGAGTCTCTTTCAGATACAGTTCAGATACGCTCCAGACATGAACGCCATTCTGATACTCATTCAGAGTCTCTTTCAGATACAGTCCAGATACACTCCAGACATGGATGCCATTCTGATACCCATTCAGATTCAGCTTTCAGATACAGTTCAGATACGCTCCAGACATGGATGACATTCTGATACTCATTCAGATTTAACTCTCATATACAGTTCAGATACGCTCCAGACACGGATGTCATTCTGATACTCATTCAGATTCAACTCTCAGATACAGTTCAGATACGCTCCAGAAACGGATGCCATTCTGATACTCATTCAGATTCAAATCTCAGATATAGTTCAGATACGCTCCAAACACGAATGCCATTCTGATACTCATTCAAACTTAGCTCTCAGATGCAGTTCAGATACGCTCCAGACACATATGCCATTCTGATACTCATTCAGACTCAGCTCTCATATACAGTTCAGATACGCTCCAGACATGGATTCCATTATGATACTCATTCAGACTCAGCTTCCAGATACAGTTTAGATACGCTTCAGACATAGACGCCATTCTGACACTCATTCAGGTTCTCTTTCAGATACAATCCAGCAATCATTTTTGGATGGCATCTACAAGCCCATCTCTGAAAACTTTCCATCATCTCTCCAAATGGCATCTTTAATCCCATTCCCTGCCATCAACCATCACATCACCGAGTGCAAATTTATGGGCACTCTAGTGGCCAATCATCTTCCACCTTCGAGTCACGAATGGCAAAACTCGCCAATCTAACTCTTCAGGCTTAAGAAGATTGAACAGGGGCAGCTGTTGTACCCCCAAATTTTCTCTCTCATTTATCAAGAATTTACTCACAAGATCTCCTTTGGCTCAAGACTGCACTTGGGTTGATCAGCTCAAGACACCTCCTTAAGCACTGATGACCAAAATTAGGATTTGAGTTTGCACAAGGATTTTTGAACTTCCAATGCCCCATATGACTTTCATGGATCATTATGGACCCTTAAGATTACTCATGTCAAGTTTCAGGCTTTGAATCACACTTTTGCTCAGTCAATTGAGCAGTTGATCTAAAAATCAACTGTATTGGGGAAAAAGTCAACTATGGCCAATTTACAGTCAAACTTCATAATTTTTTATCCACACCAACATTTTAAACTCATATGTATCATTTGATCAAGTTTGGACCATAATTCCTCAAGAAATTTGATCAATTCTTCAAAAGGGCAAAATGGTCAAAATTAGGGTTTTGACTAGGAAAGGGCAATTTCTGATTTTTGACCTAGCAAATGATCAATTGGTTTAAGGAATGATATCAAGAATCCCATTGCATCATTTTGACCTAATGACATGGCTCAAAACATTGCTCAAGTCCAATGGATTGACAGATGAATTTTCAGTCAATTGATCAAAAGTCAATTGTATACTGAAAAGTCAAACTTTGACTTTTTGGTCAAAATCAAATGTCAAAGATCACAATTCATCAAAACATGTAAAAATATGAAAATTATTCATCAAGAAATCCAAAATTCAAGATTTCATTTTGAAAAGTTAAAATTTCTAAACTTAGAAATTTTTCTAAGTGTTGGAAATTTCTTATTTTTTCATAACTTTGAGCAAAATTTTCACCATGATGCAAGATGATTCAGAAAAAAATTCCAACATGAAAGTTGTAGATCTACATGAAATATACAACTTTTATTTACACAACTCCTTCCAAAAGTTCTTGGATCTCAAGTTATAATTTTAAGAATACATGGTCATGAAACAAAACACTTAGTGAAATTTTTCCTTAATTTGGTCAGGATTTTTACTCAACTTCATGGAACTTTTTCATATAGTTCCAAGGGGAATATTCAAAAATAATTCAAAGATGGGTTGTAGATCACATTGCAAGCTTTCAAAAATGTCCAAGAACTCCTCGAGATCATTTTTGAGTAGGGAGAATCGAAGAGATGAAGTTAGGGTTTTATCACTTGAATTACAAGTCATTTTGTGATGGACAAATTCAAAATTCAAATTTATGCTGCATAAACTTTACTTTGCAGGCATCAAACTTGTTAGGAACTTCATAATTAATTGCTTGCACATCTGTTAGAGGTCTCATTTCAAGCATTTAATGCAAAGCCATGCTTTATATCCATTTTGGGAAGAAAGTGCACATTTGATAAAGTGACTTTTTATACAACACTTGTTCTTGAGCTTTGCACTTGTTCTCTTTTGATCATACATGTCTCATAACACAAGAGAAATGGTTTAGACACTTACAATCACCCATCCCATGCTTGTACTACACATTGAAACTTGGTTTCCCACTTTTCTTGAAAATCAAGTAACATAACAAACAACTTGTAACTTGTACTTCTGACTTGCCAATGCACTCAAGACCTTTTGCTTATAGATACACAAAACACACGCATGCTTGACCCCTAAAAAACCCCAAGAGCTCAGAACTGTTTCGTATACCTCCATTGTTTCCCAACCTAACCAAAAGTTTGAAAGTCACATCTCCCTCGTGTGTTTTCAAGCCTTTTGGTTCCTAAAGTTTCTAAACATCATTTAAAACTCATCCCACACCCTGTTACAGGAATGTAACACCATTAACACCATCCTCTATTTTCAAAAATAGAGCTTTTCACTTGGACTTCTCCAGAACTCCTCAGGTACTTTCAGCTCAAGCTAAGCATCCCATTAGCTTCATGGGAACTTGAGGAAGCTAACCCAATCATTGGAACTCACTGAAAGCTTCTCAAACTCCAAACCCGATACCCTCTTGCAAGGTAAGTTTTCTAACTTTGGAACTTTTCATACAGGCATCATCAATGATTTATTTGTGAATAAAAAATGTAGATATCATTGCCCTAAAGCTAACCATGTCCATAATTTTCAATAATTTTGCTTGAGCTTAGAGAATTTTAAGATTGAAGTTTCTGAGATTTTTAAGGTTCAGAATAGGGCCATTAAAATTCATGCTTATCTTTGATCTATAATTATTTTGCTTTGCATTTATGAAATCGTGAAGAAATTTGCTACAAGTTTCATGTTTACAATTTTCATTTTTGTTGAGATTTGAATGAGATACATAGCTTCTGGATGGGCTTGAGGTTAAAGATGAAGTTGGCCTCAGGAACGTGTTTACCATATATATTTATGGTTTAATTTATATAAACGGATGTATAGCCACCCCAGTGGTAGAAGCGCGCGCCTGTAACCAGATGGACCTGGGTTCGAGCCCCAGTGGTACCTTTTTGGATTTTTCATAATTTTTTATATATTCTGACTTGCTTTTTGGCAGCGCCTGGGCCTCCCTTGGGCCTTTTGTTTTTTTTTCTTACTGTTAACCCCCCATGCAGGCTATTCACACCCTTGGCCCAGTTTTATTTTCTTTTTCTTATTTTTTATTTATTTATTTGTTTTCTTAAATATTTTCCTAATATTAAAAAATCATAAAAAATATATAATAGTAGATTTATATTTTGACATAGTTTATTTATTTTTTTCCCACAAAAATTATTTTATTTAATCATACTTATTTATTTTACTAATTATTCTTGTAAATTTAATTAAAAATAGGGTTTTAGTTATTTCCTTTTACACCATTTTAAATATTTTATTTTAAAATGTAAAAAGACCAAAAAATATTTTATAATACTATAATTAATTTTTAAGACAAAAAATACCAAAAAATGTTCTTCTTACACATTTAATTTTCTTTTTTAATCCATTAATAGATTAGGGTTTTATTTATTTTTCTTTTCTAGTAAATATAAGTTTTACTTTTAATTAATTATTTTCCCCTTTAGTTAATTAGGTTAAATCAAAACCCCTTTTCTCCAAAAAAAATAAAACAAAATATCCATTTTCTTCACATTTACATTCTTGTATATTTATTCATTCTTGTACATTTATTTATTCATTTCTTGTATAAATTCAATATGGTTGTAATAGATTAATTAGGTTTATCTTTTTGAAATCCCCATTTATAATTTGTACTCCCCCTCCCACAAGTATTGTAATAGCGTAGTAATTTTAAATTCCGTAATTTATCGCTTTATATACAAATGCTAGTAATTAGGGTTTGTATGAAAAGACTAAAACCAATACTTAGAAAACCCTAATTAAAGACAAAATCAAGCATGAAAAACAATACACTTGCACACAATCACCCCCTAGGGTAAATCCACTTGGTTGTCTTACAAAATAGCCATATTACACATGTGAGGTATCTTAGGAAAAACAAGCAAAATATAAGATCATAGTCCCTCGATGATGCTATCCATGTTGCCTTTAAAATGATCTTAGTCCCTAAAAGAGAATGCTAAGATACCTTGCAACATTGTTAATCATGGTTATATGATGACCCACGCTCGTCCCGTTTACATCCAAAGATAGGGTTACTTACCTAATCAATGGTAAGATAACAATGTCAAAGGAAAAGAAAATGAACAAGAAAGACTTTTGAGTAGGTAGAATGCTTCTAATTACTTGCTCAATTTCAAAACAAATATCCTTGTTATTTTCAAAACAAACACCTACACTTTCAAAACATCTTTCAAACTTGAAAACATTTTCAAAAGATCAAACACTTTGTATACATTCTTACGAACGAGAATTATTACAAAGTTTGCCTAAACAATGGCTTCTTTACAAAATACTTTAAAAAACCACACAAAGCACAATTTCAAACAAAAGCAAGTGATCTAGCAAGTAACTAAGAGCCCATGGAAAACCATGGATGAAAAGGGTGCTAATACCTTCCCTTTTCATAATCTACCCCCCGAACTCAAGAAATAATCTCAAAGGTCTTTCCGGTTCTTTTTCACCTTTCCTTTGGGATAAAAGAAAAGTTGGTGGCGACTCTTGCTAACCGCGACATTTGAGATCAAACGCAAAACCTTCAAGTCAGTTCTCCCACCGTATCACATATACCCTTAATTTTCCATTTTTCTTAATTATTGGCACTATGTTTGCCAACCAGTCTACATACCTTGCAGTTCTTATGAATCTGCTTTTGAGGAGTCTTACTACCTCCTCTTTGATTTTCAACATTATGGCTGGAGCGAAACGTCTGGGCGTCTGCTTTATTGGTTTCTTTCCAGCTTTTATTGGTAATTTTAATTCTACCAAGTCCCTGCTTAAACCTGGCATTTAATTATAGTCCCAAGCAAAACAATTTTTAAATTTTTTTAATAAAGATATTACCTCAGATTTCAACTTTGGGTCGATGTTGGCGCTGATATAAGTTGGTATTTTATCCCCCTTTTCGCCAAGATCTATTTCTTCTAAAGGGTCTTGTGGCTGTATCTTTTCTGGTGCCATTGGATCCTTTTCGAAACCTAAGGGTTCTTTATCATATATGCAGTCCAAATGTTGCTTATCGATGTTTTCTTTGACCGTCTCTATTATATCTGGTAGCTTTGGCTCAATAGACAAAGTAGCTCATTCGTCTAGAACTTGTGTTTTATTGGCTTCGACAGCCATATTTTATTCAGCTTCTAGTTCCGAATTTATTTTACTTTCGACAATATATGCCAAAATCCTGTTTAGAACATCTAGCTCAGACATCACCACTGATGTCTCCCCAGCCTGTCAGCCGATTAGTACAATATGGATCCTCAAGAGGTTCCATATCCCACATAAAACCATGGGTTTCATATAACTTCAATGAAACAAATGCTTCATCAAGGTTGGCATATACATCTTCAACAGGTTGACATGGGGAAATATTAGCTAATTTCCTGTCGAACTGCTTCTTTTCGACATTGTTCACGTCTGCCATAAAATACCCTTAATCAACTTCAATATTCTCGACTATGCCATCTTCCCTCCAGATCACCAAACACTGATGCATAGAGGATGGAACAGCCCCCACTCTGTGTAGCCATTCTCTCCCTACTAAGAGGTTGTAACTTGGCTTGCCTTGAATCACCATGAAAATAGTCGGCCTTGTAACTGAGCCGACAGTAACGTCCACTTGGATCACACCCATGGTGTTTCTAGTTCTTCCTTCGTAGTCTGATAAGACCATGTTATGAGATCTAACATCGGGGTCATATTTACCGATTTTCCGCAATAGGTGGTGTGGCATAATGTTCACCGTAGCACCACAGTCTACCAACACCTTGTTGATAGCCACCCCTTTGACCTTAGCCCTTATTAAAATAGACTTTAAATGGATCCTCATGGCCATATCTGGTTTCTCAAAGAAAGAATCTTGGTTCTCAATGGAACCATTGTTCATGACAAAATAACACATTGGCTTGTGTAAAGCCATCTCCTCAGCATCCGTGTCTGCTGAATCCTCTACTTCCATCAAGAAATCATATTCTGCTGGAAGAATTGATACCATATTGACTAATATATTCAAACTCTCTTCAAAGTCGAAATTAAAATCGTTAGTGGCTTCTTCAGAACATTTGGCAGCTGGTCGATTCACGAATTCTTTGATTCGTTCTTTCACAGAAGAGTCGACTTTCACCTAGTACTGCCTCTGATTGCCACCTTTGTTTGCAGAAAACTGGCCAGCAGCTGCTTGCCTCTCAGCTTGCTTTCGATGCTGGAAGCGTCTCCACTGGGTTCGAGTCATGGGGTTCTTCCCCATTTAGTTTTCAGAAATGTGGCTTTTCTTCTCTAACTTGAACTCATGTCGGTAGTCAATAGCCGACTTCCCTTTTTTTGGTGCCCCATCAATTGGTGCACCCTTTCTCCCTTGGGGTTTAATCCAGGTCCCGTTAGGAGCTTTTACTGAGGGGATATAACTCCTAGGTTTAATATGAGAGTTTCCTATAGCTCTCCTTGGGTCCCTTGGTGTAGGGAACCTTTGATTGTATGGCTTGGTTCTGTTCTTTTCTAACTGTAGCCTTTGGAAATTTTAAGCAGATATTTTGTCAGTCAAAGCGCCACATCTAGGACACAAGCAAGCTTGTGAACCTTTATTCTTACAACAGTAAATGAAGTCTAGCAAATCTTCCTCAGGCCTTGGGTACATATCTGCTAGGCCGACATCAAGACTTTCTCCAGTGCCCTCTTCGACCATATTATCATCAGGAAATTCAATAATCTCCACCATGTTGATGCCAACTGGGTCGATAAACAAAGCTTCCTCTTGCCTAAGAGGATCAGTATCAATCTTCATCTTTCTTGCAGCAAACTTCAGCCTACCCTCTTGCAGCAACTTTTGCACGAGATCCCTGAAAAGGTAACATTGATAGGTTGTATGACCAAGATAATTATGAAATTTACAAAAACCTCTTTTCTGTCGTTGTTCTAATGGTGGTAATTTAGCACCCGGGGGTACTAAAATTTGACCGTCTTTAACCAGTAAATAAAAAATTTCTTCACACTTAGTGATATCAAACGTGTAAGTTTTTGCTGGGAATTTTGGATTATTTTCGAACGTATTCTTTCCTTTAGCGGGAAATAATAATTTACACTCATAGGCTGGCCCTGGCTTCATTTCAGCCAAGTCGACTTCTGCCTCTATTGGTAAGGTATAGTCGACCTCATAAATGGGATCTGTGTCATCATAATCTATGAAGGCTACTTTTCTTTTCTAGTCTTAGCCTTAGTATGTCTGACCTTTTCTAGTCGTAGACGCTCTAGATGTCACACTCTATCAGCTAACTGTGACATACTTTTCAAGAAGGTTGGATCTATTTTCCTTCCTAATGGAACAATCTAAACCTCCAGCAGCCATTTGAACAAGCTCATGTTCTGGCACTTGAGTAAAGCATCTTGCTTTTAATGACCTAAATCTTTTTAGATAATCATCAATGGTTTCAGAAAACCTTCTTTTAATGTTTGATAATTCGACCAAACTAATTTTCGAATGACCCTCATAAAACTGTTCATGGAAAAGTTTCTCCAACTTCGTCCATGAGTCGATCGAATTTGAGGGTAAAGTGGTAAACCACGTGAAAGCTGCCTTAGTAAGGGAAGAAGGAAAGTGCTTTACCCTTAAGTTTTCATTATTTGACATATCCCCAGATTCAGTTAAATATTTGGCAATATGTTCCACCGTCGACTCTCCAGATTCTCCCCTAAATTTCGTATACTTAGGGATTTTCCATCCTCTAGGGTTTTCAGTCTGTAAAATATATCCATACAAAGGGGAGGAATATGTTGGCCTCTAAAGCGCGACATTCATACCATTTCTAGCCATAATTCTTTCGATAATGGTGGTTAAATTATTTTCAACGGCTAAGTCCTCTTGTCGAATTTGATCAGCCTCTTGATGTTGATGTACTAATACCCTAGGTGGATCGACAATCAAATTCCTTGGTGGCACTAGAATTTCCCCCTGATGGACAGTTTCGTCCTGCATTTCCCCCATGTCTATTTGACCAGGGGAATCTAGTCGAACAGGTGGTGCCTGTCGAATAGGCGATGGGGGAGCACCTAAAAAATTACACAAACGCGTTAATTGGGCAATCACCTATCGATTTGTTTCAGCGGACTTCCTATTAGTCTCAGCCAACTCTTATACTATAGGATTAAATACATTACCCATTTGGTTAGTTAACATATTAACCAACTCGTGGTTGATATCATCCATTTGTTGCCTTAATACTGCTACTGAAGTATTAGTAAGAGGCGATACTAAAGTTTGAGAAGGCGCTACCCTATTTTGGTTGCCTCTATTATTTCCCCTAGCACAGATCCTTGTAAAGGAGAGTTCAAATTTTAAACATTATCTGACACCACTGTTGTATTCAATGTCGACTGATATCCTGGCATCATGGAGTACGGCATTCCATAAGCAGGATCTACATTACCAAAATGAGGCACATTAGGTATGGTAGTCGTAGTCATTACTGGTCTTGGGCTTCCCGGTGGATCCTAAGACATTTGTGCGGAAACTGCAGCAGTCGACCCTACTGGAGGAAATAGTGCTACTTGTGAAACTACTGGATCGGTAGTGATTAAAGTTCGTGACAGTATTTCGTCTACGTTTGGATTATCAAGAATTGTCATTCTTGATATCTGCTCCCTAGATAATGGTTTATTATACTCTTTGGTTAACTTCCCATTTCTAAGTTGCATTCACTTATAAATACTTAAGACCAATTCTTAGCACTGGGTCCCATCAGGTGTGCCAATTTGTTTACAGTGGAAAATGGTAAACAACCGCTGGTCCTCCCAGAGTCCTAAACTGAGGGTAACTTGTGAGATCAAACAGTTGATCTCAAGATGCGTGCTAAGAGTTTTTACTATCACACCTATTCCGTCGAAATATTAGCCAAGGGAAATGGTTTTCTTTTGACTGGGGAAACAAGTGTAATGGTTTTTCACACTATGATTTAATCGACTGACCGGTGACTCGTGACCGACAGAAGATATTCATGCAAAAGTGAGACTCACTAAACTAACTGACTGGTGACTCGTGATCAACAGATAGTTTCGAATTGTTTATGTGAAATAGAAGATAACGTATAGATCTTGCTCGACAGTAAAGATAAAATAGATAAAATACTCAAAAGATATAATTGAAAGATAAAGGATTTGCATTGAAATAAAAAATGGTGACTCACGTACATCAAGCAATCTTCACTCTTGATTTCCTGATGCTTGGAATGACATAGTTTGACAAGTGATTTGAGAGTACAAGTGAACACACACAAACTATACAAAATCTGTTTATTTATAGTGTTTACAATGTAACTACCTAGACAAAATCTACGGCTAATATTAACATCTTGAGGTAACTGCTTCACTAGATGTTTCCACCTATTTGGCGCTCAAACACATCATGGATTGCTGGTAAATGCTCATGATTTTGAAGTTCCACCTATTTGGTGCTTGAACACATCGTGGGTTACTGGTAACCACCCACGATTCCTCTAAGCCTCTTGAACGTAAACTGCTTCTGCCTTGCTTCAACACTTTCTTTCTGGCAAAGAATAACCAAACTTCCTCTAAGTCCAAGAAATCCTTTTTTTTGTCGACTAAAACTATTTTCGACCTAGTCCTTGTCTTTTACCCTTTGGTCGACTAAACCAATTTTAACTCCTGACATATGTTCTTTTATTTCTTCCTAGTCGACGTAGTTGAATTTCGAAAGTTTCAGTGTGACTCCTTTCAAGAATTAACTCTAACTTAATAAAACCATCTTTTCAAACACTGGCTCCTGTTTCCCAAAAAACCCTTATTTTGGAGGATGACTCTTAGCTTATGAGAGTGTCTTCATTTAGCACATGTACTTGAATACCTTAAGATTTTTCAAGGTAACAATGGGTTTCTGTTGTTCTCCTGTTTGAGGAAAACTCTGTGGGCGATAGAGTCTAGAAACTTCAGTTGTCCAAGGCCCTGTTGAAGAGTTATCTCTGGAGAGATGACAATTTATTATATTCTAGTTGAAGTCTAGGTTTCCCGTGATTTGTTGGGGATAAAATTAATTGTCATCTGAAAAAATGTATTAGAAAGAGCCTATGTAGGGCTGCTTCAAGATGAGCCCGTGTTAGGCTGTATGAGAAGAAACCTGTATAAGATTGCTTTGTCTGGTCATGTAGATAGCTTTCTTGTCTTACTTCAGGTGTTAATCTACAATCAGTCGTTCACATATAGTTGTCCTGTCTGGTTGCAGGTATTAATCTAGAATTTGAAAATTATCGGTCGTTGAGATAGTTGTCCTGGCTGGTTTCAAGTATTAATCTCTAACCCAAGGAATAAAGATAGTTTTCCCAACTGGTTTCAGGTGTTAATTTTCAATCTTCTTATGTAGATAGTTTTCCTGGATTGTTACAGGTATTAATCCACAGTCGGTCGTCCACAGATGATTATCCTGGCTTGTTACAGGTATTAATCTGGAACGTGAAAATTGTTGGTCGTTGAGATAGTTGTCCTGGCTGGTTTCAGGTATTAATCTCTAACATGAGAAAGAAAGATAGTTTTCCTGGATTATTACAGGTATTAATCTTCAATCTCTTAATGTAGATAGTTCTCCTGGCTTGTTATAGGTATTAATCCACAATTGATCGTCCACAGATAGTTCTCCTGGCTTGTTACATGTATTAATCTGGAACTTGTTTTGCTGGTCACATAGATAGTTTCCCCGTCTGGTTTCAGGCATTAATTCGTGGCCTGCTGTATTTGTTGGTAAACCCGTCTTGTTTCGGGAGTTTATACCACTTGTTCGTACAAATAGTTTCCCCGTCTGGTTTCAGGCATTAATCTTTGACCGGCAGTAAAAGTTAATAGTGTTTGTCTGCTAATTTAACCTGAAAAGTTAAAATCAGTTTCATGCGATGTCATGATGTATGAATTACATGATGCTCCAAAAATAAATGAGATTATGATATATATATATATATATATATATATATATATATATATATATATATATATATATATATATATATATATATATATATATATATATATATATATATATATATATATATATATATATATATATATATATATATATATATATATATATATATATATATATATATATATATATATATATATATATATATATATATATTTGTATGCACATGCCATGATGTATGAACATGTAATGCTGTTGCGCAGTATATTTGTCTGGGAATATAAATCCTTGACTGCTGCTGGTGAGTGGAGAAAGTGATTCTTCAATTTTTGTTGGGGATAGTGAATGGAGATAGTTTTGTTGGCGATTCCCTTTCTCTGCCGAGGATCTTCGACTTCTGTTTGAGAATGATTTTGCCAAGGGGAAGAGCTTTGTTGAAAGATTTCACCAATTCAGAAAAATAAACCCCGCCGGGGGATGAACTTCTGTAGCTAGAGAAATAAACTCTACTGGGGGTAAGGCTTTATAAATTACTTGAGATTTTTAAAACTCTGTCGCGGAAGGTGAACTCCATAAACTACTTGGGGATTTTGATGAAATCCTGTTGGGGAATCTTGAGAAGCTTGGCGACTTTACTGGGGGATTTTGGAGCGGTAATTGGAGATTTTTTTCTCTATCGGAGATGTGAGAACAACTGTCATCAATAGGCTACATGCTGAGAATATGGCAGTGACCTTGTAGTAGAATTCCCCTGCCTCTGTACCTATTGGAGAAGGTATCTCTCGAGGAAAACATCTGCAGGGATCTTATGGATGGCCATTAGATATTGTCCTGTTTCTTAAAGTCATTAGCAATTATCTTTTATTTTTATGCGTGTATTTGTAAAAAGTAATCATATTCAAATGCATATGTTCAAAAATAATCACTGGACATTTTCGCACACAAAATAGGAAAATAAAAACAGAACTTTGCAACTTTCAAAGAAATAGTTTGTATTAATTTGAAATAAGCGTTTTTGTACAAAGGGATAAACATCCTAGTAAGAGAATACCATCGTAAGAATGGAAATTATACAAAAGCAATATACAAAGAAAGACAACTATGTGAAATAATCCCATTTGGTTCCCATTCAGCTATTGCCTTTATGTCTTTGAGCATCTCATCACTTTCGCTGCTTGACCGAAGCTGATTGAATTGATTAGTACCACTTTGAGCTTGATAGTTGATACTGAAGATTGGCTGTAAGGTGATCCAACGGGACATAGTTATACGCTTTAAATCCCTAACTTTTGCCTGGACCGCCCTTCTGGGTTTCCAGTCCACCAGGATACCCTTTTTTGCCCAAACCGCCTTTTCAGGTTTTCGACTTGCCAGGTGTATAATTTTTTTTATGTATATCCCTAATTTTTGCCCGAACCCTTTTGGTTTGTCGGGATGCCCTAATTTTTTCCTAGGCCAATCGACCTAGCGAGTCTTTGTTTATGCGTAGATCTTTTAACTATGTTCGCGTTTACTGGGTGTGGAAGGTCGTCATCGTCCATAGTGGTTAGGATCATGGCTCCACCAGAGAATATGTTCTTGATTACAAATGGCCCTTCGTATGTGGGGGTCCATTTTCCCCTGGGATCACCTTGCGGAAATATGATTCGTTTGATTACCAATCACCAGCCTGATATACCTAACGTCTGACCTTCTTGTTAAAAGCTTTGATCATATGTTTTTGGTACATCTGACCATGACAAACTGCCGCGAGACTCTTCTCGTCAATCAGGTTTAACTGGTCAAGTCGAGTTTGGACCCATTCATCTTCATTCAGCCCTGCATCCTTCATGATTCTCAGAGAAGGGATCTGGACTTCAATGGACAGGACAACTTCCATACCGTATACCAAAGAGAATGTAGTTGCCCCTATTGATGTGTGCATTGTGGTGCGGTAACCATGAAGAGAAAATGGTAACATCTCATGCCAATCTTTATATGTCACCATCATCTTCTGTATGATTATCTTGATATTTTTGTTAACAGCTTCAACAGTGCCATTCATCTTCGGCCGGTAGGGAGAAGAGTTATGATGCTGAATCTTGAATTGCGTGCAAAGCTCGGTGATCATGGTGTAGTTGAGATTGGTACCATTATCTGTAATGATTCTTTCTGGGATACCGTACCGATAGATAAGGTTATGTCTAATGAATCGGACTATGACATTCTTGGTAACAGTAGCAAATGAAGCTGCTTCGACCCACTTTGTAAAGTAATCAATGGCAACCAGGATGAAGCGATGTCCATTAGAAGCCGTAGGTATGATTTCCCCAATCATATCGATGCCCTACATTATGAATGGCCAAGGAGAAGTCAAGACATTTAAAGGAACCAGAGGTACATGTATCTTATTAGCATAGATCTGGCATTTGTGACAAGTTCGCGAATGCTGATAACAGTCTACTTCCATAGTGGACCAGTAGTATCTTGCCCATGGGATCTTTTTAGCCATTGAATGTCCATTGGAATGAGTGCCAAAGGTACCTTCGTGTAAGTCAGCCATAATCCTTTCTGCCTCACTCTTGTCTACACACCAAAGTAAGGTAGAGTCATGGTTGCGCTTGTAGAGGATCCCGTTACTGAGGAAGAACTTGGCAGAGAATATTCTTAAGAACTTCTTGTCATTGAGTGAAGCTGCCTCAGGATACTCTTGGGCTTCAAGATATCTTTTGACTTCATGGTACAAAGGCTTGTCCACTACTTCTTCATTACCAATCTCGTGATAGTATGCTGGTTCATCCATCCTCTCAATGGTGATCTGAGGAGCTTCATTATCCCACCTGACCTTGAACATGGATGACATGGTGGCTAGCGCGTCCACTAGTTGATTTTCCTCTCGTAGGAAATGCTCAAATGTAATTTCTTCAAAGTATGGGATTAATGTCAACACATGCTCTTTGTACGGGATGAGATTAGGATGCTTCGTGTCCCATTCTCCTTTGATCTGGCTGATTACCAAAGCCGAGTCTCCAAACACACTTAAGAACTTAATCCTTAAATTGATTGCAGCTTTGAGACCCATGATACATGCTTCATACTCAGCCATATTATTGGTACAGTTGAAACATAACCTAGCCGTGAAAGGAGTATGACATCCTTCCAGAGATATGATCATAGCGCTGATACCATTGTCAAGAGCGTTGGAAGCTCCGTCAAAAACCATAGTCCATCGGGATCCTTTTTCAGGTCCTTCATCCGGTCCAGGTTCTTCACAATCAGTTACTAACATGATTTTCTCATTCGGGAACTCAAAATTCATGGATTGGTAGTCATCCATAGCCTGATGAGCCAAATGATCAGCTAGTACACTTCCCTTAATTACTTTATGGGTTATATACTGAATGTCATATTCAGTCAGGATCATTTGCCATCTTGCTATTCTTTTGGAGAGAGCGGGCTTCTCTAAGATATACTTGATACTTTATGACCAAGCATAACTTTCTCATACTTTATGAGAAATGACCATCCAAAGCTCAATTTTAATAGGATGCAATTTACTACAATCCATCTTCATACCCCAAGATCATAAAATTCACTCACAAGAAGTTATGAATTTGGACATTATAGGTCATTTTTGAACGTCAACAAAAACACCTTTTTTGTCAAAGCTTATAACTTGAGCATGGAATATCAAAATGAGATGAGACTAAAAGGGTTTGTTATAGGACATCTCAAGCTTTCTAAAAAGTCCAATAACACTTCCAAAAGTTAAAAATTGAAGAAGTTACGCATTGTTGAATTTGGACTTTTTTGCAAAATTGCCAAAAGTCAACTATCCCCAAAACTTCAAATTTTGCCAAATGGGCCCATTCTTTTTCACTTGATTTGAGTTTTCATAGTTGCCCACGTGCTCTAACTCCATCCATGTGTCCACATCATATTTTTATTATTTAATTTGATTTTTATTTGAATTAATTTATTTTTAATCAAATAAAATCATATAAAATCTAAAGCTTTGATAACACGTGATCTTTTGGCTATTTCAGGCTCCACATACAACAATTATCATCAGCAAATTCGTATCAAATCAAATCATGTGCAAAAAGATTGGAATTAGGCAAATTTGGAAGGTTTTAATGGTAGAATCAAATTCAATTCATGGGCATTGATATGGAGAGATTTGAACCAAGTTTGTAGACCTAATGCAAAGCACAATACATAAGCAAGCTGAAGGACACGAAATAAGGGTTGGAAATTTTTGGAAGAGGCAGAACAAGAACTGAAAAAATCACAAAAAAGCTTGAGGTCAAAATCCAGGTTAGAGGCAGTTTCAGGAGGCGAGACGTATCCCAATCGATTCCTGGCCATTCACACAAGCCATCCTAACCAAAACTAAGCATTTTCAGACTCCCTAACGCACTGTAAGTCGCACGCTATTTACCCCTGTTCTTGGTTTCGATTTGAATTATCCTGGCACCTATTGAACAAACTAATGGCATATTCATGATCACAAGAACATTTTCAAACTTTTTGCATCATTTAACTTCATTCATATGACCTGTTTTGCAAAACGCCATGGCTAAGGTTTTGTTTTTGTTTTTAGGGACTTTTGTTTCAGGTAAAATTGAGGAACATGATGGACATGGTTGTGTCCAGGAGGTTGAGGCGAGCACAACCATGCCCTTGGAAGTCATTTTTATAGCCTGAGGGAGATTTTTGGACCAACCTGCGTTCTTTGCTGCAAATGAAAATCCGCGGGTAATTTTTACAGGGGGTTTGAGGACAGGGACGATGAGGTGTCCTCTGTCCATTGGCTATTTCAAATCTTGGAGCTTTTTTTTATTATTTTCTGACCAATTGATTTTGTTTTATTATATTATTATTCCTTTGCATTATTATAACAAACCAAGCAGCGTGGCTCAGTGGTAACTTTGGCAATGCATCTTCCTTCAGGACCTGGGTTCGAATCCCAGGTCCCTAACTTTCTCAATAATTTTGGTTTTCAGGTATTCCAGTGTACACGCTCATCTGCAGTCCACCATACTCCTTCATGATCCAAGTGCCAGATGGCCAAGGAGCCAAATCTGGTGGTCCACGTTGAACGTCCACCATAGGCCAGGTCAATGCATGCATATTGGATCAAAGAAAGTCCAAAAGGCCAGCATTTTTGGGCCTACAGAATTGCTCCTCACACCCCTAAAACAGGCCCAACACTCCTCTCTCTTTATTTATTTTGTCTTGATTAATTATTTTATTTTATTTAATTAACTTTCTAACCAATCACAAAATTATTTTTTTTATCAGATAAAATCATAAAATACCTTTTTTCATCCAATCAAATTTTAACTTTTATTTTTTATTAATAAACGCTAATTAATTAATTTAGGTTTTAATTCTAGAATAACTTTAACCATTTTTGTAAATAATTAAAATGAATTAGATTTAATTAGGTTTTTAACTACTAATTTAATTAATTTTATTTTCTTTCCTAAAATAACAAGAAAACCAAAATATGTCATAATTTATTTTTTTCCCATTAATTAATTTATTTTATAATTAATTTAGTAATTAATTTAGGAATTAATTTCTTTTTCTCAAATAAAAAAACCAAAAAAAGACATTTTCTTTAACCAAAAGGGTC
Source organism: Vicia faba (assembly GCA_948472305.1). Taxonomy (NCBI): domain Eukaryota; kingdom Viridiplantae; phylum Streptophyta; class Magnoliopsida; order Fabales; family Fabaceae; genus Vicia; species Vicia faba. The sequence goes on from OX451741.1 coordinate 224,598,063, forward strand.
AAAACCCTAAAATTCGCACTCAATTTAATTTCCCGCGCGCTTTATTTATTTTTACCCAATCATGTACCTGCTTCCGGATTATAATAGTTAAATAGGACATTTAACTATTTTTATCGCTTTACTTTATTTTTCAAAGGGTTTGTCTTTGGCGATGTAAATACCCGACGCCTTGTAATTTAAATTCCGCATTTTATTTCGGCAAATTATAACTATTAGATGTTTGATAATAGGGTTTGCATGACAAGATTGAATGTTAATCTTAAAATCAAATTAGACCACCTTTAACATGTACAAAGATAAAAATAACTGAAAACGACACACTCGCACATGCGCACTCCTAGGGTACATCCCACTTGGTTGCCTTAGTACACGGTCATTGAGTATAGGTTGTTTTAGAGGTCGTCCTCTTGTCTAAAAGATCATAGTTGCCTCGAAATGGTTGCCTCGGATATTATTGCCTCAAACAAATGATATAAGATATTAGGGTTACCGCTAAAGCGTCCTAACATTTCTTTAGTGACAGTATGTCCCTATTCGAATTGACCCTTAAACTCCAACAACGGTGCTACCTACTCATTAATAGTGGGCTAGCACTGTCTAAAGAAAAATAGCATAGAACGATTCCTTTTTCGAGTAGGTAGATTAACTCTTAGATACTTGCTCATTCAAAAAACAAAACCTTTTTCACACTTACACTTTTACAAACAAAGTTTTCAAAAACACTTCATACACTCTTGAGGACAGAAGCAAGAGTTAAATTGAAGTTTCAAAACAAAAACTTTTTCAAACCCACAAGCACAAAGAAAAAAATTTTGAAAAAATTTGAGCAAGTACCTAAGAGCCCGTGGATAACCACAGATTGAAAGGGTGCTAATACCTTCCCTTTCTATAATCTACCCCCCGTACTCAGAAACATCTCAAAAAAGGAATTTTTCTGTGCTTTTTTCCTTTCCTTGTTGGATAAAATAAAAGTCGGTGGCGACTCTTGCTTACCGCGACATTTTGCAAACAAAAAATGCAAAACGCAAACCAACATTAAAAAAAAATAGTCAGTTCTTCCCACCGTATCACAGAACTGGCGACTCTGTTGGGGAAACTTATAAGTGGGGTGTACCTTAGGAATAGTTCATAATGTTTTCAATTGCTTGACTTGTATGATTTATCTTTGTGGGCTTGAATTGGAGTTACTATAGATCCTAACCCGGATCTGGGGGATACCCTTTAGGTAAGTAGCAATAAACTGTGAGGGAATTGTACGGCGTAGACCGATACGGTTGAAGCAGTAGCTACGTTGGTATGGCACTTTAGTTTGTACCGATATCCCTTATGGCGTAACGAGGAGAATATGGGTCTTCTAAGGGGTCATTAAGCACCAACTGACCTTAGCACCTATAATTGACCAACTTGGCCATAGAAAAGTAGCAGTATGCTACACTCATTGAGACCAAACTCTCGCGATGATTCTGGATGCAAGAAAAGGTTGCTAAACTGGAATTATGACCGATCGAGGGTGGTCAGTGATATTGAGATCCTCTAGAACCCGGTTACTATTTCTAGGACAGGTTTGAACCAACTGAACTGAAAGAGGGTAGTACCTAAGCTCCTTGCCAGCCTGAAATCTAAGGGCTATCTGTGTGACTTGTTTGCCCTTACCATGTTTGCTATTTGTGGATACTTGTGGTGTGTTTTCTATCATGACATCATGACATCATGACATTGCATGCATATTGCATTGGACTAACCCATTTCAAAGACAGAGGGGATTCATCTTTGTTCTGTTTTGTAGGTCATGGCACCCATGCGTAGAAACACTATTCGGATAAACTTTGTCCAGATTCCCACTCAGATTAAGGAATTGGTTGCAAAGGTTTCAGATACTTCCTCCTTTATCAGAAGACATGGTCACCTCCTGGGTTTGGTCACTTCCAAATTGGACGAACAGATGATGAGTGTCTTAGTCCAGTTCTTTGATCCACTGTACCATTGCTTTACTTTTCCGGACTACCAGTTGGTCCCTACCTTGGAAGAGTTCTCTGATCTGCTTGGCATCTCCATTCTAGAGCAGACCTCGTTCATAAGTTGGGAGAAAATCCTTAGGCCGGAAGAGATTGCTTCAGCCCTCCATCTGACAAAGGCTGAGGTAATGTCTAATTGGGAAACTCGTAGTGGAACAAAGGGCTTCTTGACTAAATTCTTGGTTGGTAAGGCTAATCAGTTCTGGGACAGTCTAGACTTCCAGGCATTTGAAGACATTCTGGCTCTTCTCATATATGGTTTGGTGTTATTTCCTAACTCAGATTCCTTCGTCGACGTGAACGCAGTGAAGATTTTTATGTCCGATAATCCTGTGCCCACTCTCTTGGGTGACATTTTGCACTCTCTTTATGCCCGTACTGCTCGAAAACGGGGAACCCTTATGTGTTATGCACCATTGCTGGCGAGGTGGTTTATTTCTCACCTCCCCAAATCAGTTTTGAAGAACAAGGAAGGCAGGGGTTGGGCCTACAGGATTATATTCCTCTCTCACATGGACATCATTTGGATTATTAAGGGCATGGAAGATGTGGCTATTATTGATCGCTATGGGGAATACCCCAATGTCCCACTTCTAGGAATCAATGGAGGGATCACTTATAATCCGTGCTTGGCCTTACGTCAGTTTGGGCGAGCTAGGAGGGAAGGACCTCATGAGTTGCTGATGCCGAGCATTGTCTTTGACTTCCAAGGGGATAGTAATGAGCAACGCTGCAGGTTCATACGAGCTTGGGATAGAGTACACAGGTATGATCCGCACGAGCTAGGTGTGAAGACTTCTCTTCCGATGGATCCATATCTCCGATGGGTTCGAATCCATGCCCAAAAGCTGGGAATGCCGTACAAAGTCGTCTTGCCTATAATTGTTGAGGTTGCTGATAAAGAAGGGGTTCCTCCTACCATCCCACATCCATACATGCCTACTGACATTGGGGCATTAAAGAGATCTTGGATGCAGCTAAGGGAAGAGCGGGATACTTACAGAGAAAAGTATCACGAGCAAGAGCAGAAGATTCAAAAGTTGATAAGGCAATTGGAGAATGAGAAGATCCTCAACGACTATGTCCGCACCGATGGGAAACGACCATGGGAGCGCTGATTGTCTTTTGATTATTTCTAGTTTTGATTTACATTTCAGTTTTTCTTTCTTGTAACGCCTTAAAGGCATTTGTTGAACAATTGAATTCAAAGTTATCTAATAAAAGTGTGTTTCATTTTGGTTTACGAATTTGAATCCCTAAAGTCTTTGAAATCATATCATACACATTTCATTCCCATGCACTTCATCACAGGGAACCTCCTCAGAATCCCCACATAGCCTCCCCAAGGTACAATCCTGATGCTAGGTGTGCATACCACTCCAACAGCCTGGGGCATAATACTGACGACTGTTGGAAGTTGAAATACAAAATTCAAGACCTAATTGATGAAGGAGCATTGGAATTCACGCAAGATGGTCAGGCTGAGTTCTTCTACCATCCCTCCAAGGCTCACCATTTGAAGTGACAAGTTCCGACAAGAGAGGGCTTTTTGTTCATTAGAATTTTCAATTTGTAATTTTCTTTTGATTGTTCGAATATTTATTCATGTCAAACTTTGTTACTTTATCAATGCATTGCATATGTCTGTTTTGAATCAATCCATTCGTATTCACTATTTCAAAAAATGTGTTCTTATTTCCTTTTGTGATGTTCAACTTTCGATTAAAACTTTAAGCCTTAGAGCGAGGATGACGAAAATGATATCAAATCTCTACAGTATGCTTTTGAATAGACCCCGTTGACGATAAATAGGCGTTGTTTCAAATCCTATACCGTGGAGTTATAAGGAAGATAATCCCTAGTCAACCCCTTTGAGCCAAAGAAGTTGGAGTTTTTCTTTTCACACAAATTAAAACCCTTAATCACAACCTGGGGCAGGGTAGTTTTCTCAGTTAATCCAGGTGCACAATGAATGGAATCAAAGACGTTCCCCCAAACTAAAAGACGGTGATGGTTCCCTATAATCGTCAGGACATGCAGTCGTTATCCCTCCAAATAAAAATTAAGTCAAAACCTATGAAAGGGACTTAAGAAAAAAACTGGGGCATCCCGCTGACTGTAATCACAAGAAAGAAACAGTTCAGGCAAAAAGACATGGATAATGAAATCAAAAAGAAAGAGGTCCTACAAACTCTCAACAAAATGACTGCCTGTTCAAAATAATCTGTCAGTATCCGAACCATCACTGGAATATCAGAGTAAAGACTCAAAATGGGGTCTAAATGCACAATTAGCTGAGTTTAGGATCGAAGAACATCACGAAGAACGAGTGGGTACAAATAAAATCTGAGCCTTTATCCTTTGTTTCTTGAACCGTGAACCAGACCACGTTATAACCCTTAAAAGTCCTAGTTGAGGCATGGGTTAGTTTGAAAGCATACTGTTACAAAGGGTATCCTGACTCCTGTAGGGCTTGCTGTAAATCCTGAGTTGACATCACATTTTACAAAAATTCGCTTGGTTTCTTGAAAACTGCATTTTCAAAGAACTTCAAAACAGACATAAGCTTTGCATTTTTAAAATAACATTGTTTGCATATGACTATTTGTTCAACAGCAGAGAAATTCGAACGATGAATATCTAGTGAACAAAAACCTTTTCAATAAAAAGGGTCACCTCAAGTGGAAAAAACACTTCCAACCAAGGGGCACGGCATGAGCATTGTCTATCATCTGGGGAAGTCAAGTCAAGATTCAAGGAGTCTCTCAAAGATGCCAAATAGCCAGGGGAAGATCTCCATCTGAATCACTTGGGGCATTGGACATGAATTCCAACAACGAACTTGCATGATCAAACAAACATCTTCTGGCATCGTGGCAACACAACACTACTGACAGTGACAACTCCCTACACCTTGAGAGCGTGGACATAGTCAGAAAATACTGCGCATGAACAAAGACCCGCTAGGTTGACTGGCCTAGGCAAAAATAAGGGCTTCCCGGCGAACCAAAAGGGTTCGGGAAAAAATTAGGGATAAAAAATGAAAAAAATCTGTACACCCGGCAAGTCGAAAACCTGAAAAGGCGGCTTGGGCAAGAAAGGGTATCCCGGTGGACTGAAAATCTGAAAAGACAGTCCAGGCAAAAGTTAAGGATTAAAGCGTACGACTATGTCCCGTCATCTCGTCACTTGCCTACCAGAAGAAGATTTGCCATTTCAATCGGCAATTACCAAGCACCTCATAGGTTGGAATAATACTCAATCCACAAGGCCTCCACAGGCACCTTCTCCCGCAGATACAGGGGCAAAAAAGTCTCGATGCAAAGTCATTGTCATATCCTCAGCCCGCGTCCCGGTAACATCTATACTCCCCACAGAGTAAGAAAAGGATAGTGGTGTTAATTCTCCCCAGTTGAGGCTCGCAACCACGAATGGGTCGGTAACATTCTCCCCAAGCAGAGTTTATCTACCATCAGCATTGAAAAGTCTTATCATCCCCGGCGGAGTAAAACATATCCTCAGTGGAGTTTGAAAATTCTCCCCAGCGCAGTCTGAAAAAAAGCTTCCCCAGTGAAGTGTGGAGAATTGTCCCCAGTAGAGCCTAAAGTTATCCCCAGTTAAGTCGCAACTGGAAGATCATCCCCAGCGGAGTTCTTTCCTTTCACAAACAGAAACTCAATGCCCAACAGGATTCAGTATCGCCAACAACAGTAATTCATCCCCAGCTGAATTTATCAGCGGAATCCTCAACAGAGCATTGTCTTCCCCACAGAGCAACTTCCCCGTCAGTTTATTCCCAAGCGGATTTATCCTCTCCTGCGGGTTTATTCTCACAATCATCTTCGTTCGCCATCCCCAGCGGAAACGAGGAATTTAACTCTTTTCTCCAGCAGCTATTCGGGATTTATTTTCCCCAGCTAAAAACATTACATTTCCATACATCATGACACATGCATATACGCATCATACAACACAATCTCATTTATTTTGAGAACATCATTGCCTGATACATATCATGCATTATATACAGCTAACCTTTACCTTTCAGGAAGGATGCGATTATATTCTCAGCTATGAAGCTTTTATCTCAGTCGAAGTACTGACTGGTTCTTAAATCTCAACCTAATTATCCTCAGTTGAATTACAGATAAGGTTCTAAATCTCGACAAAGTTCCTCCGTCGAATTACAGACGAGTTCCTAAATCTCAGCAGAGTTTTCTCAGTTGAATTATGGGCGAGTTCTTAAAACTCGATGAAGATGTTTCCCTCAGTCGAAGTACTGACCGGTTCTTAAATCTCAACTGAATTATCCTACGTTGAATTACAGATAAGGTTCTAAATCTCAACAAAGTTCCTCCGTTGAATTACAGACGAGTTCCTAAATCTCAACAGAGTTTTCTCAGTTGAATTACGGGCGAGTTCTTAAATCTCGATGAAGATGTTTCCCTCAGTCGAAGTACTGACCGGTCCTTAAATCACAACCAAATTATCCTCAGTTGAATTACAGATAAGGTTCTAAATCTCGACAAAGTTCCTCCGTCGAATTACAGACGAGTTCATAAATCTCAGCAGAGTTTTCTCAGTTGAATTATGGGCGAGTTCTTAAATCTCGATGAAGATGTTTCCCTCAGTCGAAGTACTGACCGGTTCTTAAATCTCAACCGAATTATCCTCAGTTGAATTACAGATAAGGTTCTAAATCTCTACAAAGTTCCTCCGTCGAATTACAGACGAGTTCCTAAATCTCAGCAGAGTTTTCTCAGTTGAATTACGGGCGAGTTCTTAAATCTCGATGACGATGTTTCCCTCAGTCAAAGTACTGACCGGTTCTTAAATCTCAACCGAATTATCCTTAGTTAAATTACAAATAAGGTTCTAAATCTCGACAAATTTCCTCCGTCGAATTACAGACGAGTTCCTAAATCTCAACAGAGTTTTCTCAGTTGAATTACGGGCGAGTTCTTAAATCTCGATGAAGATGTTCCCTCAGTCGAAGTACTGACCGGTTCTTAAATCTCAACCGAATTATCCTCAGTTGAATTACAGATAAGGTTCTAAATCTCTACAAAGTTCCTCCGTCGAATTACAGACGAGTTCCTAAATCTCAGTAGAGTTTTCTCAGTTGAATTACGTGCGAGTTCTTAAATCTCGATGAAGATGTTTCCCTCAGTCGAAGTACTGACCAGTTCTTAAATCTCAACCGAATTATCCTCAGTTGAATTACAGATAAGGTTCTAAATCTCGACAAAGTTCCTCCATCGAATTGCTAACAGTTCTTAAATCTCAACAGAATTATCCTCGGTTGAATTACAGACAAGTCCTAAATCTTGATGAAGATGTTTCCCCTCAGTCAAAGTACTGACCGGTTCTTAAATCTCAACCGAATTATCCTCAGTTGAATTACAGATAAGGTCCTAAATCTCGACAAAGTTCCTCCGTCGAATTACAGACGAGTTCCTAAATCTCAGCAGAGTTTTCTCAGTTGAATTACGGGCGAGTTCTTAAATCTCGATGAAGATGTTTCCCTCAATCGAAGTACTGACCGGTTCTTAAATCTCAACCTAATTATCCTTAGTTGAATTACAGATAAGGTTCTAAATCTCGACAAAGTTCCTCCGTCGAATTACAGACGAGTTCCTAAATCTCAGCAGAGTTTTCTCAGTTGAATTACGGGCGAGTTCTTAAATCTCGATGAAGATGTTTCCCTCAGTCGAAGTACTTACCGGTTCTTAAATCTCAACCGAATTATCCTTAGTTAAATTACAAATAAGGTTCTAAATCTCGACAAAGTTCCTCCGTCGAATTATAGACGAGTTCCTAAATCTCAACAGAGTTTTCTTAGTTGAATTACGGGCGAGTTCTTAAATCTCGATGAAGATGTTTCCCTCAGTCGAAGTACTGACCGGTTCTTAAATCTCAACCGAATTATCCTCAGTTGAATTACAGATAAGGTTCTAAATCTCGACAAAGTTCCTCCGTCGAATTACAGACGAGTTCCTAAATATCAGCAGAGTTTTCTCAGTTGAATTAAGGGTGAGTTTTTAAATCTCGATGAAGATGTTTCCCTCAGTCGAAGTACTGACCGGTTCTTAAATCTCAACCGAATTATCCTCAGTTGAATTACAGATAAGGTTCTAAATCTCGACAAAGTTCCTCCATCGAATTACTAACAGTTCTTAAATCTCAACAGAATTATCCTCGGTTGAATTACATACAAGTCCTAAATCTCGATGAAGATGTTTCCCCTCAGTCGAAGTACTGACCGGTTCTTAAATCTCAATCGAATTATCCTCAGTTGAATTACAGATAAGGTTCTAAATCTCGACAAAGTTCCTCCGTCGAATTACTGACAGTTCTTAAATCTCAACAGAATTATCCTCAGTTGAATTACAGACAAGTCCTAAATCTCGATGAAGATGTTTCCCTCAGTCGAAGTACTGACCGGTTCTTAAATCTCAACTGAATTATCCTCAGTTGAATTACAAATAAGGTTCTAAATCTCGACAAAGTTCCTCCGTCGAATTACTGACAGTTCTTAAATCTCAACAGAATTATCTTCGGTTGAATTACAGACAAGTCCAAAATCTCGATGAAGATGTTTCCCCTCAGTCGAAGTACTGACCGATTCTTAAATCTCAACCGAATTATCCTCAGTTGAATTACAGATAAGGTTCTAAATCTCGACAAAGTTCCTCCGTCGAATTACAGACGAGTTCCTAAATCTCAGCAGAGTTTTCTCAGTTGAATTACGGGCGAGTTCTTAAATCTCGATGACGATGTTTCCCTCAGTCGAAGTACTGACCGGTTCTTAAATCTCAACCGAATTATCCTTAGTTATATTACAAATAAGGTTCTAAATCTCGACAAATTTCCTCCGTCGAATTACAGACGAGTTCCTAAATCTCAACAGAGTTTTCTCAGTTGAATTACGGGAGAGTTCTTAAATCTCGATGAAGATGTTCCCTCAGTCGAAGTACTGACCGGTTCTTAAATCTCAACCGAATTATCCTCAGTTGAATTACAGATAAGGTTCTAAATCTCTACAAAGTTCCTCCGTCGAATTACAGACGAGTTCCTAAATCTCAGCAGAGTTTTCTCAGTTGAATTACGTGCGAGTTCTTAAATCTCGATGAAGATGTTTCCCTCAGTCGAAGTACTGACCAGTTCTTAAATCTCAACCGAATTATCCTCAGTTGAATTACAGATAAGGTTCTAAATCTCGACAAAGTTCCTCCATTGAATTGCTAACAGTTCTTAAATCTCAACAGAATTATCCTCGGTTGAATTACACACAAGTCCTAAATCTTGACGAAGATGTTTCCCCTAAGTCGAAGTACTGACCGGTTCTTAAATCTCAACCGAATTATCCTCAGTTGAATTACAGATAAGGTTCTAAATCTCGACAAAGTTCCTCCGTCGAATTACAGACGAGTTCCTAAATCTCAACAGAGTTTTCTCAGTTGAATTACGGGCGAGTTCTTAAATCTCGATGAAGATGTTCCCTCAGTCGAAGTACTGACCGGTTCTTAAATCTCAACCGAATTATCCTCAGTTGAATTACAGATAAGGTTCTAAATCTCTACAAAGTTCCTCCGTCGAATTACAGACGAGTTCCTAAATCTCAGCAGAGTTTTCTCAGTTGAATTACGTGTGAGTTCTTAAATCTCGATGAAGATGTTTCCCTCAGTCGAAGTACTGACCAGTTCTTAAATCTCAACCGAATTATCCTCAGTTGAATTACAGATAAGGTTCTAAATCTCGACAAAGTTCCTCCATCGAATTGCTAACAGTTCTTAAATCTCAACAGAATTATCCTCGGTTGAATTACAGACAAGTCCTAAATCTTGATGAAGATGTTTCCCCTCAGTCAAAGTACTGACCGGTTCTTAAATCTCAACCGAATTATCCTCAGTTGAATTACAGATAAGGTCCTAAATCTCGACAAAGTTCCTCCGTCGAATTACAGACGAGTTCCTAAATCTCAGCAGAGTTTTCTCAGTTGAATTACGGGCGAGTTCTTAAATCTCGATGAAGATGTTTCCCTCAATCGAAGTACTGACCGGTTCTTAAATCTCAACCTAATTATCCTTAGTTGAATTACAGATAAGGTTCTAAATCTCGACAAAGTTCCTCCGTCGAATTACAGACGAGTTCCTAAATCTCAGCAGAGTTTTCTCAGTTGAATTACGGGCGAGTTCTTAAATCTCGATGAAGATGTTTCCCTCAGTCGAAGTACTTACCGGTTCTTAAATCTCAACCGAATTATCCTTAGTTAAATTACAAATAAGGTTCTAAATCTCGACAAAGTTCCTCCGTCGAATTATAGATGAGTTCCTAAATCTCAACAGAGTTTTCTTAGTTGAATTACGGGCGAGTTCTTAAATCTCGATGAAGATGTTTCCCTCAGTCGAAGTACTGACCGGTTCTTAAATCTCAACCGAATTATCCTCAGTTGAATTACAGATAAGGTTCTAAATCTCGACAAAGTTCCTCCGTCGAATTACAGACGAGTTCCTAAATATCAGCAGAGTTTTCTCAGTTGAATTAAGGGTGAGTTTTTAAATCTCGATGAAGATGTTTCCCTCAGTCGAAGTACTGACCGGTTCTTAAATCTCAACCGAATTATCCTCAGTTGAATTACAGATAAGGTTCTAAATCTCGACAAAGTTCCTCCATCGAATTACTAACAGTTCTTAAATCTCAACAGAATTATCCTCGGTTGAATTACAGACAAGTCCTAAATCTCGATGAAGATGTTTCCCCTCAGTCGAAGTACTGACCGGTTCTTAAATCTCAATCGAATTATCCTCAGTTGAATTACAGATAAGGTTCTAAATCTCGACAAAGTTCCTCCGTCGAATTACTGACAGTTCTTAAATCTCAACAGAATTATCCTCAGTTGAATTACAGACAAGTCCTAAATCTCGATGAAGATGTTTCCCTCAGTCGAAGTACTGACCGGTTCTTAAAGCTCAACCGAATTATCCTCAGTTGAATTACAAATAAGGTTCTAAATCTCGACAAAGTTCCTCCGTCGAATTACTGACAGTTCTTAAATCTCAACAGAATTATCCTCGGTTGAATTACAGACAAGTCCAAAATCTCGATGAAGATGTTTCCCCTCAGTCGAAGTACTGACCGATTCTTAAATCTCAACCGAATTATCCTCAGTTGAATTACAGATAAGGTTCTAAATCTCGACAAAGTTCCTCCGTCGAATTACAGACGAGTTCCTAAATCTCAGCAGGGTTTTCTCAGTTGAATTACGGGCGAGTTCTTAAATCTCGATGACGATGTTTCCCTCAGTCGAAGTACTGACCGATTCTTAAATCTCAACCGAATTATCCTTAGTTATATTACAAATAAGGTTCTAAATCTCGACAAATTTCCTCCGTCGAATTACAGACGAGTTCCTAAATCTCAACAGAGTTTTCTCAGTTGAATTACGGGAGAGTTCTTAAATCTCGATGAAGATGTTCCCTCAGTCGAAGTACTGACCGGTTCTTAAATCTCAACCGAATTATCCTCAGTTGAATTACAGATAAGGTTCTAAATCTCTACAAAGTTCCTCCGTCGAATTACAGACGAGTTCCTAAATCTCAGCAGAGTTTTCTCAGTTGAATTACGTGCGAGTTCTTAAATCTCGATGAAGATGTTTCCCTCAGTCGAAGTACTGACCAGTTCTTAAATCTCAACCGAATTATCCTCAGTTGAATTACAGATAAGGTTCTAAATCTCGACAAAGTTCCTCCATCGAATTGCTAACAGTTCTTAAATCTCAACAGAATTATCCTCGGTTGAATTACACACAAGTCCTAAATCTTGACGAAGATGTTTCCCCTCAGTCGAAGTACTGACCGGTTCTTAAATCTCAACCGAATTATCCTCAGTTGAATTACAGATAAGGTTCTAAATCTCGACAAAGTTCCTCCGTCGAATTACAGACGAGTTCCTAAATCTCAGCAGAGTTTTCTTAGTTGAATTACGGGCGGGTTCTTAAATCTCGATGACGATGTTTCCCTCAGTCGAAGTACTGACCGGTTCTTAAATCTCAACCGAATTATCCTTAGTTAAATTACAAATAAGGTTCTAAATCTCGACAAAGTTCCTCCGTCGAATTATAGACGAGTTCCTAAATCTCAACAGAGTTTTCTTAGTTGAATTACGGGCGAGTTCTTAAATCTCGATGAAGATGTTTCCCTCAGTCGAAGTACTGACCGGTTCTTAAATCTCAACCGAATTATCCTCAGTTGAATTATAGATAAGGTTCTAAATCTCGACAAAGTTCCTCCGTCGAATTACAGACGAGTTCCTAAATCTCAGCAGAGTTTTCTCAGTTGAATTACGGGTGAGTTTTTAAATCTCGATGAAGATGTTTCCCTCAGTCGAAGTACTGACCGGTTCTTAAATCTCAACCGAATTATCCTCAGTTGAATTACAGATAAGGTTCTAAATCTCGACAAAGTTCCTCCATCGAATTACTAACAGTTCTTAAATCTCAACAGAATTATCCTCGGTTGAATTACAGACAAGTCCTAAATCTCAATGAAGATGTTTCCCCTCAGTCGAAGTACTGACCGGTTCTTAAATCTCAATCGAATTATCCTCAGTTGAATTACAGATAAGGTCCTAAATCTCGACAAAGTTCCTCCGTCGAATTACTGACAGTTCTTAAATCTCAATAGAATTATCCTCGGTTGAATTACAAACAAGTCCTAAATCTCGATGAAGATGTTTCCCTCAGTCGAAGTACTGACCGGTTCTTAAATCTCAACCGAATTATCCTCAGTTGAATTACAAATAAGGTTCTAAATCTCGACAAAGTTCCTCCGTCGAATTACTGACAGTTCTTAAATCTCAACAGAATTATCCTCGGTTGAATTACAGACAAGTCCAAAATCTCGATGAAGATGTTTCCCCTCAGTCGAAGTACTGACCGATTCTTAAATCTCAACCGAATTATCCTCAGTTGAATTACAGATAAGGTTCTAAATCTCGACAAAGTTCCTCCGTCGAATTACAGACAGTTCCTAAATCTCAGCAGAGTTTTCTCAGTTGAATTATGGGCAAGTCCTTAAATCTCGATGAAGAGGTTTTCCCCCAGTTGAATTACTGGCCGGTTCTTAAATCTCAACCGAATTATCCTCAGTTGAGTTACATATAAGGTCCTAAATCTCAATAAAGATCAGACTTCCCTAGCGGAATCTTCCACAACAACAGGTGTGATCGGTGGAAATAGAACTGACTGTTTTGGAATGCTGGTTCGCGTTTAGCAAAATGTCGCGGTAAGCAAGAGTCGCCACCGTCTTTTATTTTCTCCAACAAGGAAAGGACAAAAGCACAGCAAAATTCCTTTTCGAGATGTTTCTCGGGTTCGGGAGGTAGATTATAGAAAGGGAAGGTGTTAGCACCCTTTCTATCTGTGGTTATGCACGGGCTCTTAGGTACTTGCTCACTATGTTTTCAAAAGTTTTGCTTTTCTTGTATTTGTGGGTTTTGAAAAAGTTTTGTTTGAAAACTTCGATTTAACTCTTGTATCTGTCCTCAAGAGTGTATGAAGTGTTGTTTGAAAACTTTGTTTGAAAAAGTGTAAGTGCGAAAAAGTTGTTTTGTTTTGAAAGAGCAAGTACCTGAGAACCTCTACCTACTCAAAAGGAATTAAGCTGTGTAAATGTCCTTTAGACAATACTACCCCACTATTGAGAAGTAGGTAGCATCGTCGTTGGAGTTTTTGGGTCAATTCAATTATGGGACATGTGGTCACTAAAGCAATGGTAGGACGCCTTAGCGGTAACCCTAATGTCTTAGATCATTTTTTATCGAGGCAACCGTTTCGAGGCAACTTTGATCTTTAGACAGGAGGGCGACCTCTAAAACACCCTATACTCAATGACCACGTCGAGGCAACCAAGTGAGGCGTACCCTAGGAGTGGCATGTGCGAGTGTGTCAAGTTTCAGTTATGTTATCTTTGTACAGGTTATGGTGAGCTACGATTGATTTTATTTTAAGAGAGATCTTGCCATGCATAGCCTAGTTAGCATACATCTAGCAGTTAATAATTGCGGGAAATAAAACTAAGCTATTACAAGGCGTCGGGTATTTACATCGCCAAAAACAAACCCTTGAAAAAGTAAATTGCGGGAAATTAAATGAAAGCGATAAAAAGTCCTAATTAAAGCTATTACATCCTTGGAGCAATTACAATTATATGAAATAAAAATATGAATAAAATCACACGCGCGAGAAAAATTGAATCAGAGAGTTTTTAGGATTTTGACCCTTTGTTAGGAGAGAAAGAGATTTCTTTGTTATTTTTGTGTATTTAATTAAACCTAAACTAATTAAATAATTAAATAAAAAGGATATTTTTTGGTTTTTTAGAAAATAAAAATAAAAATGATTAAAAGTTATTAAAAACCCTAAATCTATATTAATTTTATTTATTGTCAAAATATTATTATTATGCCTGATTAAAACTAAACAAATTAATTATTTATTTATTTACAAAAATAAACTAATTAAATTTAATAAATAAAAATATTATATTTTTTAGTTTTCTGATTTTATTATGAAAATATTAATTTGTTAGTAATATAAATAATAATTATAAAAAATAATTAAATGAAAGAAATAAAAAAAAGAAAGGAAAAGAAATAAACTTGTGAAGGGGGGTGTTGGGCCCAATTCTGTGGTGTGTTTTGCAACTTCCAGGCCCACTAACGCTCCATCCTGTTTGACTTTCTGATTTGTCCACACGTGTGTTGACTGAAGACTATGGTGAGAACTCAGCTTTGGCCACTGGATCTAGGTGTGGAGACATCTGGCACCCTGAAATTTGAGGTGTATGGTGGACTACCTTTGGAAATCTGCATGTGAACATATGAAGAAAAATGGAATAAATGTTTTGGGGGACCTGGGCTTCGAACCCAGGTCCCAATGGCTTTTCCATCCACCTGCTTGCCAACTAAACCAGCGCGTTTATTCATTATGAGAATAACAAATAAACATAATATATGAAAATCAATTAATATGCTGAAAAAACAGAAAAACGCGCTATGATTTCAAACTGGCCAATCAGATGCCAACACGCCCTCGTCTTCAACCTTTTGTCCTGCATAATTAGAATCAAATAGCGGGGGTTTTTAACCTCCACTACTTCGTGCAAGGAAAAATAGCGATTAGGCACACAACAATCATAAATGTTTCGCGAGGTGTGTGTTCCAACCGTCTTGGCCTCACGAATTCAACCATGTATCTCATTTGTCCCAATTTTCCTGATTTAGAAAGCCCTAATTTAAAGCTTGAAAACCCTAGAAATTCAGTCATGGCATATCTTGATTCAGGGCACTACAGTTCAATTCAACCATTCCATTAGCTTTGTATGATCTCTAGCAATGCAAATCAGTCACAAAAACATGTTAAATGCGCATGAATTAAGAGATACAATTCTGAATAAGAAGTGCAAACCGTGGGACTGTATGTCGTGATTCCTTGAGCTTTGATGCTTGAATTTGATTGCAAATCAATCCTGGTACCTCCTACAATGTATTTGGATGAACAAAACGCCTTGAATTGGCCTAGAATGCAAGAACAGGTTTTGAGTTTTCTTGGAATTTCTTGAATTTGATATGGCCGTTTCTGCAGCTTTTTCACCCGTGTATTAGGGTATGGTTGGCTTGCTTATGTATAAGAGAATCAAATTAGGTCAAGAGTTGGGCCAATATCCATGTGCATTGATGATTGAATCCTTGATTGATAAATTAAATATTCTTGATTTTTCATGATTGAACAAGTTGCCAAAATTGGATTTTTTTGTATCTTTTTGATTGTGCACGAATTGGTCAGCATATTTGGTTCACAAATTGATTTAAAAATCAAATCTTCTATTTTCTTATAATTTAAATTAATTAAATGAATTAATATGTATTAAAAATCCATTTAATTAATAAATTTAAGAAAATAAATCCAATTTATCTTGGTGGGTCGTGCATAGGTCAGGGGTGAAGTTTCAAGAAGAGATTTGAGGCCCATTAGCAAAAAGAAGGTGTTTTGAGCAAAGTTGACTTTTGTAAATTCATGAAAATTTTCCAACTTCTCCAATGCATAACTTGCTCAATTTTGATCATATGACCATGTTCTTGGACATTTTGGAAATCCCTTGAAGTCCTCTAACCAATGCCTTTAGTCCCATATCATTTGGATTTACCAATCTCAAGTTATGGCCTTTGACTCAAATTGTACTTTTGTTGACTTTTGAAATTGACCTATAATGTAAAAATTGGTAACTTCTTGTGAGTGCATTTCTTGATCTTGGAGTGTGAAGATGGATTGTATGAAATTGCATCCTCTTCAAAATGAGCTTTGGATGGAATTTTTCTGACAAAACATGAAAGAGTTATGCCCTTGTCAAAGTACAGTTGACTTTTCTACAATTCAAAAATAGCAACTTTTGCACCTTGATGATTTTTGAGCTATTCTTGTGGAATCATGATCAAGACTTGATCAAATGATGATTGTGAACTCAAAATAATATGTTGACCAAGAATTCTGACTTTTGACTGCAAAATGACCATTTTGCCCTTGCAGTTGACTGTAGATCAAATGGAGCTTTTGACTGTGCAAATTGGCACTATGAGTCTTGAAACTTGGCATGTAGGTGCTTGAGAATGTATATAGGCCTATGAGACTTGATTGAACCATTGAAAACCCCAAATTCCTTGAAAGAACCAAAACCCTAATTTCAGCTGTCTTAGGAGGTGATTTGACTGTACAATCCTCGAGCCATTTTGAGCAATTTGAGGATCATTCTTGACAAATCTTGAGGAATATGGGAGGAAAAATTTTGGGGTACAACAGTTTCCCCTGTTCAATCTTCTTAAACCTGAGGATGTAGATTGGCTTGCGTGCCTTTCGTGATCCGAAGGTGGAAGATGATTGAACACTAAAGTGCCCAGAAATTTGCACTCGCATGGTGTAGTATTAGCAATGTGATGTCGGGAATGGGCTTACAGATGCCATTTGGAGATTGTCGATGGAAGGATGGGCTTATGGATGCCATCTGGAGATTGTTGGTAGGTAGTTTTGTCTTCGTTGACGGGTTGTCTTCATTGACGGGTTGTCTTCATTGACGGGTTGTCTTCATTGACGGGTTGCCTTCATTGACGGGTTTGTCTCAGAAAAACCTTTAGGAATCGATTTAACTGGTTTTGTCTCCTTTGACTGACTTGGCTTCAGAAAAATCTTTAGGAATCGATTTAACTGGTTTTGTCTCCATTGACTGGCTTCAGAAAAATCTTTAGGAATCGATTTAACTGGTTTTGTCTCCATTGATTGGCTTCAGAAAAATCTTTAGGAATCAATTTAACTGGTCTTTTTCTCCATTGACTGGCTTTAGAAAAATCTTTAGGAATCGATTTAACTGGTCTTGTCTCCATTGACTGGCTTCAGAAAAATCTTTAGGAATCGATTTAACTAGTCTTGTCTCCATTGATTGGCTTCAGAAAAATATTTAGGAATCAATTTAACTGGTTTTGTCTCCATTGACTGACTTCATAAAAATCTTTAGGAATCGATTTAACTGGTCTTGTCTCCATTGACTGGCTGGCCTCAGAAAAATCTTTAGGAATCAATTTTTAACTGATTTTGTCTCCATTGACTGGCTTTGCCTCAGAAAAATCTTTAGGAATCGATTTAACTGATTTTGTCTCCATTGACATAATTTGAGAATTTAACTGCATCTTTCCTGAAAAGTAAAGGTCAGTCATATGCAATGCATGATATGGATCGAGCAATGACGTTCTCAACATAAATGAGATCGTATGATATGATGCGTATACGCATGTATCGTGATGTATGAAAATGTGATGTTTTAGCTGGGGAAAATAAATCCCGGATAGCTGCTGGAGAATGATGTTGAATTCTTTGCTTCCACTGGGGATGATGAACGAAGATGATAAACTTGCAAGAGAGGATGACTCCTTAGGGGAATAAACTGGTGAAGAGATTACTCTGCAGGGAATTGCTCTGTGGGGAGGAGATGCTTTGCTGAGATTTTAACGATAACTCCGCTGGGGATTCCGTTGATAAGCTCTATTGGGGATTTTGATGATGAAATCTGTTGGGGATAGAAAGAACTTCGCTGGGGATGGTCTTTCCGTTGCAACTTGCTGAGGATAACCCAGTTAGACTCTTGTGGGGCTAACCTCTGAATTTGGCTGAGGAGATGCACTTGTACTCTGTAGGGGACAAGCTTCCAGAATCTACTGAGTAAGATGATTCAACTCCGGCGGGGAAGCTTTTTTAGACTGCGCTGGGAAATGGCTCCACTGGGGGTATCTTGTATTCCGCCGAGGAACATTCTTATATTTCGTTGAGGAATATTAAGACTGCCGGGGATGCTCTTTACGCTTACTGGGGAATATCTTTATACTCCGCTGGGGAATATTAAGACCTACTGGGGATACCCAACTATTTTTAGGGCTGACGGTAGACTAACTCTGCTTGGGGGAGAGTATTGTTGATTCGTCCATGATTGCGAGTCTCAGTGGGGAGAGCTACCATTACTGTCTTACTCTGCGGGGAGTGAAGGTATCTTGGTCATACTATTCAACTGAATCTACCTTGTACCTGGAGGACATAGCAGCTTGTACAGTTCGGACAATTCTTATTGCCCCAGTTTCTGCGGGAGAAGGTGGCCTATGAGGTGCTTGATAACTGCCGATTGACAAATCTTCTTCTGGTAGGCCAGTGACGAGATGACAGGACATAGTCGTACGCTTTGATCCCTAATTTTTGCCTGGACCGCCCTTTCGGGTTTTCAGTCCATCGGGATACCCTTTTTTGCCCAAGCCGCCTTTTCAGGTTTTCGACTTGCCGGGTGTACAGATTTTTTATTATTTTCATCCCTTATTTTTGCCCGAACCCTTTTGGTTCACCGGGAAGCCCTTATTTTTGCCTAGGTCAGTCAACCTAGCGGGTCTCTTAATTATGCGTAGTACTTTTTTTTTACTATGTCCACGTTCTCAGAGTGTAGGGAGTTGTCACTATCAGTAGTGTTGTGTTGCCATACTACCAGAAGATGTTTGATCGTGCAAGATTCGTCGCTGGAATTCATGTCCCACGCCCCAAGTGGCTCAGGCGGAGATTTTCCCCTGGCTATTTGGCATCTTGAGAGATTCCTTGAATCTTGACTTGACTGCCCCAGATGATGGACAATGCTCATGTCGTGCCCCTTGATTGGAAATGTTTTTCCATTTGATTTGATCCTTTTTGTTGAGAAGGTTTTTGTTCACTAGATATTCGTCGTGCGAATTTCTCTGCTGTTTGAACAAATAGCCATATGCAAACAATGTTATTTTAAGAATGCAAAGCTTATGTCTGTCTTGAAGTTTTTTGAAAATGCAGTTTTCAATAAAACAAGTGAATTTTTGTAAAATGTGATGTCAACTCAAGATTTTACAGCAAGCCCTATAGGAGTCAGGATACCTTTTGTAACAGTATGCTTTCGAATTAACCCATGCTTCAGCTAGGACTTTTAAGGGTTATAACGTGGCCTGGTTCACGGTTTAAGAAACAAAGGATAAAGGCTCAAATTTTATTTGTACCCACCCGTTCATCGTGATGTTCTTCAATCCTAAACTCAGCTAATCGTGCATTAGATCTTGTTTGAATCTTCACTCTGATATACCAGTGATGGTTCGGATACTGACAATTTATTTTGAACAGGCAGTCATTTTGTTGAGAGTTTGTAGGATCTTTTTATTTTTGATTTTATTATCCCTGTCTTTTTGCCTGAACTATTTCTTTTGTGATTACAGTCAGCGGGATGCCCCAGTTTTTGTAAGTCTCCTTCATAGGTTTTGACTTATCGGTCTTTTTATTTTGAGAGACAATGACTGCCTGTCCTTACGATTATACGGAACCATCACCGTCTTTTGTCTCGGAAGGACTTCTTTGATGCCATTCATTGTGCACCTGGATCAACTGAGAAAACTACCCTGCCCCGGGTTGTGATTAAGGGTTTTAATTTGTGAAAAGAAAAACGCCAACTTCTTTGGCTCAAAGGGGTTAACTAGGGATTATCTTCCTTATAACTCCACTGTTTAGGATTTGAAATAATGCCTGTACATCGTCAGCAGGGTCTATTCAAAAGCATACTGTAAAGATCGTGGTATCGTTTTCGTCATCCTCCCTCTAAAGGCTTAGAATTTTTTAATCGAGAGTTTGAACATCACAAAAAATGAAAGTAATTCGAATATAGTGAATACGAATGGATTGATTCAAAACAGACATATGCAATGCATTGATAAAGTAACAAAGTTTGACATGACTAAATGTTTGAACAATCAAAAGAGAATTACAAATTGAAAATTCCAATGAACAAAAATTCTTCTCGTCTCAGGACTTGTCACTTCAAATGGTGAACCTTGGAGGGATGGTAGAAGAACTCAGCCTGACCATCTTGTGCGAATTCTAGTGCTCCTTCATCAATCAGGTTTTGGATTTTGTACCTCAACTTCCAACAGTCGTCAGTATCATGCCCCGGGCTGTTAGAATGGTATGCACACCTTGCATCAGGATTATAGTTGGGTGAAGATGTCTTAGGATTCGGGTGAGGTCCTACCAACGTCACTAGATTCAAATTCAACAGGTGTTGCAAAGCTTGGGACAGCGACATGTTGAGCTTGGTAAACGGCCTCGGAGTAACCCGTTGCTTATGGCAAGGTTGTTGTTGGACCTGTGAGGTAGTAGCAACTTGGAGAGGTCCATTCTTCATCAAACCAAACCTTTGACTTCTCGGAAGTTGATTAATGACTTGATCCTTAGCCTTGACTATTTGCTTCATACTGTTGTATCTGTCTTGATGAAGCTGGTTGATCATGGTTCTCAACTCTTCTTGCTCCCGAGCTAAGCCTTGGATAAGAGCCATATGCCCCAGCATCTGGGTTCTCATTGCATCTACCTCAGCTTGCATATGTTTAAGCCGTTCGTCCTTATTGTCTTCAGGACTTTTCTTGACCAAATTCCCCATGAGGAGTGTTCTCAACTCTTCCTGCCCCTTGGATAGGTTTAGGAAGATTTCCCTGAACTGAGTCTCTTGAGTATGGAGATCTTGGTTGTCTTGTTGGAGAGCCATTGCTGAAATAAACATCGAGAACACGAGAGACCTGTAAAGGGTGACATGTTATGCAATGATATGTATGTATGCAATGTTTTCAAGGATCTCGCGGGGTAAACAGGAAACTGTTAGAATCTGAATCTGGTAGCTCGATTGAAGGAACTTCATGTTGAGAGAGTCCTTCTTCAAGAGTCAGGCTCACCATATCGAGTGGGTCATAGCCCCTGACTCAAGTTATCGTGCTTGGATTTCTGGACAACCTTGGCTAGAGGAAAATAAATCCCCTTTGCCCCTTGCTAGACATTTGGTTCATCATGACCTGCATCACAAACCCTTGAGATCCTTGAAATGGTTAAGGAAATGCTATGGTATGATGTTATGATGTGTATGCTATGCGTTTAAGCAAAAGTGTGAGGTGATGTAAGTAAGCCCTGCTATAAATCCAACTGTTGGATAAGGACTGTAAACAAAACCTGCAAGGAACTTATGCTGTCAGATAACAAGAATGTGCAAGTAGTTCAAGTTTGAAGGCACACAAGTCACACATATAGCCTTAAGTTTAGGCTGGCATGGAGTTTAGGTATTACCCTCTTTCAGTTTCAGTTGGTTCAAAACTTGTCCTATAAATAGTAACCGGGTTCTAGAGGATCTCAATATCACTGACTACCCTCAATCGGTCATAATCCCAGTTTGGCAACCTTTTCTTGCAGCCGGAACCATCGCGAGAGTTTAGTCTCAATGAATGTAGCATACTGCTACTGTTCTATGGCCAAGTTGGTCAATTTAAGGTTCTAAGGTCAGTTGGTGCTTAATGACTCCTCAGAAGACCCATATTCTCCTCGTTCCAACACAAGGGATATCGATACAGACCAAGGTGTCACACCAACGTAGCTACTGCTTCACCCGTGTCGGTCTACGCCGGACAGATCCCTCACAGTTTATTGCTACTTACCTAAAAAAAAGGGTACCCCAGATTCGGGTTAGGATCTATAAAACTCCGATACAAGCCCACAAAATTTAAAGCATACAAAGCATACAATTGAAAACATAATGATCTAATCCTAAGGTACACCTCACTTATTAGTCCCCAGCAGAGTCGCCAGTTCTGTGATCGGTGGAAATAGAACTGACTGTTTTGGAATGCTGGTTCGCGTTTGTGTTTCGCAAAATGTCGCGGTAAGCAAGAGTCGCCACCGTCTTTTATTTTCTCCAACAAGGAAAGGACAAAAGCACAGCAAAATTCCTTTTCGAGATGTTTCTCGGGTTCGGGAGGTAGATTATAGAAAGGGAAGGTGTTAGCACCCTTTCTATCTGTGGTTATCCACGGGCTCTTAGGTACTTGCTCACTATGTTTTCAAAAGTTTTTCTTTTCTTGTATTTGTGGGTTTTGAAAAAGTTTTGTTTGAAAACTTCGATTTAACTCTTGTATCTGTCCTCAAGAGTGTATGAAGTGTTGTTTGAAAACTTTGTTCGAAAAAGTGTAAGTGCAAAAAAGTTGTTTTGTTTTGAAAGAGCAAGTACCTGAGAACCTCTACCTACTCAAAAGGAATTAAGCTGTGTAAATGTCCTTTAGACAGTACTATCCCACTATTGAGAAGTAGGTAGCACCGTCGTTGGAGTTTTCGGGTCAATTCAATTATGGGACATGTGGTCACTAAAGCAATGGTAGGACGCCTTAGCGGTAACCCTAATGTCTTAGATCATTTTTTATCAAGGAAACCGTTTCGAGGCAACTTTGATCTTTAGACAGGAGGGCGACCTCTAAAACACCCTATACTCAATGACCACGTCGAGGCAACCAAGTGAGGCGTACCCTAGGAGTGGCATGTGCGAGTGTGTCAAGTTTCAGTTATGTTATCTTTGTATAGGTTATGGTGAGCTACGGTTGATTTTATTTTAAGAGAGATCTTGCCATGCATAGCCTAGTTAGCATACATCTAGCAGTTAATAATTGCGGGAAATAAAACTAAGCTATTACAAGGCGTCGGGTATTTACATCGCCAAAAACAAACCCTTGAAAAAGTAAATTGCGGGAAATTAAATGAAAGCGATAAAAAGTCCTAATTAAAGCTATTACATCCTCGGAGCAATTACAATTATATGGAATAAAAATATAAATAAAATCACACGCGCGAGAAAAATTGAATCAGAGAGTTTTTAGGGTTTTGACCCTTTGTTAGGAGAGAAAGAGATTTCTTTGTTATTTTTGTGTATTTAATTAAACCTAAACTAATTAAATAATTAAATAAAAAGGATATTTTTTGGTTTTTTAGAATATAAAAATAAAAATGATTAAAAGTTATTAAAAACCCTAAATCTATATTAATTTTATTTATTGTGAAAATATTATTATTATGCCTAATTAAAACTAAACAAATTAATTATTTATTTATTTACAAAAATAAACTAATTAAATTTAATAAATAAAAATATTATATTTTTTAGTTTTCTGATTTTATTATGAAAATATTAATTTGTTAGTAATATAAATAATAATTATAAAAAATAATTAAATGAAAGAAATAAAAAAAAAGAAAGGAAAAGAAATAAACTTGTGAAGGGGGGTGTTGGGCCCAATTCTGTGGTGTGTTTTGCAACTTCCAGGCCCACTAACGCTCCAGCCTGTTTGACTTTCTGATTTGTCCACACACATGTTGACTGAAGACTATGGTGAGGACTCAGCTTTGGCCACTGGATCTAGGTGTGGAGACATCTGGCGCCCTGAAATTTGAGGTGTATGGTGGACTACCTTTGGAAATCTACATGTGAACATATGAAGAAAAATGGAATAAATGTTTTGGGGGACCTGGGGTTCGAACCCAGGTCCCAATGGCTTTTCCATCCACCTGCTTGCCAACTCAACCAGCGCGTTTATTCATTATGAGAATAACAAATAAACATAATATATGAAAATCAATTAATATGCTGAAAAAATAGAAAAACGCGCTATGATTTCTAACTGGCCAATCAGATGCCAACACGCCCTCGTCTTCAACCTTTTGTCCTGCATAATTAGAATCAAATAGAGGGGGTTTTTAACCTCCACTACTTCCTGCAAGGAAAAATAGCGATTAGGCACACAACAATCATAAATGTTTCGCGAGGTGTGTGTTCCAACCGTCTTGGCCTCACGAATTCAACCATGTATCTCATTTGTCCCAATTTTTCCTGGTTTAGAAAGCCCTAATTTAAAGCTTGAAAACCCTAGAAATTCAGTCATGGCATATCTCGATTCAGGGCACTACAGTTCAATTCAACCATTCCATTAGCTTTGTATGATCTCTAGCAATGCAAATCAGTCACAAAAACATGTTAAATGCGCATGAATTAAGAGATACAATTCTGAATAAGAAGTGCAAATCGTGGGACTGTATGTCGTGATTCCTTGAGCTTTGATGCTTGAATTTGATTGCAAATCAATCCTGGTACCTCCTACAATGTATTTGGATGAACAAAACGCCTTGAATTGGCATAGAATGCAAGAACAGGTTTTGAGTTTTCTTGGAATTTCTTGAATTTGATATGGCCGCTTCTGCAGCTTTTTCACCCGTGTATTAGGGTATGGTTGGCTTGCTTATGTATAAGAGAATCAAATTAGGTCAAGAGCTGGGCCAATATCCATGTGCATTGATGATTGAATCCTTGATTGATAAATCAAATATTCTTGATTTTTCATGATTGAACAAGTTGCCAAAATTGGATTTTTTTGTATCTTTTTGATTGTGCACGAATTGGTCAGCATATTTGGTTCACAAATTGATTTAAAAATCAAATCTTCTATTTTCTTATAATTTAAATTAATTAAATGAATTAATATGTATTAAAAATCCATTTAATTAATAAATTTAAGAAAAATAAATCCAATTTATCTTGGTGGGTCGTGCATAGGTCAGGGGTGAAGTTTCAAGAAGAGATTTGAGGCCCATTAGCAAAAAGAAGGTGTTTTGAGCAAAGTTGACTTTTGCAAATTCATGAAAATTTCCCAACTTCTCCAATGCACAACTTGCTCAATTTTGATCATATGACCATGTTCTTGGACATTTTGGAAAGCCCTTGAAGTCCTCTAACCAATTCCTTTGGTCCCATGTCATTTGGATTTACCAATCTCAAGTTATGGCCTTTGACTCAAAGTGTACTTTTTTTGACTTTTGAAATTGACCTATAATGTAAAAATTGGTAACTTCTTGTGAGTGCATTTCTTGATCTTGGAGTGTGAATATGGATTGTAGGAAATTGCATCCTCTTCAAAATGAGCTTTGGATGGAATTTTTCTGACAAACTATGAAAGAGTTATGCCCTTGTCAAAGTACAGTTGACTTTTCTACTGTCCAAAAATAGTTACTTTTGCACCTTGATGATTTTTGAGCTATTCTTGAGGAATCATGATCAAGACTTGATCAAATGATGATTGTGAACTCAAAATAAGATGTTGACCACGAATTCTGACTTTTGACTGCAAAATGACCATTTTGCCCTTGCAGTTGACTGTAGATCAAATGGAGATTTTGACTGTGCAAATTGGCACTATGAGTCTTGAAACTTGGCATGTAGGTGCTTGAGAATGTATATAGGCCTATGAGACTTGATTGAACCATTGAAAACCCCAAATTCCTTGAAAGAACCAAAACCCTAATTTCAGCTGTCTTAGGAGGTGATTTGATTGTACAACCCTCGAGCCATTTTGAGCAATTTGAGGATCATTCTTGACAAATCTTGAGGAATATGGGAGGGAAAATGTTGGGGTACAACAACAGGTATACAAGCTCTCGCTAAGGAATCTCTTATGCGATCGAAACTCCTCCAAATGGCATCTGTAAGCCCATTCTCGACATCACAAGGCTGATACCACTTCACGCGAGTGCAAATTTCTGGGCACTTTAGTGTTCAATCATCTTCCACCGTCGGATCACGAAAGGCACGAAAGCCAATCTACATCCTCAGGTTTAAGAAGATTGAACAGGGGAAGATGTTGTACCCCAAAATTTTCCCTCCCATATTTCTCAAGACATTGCAAGAAAAATCTCCAAGTGGCTCAAGGTAGCTCAAGAGTTGGTCAGACAAGTTATCTCCTAAGGCAGTCTACCCCAAATTAGGGTTTTGCATTGCATCAAGATCCTTGAGTCCAAATGACCTCAAGTGCTTCCCAATGTCCTAATATGCTCTCAAGATCATCCATGTCAAATTTCAAGCCTTACAGAGGAAGTTTGCTCAGTCAATTGCTCAAAGGGTCCAAAAATCGACTGTGCTAGGGCAAAACTCAACTTTGACCTACAAACAGTCAAACTTCAAGATTTTTTGCCAACATTCTCATTTTGAAGGATATTTCATCATTTGATCAAGGGTTGATCATGATTCATCAAGGATTGCTCAAAATTCATCAAGATTCAAAAGTTGCTAAATTAGAGTTTTGCAGGAAATGTCAACTCAATTTTGACCAAGCATAACTTTCTCATAATTTATGAGAAATGACCCATCCAAATATCATTTTGAGGAGGGTGCAATTTCCTACAATCCATCTTCATACCCCAAGATCAAAAAATGCACTCACAAGAAGTTATGAATTTGGACATTATAGGTCATTTTTGAAAGTCAACAAAAACACCTTTTTTGTCAAAGCTTATAACTTGAGAATGGAATATAAAAATGATATGAGACAAAAAGGGTTGGTTATAGGACATCTCAAGCTTTCTAAAAAGTCCAAGAACACTTCCAAAAGTTCAAAATTGAAGAAGTTATGCATTGTTGAATTTGGACTTTTTTGCAAAATTGCCAAAAGTCAACTATCCCCAAAACTTCAAATTTTGCCAAATGGGCCCATTCTTTTTCACTTGATTTGAGTTTGCATAGTTTCCCACGTTCTCTAACTCCAGCCATGTGTCCACATCACATTTTTATTATTTAATTTGATTTTTATTTGAATTAATTTATTTTTAATCAAATAAAATCATATAAAATCTAAAGCTTTGATAACACACGATCTTTTGGCTATTTCAGGCTCCACATACATCAATTATCATCATCAAATTCGTATCAAATCAAATCATGTGCAAAAAGATTGGAATTAGGCAAATTTGGAAGGTTTTAATGGTAGAATCAAATCCAATTCATGGGCATTGATATGGAGAGATTTGAACCAAGTTTGTAGACCTAATGCAAAGCACAATACATAAGCAAGCTGAAGGACACGAAATAAGGGTTGGAAATTGTTGGAAGAGGCAGAACAAGAACTAAAAAAATCACAAAAAAGCTTGAGGTCGAAATCCAGGTTAGAGGCAGTTTCAGGAGGCGAGACGTATCCCAATCGATTCCTGGCCATTCACACAAGCCATCCCAACCAAAACCAAGCATTTTCAGACTCCCTAATGCACTGTAAGTCGCACGCTATTCACCCATGTTCTTGGTTTCGATTTGAATTATCCTGGCACCTATTGAACAAACTAATGGCATATTCATGATCACAAGAACATTTTCAAACTTTTTGCATCATTTAATTTCATTCATATGACCTGTTTTGCAAAACGCCATGGCTAGGGTTTTTTTTTATTTTTAGGGACTTTTGTTTCAGGTAAAATTGAGGAACATGATGGACATGGTTGTGTCCAGGAGGTTGAGGCGGGCACAACCATGCCCTTGGAAGTCATTTTTATGGCATGAGGGATATTTTTGGACCAACCTGCGTTCTTTGCTGCGGATGAAAATCCGCAGGTAATTTTTACAGGGGGTTTGAGGACAGGGATGATGAGGTGTCCTCCATCCATTGGCTATTTCAAATCTTGGCGCTTTTTTTAAAATTATTTTCTGACCAATTGATTTTGTTTTATTATATTATTATTCCTTTGCATTATTATAACAAACCAAGCAGCGTGGCTCAGTGGTAACTTTGTCAATGCATCTTCCTTCAGGACCTGGGTTCGAATCCCAGGTCCCCCACTTTCTCAATAATTTTGGTTTTCAGGTATTCCAGTGTACACGCCCATCTGCAGTCCACCATACTTCTTCATGATCCAAGTGCCATATGGCCAAGGAGCCAGATCTGGTGGTCCACGTTGAAAGTCCACCATAGGCCAGGTCAATGCATGCATATTGGATCAAAGAAAGTCCAAAAGGCCAGCATTTTTGGGCCTACAGAATTGCTCCTCACACCCCTAAAACAGGCCCAACACTCCTCTCTCTTTATTTATTTTGTCTTGATTAATTATTTTATTTTATTCAATTAACTTTCTAACCAATCACAAATTTTTTTTATCAGATAAAATCATAAAATACCTTTTTTCATCCAATCAAATTTTAACTTTTATTTTTTATTAATAAACACTAATTAATTAATTTAGGTTTTAATTCTAGAATAACTTTAACCATTTTTGTAAATAATTAAAATGAATTAGATTTAATTAGGTTTTTAACTACTAATTTAATTAATTTTATTTTCTTTCCTAAAATAACAAGAAAACCAAAATATGTCATAATTTATTTTTTCCCATTAATTAATTTATTTTATAATTAATTTAGTAATTAATTTAGGAATTAATTTCTTTTTCTCAAATAAAAAAAAAACCAAAAGAAGACATTTTCTTTAACCCAAAGGGTCAAAACCCTAAAATTCGCACTCAATTTAATTTCCCGCGCGCTTTATTTATTTTTACTCAATAATGTACCTGCTTCCAGATTGTAATAGTTAAATAGGACATTTAATTATTTTTATCGCTTTACTTTATTTTTCAAATGGTTTGTCTTTGGCGATGTAAATACCCGACGCCTTGTAATTTAAATTCCGCATTTTTTTCCCGCAAATTATAACTGTTAGATGTTTGATAATAGGGTTTGCATGACAAGACTGAATGTTAATCTTAAAATCAAATTAGATCACCTTTAACATGTACAAAGATAAAAATAACTGAAAACGACACACTCGCACATGCGCACTCCTAGGGTACATCCCACTTGGTTGCCTTAGTACACGGTCATTGAGTATAGGTCATTTTAGAGGTCATCCTCTTGTCTAAAAGATCATAATTGCCTCGAAATGGTTGCCTCGGATATTGTTGCCTCAAACAAATGATCTAAGACATTAGGGTTACCGCTAAAGCGTCCTAACGTTGCTTTAGTGACCGTATGTCCCTATTCGAATTGACCCTTAAACTCCAACGACGGTGCTACCTACTCATTAATAGTGGGCTAGCATTGTCTAAATAAAAATAGCATAGAACGATTCCTTTTTCGAGTAGGTAGATTAACTCTTAGATACTTTCTCATTCAAAAAACAAAACCTTTTTCACACTTACACTTTTACAAACAAAGTTTTCAAAAACACTTCATACACTCTTGAGGACAAAAGCAAGAGTTAAATTGAAGTTTCAAAACAAAAACTTTTTCAAACCCACAAGCATAAATAAAACAATTTTGAAAACATTTGAGCAAGTACCTAAGAGCCCGTGGATAACCACTGATAGAAAGGGTGCTAATACCTTCCCTTTCTATAATCTACCCCCCGTACTCAGAAACATCTCGAAAAAGGAATTTTCTGTGCTTTCTTCCTTTCCTTGTTGGATAAAATAAAAGTCGGTGGTGACTCTTGCTTACCGCGACATTTTGCGAACAAAAAATGCAAAATGCAAACCAGCATTAAAAAAAACAGTCAGTTCTTCCCACCGTATCACAGGATGCAACATGAAATGTGGAAACAAAAGAGCAATCCCACCAGGAAAATAAATCACTGGTAAACCACAAGAAAAGAATCATAGAGGAGGAAAACAAGCATCGACGTTCACTGCCGATGTACTACCAACGCTCATTGAAGGTAGAAAGAGAAAATATATCATATCACCGCCGTTCACTGACGATGAACTATCAACATTCACTGAAGATAACAAAAAGATAACAAACACTGACGTTCACTGCTGATGTACTACCAACGATCACTGAAGGTAGAAAGAGAAAATATATCATATCACCACCGTTCACTGATGATGAACTATCAACATTCACTGAAGATATCAAAAAGATAACAAACACCAACGTTCACTGCCGATGTACTACCAACATTCACTGAAGGTAGAAAGAGAAAATATATCATATCACCGCCGTTCACTAACGATGAACTATCAACGTTCACTGAAGATAGCAAAAAGATAACAAACACCGACGTTCACTGCTGATGTACTACCAACATTCACTGAAGGTAGAAAGAGAAAATATATCATATCACCGCCGTTCACTGACGATGAACTATCAACGTTCACCGAAGATAGCAAAAAGATAACAAACACCGACGTTCACTGTCGATGTACTACCAATGTTCACTGAAGGTAGAAAGAGAAAATATATCATATCACTGCCGTTCACTAATGATGAAATATCAATGTTCACTGAAGATAGCAAAAAGATAACAAACACTGACATTCACTTCCGATGTACTACCAACGCTCATTGAAGGTAGAAAGAGAAAATATATCATATCACTGCCGTTCACTGATGATGAACTATCAACGTTCACTGAAGATAGAAAAAAGATAACAAACACTGACATTCACTGCCGATGTACTACCAACGTCCACTGAAGGTAGAAATAGAAAATATATCAAGTATCCCCAAGATTTTGGTGTTTTGTCAAGAACAGGCCTCAACTTCTTCTTTAAACAAGGAAATTTGCCTGGAAAGGGTAATACGTAATCTGTCTCAAATAAAGAGACTTCCACTTATCGCCAAGGGAATTTGCAAAGAGAAATGACTTTCTAGGGATGGAAATATGATTTCTTAGGGAAGTGCCATGACATTCCTGCTGAGGGGATAAAGTCTTCCTGTGCAAAATAAATGCACAAACCAAAACTCAAAGTTTTCAGAAAACCACAAATCCAATTCGGAAATAAACTGGAGCAAGACGGCCAATGCAGATACATCCTTTGAGAAATAAACTCAAGAGGGAAAACCAAATCCAACTAAGCAAAGAGCGCTGCAGGAAAGTTCAGAATATTATATCAATGAACGATGATTTTTAGCAATGAATGATGTATGTATGAATGTATGAGTGCTATCGTGCATATGCTGGTAAAATGATACATGATCAGTACAAACAAACAAAACCGCCTCAGGTACTAACAACATCGGGCTAAACTTCAACCAGAAAGATCAACCTAAGAAAGGTAAAAGCAACTGCAGAAACCAAACCTATTGCCTGCCTTAACTTTACTGAGGAGAAACATAATCCGAATGTAGCCAAATCAAACAAATATCGGGATAGAACATCTTTCTTCTGGTTTCATCAGAGAAAATAGTTTTCCAAAAGCAACATGCCTACTGGAGATTGCGAGACCAGCCTCAAATAAAGCAGACTGACGCCGACACAACCAAACCTCATTGGGGGATTCAAGCCTACCTCCCTGGAGAAAACTTTCATCATGAATACTCATTCCAAACAAGAGATACCCTGGGATAACCTTCCTTTCATCATATGAGGGAAAACTTGCTGGGGAATCTGAGACGGAGACTTCTGACCATGCAAACCCAAAATCAAAAGTGAACCAAGACTTGACTGGTGATAATGGGATCATAAACCCAATACCTTGCACCCACTGATATCGTCTCTAACCATCTGAGAAACACACAAAGATTGCACACCTACCAGCAAAATAACCTGAGAAAACTTTTATGAAGGGAGTAAATCTTCTTAAAACAACCGGAGTTTGTCCATTCTTGGGACGACCATTCTTGTTGTCATTGTTTCATCATAAATCTCAAAGTAAATTAAATTGTAAAGATTTCTCTTCTTTTTGAAAAGTTAACTTTGCTTTTTAATCCTTTTGCTTTAATAGTTATTATCAGTAATAAATGATGTCTTTGCAAGCTAAATAAAAATAAGAACATAAAAAGTTGGGCAAAAGCTCGAATTTCATTAATAGAATGGTAGTCTGCGAATGGCAAGACTCCATGGATGATTACAAAGTTTGGGAAATGGTAATACATAATGGAAAAGATACATTGAGATACAATGACCACTATCCCCCCTAACAACCTTCAAAATCCTGAGCAACAACTTTTGTTGATGTATGGTGAGGATCTGAGAAGATTGTTGCTTCAACGATCAATTCTTGTCTGACGTAGTTACTTGCCAAGAAAGTCCCTAACTTTTTCCT
Organism: Vicia faba; assembly: GCA_948472305.1. Classification (NCBI taxonomy): domain Eukaryota; kingdom Viridiplantae; phylum Streptophyta; class Magnoliopsida; order Fabales; family Fabaceae; genus Vicia; species Vicia faba. The sequence goes on from OX451741.1 coordinate 224,630,325, forward strand.
AAGCTGCCCTTGCGGGTTTTCAACTTAGCGGGAAATTTATTCTGTTTATGTCTCTAATTTTTGCCTAGACCGCCCTTTCGGGTTTTCGGCCTATTGAGACGCTCTTTTTTGCCTAAGCCGCCCTTTCGGGTTTTCAACTTAGCGAGCCGTTCTTTTATTTCTTTAGGCAAAGTATTTCTTGATGCATCAGTATTCATGGGATGTGGGAACTCCTCACCATCCATAGTTTCAAGAATTAATGCACCACCAAAGAAGGCTTTCTTGACAACATACGGGCCTTCAAAATTGGGAGTCCACTTGCCCCTAGAATCAGTGTTGAAAGACATGATCTTCCTGAGAACGAGGTCGCCTTCTCTGAATTCACGAGGTTTGACCTTTTTGTCAAATTCTTTCTTCATTCTTTTATGATATAACTGCCCATGACACAAAGCTGTCATTCTCTTCTCTTCAATCAAATTCAATTGGTCAAACCTGTTCTGAACCCATTCAGCCTCTGTCAATTTGGCTTCCATTATCACACGCAACGAGGGAATCTCTACCCCGACAGGTAGTACAGCTTCCATTCCATACACTAGAGAAAACGGGGTTGCTCCTGTTGAAGTGCGGACAGATGTTCGATATCCATGTAGAGAAAAAGGGAGCATTTCATGCCAATCCTTATAAGTAACAACCATTTTCTGGATAATTCTCTTGATATTCTTATTAGCAGCTTCAACAGCCCCATTCATCTTTGGCTTGTATGGAGATGAATTGTGATGAAAAATCTTGAATTCTTCGCACAATTCAGTCATCATCTTGTTGTTCAAATTCGAGCCATTGTTAGTGATGATTCTGGTCGGCACACCATACCGGTATATAAGATTATTCTTAATGAAGCGCCCCACCACCTGCTTAGTAACATTGGCATATGAAGCAGCCTCTACCCATTTGGTAAAGTAGTCAATTGCTACCAAGATGAAATGGTGTCCATTCGAAGCTTTGGGTTCTATCATCCCAATCATGTCAATACCCCACATAGAGAAAGTTCATGGGGAGGAAATCACATTGAGGAGTGTCAGAGGCACATGGATCTTGTCTGCGTAAATCTGGCATTTATGGCACTTCTTTGCAAATTTGTAACAATCAGATTCCATTGTCAACCAATAATAACCTTCCCTTAGCATCCTTTTAGCCATTGAATGTCCATTAGCATGAGTGCCAAATGAGCCTTCATGGATCTCATGCATCAACATGTCTACTTCGTGTCTATCCACGCATCTGAGCAAGACCACGTCAAAATTCCTCTTGTATAACACATTTTCATTGAGGAAGAAACTGCATGCCAATCTTCTCAGTGTCTTTCTATCTTTCTTTGACGCACCAAACGGGTATTCCTGAGTCTGAAGAAAATGCTTGATATCATAATACCAAGGTTTTTCATCTGCTACCTCCTCTGTCGCAAACACATGAGCGGGCCTATCTAGCCATCGAACTGTAATTCGGGGTATATCATTCCAAGTATTCACTTGGTACATGGAAGCCAGAGTTGCCAGAGCATCTGCCATTTGATTTTCATCCCTAGGAATGTGATGGAATTCAACTTTATTGAAGAAGGGTAGTAATCTTCGAGCATAATCTTTGTAAGGGATCAAGCCAGGGTGACGAGTGTCCCATTCTCCTTTAATCTGATTTATTACCAATGCTGAATCACCATAAACATCTAGAATCTTGATTCTGAGATCAATAGCTTCTTCACGACCCATGATGCAAGCCTCATATTCCTCCATATTATTAGTGCAATCAAATGTTAACCTCGCAGTAAAATGAATGTGCGACCCATGAGGAGTAACAATCACAACACCAATTCCTTTACCATAAGCATTCACAGCTCCATCAAATACCATACTCCAACGAGATTTAGGGTCGGGGCCCTCCTCAGGCAATGGTTCATCATAATCTTTCACTTTCAAGAACATCACATCTTCATCGGGGAATTCATATTCTGCAGACTGATGATCTTCCACCGGCTGGTGAGCAAGGTAATCTGCCAACACACTAATTTTAATAGCCTTTTGAGTGCGGTACTCGATATCATATTCAGATAACAACATCTGCCAGCGGGCAATTCTCCTAGTAAGAGCAGGCTTTCCAAAAATATACTTGATTGGATCTATTTTAGAGATCAACCAAGTAGTATTATTCAACATATACTACCACAAACGCTTTGCCGCCCAGGCCAAAGCACAACATGTTTTTTCTAGCGTGGAATATCGCGACTCACAATCAGTGAAATTTTTGCTGAGATAATAAATGGTGAACTCTTTCTTTCCCGTTTCATCCTGTTGCCCCAGAATACAACCCATGGATTTATCTAACACTGTTAGATACATAATCAACGGTCTTCCTTCTACGGGAGGGAGCAAGATAGGAGGTTCAAGCAGATATTCTTTAATACTTTCAAATTCCCTTTGGCAGTCATCTGTCCACACATAACCTTGATCCTTTTTTAACAACTTAAAGATCGGTTCACACGTTGCAGTCATGTGGGAAATAAATCTGGAGATATAATTCAAACGCCCGAGGAAGCCCATGACTTGCTTTTCAGTTCTTGGTGCTGGCATTTCTTGAATTGCTTTGACTTTATCAGGGTCAACTTCAATTCCTTTCTGAATAACAATAAAACCCAACAATTTTCCCGATCTAACTCCGAAGGTGCATTTATTTGGATTCAGGCGGAGATGATACTTCCTCAAATGCCGAAACAACTTCAACATATCTTCTATATGCCCTTCTTTAGTTTGGGATTTGTAAATCATATCATCAACATATACTTCGATTTCTTTGTGCATCAGATCATGGAATAGGGTTGTCATGGCCCTTTAGTACGTTGCACCAGCGTTCTTCAACCCGAAGGGCATCACTCTGTAACAGAATGTTCCCTAGGGTGTGATAAACGTTGTTTTTTCCATGTCCTCTGGAGCCATTCTTATTTGATTATACCCGGAAAATCCGTCCATGAACGAGAATACCTTGAATTTTGCTGTGCTATCCACTAACATGTCAATGTGAGGCAATGGGAAATCATCTTTTGGACTAGCTTTATTTAGATCTCTGTAATCTACGCACATGCGGACTTTTCCGTCTTTTTTCGGTACTGGGACAATATTGGCAATCCATTGAGGATACACTGACGTCATAAGAAAACCAGCATTGATCTGCTTTAGGACCTCCTCTTTGATCTTTACTGCCATATCCGGGTGGGTTCTTCTCAACTTTTGTTTAATTGGCGAACACTCTGGCTTTAACGGCAAATGATGCTCGACAATGTCTGTATCTAGACCAGGCATATCTTGATAAGACCAAGAAAAAATATCCACATACTCTTTCAATAGCTCAATCAACCCGCTCTTTACATCAGGATGCAACGATGCTCAAATCTTAACTTCCTTCGGATCTTCCTTTGAACCCAAATTAACCACTTCCAAAGGCTCTTTATATGGCTGAATGGTATTTTCCTCGTGCTCAAGCAACCGTGAGACCTCTTCTGGAATATCATCATAATCTTCTTCTTCAGCTCCAAACACAGAACATTCGAAGTTGGGAGAGGGTGCAGGGTCATTGTATTCAACGAGTTTTTAATTAATCTGCACATATGATTTATGATTGCTTTTAGAAACTGACACATACAACAAGTGATCATACAGATTAATTTTCAGTTGTTATTTATTTTGAAAGGTTTTTATTATTATTATTACCATTTCCCAAGAAAAAGGCAGAAAATAAAAGACATAATTTTGGAAGCAAAGATAAATTTTATTAATGATCTTAATAATTATAGCAAACAGATAAGCCATACAACATTAATACTTCCACCTTAGGCAGCGTGAAAGCTTTTCAAAAGAAAGAAACAAATTAGCAAAACAAATTACTTTGAAATATGTATGCAAGAAGGAATATCAATGGTGACCCAGTTCTGAACTCGGACTCCATGCGTCACATAATTCTGTACTTCCTGCCCTGCTTCATCCTCTTCAACAACATTAATTCCAGAACCAATCGGATGGAGTTAGCCTCCGCTGTGGAAAACATTATGATAACTATTCACAGAAGACTTTGACTTCAAATTTTCACCTTTGCCATTCCTCGAAGAGAAACCCAAACCAGCTTTGTTCTTGTTCACGGGTGGATCCACAAGTCGTCCACACATTGCATTATGACCATTGCGCACCACCTGCTGCGCATCCTTTAGGGAAACCACAAAATTCTCATTCTTCCTTATGTTGTCAATGGATAGGGCTTGGAACCGGGTTCCAACAACAGCCTCATCCTCTTCTACAATACTGAAAGAGGATAGATGGGATATCAATAACGCCTGCTCCCCATTTATGATCACTACTTTCCCTTCACGCACAAATTTTAGCTTCTGATGCAGAGTTGAAGTGACAGCCCCTGCTTCGTGTATCCATGGCCGTCCTAGAAAACAACTATACGCAGGAATAATGTCCATAACCTGGAAAGTTATCAAGAACAAGTGTGGTCCTATATGGATGGGCAAGTCCACTTCACGGATGACAGATTTCCTCAATCCATCGAAAGCCTTCACAATGATGCCACTCGGGAGCATATGTGTTCCCTAATACTTTAACTTTATGAGAGTACTTCTCGGTATAACATTCAGCATAGATCCGTTATCAATTAGCACATTGGATAGCGAGTCATTCTTGCAATTCATAGATATGTGGAGGGCCAGGTTGTGATTCCTCCTTTCATATGGTAACTCATCATCGCAGAAACTTAAGTTGTTACATGATGTAATGTTTCCAATTACACTGCTGAATTGATCTAACGGCATGTCATTCTCTACAAAATCTTGGTCTAGTACTCTCATCAGTGATTCTTTATGAGCGGAGGAATTCATCAATAAAGCTAAGATGGATATCTTTGAAGGAGTCTGCAATAGCTGGTCCACAATTTTGTAGTCGCTCATTTTAATTACCTTCAAGATATCATCCACTTCTTTCTCCAATGTAGCTCCACTGGTCTCTCATGCAGCCTTCTTAGGCTCATCGTTCTCAGCAATTTTCTTTCCAGCAACAGCATCTCTTCGAATAACCGGTGCAAACACACGACCACTACGGGCCACCCTGCTATTATCAGCTATATTTCCAACATCTGGCATTGGCTGGATGGGAACTTCCACCCCATCTTCCAACATTGTAGCGTTGTATTTGTAAGGCACAACCTTATCTGATTTATAGGGAACAGGTCCTGGCAGACTAATTACCAATAAGGTAACATCTGGTTTGCTATGGAACTCCACCTCAAGGTGAGCGGGTGCACCAAAACAAGGTACAATGACATTTACACCTTCCTGGACACAATTAGCCCTCAAAAGACCATTTCTGACAAACAAATATTCGTCTGAAGAGAAATACTCATCCGTGGAGGCATATTCTTCTTCTGACTCTTCTCCCATCAAACAAACTTCAACCATATCAATCTCGTGATAATCATCTCTCTGACATGTGATCTTGATAGTTCCATTGTCTAGAAGCAATTGAACACCCTCTCTCACAATAGAACATCCTCGGGGGTCTCGACAGCAAACTATGCAAGATCCATATTGGTGTTCCACCTGACCAGCAGTACGACAGAAGGTAGCATGCAACTGTACGAGATCTTCATTCAAATGCTCCACATAAAAAATTATGAATTCACCCGGACATCCAGAAACCATATTAACTTCCTCTTCATATTCCTCCCTAGGCCTGATTATATGAATTAGACCTTCATCCATCATCTCTTGTAAATCAGCCTTTATCTTCTCGCAACCCTGTATGTTTGTACTGCAAATACACAACCGGCATGGTCATGCATATAATAATTGAATTCACAGAGGTCTGCATGCATCTTCACCAAGTCCCCTCTAACCAAATTAATGTCAAAAATCCGGAAGTCTCCTGGACAGCCGGCCACCATATTTATAGCATTCACTCCCACGTGCTTGGGTAGCGGATTTTCTTTTACATTAGGTCCCATGTCTTTGAAAGATAAAATTCTAGACTTCACCAACATTTGCACTTCAGTCCTCAAAGGATAACAATTTTCAACACTATGCCCTGGTGCTCCTTGATGAAAGGCACACGTCTGGTCTGCTTTGTAATACCAAGGCAATCGTGATGGTACAACTGGAGGTGGTCGTGTCTGGACCAACTTCTTCTGAATCAATGCTGGTAGTAGCTCTGCATAACTCATGGGAATAGGGTCATAGTTCTCCCTTCTCTGATTATTCCCTTGGTTCCTGTTGTACCCAAAAATTTGCCCTCCCATATTCTTCAAAGCTTGTCAAGAATCATCATTCAAGTGGCTCAAGATCCCTCAAGGATTGCACAGTTCAAACACCTCATAAGCCAATCAAAATTAGGGTTGTGGTTCTTTCAAGGAATTTGAGGTTTTTAATGGTTCAATCAAGTCCCATAGGCCTATACACATTGTCAAGCATCTATATGTCAAGTTTCAAGATTCACAATGTCAAATTGCACAGTCAAAAGCCCCATTTGCTTCACAGTCAACTGCAGGGGTAAAATGGTCATTTTGCAGTCAAAAGTCAGAATTTTTGGTCAACATCTTATTTTTAGCTCACAATCATCATTTGATCAAGTCTTGATCATGATTCCACAAGCATGGCTCAAAAATCCTCAAGATGCCAAAGGTTACTATTTTTGGACAGTAGAAAAGTCAACTGTATCTTGACCAAGGCATAACTTTTTCATGGTTCATCAAACAAATCCCATCCAATGCTCATTTTGAAGGGGATGACATTTCCTACAACTCATCTTCATATTTCAAGTCCAAGAAATGCTCTCACAAAAAGTTATCAATTTCTACATTATAGGTCAATTACAAAAGTCAACAAAAAGGCATTTTAAGTCAAAGACCATAACTTGAGATTGGTAAATCAAAATGACATGGGACCAAAGGCATTGGTTATAGGACTTCAAGACCTTTCCAAAATGTCCAAGAACATGTTCATATTATCAAAATTTAGCAAGATATGCATTGGAGAAGTTGGGAAATTTTCATGAATTTGCCAAAGTCAACTTTGCTCAAAACACATCATTTTTGCTAATGGGCCTCAAATTTCGTCTTGAAACTTTGTCCAATGCCTATGCACAACCCATTGAGATTAAATTGAATTATTTTATTATTTTTATTAATTATTTGGATTTTTAATTGATTATTAATTCATTTAATTCATTTAATTGTAGGAAAATATCAAGATAGGGTTTTGCAATCTTTTCATGAAGCAAATATGACCTACATGTGCTGGAGATTTCGTGTACACATCAAGGGGACAATGATCTCTCAATTTGGCAAGGTTTTTCAATCAAAAATATGCAAAAAGATTTGATTGAAAATCAAATATTGAAAACATGAATTCCATGGATCTTTGGGCCAAGACTTGACCTAATTCCCTTCCATTACATATGCATAACCAAACCCTAATGCCATTCACGTGAGATTGCTGCAAGAAGGCCATATGCAATATTGAAAAAAAGTCAAGAAAAAAGCCAAAACTGTTTTCTCACTCACAGGCCTTTTCAAAGCGATTTAAGGATTCTAATGCATTGCTGAGGTTCTCAGAAACCTTTTGGAATCAAAACCACGTGCTAAGGCTATAGGAATCGCCTCCAACAAATTCACGGTTTGCTTAACTTTTTCAGAATCGAAACTAACATTTTATGCATCATTAACATGTTATAATCATTGCTTTGCATTGCTAGAACCTCTCTGAAGCTAAAGATATAGGTGAATTGCATTATGGTGTCCAGAATCGTGAAGTGCCATTGAAGGAATTTAGGGTTCTTGAGGTCTCAAATTGGGGTTTTACAGCCCAAGAAAAATTAAGCTTCGTAATGCCCATGGTTGTATTCGTGAGCACCAGACGAAGCTAAAACCATGCTCGCGAACAATTTATATTGCACACACGCCTATTCGCTATTTTTCATTGATGCAGGTTATGGGGGTTAAAAACCCCCGCTATTTAATCTTTGTTTTGCAGGTTTAGCGAAGAAGACGAGGACGTGCTTGCTTCTGAGTGGTGGATTCAAAATAGCGCGCGTTTTATTTACTTTCCAGCATAATTATTGTTTTCATAAATTAATTTCATCATCCATTATATTTACAAATGCGCGCAAATGGTGGAGTGGTGGATGTGCTGTCTATTGATCATTGGGACCTGGGTTCGATTCCCAGGTCCCCCAAAACAATTATTTGCTATTTTCTGATGCATGTTCATGTGCAGCTTTACAGGGGGGGTGCACCATGTGCCTCCAGACATCCAGGCGCCATGTGTCCTTAAGCACAAATCCAATGATCAGAAGATGAAGATCATGATGCTCTCAGTCAACCGTGCCATGGGGAATTGTCCAAGTCAACGCAGGCCTGAGCTTAGTGGGCCATAAACTGCAACCAACACCTCCTAATGGGTCCATCACCCCCCTGGTTTACTATTCTTTTTTTCATTTTCTTTTTCCTTTTATTTTCTTTAATAACTATTATTATTATTATTTAATTAATTAAAAAATTAATATTTTTCATAATAAATTCAGAAAATAAAAAATGTAAATATTTTTATTATTTTTATTATTTATTAAATTCACTCTTAATTATTTTTGTAAATAAGATACTAACAAATTAATTAGTTTAATTAGGTAATTTTGACCCCTTTTTTACAATAAATAAAACAAACTTAGAATTAGGGTTTTCTTTCTTTTGACTTTTAATTTCTTTTTATTTTTATTTTCATTAAGACCTAAAAAACATAAAAATACTGTTTTTCTTTTAATTAATTAATTAATTAGTTATTAGGTTTAATATTTAATTTAATTGCAAAAAGGACAAAATTCAATTCTTTTCTCAAAAAAGGGTCAAAACCCTAAGGACGTCCCGATTCAATTCTTTCGTGCGCATATTTATTTTTAATTCCTATTTTGATTATATTTATGTATCTGCTCCGGGAATGTAATAGCTAATTAGGCTTTTATCGCTTTCTTTATTTTCTCGCACTTTATTTTTCCAAGGGTTATGTTTTTGGCGATGTAAATACCCGACGCCTTGTAATAGCGTAGATTTATCTTTCCGCAATTTATTTCCCGTACGATTATTAAACTGTTAACTATGCATGCAAGAATTGTCTGAAAAAATAAAATCAACTCGTAGCTCACCAATAACATGTTCAAAGATAATCTTAAACTGAATTTGAAACACGTGCACATGCCACTCCTAGGGTACGCCTCACTTGGTTGCCTCGACGTGGTCATCAAGTATAAGGTGTTTTAGAGATCGCCCTTCTGTCTAAAGATCCAGTTGCCTCGAAACAGTTGCCTCGGATAAAAAAGGATCTAGGACATTAGGGTTACCGCTAAGGCGTCCTACTATTGCTTTGGTGACCACATTGTCCCTATAATCGAATTGACCCTTACAACTCCAACGACGGTGCTACCTACTTCTCAATAGTGGGATAGCATTGTCTAAAGGATTCTTACACAACCTAATTCCTTAGAGTAGGTAGATTTCTCTGGGGTACTTGCTCTTTCAAAAAACAAAAACATATTTTCGCACCTACACTTTCAAAAAGTTTTCAAACAAATACTTCATACAATCTTGAGGACTGATACAAGAGTTACCTAGAAGTTTTTTCAAACTAAACTTTTTTTTCAAAACCCACAAACACTTGAAAAGCAAACAATTTTTGAAAACATAGTGAGCAAGTACCTAAGAGCCCATGGATAACCATGGATAGAAAGGGTGCTAACACCTTCCCTTTCTATAAATCTACCTCCCGAACCGAGAAACATCTCGAAAAGGAATTTTGCTGTGCTTTTGTCCTTTCCTTGTTGGAGAACATAAAAGATGGTGGCGACTCTTGCTTACCGCGACATTTTGCGAACCAGCTTTAAAACAGTCAGTTCTATTTCCACCGATCACAGAACTGGCGACTCTACTGGGGATAGGAATAAGTGAGGTGTACCTTAGGATTAGACCACTCTTATGTTTTCAATTGCTTGCTTTGATTGTTTTAATATTGTGGGCCTGTTTTGGAGTTTCATAGATCCTAACCCGGATCTGGGGGATACCCTTTTAGAAGTAGCAACAAACTGTAAGGGAACTGTGCGGGGTATACCGACATGGTTGAAGCAGTAGCTACGTTAATGTGGCACTTTGGTGAGTACCGGTAACCCTTGAGTCAAGTCAAGGAGAGTACGGGGCCGCCGCGTGGTGTCGTGAAGCATCAACTGACCTTAGGAACCTTACTTGACCATCCTGGCCTCTTTAGGGGTAGTGAGATGACCGACTTTGGTGCAGTCCGAAGTTGGTAGATACTCGATACTACACTCATTGAGGGTTGTTTTCTTGGAATATTTTGATCACCAGTTCAATGGCTAAATCAAAATAATGAACATAGAAAACAACCCAATGATATGGAGCTCCTTAGAACCCGGTTACTAATGATAGGACAATTTTGAGCCCACCAACTTCAAGAGGGTAGTACCTAAACTTCATGCTGGCCTAAACTCTAAGGGCTCTCTGTGTGACTTGTGTGCCTTCAAACTTGAACTACTTGCACATTCTTGTTATCTGACACATGAGTGCCTTGCACGTTTTGTTTACAGTCCTTAATCTGGACTTATAACAGGGTTTACTCACATCACTCCACGCATAGCATAACATCATGCCATCATACCATTGCATACATCCTGCATAAGGACTAATCCATTTCAAGGATCTCAAGGGTTTGTGATGCAGGTCATGATGAACCAACTGTCTAGCAAGGGGCAAAGGGGATTTATTTTCCTCTAGCCAAGGTTGTTTGGAGATCAAAACATGATAAGTTGAGTCAGGGGCTATGACCCACTTGATATGGTGAGCTTTGACTCTTGAAGAAGGACCCTCAACAACATGAAGTTCCTTCAATCAACCTACCGGATTCAAATTCTAACAATTTTCTTGTCTACCCCGCGAGATCCTTGAAAACATTGCATGCATATCATACATATCATTGCATTACAGGTACCATTACAGGTCACTTACCGTCTTCGCTGTTTATTTCAGCAATGGCTTCCCAACAAGACAACCAGGATCTTCATGCTCAAGAGACTCGGTTCAGGGAAATCCTTCTAAACCTATCCAAGGGGCAGGAAGAGCTGAGAACACTCCTCATGGGGACTTTGGTCAGGAACAGTCCTGAAAATAATAAGGACGAACGGCTGAAACGTCTGCAAGCTGAGGTAGATACAATGAGAACCCATATGCTGGGGCAGATGACTCTCATTCAAGACCTAGCTAAAAGACAAGAAGAGCTCAGGGTCCTCGTCAGCAAGCTGCTTCAAAATAACCAAGTGAGACAGACAACTAGGGTTGAAGATCCAGCCATCATTCAACCACCCTTGGGGCAAAAAGACAAGGGAAAAGCTCCTCAGTTTTCTTCAGGGTCACTAGTCCAGCATCCACCTCACCAGCGTCAACAGGGTAATCAGCGTAAGCGAAATACGTCTGGAAGACATTTCTCGGAGACTGGTATACCATCATCACTAATACTGAAACGCTTGTTGGAGGTCAAGCTGATTGCTTTAAAGGATCCTCCTAAGAATCTCAACATAACCTCCCTAAAGTACAATCCTGATGAAAGGTGTTCCTACCATTCTGACAGTCCTGGACATGACACCGACGACTGTTGGAGCTTGAAGAACAAGATCCAGGACTTGATCGACGGAAGGGTGCTGGAGCTCATGCCGGATAGCAAAATGAAAATCTTCTGCTGAGAATCTTCCATCTGAGATGACTGGTTCAAGCTAAAGAAACTTTTGTTCATTCGAATGTTCAAGTTGTTTTTTTTCTTTGATTGTTCAAACCATTATCATGTCAAACTTTCTTATTTCATTAATGCATCGCATATGTCTGTTCTGAATCAATATATTCGTATTCACTATATTCAAACTGTTTTCATTTTTTGTGATGTTCAATTCTCAAATTACAAATTCTAAGCCTCTTGAGGGAGGATGACGAAAACGATACCACGATCTTTACAGTATGCTTTTGAATAGACCCCGCTGATGAGGTACATGCATTGTTTCAAATCCTAAACAGTGGAGTTATAAGGAAGATAATCCCTCGTCAACCCCTTTGAGCCAGAGAAGTTGGAGGTTTTTCTTTTCAAAAATTAAAACCTTAATTATAACCTGGGACAGGGTAGTTTTCTCAGTTGATCCAGGTGCGCAATGAATGGCATCAAAGGAGTCCTTCCAAAACAAAAGACAGTGATGGTTCCGAATAATCATAAGGACATGCAGTCATTATCTCTCAAAATAAAAGCCCATTAAGTCAAAACCTATGAAGGAGACTTACAAAACTGGGGCATCCCGCTGACTGTAAATACACAAAAGAAACAGTTTAGGCAAAAGACAGGGATAATAAAACCGAAGAGAAAGAGGTCCTGCAAACCCTCAACAAAAAAGAAATGACTGCCTATTCAAAATAAATTGTCGGTATCCGAACCATCACCGGAATATCAGGACAAAGACTCAAACAAGGTCTAATGCATGATCAGCTGAGTTTAGGTTTGAAGAACATCACGAAGAGCGGGCGGGTACAAATAAAATTTGAGCCTTTATCCTTTGTTTCTTAAACCGTGAACCAGGACACATTATAACCCTTAAAAGTCCTAGCTGAAGCACGGGTTAGTTCGAAAGCATACTGGTACGAAAGGTATCCTGACTCCTTAAGGCTTGCTGTAAAATACTGAGTTGACATCACATTTTACAAAATTTGCTTGTTTTACTGAAAAAATGCATTTTCAAAAACTTCAAGACAAACATAAGCTTGGCATTTTTAAATAACATTGTTTGCATATGATCATTTGTTCGAACAATAGATAAATTCGCACGAAGAATATCTAGTGAACAAAAGCACTTCCAATCAAGGGGCACGGCATGATCATGGTCTATCATCTGGGGCAGTTAAGTCAAGATTCAAGGAATCTCTCAAGATGACAAACAGACAGGGGCATATCTCCATCTGAGTCACTTGGGGCATTGGGCATGAATTCCAGCGACGAATTTGGCACGATCAAACGAAGATCTTCTGGTAGTCTGATAACTCCACACTATTGACAGTGACAACTCCTTGCATTCTGAGAGCGTGGACATAGTCGAAAAAATACTACGCACAATCAAAGACCCGCTAAGTCGACTGGCCTAGGCAAAAATAAGGGCTTCCCGGCGAACCAAAAGGGTTCGGGCAAAATAAGGGATGAAAATGAAAAAATTTGTACACCCGGCAAGTCGAAAACCTGAAAAGGCGGCTTGGGCAAAAATGGGTATCCCGGTGGACTGAAAACCCGAAAGGGCGGTCCAGGCAAAAATTAGGGATCAAAAGCGTACGACTATGTCCTGGCATCTCGTCACTTGCCTACCAGAAGAAGATTTGTCAATCGGCAGTCATCAAGCACCTCCACAGGTACCTTCTCCCACAGAAGCTGGGGCAATAGAAATGGTCCAAACTGTACACGTTGTTCTGTCCTCCAGGTACCAAGGTATATATTCAGCTGAAGAATATGGCTAAGATACCTTCACTCCCCGCGGGAGTAAGACAAATCAACAATACTCTCTCCAAGCAGAGTTGGTCTCCCATCAGCCCCAAAAAGGCACAGTATCCCTAGCAAGTCAGCAACACTCTCCCTAAGCAGGGTTAGGCTACTGTCAGCCCTAAGGAAGTTGGATATCCCCAGAAGATCTCAATATTCTCCAGCAGAGTGTACAGATATCCCTTCACAAGCGTCCCCGGCAGTCTTAATATAAGATTGTTCCCCAACGGAATACCAGACATCCCAGTGGAGCCATTCCCCAGTGTAGTCCTCAAAAGTTTCCCCAAGAGAGTTGAATCATCCTCCCCAGTAGATTCCAGAAGCTTATCCCCAGTATATTCTGGAAGCTGATCCCCTGCAGAATGCATCTCTCCCCGACCACGTTCAAAGGTTATTCCCCACCAGAGCCTAACTGGGTTATCCTCAGCTAATTACCACGGAAAGATCGTCCTCGGCGAAGTTCTTCCTATCCCCCAGCGGAGTTCATCAAATCTTCCAACAGAGCTTATCAACGGAATCCCCAGCGGAGTTATCATCAAATCTCAGCGAAGTATCTCTTCCCACAGAGTAATTCCCTGCAGAGTAATCTCTTCAACAAGTTTATTCCCCAACGGAGTCATCTTCTCCTACCGGTTTATTCTTGCAACCATCATCCCCAGCGGAAGCGAAGAACTCTACTCTTCAAACATCAGCCCAGGATTTAACAAGCTCCATGCATTTGTCAAGGATTTATTTTCCTAAACGAAAATACATTCATAGACATTTCACATTTCATACATCCTGCTTACATACATGATAAAGTGCATACGACACGATCTCATTTATTTTGAGAACATCATGACATCATGCATTTCATACATCATGACATTGCATACAACTGATGTTTTTCCTTTTCAGGAAAAAGGTCAATCCAAAGATAATTACTATCAACTGTCGCAGTTCCAGATTCGATACCTGTATCTAGCCAGGGCATATCTGCGAGCGACTGATTAGAGGGATACACCGGTATCCAGCCAGAAAAGCTATCTCTACCAACCTTTTGAAGTTCCAGATTCGATACCTGTATCTAGCCAGGGCATATCCGTGAGCGATTGATTGTAGATTCGATACCTGTATCTAGCCAGGGCATATCTACATTAAAGAGATTTCAGAAATGGCTTAGAGATGCTCTGGACCCGGATGCTATTCTATCGCTTATTCAGAGTTTCTTCCCAGAAATGGCTTAGAGATGCTCCAGATATGGACGCTATTATTTTGCTTATTCAAAGTTTCTTCTCAGAGATAGCTTAGAGATGCTCCAGATATGGACGCTATTCTTTTGCTTATTCAGAGTTTCCTTTCGGAGATAGCTTAGAGATGCTCCAGATATGGACGCTATTCTATCGCTTATTCAGAGTTTCTTCCCAGAAATGTCTTAGAGATGCTCCAGATATGAACGCTATTCTTTTGCTTATTCAAATTTTCTTCTCATAGATAGCTTAGAGATGCTCCAGATATGGACGCTATTCTCTTGCTTATTCAGAGTTTCCTTTCGGAGATAGCTTAGAGATTCCCCAGATATGGACGCTATTCTTTTGCTTATTCAGAGTTTCCTTTCGGAGATAGCTTAGAGATGCTCCAGATATGGACGCCATCCTGATACTTATTCCAGATTCCCGTCTAGAGATGGTTCAGATACGCTTCAGACATGGATGCCATCCTGATACTTATTCCAGATTTCCTTTCAGAAACAGCCCAGAGATGCTCCGGATGCGGATGCTATTCTATTGCTTATTCAGACTTTCTTCTAGAGATAGCTTAGAGATGCTCCAGACACGGATGCTATTCTATTGCTTATTCATATTTCCTTCTAGAGATGGTTCAGATGCGATCCATACATGGCTACATTCTGATACTTATTCCAGATTTCCTTCTAGAGATGGTTCAGATGCGAGCCAGATATGGCCACATTCTGATACTTATTCCAGATTCCCTTTCAGAGATAGCTTAGAGATGCTCCCGACGCGGATGATATTCTATTGCTTATTCAGATTTCTTCTTAGAGATAGCTTAGAGATGCTCCAGATATGGACGCTATTCTTTTGCTTATTCAGAGTTTCCTTTCGGAGATAGCTTGGAAATGCTCCAGATATGGACGCTATTCTTTTGCTTATTCAGAGTTTCCTTTCGGAGATAGCTTGGAAATGCTCCAGATATGGATGCTATTCTTTTGCTTATTCAGATTTCCTTTCAGATACAGCTTAGAGATGCTCCTGACCTAGATGTTATTCTACTTCTTATTCAGATTTCTCTCCAAAGATGGCCTAGAGATGCTCCAGATCCGGATGCTATTCTATTGCTTATTCAGAGATTCCTTCTAGAGATAGTTCAGATGCGACCCAGATTTAGCGACATTCTGATACTTATTCCAGAGTTCCTTTCAGATATAACTTAGAGATGCTCCAGACCCGGATGCTATTCTATTGCTTATTCAGATTCAAACTTCTAAAGACAACTTAGAGATGCTCCAGACCCGGATGCTATTCTATTGTTTAGTCCGGATTCATTCAAAAGACATTCCAGATACGATCCAGATTCTGATGACATTCTATCCCTCACTCAGATATAGTATGGATATACCCCAGACGCGGCGGTCATTCTACAATTTATTCAGACGTCAGCAATTAGATATAGACTAGATATGCTCCAAACACGGAAGCCATTCTATTTCTTATTCAAATTCAACTATCCATTACATTCCCAAATGGCATCTATAAGCCCATTCCCGACAAGGTTCCGTCACATTTCCAGATGGCATCTATAAGCCCATCCTCCTATCCATCATATCTCCAAATGGCATCTATAAGCCCATTCCCGACATCGCATTGCTGACACTCTACTATGCAAGTGCAAATTTCTGGGCACTCTAGTGTTCAATCATCTTCCACCTTCGGATCACGAAAGGCACGCAAGCCAATCTACATCCTCAGGTCTAAGAAGATTGAACAGGGGCAACTGTTGTACCCCAAAATTTTCCCTCCCATATTCTCCAAAGCTTGTCAAGAATCATCATTCAAGTGGCTCAAGATCCCTCAAGGATTGCACAGTTCAAACACCTCATAAGCCAATCAAAATTAGGGTTTTGGTTATTTCAAGGAATTTGAGGTTTTTAATGGTTCAATCAAGTCCCATAGGCCTATACACATTGTCAAGCATCTATATGTCAAGTTTCAAGATTCACAATGTCAATTTGCACAGTCAAAAGCCCCATTTGCTTCACAGTCAACTGTAGGGGTAAAATGGTCATTTTGCAGTCAAAAGTCAGAATTTTTGGTCAACATCTTATTTTAAGCTCACAATCATCATTTGATCAAGTCTTGATCATGATTCCACAAGCATGGCTCAAAAATCATCAAGATGCCAAAGGTTACTATTTTTGGATAGTAGAAAAGTCAATTGTATCTTGACCAAGGCATAACTTTTTCATGGTTCATCAGAAAAATCCCATCCAATGCTCATTTTGAAGGGGATGACATTTCCTACAACTCATCTTCATATTTAAAGTCCAAGAAATTCTCTCACAAAAAGTTATCAATTTCTACATTATAGGTCAATTTCAAAAGTCAACAAAAAGGCATTTTAAGTCAAAGACCATAACTTGAGATTGGTAAATCAAAATGACATGGGACCAAAGGCATTGGTTAGAGGACTTCAAGACCTTTCCAAAATGTCCAAGAACATGTTCATATGATCAAAATTGAGCAAGATATGCATTGGAGAAGTTGGGAAATTTTCATGAATTTGCAAAAGTCAACTTTGCTCAAAACACATCATTTTTGCTAATGGGCCTCAAATTTCTTCTTGAAACTTTGTCCAAGGCCTATGCATGACCCATTGAGATTAAATTGAATTATTTTCTTATTTTTATTAATTATTTGGATTTTTAATTGATTATTAATTCATTTAATTCATTTAATTGTAGGAAAATATCAAGATAGGGTTTTGCAATCTTTTCATGAAGCAAATATGACCTACATGTGCTGGAGATTTCGTGTACACATCAAGGGGACAAGGATCTCTCAATTTGGCAAGGTTTTTCAATCAAAAATATGCAAAAAGATTTGATTGAAAATCAAATATTGAAAACATGAATTCCATGGATCTTTGGGCCAAGACTTGACCTAATTCCCTTCCATTACATATGCATAACCAAACCCTAATGCCATTCACGTGAGATTGCTGCAAGAAGGCCATATACAATATTGAAAAAAAGTCAAGAAAAAAGCCAAAACTGTTTTCTCACTCACATGCCTTTTCAAAGCGATTTAAGGATTCTAATGCATTGCTGAGGTTCTCATAAACCTTTTGGAA
Source organism: Vicia faba (assembly GCA_948472305.1). NCBI lineage: Eukaryota > Viridiplantae > Streptophyta > Magnoliopsida > Fabales > Fabaceae > Vicia > Vicia faba. The sequence goes on from OX451741.1 coordinate 224,648,299, forward strand.
TCAAAACCACGTGCTAAGGCTATAGGAATCGCCTCCAACAAATTCACGGTTTGCTTAACTTTTTCAGAATCGAAACTAACATTTTATGCATCATTAACATGTTATAATCATTGCTTTGCATTGCTAGAACCTCTCTGAAGCTAATGATATAGGTGAATTGCATTATGGTGTCCAGAATCGTGAAGTGCCATTTAAGGAATTTAGGGTTCTTGAGGTCTCAAATTGGGGCTTTACAGCCCAAGAAAAATTAAGCTTCGTAATGCCCATGGTTGTATTCGTGAGCACCAGACGAAGCTAAAACCATGCTCGCGAACAATTTATATTGCACACACGCCTATTCGCTATTTTTCATTGATGCAGGTTGTGGGGGTTAAAAACCCCCGCTATTTAATCTTTGTTTTGCAGGTTTAGCGAAGAAGACGAGGACGTGCTTGCTTCTGAGTGGTGGATTCAAAATAGCGCGCGTTTTATTTACTTTCCAGCATAATTATTGTTTTCATATATTAATTTCATCATCCATTATATTTACAAATGCGCGCAAATGGTGGAGTGGTTGATGTGCTGTCTATTGATCATTGGGACCTGGGTTCGATTCCCAGGTCCCCCAAAACAATTATTTGCTATTTTCTGATGCATGTTCATGTGCAGCTTTACAGGGGGGGTGCACCATGTGCCTCCAGACATCCAGGCGCCATGTGTCCTTAAGCACAAATCCAATGATCAGAAGATGAAGATCATGATGCTCCCAGTCAACCGTGCCATGGGGAATTGTCCAAGTCAACGCAGGCCTGAGCTTAGTGGGCCATAAACTGCAACCAACACATCCTAATGGGTCCATCACCCCCTGGTTTACTATTCTTTTTTTCATTTTCTTTTTCCTTTTATTTTCTTTAATAACTATTATTATTATTATTATTTAATTAATTAACAAATTAATATTTTTCATAATAAATTCAGAAAATAAAAAATGTAAATATTTTTATTATTTTTATTATTTATTAAATTCACTCTTAATTATTTTTGTAAATAAGATACTAACAAATTAATTAGTTTAATTAGGTAATTTTGACCCCTTTTTTACAATAAATAAAACAAACTTAGAATTAGGGTTTTCTTTCTTTTGACTTTTAATTTCTTTTTATTTTTATTTTCATTAAGACCTAAAAAACATAAAAATATTGTTTTTCTTTTAATTAATTAATTAATTAGTTATTAGGTTTAATATTTAATTTAATTGCAAAAAGGACAAAATTCAATTCTTTTCTCAAAAAAGGGTCAAAACCCTAAGGACGTCCCGATTCAATTCTTTCGTGCGCATATTTATTTTTAATTCCTATTTTGATTATATTTATGTATCTGCTCCGGGAATGTAATAGCTAATTAGGCTTTTATCGCTTTCTTTATTTTCTCGCACTTTATTTTTCCAAGGGTTATGTTTTTGGCGATGTAAATACCCGACGCCTTGTAATAGCGTAGATTTATCTTTCCGCAATTTATTTCCCGTATGATTATTAAACTGTTAACTATGCATGCAAGAATTGTCTAAAAAAATAAAATCAACTCGTAGCTCACCAATAATATGTTCAAAGATAATCTTAAACTGAATTTGACACACGTGCACATGCCACTCCTAGGGTACGCCTCACTTGGTTGCCTCGACGTGGTCATCAAGTATAGGGTGTTTTAGAGGTCGCCCTCCTGTTTAAAGATCCAGTTGCCTCGAAACAGTTGCCTCGGATAAAAAAGGATCTAGGACATTAAGGTTACCGCTAAGGCGTCCTACTATTGCTTTGGTGACCACATTGTCCCTATAATCGAATTGATCCTTACAACTCCAACGACGGTGCTACCTACTTCTCAATAGTGAGATAACATTGTCTAAAGGATTCTTACACAACCTAATTCCTTAGAGTAGGTAGATTTCTCCGGGGTACTTGCTCTTTCAAAAAACAAAAACATCTTTTCACACCTACACTTTCAAAAAGTTTTCAAACAAATACTTCATACACTCTTGAGGACTGATACAAGAGTTACCTAGAAGTTTTTTCAAACTAAACATTTTTTTCAAAACCCACAAACACTTGAAAAGCAAACAATTTTTGAAAACATAGTGAGCAAGTACCTAAGAGCCCATGGATAACCATGGATAGAAAGGGTGCTAACACCTTCCCTTTCTATAAATCTACCTCCCGAACCGAGAAACATCTCGAAAAGGAATTTTGCTGTGCTTTTGTCCTTTCCTTGTTGGAGAACATAAAAGACGGTGGCCACTCTTGCTTACCGCGACATTTTGCGAACCAGCTTTAAAACAGTCAGTTCTATTTCCACCGATCACAGTTCCCCTGCTGGGATTGTCTTTGATAAGCAACGGTAGTTAGGGCGACATTCATAACAGGAGTCACTGAGGCAACTTGTTGGTGACGCTGATAATTCCTTCTAGGAGCGTTCACTCTCCTCTCTTGTATGACAGCATTGGTATCCCCCTCTTTCTTCTTTGTGAACCCATAAGCTGGCTTTTTCACACCTCCAGATCCTTCACCTTTTGTCAAACAACCTTCTCTTACTGCCTCTTCTAGGCGGACACCCATTCCTACCATCTCTGTAAAATCACTTTGGGCACTTGCTACCATTCTTTCGTAGTAGAAAGCGCTTAGCGTCTTCAGAAATTTTTTAGTCATTTCCTTCTCCATAGGAGGAATCACTTGTGCAGCCACTTCGCGCCATCTCTGCGCGTACTCTTTGAACGATTCTCTATCTTTCTGAACCATGGCCCTAAGCTGGTCACGGTCAGGCGCCATGTCCACATTATACTTGTATTATTTTATGAATGCTTCTCCCAAATAATTAAAGGTATGGATGTTGGTGCTGTGTAAACTCATGTACCATTTCAACATTGTGCCGGTCAGACTATCCTAGAAAAAGTGAATTAGCAGATGTTGATCATCGGTGTGGGTAGACATTCTCCTCACATACATCACCAAGTGAGCACGAGGGCAAGTGTTGCCCTTGTACTTCTCAAACTCCGGGACCTTGAACTTAACAGGCACTTTGACATTCGGGACCAAACACAGCTCATTCACATTCTGCCCAAATAACTCTTTTCCCCTAAGAGCCTTCATCTCTCTTCGCATTCTATCAAACTGCTCTTGGAAATCATCCATTCTGTCATAAAGGCCCAAGTCTTCACTCGGAGGAGGGAAAGGACGACACACATCTTCATTAACAAATGAAACCAAATTCACCGAAGGAGGTGCAGCAGGAACATCATGCACCACAGGAGGTGCTGGAGTAACAACATTTGTAACCACTGGAGCATCTTGGGGGCCCAAATTGAAACCTTCAGGTGTAAAATTCTCCGGCATTCCCCACGGGTAACCCTGAGGCATACCTAGGTCCCAAATCCACTGAAGATATGGCTATAAAGAAACAACACCCCTAGGTCCCAAATCCTTCCTACTCTTCTTATGAATGTGACGCCAGGCCTTCGCAATCTGCTCCCTAGCTTCCCTATGGTCTTCTCCTTCCTTCAGAAAGAAACTACTCAAATGAATGCTATTCGGTTTATCCCTCATCGGATAACCAAGCTGTTGCCGTGTAAGAACAGGGTTATAGTTAATTCCTGCCTTAGTACCAAGAAGAGGTACATTGGGGAAACTACCACAACTGTCAATAATCTCTATATCCTTATAAGCTCGATGATACCAATCAATATCCGAGTGAGTAAGTGCCATGATCTTAAGAGCCCAACGAGGTTCCTTCTTGACATCCCAAAAAGCATCAGATTGAGGCATATGAGAGATGAACCACCAGTACAACAAAGGCGTGCAACAGATAATCATTCCCCCATGATAAGAACTTCGAAGATGAATAGAGTAATAAGAATCACCCAACAGTGTAGGAACTGAGTTTCCAATCATGAAAATCCTGATAGCGTTAATGTCGACAAACTTGTCCACATTAGGAAATAAGAATAATCCATAAGCAAGTAAAGAAAAGATGGCCTCAAAAGCAACCATACTCTTCATTCCGGCAAAGTAACGAGCTTTCTCCAATAAGAACTGAGCTGGTAATCCTCTAATCCCTCCTTTAGTAGTCATATGGGCTTCCACCTCAGACTTCCCCAGATGAATCAAAGCAGCAATCTCATGTGGTTTTGGCTCGCCCTCCAAACAGTAAAAGGAACACGATCGGTAATAGGTAAATCCAATAGATAAGAATACTCCTCCAGTGTAGGCATCAACTGATAATCGGGAAAATTAAAGCAGTGATACATCGGATCATAGAACTGGACCAAGGTCGAGAGAATACCCTCCTTCATCTTCAGCTTCATGAGAGGAATGATGTATCCATACTTCTTCCGAAAGTCTGCAGAACACTCGATCTTTGGAATTAGACTGACCAACTCATCTATCTTGGGATCCTTGAAACTGTATTTCCCGGTCTTTCTCTTTCCAGAATCCATGGTTAACAGTACCTGAGATATTCACAAATAGTCAACCTTCAAATCCCTTGAAATATTATTTTCTTCAAAAGATGCTTATGAGTGCATGGATGCATGATGCAGCAATCACACACAAGATCACACATATAGGGTTCATAGGTTCAACGTCACGAGCATGAAGTCGAAGGTTCTACCCATAAGGTGTTGGTCTAAAAAATTATCACCTTCCGAACAAGGTTCTAGAGGTTCCCAGAGTCTACATCCTTCCTTCGGATATTACCAACTTCCCGATTAACTCGGTAATTAGTAATATTCTCAAGAAAGACTCGCCCGAGTGTAGTATCGCGTGACAACTATTTCTGGATTACTCTATCATAGATTCCGCACTACCCCTAAAAGGCCAAGATGGGTTTGGTATTCTACGGTCCTCAGTTTCAGCATCCTCCCAGGTCGAAAGTAGTACGTCTTCCCGATTACTCAGTAAACGACACTACAGTCAAAGGGGCCTCCACTGAGTGGGGGGATCTCATTCCTCCTTTTTTTGGGATTACTCCCTCAAAGTTAACATGACTATACCGCCCGTCCTATCTTAAAGTTTGCCCAAGTCCGGGTATAGGACTTATGAGTAATCACCAAGCATCCTGAAAACCAAGAAAATCCAAACAAACATATATACAAAATATAACACATAAACAACAATAGCACATATACAGATATAAACAAAGATAGGCTTAACCCACTTAGGGATGGACCAGCAAGAGGTCAATCTTTCCCCAGTGAAGTCTCCATTTTTCTGTAGCAGTAGAAATGTTCAAGACTAGGCCATTGGATTGACTAGACTTTATACAAATTAAAATGAAAATCGCCACCGCACTTTATAGTTTCCAAAGGAATGGGAAAAGAGCGAATAACCCAAAAAAGGGGGGAAAGATTCAAGGTAAGGGGGTTGGTTATGCAAAGGGAAGGTATTAGCACCCTAAACATCTACGGTACTCCGCAGGAACCTCTTTGTAAAATCTATATATTTTGGCTATAAAAATGTGTTGTATATAAAATGGATAGTGGAGGTGAGAAAAGAAGTATTTTTTATGATTTTTGCACCCGTCACGGTTGCGAACCTTTAGTGCCTACGTACCACCTTTCGTGCAATAGGGGATCAGGGTACACGTAGTTCCTCTTTTAAAAAAAATTGAAACACAAGTGTGTTGATTAATTTTATGAGATAAGACGTCATCGTCATTGTCCGTGTGGAAAACATACTTACTACCCACAATCATGAGAAAGGAGAATTTGCATCATCTCAAAGTGGAGGATATGGTTTGGATTTTAAAATCAACAATGCCTCACTCAACACCCAAGTGGAAAATATCTCACTTCACTACATATTGTAGAAGTATAGTTGTTTACATCACTACAAGGATTGACAAGAGCCTAATATTTTAAGAAAGGTTTAAAGGTAAAAGCCAAAGTGGCAAAATAGTTTGAAATGAGATTGATTAACTTTTAGTCTTCTCACCAAAAAAAAGTCAAGGTATTGTTAAGTTGATTTGAGTTTATTTATGAAAATGTTTTGAAAATGCATGGACATAAGTCCAAGTTTATTATGAAAGTGGTTCAAGTTTAAAAACAAGAAGGGTTTTCAAAAGGAGGGATAAGATTTTTGAAATTAAAGAAGATGGGAGGAGAAGAAGAGGCTATCCTAAAGCATAAGGTAAAAGCTAAGGATAAGGACCATCTAACCAACAAGAAGCCAAAACTTGACATTTATGAGCCAAGATAGAATTCCTATTCTTTGGAGTGAAACCAAACAAGCAAAGATACTAGGCCTCTTCAAATATATTAAGTCTTCACAAAAATTGGGCAGAGTAATGGCTGTATGCGGGTGAATTCCAGATTACAAACAAAGAGTGTAATCACAAAAACCTGCACACAAAAACAAACAAGCAACTCAATGTCTTGAGGTAAACCTCAAGAGCTCCAGACAAAATAATCAGATAAGATCACAAAGTATCCAAGATAGGCCAAGGTTTCTGATCCCAAGTCCAAGAAAAAGTCCATTGCTCCATCATGCCAAGGATAGTAACCAAATAGTCCAAGTACCATTAAGAGTTTTTTAGGGTTTAAGTTGGTTATTAAGTATCTTAGGAAAAGGAAAAAAGAAAAGCTCAAGTGAGCAAAGCAAAAATGACAAGAAAATAAATTCTCAAATGAGCAAAGATGAAAATGGCATAAAATGTAAAATGCTAAAGAAATAAATAGTGCATAAAGCATAAAAGAATAAAGGCATAAAATAAAACAGGTCAATAATTAGTGGTTAGTTGGATGACCATCTTGAAACTTGCATTTGGAACTCATTAGAGGATTGGTAGAACCAAAGCCTCCACACAACAAGTTGCATTTGCTTTTTGTCAAGTATATCATCCATTTGAAATTCTCACAAGGGCCATTTAATGATCAACGTTGTTTAAGTGATCCGCGTTGACCAAAGGTGTTGTAGATCCATTATAGGATTGGTAGAACCAAAGCCTCCACACAATGAATCTCAAGGTTATTGGATCAAAGAGATCAAATTAACATACTTGGGCTTGCAATCATAAGTTTGGGCCATGAATGATCATTTATTCGAATCGGGACAAAATTTAGCACTATGTTAAGCAATCGTAAGTGGACTTATATAAAAGTCGCACCTATTTTGAGACTGGTCAATAGCAATCTATGCACCATTTGTTTTGAGACATGATATAGAGATCATGCTCCAATAACATTTAGTGCAATGAGAAGGGGATGAGATGAAGGAGATTTAGGGTAAAAAGAAAAACCACATTTGAATTAATATTTAATCAAACTATTACTAAAATCATTCATCCATTTTTGTGGAGTTAAACTCAACACCATGGATCCAATGATGTTAATAAAGCCATGACCAAAAAATCAACCCAAGACAACCAGAAAATAATCACAAAATAATATTATATTTAATATATACATAAAAAAATGTTTAAAAATAGAAAAAAATGGAAAAAATATCAATTATGTTCAAATTAATCAAGAAATGAAAAATAAGGCCATAGAAAAATGAGAAATGGATCCAAATATTTTTATAAAAATTTTAGTAATTTTTAAAAGTCAGAAACTATTTTTAAACAATTTAAAAATGCTAAAAAAACACAAAATAGATCAAAAATAGTAAACCTCAACATAGAATTTCATAAAATTTCCAGAAAGTCAAAAATATGCAAAATAATATTTATAAATTTTTTCAGAATTCAAAAATGTCAGAAAGCATTTTTTAAGTAATTAAAAGTAAGCAAATAATACAAAAAAAAATAAAAAATACCAAATGTTAAAATAAAAATGTGAAAAAATATTCATGAGATCAGAAATAATTCAAAGTATTTTTTGTGAATTTTTCATAATTTTTGGATAAAAAATAAAAGAGTTATGAATTTTTGAAAATTTAATCAAATAAAATATAAAATCGGAAAATAAAATAAAACCAAAAAGATGTGGACCATCAGATCAAAGTCAAAACGCGTTAGTAAGCTAATCCAATGGACCAGACGCACTGTGCTTGATATGGACCTTAGTGAAACACACATGTGATCAGAAAAAGGGCAACCAATGAAATTAAAACGCTTGGCACACTATCATTGGCTGAGACGAGACATGTCATCGTCTTTAACCTCCAGATACCATGCAATGGGGATTTTGTGAGATCCTTCAAATGGAAAAATTAGGATCCCTGGCTAGCATCATTGAACTCGTCTCTTCAAGACGATTCTAACACAACCATCGCGCCAAATTTATGTAAAGTATGGAGAGAGATATGAATCAAAACACAAAAATAGCGAGCACCTTTAATTTGAGATTTCTCTCTCAATTCTCAATGGATTTAAAAATTGTAAGCAGCATTAGAATCAGACAAAGGAGTAGAACAGATGAGTGCTTGATTTGGATCCAATTGGTGGAGAATTCTACCTTTTCGAAGTTCAAGTAAGAAGCTCTGAAACTGGACTTCTGTAGCTTGGATTATGGGTCGTTTTGATTGGTTTAAGTGCTGGAGAGTTTGTATGAAGTTCAAGGATGATGAATGCGCAAAGAATTTTGGAAAAGGAAGCTTAAATTTCAAAAACTGAATTCAACAAAAGTGGGTTCGTGTGAAGTTTTGGCAGGGTGTTCTTGGCTCTCTAAGCTTGGGAAATTGAATGGGGGATGACCCTCTATTTATAGGGGAGAAAATGGGATCAAAAGGAATAACAAATGATGCATTTTGGAGGGAATTCGTGTAGGTCTGCATCATGAAGAAAATGTGACTCAAACTTGATCAAAACTCAGCCAAATCGTGCATTTCATGATGCTAATCACTTCTGGCAAGTTGCTAAACATGATTAGAAACGAAAACGCGTGGAAATCCTGTGATTAGAAGCCAAAACAAAGATTTCAAAATTCTGACTTTGTGCAAAATTCAGTTTCAAACTACCAAATTCCAATCTATGGCATTTCCACCTCATGGGGTCTTAGGGCATAATTCTTGATGCTTTGGAAATATGAGATTACAAGCTTTGAAATGGAAAAATAATGGAATCAAATGGATGCTTGAGCTGAAAGTTACATGGAGTCAAAGTTGAAGAAAAAGAGTTGACTTTCCATACTTAGAAAAATTTCAAACTCTTCTTTAAAAATGACCTATAATCTCTTGCATCTAAACATGGCCTTACACTTAAAATTTGCTCTTGACTAAAAAATATGGAATGAAGTAGACCTTTTGAATGATATTTTTCAATTTGAACCACTCAAAATCTCCAAAAATTGAGCAAGTTATGACTTGTTGAAGTTGGCCAAAAATCATGAAATGACCTATAATCTCTTGCATTCTTAAGGCAACTTCCATCCATTTTCTTACTTTGCACATAAAAGAAGGCATGAAGTACATATCCTTAGGGTAATCGTGAAAAAATAATGGGCTCAAGGTTATAAAAATTGACCAAGTTATGATCATTTGAAATCACATATGGAAAATTGGGGATTCATCTGGGTGACTTGTAATCTTTCTTTTTCACCAAGTTCCTTCCACATGAAAAATCCTTGGAACTTTTGAAGTGATTTGTTGGTAACTATTTGAAGAGAATAATTTTTTTTAATCACTCAAAAATACCAAAAGATGAGCAAGATATGCTCCTTTGAAGTCCAAAACCCTAGCCTCTAGATCAAGAGAATGCTTGGTGGAACTTTGCCAAGTTTGGACAAACTTTTTGTGCCAATATTCTTCCTTTGTGAATAGAATTTGTTGAGGATGATGATGAGGACTCATGGCCACCAAAACTACTTTCATACCAACTTCAAAACAAACTTCAATGGTGAGGTTTGGATCTCTCAAGCTTTTGACTAGGGCATGGAAATAAACTCATGAACCTATGATGCAACTTGCTAAACCTCATTGCCTTTACCTAAATTATTTACAAGTAAGACAAACCAATATTGTATTTGTTAATTTAGATAGAAAATCAAAGAAAAATATCCATGATCGCCAAAAAAAACAAGTCAAGGTGCTTGGTAACTCCTCAAAGAGCAAGGCTAAAGATAGGGAGAGGAACCAAAAGCCCTAATGTGATTTTGTGGTGATTGAAACAATGTAGTATGATGAAGGGATCTTATGGGCAAAAATTGGGGTACAACAGACACCAATGAATGTCGAAATGTGTGAGGGACATCAACCTATTAGACCATCTCAAGCCCTGCTCATTCTTCAACACAGATCGAGGTAGGTGCGAAATAAACCACCTAGCCAACATAGGAGTGCAACATAGTAGAGTCCCTCTTCTCTTTAAAGTGCGAGTATGCAGAGAGTGTAGGATGTCTCCAAGTAAAGTAGGCACCAGATTATGAGACAAAAAAACCTTGACCATATTCACATCTATGAGTTAGTTCGGATTAGGAAATAGTACCATCCCATAGATGAAAAGGGCCAACGCTTCTTCAAAAGCTTGTAAATCCAGGATATCCCAAAAATGATGAGCCTTCTCAAATAGAAACTTAGCTAAGAACCCTTTGACGCCTCTTCTTGTTTCCCAATTTGCCACTACATCAGACCGTTGTAAAGACAGAACCTGAGCAATCTCTTCCTGTTTTGGGTCTCTTTCCAAACATTGAAGGGTAATTGATCAAGAATGGGCATCCCCAAATAACTGGGAAAATTCCTCCATGGTAGGAACCAATTAGTAATCAGGAAAGGTGAAGTAGTGATGTAAAGGGTCGAAGAACTAAAAGAGCACCTTCAAAATTTCTTCATTAGAGCTTGAGGTGACCAGATTGAGAAGTCGACCATGACTTTCAGTGAATGGAGAGCTCTCAGGAACCCTGGATGCTAATTCCTTGAGTTGAGGAGGTACCCTTATGAGGTTGACTTGGATAGTATTCCTGCGAGTGGATGTCATGTCCTATAAAACAACACAAAGATAAGTCCTAAAAATCCTTGAAATGGTTAGTGTGATATTCCATGTTATGATATTATGATATCGTGATCATGCTAAGAAAACACAAGTATAGCAAGCACAAGCAAATCACACAAAGACCTTAGGTTTAAGGCTTGCATGGGTTTTCAGGTAAGTACCCTCTTGAAGTTTAGTTGTCTCAACATGTCCTATCAATAGTAACCGGTTTCTAAGGGATCTCAATATCACTGATCTTTCCCACAAGTTTCATTCTGATAGACAACTGACTTGCCACCAAACAAAACTCGGGAGTCAAATCTCAATGAGTGTAGTATCGAGTATCAACTGACTTAGGACTACACCAAAGACGGCTATCTCACTACTTCCTAATGGCCAAGTTGTTCAATTAAAGATTCTAAGGTCAGTTGATGCTTTATGACACCATGCAACGGCCCTGTATTCTCCTTGACTACTCAAGGGCTACCGATACCAACCAAAGTGTCACACTAATGTAGCTATCGCTTTGACCGTGTCGGTATACCCCGCATAGTTTCCACGATCTATTGCTACTTACCTAAAAGGTGCCTCAGATCCGGGTGTAGGATCTATAGAAACAAACCAAACAATCCCAAAAGGTAAAGCAAACAAAGCATACAAAAGCAGTTAAATAATGAACTAACTCTAAGGTAACCCCACTTTTTATTTTTCCCCAGCAGAGTCGCCAGTTCTGTGATACGGTGGAAAAATCGACTGTTGTACTAGTTTTGTGTTTGTGTTTACAAATGTTGCGGTAAGCAAGAGTCACCATCGACTTTTCTTTTATTTAAATTAAGGAAAGGGTGAAAAGAACAGAAAAGATCTTTTCGAGAATTTTCTGAGTAAGGGGGGTAGATTATGGAAAGGGAAGGTGTTAGAACCCTTTTCATCCATAGTTTTCTACGGGCTCTTAGATGCTTAGCTCATTTTAAAATTACCTTGTGCTTTGTGTGTTTTGGAAAATGTTTTGAAAATGCCTTAGTGCAGCGATTCGCTTTGTGATAACTCTTGTATCAGTCCTCAAGAGTATTGACAAAGCAAATGTTTTTGAAAGTTGTTTTTGAAATGTGTAAGTGTAAAAGTCTGTTTTACTTGAGAAAGCATCTAACAACTATCTACTTGTACTTGAAAAAAGTTTGTTCTTTTCCTCCTTATCCTTTAGACAGTGCTATCCTACTATTAGTGAGTAGGTAGCCCTATCGTTGGATGTTGAGGGAAAATCAAAGGGACGTACAGTCATAAAGGCAACATGTGGAGACGCTTTAACAATTTTGTCTAGGGACTAGATTATTTACCGAAAGGCAACTGTAGGGTTATCGCGGGACTATGATCTTTTGATTTACGAGCCTTTGCTAAAGCGTCCCTATTTCGAGGGACATGACTGTTTTTCCGAAGGCAACCAAAGTGGGATACTCTAGAGGTGCATGTGTGCAATTGTTTCAATTCGGTTATTTTTTATATTTTTGGGTTAGGTTTTCTAACGTTTTTATTTTTTATGCTTTTGCCATACATGCCTAATTATTAGCAGTTAATATTTTGCAGAAATTTAAAGTGCACAAATTTAAATCTACGATATTACAATGCTTTGGGAAGGGGGATATTTACATGTCTAAACTTTGGAGAGAATAAGGAAAATAGTAAAATAAAAGAGTCCTAATTACGGTCTATTACAACCAGGAGGCAGATACAATAATATGAAACAGTGCGAAAGAAAAATAACGCGCGAATTTGAAAAGACCTTTAAAATCCTAAGAATAAAATCTTTTTTTTGTTTTGTTTTTTTTTATGAAAAGAAAATAAATTGAGAAAAATAAAAATAAACCTAAAATTCTAATTTTTTATAAATTTTTTTTAGAAAAAGGATGTTAAAATTAATTAATTAATTAATTAATTCAGAAATTGATTTAATTAATAAAATCTAATCCTAATATTTTTATGATGATTTTTTTTAATTTTTATGTTAATTTAAAAAAAACTATAGAAAAGAAATGAACAACAAAAATAAAAATATAAGAAGAAAGATGTTTCGATTCCAAGAAAAGATAGTTTTCGATCCAATGAAAAGCGTCATCCTTCGATCCAGGGACAAGGTAGCCTTCGATCCAGTTAAAGATGGCGTTCGATCCAGTTGAGGATATTATTAGGGGCGTATGTTGTATTCCTGCAGGAAATTTATTAGAGAAAATAAGATACAAGTCCAGATTTGGGTTGAATCTAGCCTTAGATTCGACAGCCTGTGGCTGCTTAATCCTAATTAGGATCCTCTGGGTCTGAATCTAAGGCTACTTCGTCCGTCTTACAACTTCATAAACCATGAGATTCGAAAGAAAATATGGATCATGCCTAAGACATGGCATGATCCAAAACTCTGCGCTTAGTCTTGCATGTAGCACATGAAAGCAATAACAAACATTAGCAACAACATGAACATATGATTAATATGATTTTAAAAATTGCATGCTTAGCTAGTTTGAGATCGAAAGAAGTTACCAACGGATTAATTGTGTGAGTGATGCTCCAGTGAATGTTGGGCCTGTCTAGTACTTGGGAACGCCTCTTGTAAATTTCAGAGGGTGAGTGGAGCGTTGTTGAAAATTGCTTCGATTTGGACCACTTATGAGATTTTTTTTGATAACTTTGGTGGTTTATGGGGAAGCGTATCTCCAATGTGTGTAAGCCTCCTTTTGGCTTGCAAGCACGCTGTTTATATAGAGTAGAAGGGAGGGGACAAGAAGATAATGGTTTAAACAGCCATAAACAAACATTTTCAAATCCATGAATGGTGTTTTATAACGTTGCAAAAGTCATGGAAACTTGTCCTTTTTTGAATTTGAATGAACCTGGACACGCTTCCCTCTTTCGAACGCCTTCAATCCCTGCCCTTCGATTGGCCTCAAGTTGCCTCCTTCGACTGGCTCTTTTGAATGGACTTTCTATGTATGCTTTGTGCCCTATTTGAATGGGCCACCAAGGTGTGTCCTTTGAATGGCTATTTTGAATGGACTTTCAGTGTACGCTTTGTGCCCTCTTCAAACGGGCCACCAAGGTGTGTCCTTTGAATGGCCATCATGCATGTTGAAGTGCGTACAATTGTTTAAAATGGGGCCATTTCCCAGTCTAAGTTGGCACAAAGGCAACATATGTCTTATGGATGCTAGCATGAAGTAAATCAAAGCAGGCATAGAGAAGGCCATTTCCTAGGCGAAGCTGGCACAAAGTTAGTCAGTACCTTGTGGGTCGAACGAAACTTTTTGCCTTGTGGATCAAAAAGAAGCTTTTTGCCTGGTGGATCGAAGGTAAACCTGAAGGAGTCTTGGCCTTGTGTGCTGCAGGAAAGCTGAAGAGGGGGCCTTTTACCTTGTGAGTTGAAGGCATGCTGATGGGTCTTTACCTTGTGAAACCAAGGCAAGTATGAAGAGGCATACGTGCGCTAGTGACACGCTGAGGAGCCTTTTGCCCAGTGGGAGTTTTGTGAATCGAAGGCCAGTTTGAAGAAGTTCTTGCTTTGTGTGCTGAAGGCACGCACAAAGGGATAATTTTCCTAGTCGAAGCAGGAATCAAGCTTGCTCCAAAGACATCAAATGCCCAATCGAAGCAGGAATACAGCTTGCATGCAGGTAGCCATTACATTTGTGAATCAAGCCAGCATGCAAAGCCAATGGTGCAATCGAAGGAGCATTAACAAGAGGCCCTTCCCCTTTGGATCGAAGGAGGATGTTTCAAAGGAAACACATGCCCAGTTGAAGCTGGTATGCAGCAAACAAGCAAAATACCAAGGCTTCAATCAAAGCTTGGAAATTTGAGGCAAGTTTGGAGGAGTTTAAGCGCTCAATTGAAAGACCCTTTGGCATGCCAATAGAAAGACTCTTTGGAATGCCAATCGAAAGACTTTGCTTATCTTCAAAAAAAATTATTTTTTCCTTTAATCAAGTGCTGGTGACCAACCATATAAGAAAAAAATCTTGGAAAATATGAGAGGGAAAAATTTGGGGTACAACACTCCTCAACTGAATGGGATTGTAGAACGCAAGAATAGAACTCTCCAAGAATCTGCCAGAGCCATGATTCATGCTAAGAAGTTACCCTATCATTTTTGGGCTGAAGCTATGAATACTGCATGCTATATTCATAACAAAGTCACTATAAGGAAAGGCACTTCAACTACTTTATATGAAATATGAAGGGGGAATAAAACCACTTGTTAAATACTTTCATGTATTTGGAAGTAAATGTTACATCTTAGCTGATCGGGAGAAAAGGAGGAAGATGGACCCCAAGAGTGATAAAGGAATATTTATGGGCTACTCTATAAACAGTAGAGCATGCAGAGTTTTTAACTCTAGAACCAAAGTTATGATGGAGTCAATAAATGTTACTATTGATGATAGAAGATGGAATGTTGAAGAAGATGTCGTAGAAGATGTTGGAACATCTTTGCCTGATATTCTAACTGAATTAAATGACACAAGTAGTGATTATAATCCTCCTCAAGAAGATCCCCATCCTAGTCATCTCAATAAAGGACCTTCAATTAGAACTCAGAAAGATCATCCTAAGGAGCTTATCATAGGAGATCTCAACAAAGGAGTTACCACCAGATCAAGAGAAGGGATTTCAAACTCTTGGTTTATATAAAAAATTGAGCCTAAGAATGTCAAAGAGGCACTAACTGATGATTTCTTGATTAATGCTATGCAAGAGGAGCTGGAACAATTCAGTAAGAATGAGGTCTAGGATCTGGTTCCAAGACTTGAATGGACAAATGTGATTGGCACTACATGGGTATACAAGAATAAATCTGATGAAAAATGGGTGGTCACTAGTAATAAGGCAAGGTTAGTTGCACAAGGATACACTCAAATTGAAGGAGTGGACTTTGATGAAACCTTTGCTCCTGTGGCTAGACTTGAATCAATTAGACTACTATTGGGAATTGCATGCATTTTGAAATTTAAATTGTTTCAAATGGATATAAAGAGTGCCTTCTTGAATGGATACCTGAATTAAGAAGTTTTTGTTGAACAACCAAAAGGATTTGTTGATCCAAGTTTTCCTAAACATGTTTATAAATTTAAGAAAGCTCTGTATGGATTGAAGCAAGCTCCAAGAGCTTGGTATGAATGACTGACATAATTCCTTGGAGAGAATAGATATAGGAAATGTGGCATAGACAAAACACTCTTTGTCAAATAGAAGAAGGGAAGATTATGATTGCTCAAATCTATGTTGATGATATTGTATTTGGAGGGATGTCAAATGAGATGGTGGAACATTTTGTCAAGCAAATGCAGTTTGAATTTAAAATGAGTCTTATTGGTGAATTAACCTATTTTCTTGGTCTACAAGTTAAAAAATGGGAGACTCCATATTTTCATCACAAAGCAAGTATGTCAAGAATATAGTGAAGAAGTTTGGGATGAAGAATGCCAGTCACAAAAGAACCCCTGCTCCCACACATTTGAAGCTGACTAAAGATGAAAAAGGAGTAAGTGTAGATCAAAGTCTCTACATAAGCATGATAGGAAACCTTCTATATCTCACAACTATCATACCAAATATTGCCTTTGTTATAGGGGTGTGTGCAAGATATCAAGTTGATCCCAAAGTTAGCCATGCCAACCATGTGAAGAGGATTCTTAAATATGTGAATGGGACAAGTGACTATGGTATGTTGTACTCTCATGGATCATATTCTGCCTTAACTGGTTTTTGTGATGCTGATTGGGCAAGAAGTGCTGATGATAGAAAGAGTACATCAGGAGGATGCTTCTTTTTGGGAAATAATCTCATGTCTTGGTTCAGCAAGAAGCAAAATGGTGTGTCTCTGTCCACTGCTAAGGTTGAGTACATTGCTACATGAATCAGTTGTTCTCAATTGGTTTGGATGAAACAAATGTTATTAGAATACGATGTCAAACAAGATGTCATGACATTATTCTGTGACAATTTAAGTTCCATAAACATCTCAAAGAATCCCATTCAACACAGCAGGACCAAGCATATTGACATCCGTCATCACTTCATAAGAGAGCTTGTTGAAGAAAAGATTGTGGTCTTAGAACATGAAGCCACTGAATTGCAACTGGCTGACATCTTCACAAAGGCTTTGGATGCTAATCAATTTGAGAATTTAAGAGGAAAATTAGGGATATGTTTATATGAGGGTTTGTAGCAATTAAAAGTGTGTGGGAATATCATTAAAGTGATATTATATTATTTGTGTTTCCAACAAATAAATTTTAGAAAATAATCATTACAAGACTGCCTCAACTTGTTTCTCACACTGTTGTACCCCAAAATTTTCCCTCCCATATTCTTCAAGGTTTGTCAAGAATCATCCTCAAATTGTTCAAGATTGCTCAAGGATTGCACAATCCAAACATATCCTAAGCCAGCTGAAATTAGGGTTTTGGTTCTTTCAAGGAATTTGTGGTTTTTAATGGTTCAATCAAGTCTCATAGGCCTATATACATTCTCAAGCACCTACATGCCAAGTTTCAAGACTCACAGTGCCAATTTGCACAATCAAAAGCCTCCTTTGATCCACAGTCAACTGCAGGGGCAAAATGGTCATTTTGCAGTCAAAAGTCAGAATTTTTGGTCAACATCTTATTTTGAGCTCACAATCATCATTTGATCAAGTCTTGATCATTATTCCACAAGGATGGCTCAAAAATCATCAAGATGCAAAAGTTACTATTTTTGGACAGTAGAAAAGTCAACTGTATCTTGACTAGGGCATAACTTTTTCATGGTTCATCAGAAAAATCCAATCCAATGCTCATTTTGAAGGGGATTCCATTTCCTACAATCCATCTTCACACTCCAACTCCAAGAAATGCTCTCACAAGAAGTTATCAATTTCTACATTATAGGTCAAATTCAAAAGTCAACAAAAGTGCACTTTAAGTCAAAGGGCATAACATGAGATTGGTAAATCCAAATGACATGGGACCAAAGGCATTGGTTAGAGGACTTCAATACCTTTCCAAAATGTCCAACAACATGTTCATATGATCAAAATTGAGCAAGATATGCATTGGAGAAGTTGGGAAATTTTTAGAAATTTGCAAAAGTCAACTTTGCTCAAAACACCTTATTTTTGCTAATGGGCCTCAAATCTCTTGTTGAAACACCATCCATGGCCTATGCACGACCCATCAAGCTTAATTGAATTTATTTTCTTATTTTTATTAATTAATTGGATTTTTAATTAATATTAATTCATTTAATTAATTTAAATTGTAGGAAAATGCAAGATTTGATTTTTCAATCTTTTGGTGAAGCAAATATGGTCAAGATATGCTGGAAATTTCGTGTACAAATCAAAGATGCAAAAATCTCCAAAATTGGCAACTTTATTCAATCATGAAAATGCAAAAAGATTTGATTTTCAATCAAATATTCAATCATCAATTCCATGGATTTTGGCTCAAGATTGTGACCTAATTTCATTCCTCTATATATATGCAAGCAAACCCTAATCCCAGACACGTGAGAGGAGATGTAGAAAAGCCATAGCATATTGAAAATTTTCCAAGAAAAACTCAAAACTGATTTTTACATTCCAGGCCAATTCAAGGCAATTTGTTGATTCTAACACCTTGCAGGAGTTCCCAGGAACGTGTGGCAATTGAATTCACACGCTAAAGCTCAAAGAATCACAGGATACAGAACCACGGTTTGACATTTTTACTCAAAATCGTATTGCCTGATTCATGCATATTTAACATGATTTCTTGATTGTTTTGTGTTACTAGAGGCCATATGAAGCTAATGGCATAAGTTAATTGAATTATAATGCACAGAATCATAAAATGCCATGGACAATTTCTAGGGTTCCTAAGCTTTGAAATTGGTGATTCATAAACCAGGAAAAATTGAGACTCATAAGACCCATGACTGAATTCGTCAGGACAAGACGAACAAAACCAAACCCTTGCGAAACATTTATGTGCACCATAGCTCTAATCACTATTTTTCGTGCAAGCATATTGTGGGGGTTAAAAATCCCCCGCTATCTAATATTGTTTTTTACAGGTACAGCGAGGAAGATGATGAGGTGTTAATTCATGGTTGGATAGTTTGAAAACGCGCGCGTGTTTTTTTGTGTTACAGCATATGAATTGATTTTTGTATATTATATTTACTTGTTAGTATAATATCAAAGCGTGCAAGTGGTGGAGTGGTTAAGGCATTGGCTTGGAAACGTTGGGACCTGGGTTCGAATCCCAGGTCCCCCAAAATTCTTGTTATTATTTTCTTTCACATAATCCCATGCAGGTTCCAAAATAGGTTCTACCATGCGCTTCAAATTTCCAGGCGCCAGGTGTCTCCAAGCCTGGATCCAGTGGCCAAAGATGATGACTACCATACACCTCAGTCAATGAGCGTACATGGAATTGCTAAAGTCAACGTGGCTGAACAGCTTGTTGGGCCTGAGAATTGCATAGCATACCTCCATATTGGGCCAGTACCCCCCTGGTTTATTCATCTTTTTTTTTCTTTTATATTTTTCATTTAACTATTCTATTAATTATAATTATTATTATTATTTAATTAACCAAATTAACTTTTTTTTTCATAATAAAATTCAGAAGACTAAAATATAATATTTTTTATTATTTATTAATTTCACCTTTAATTTATTATTTTTGTAAATAAATGCTAACAAATTAATTTTAGTCTTTTTTAATTAGGTTAATTTCAATATTTTTTTTGCAATAAATAAAATTAACATAGAATTAGGGTTTACTAACTTTTGACTATTTTTTATTTATTTCATTAAAACATTAAAAACCAAAAATATTTCTTTTTATTAATTAATTAATTAGGTTTAATTTAATTAATTACAAAATAACCACCAAAAACTTCTTTCTTTCTCAAAAAGGGTCAAAACCCTAAGGACTTCTCCGATTCAATTCTTCTCGCGCGCATGTTTATTTTTTATTCATATTTTTGATCATATTTATGTAATTGCTCCAAGGATGTAATAGCTTTAATTAGGGCTTTTTATCGCTTTCTTTATTTTCTCGCAATTTACTTTTCAAGGGTTGTTTTTGGCGATGTAAATACCCGACGCCTTGTAATAGCGTAGATTTATTTTCCGCAACTATTAATTGTTAGATGTATGTTAACTAGGCTATGCATGACAAGATTTATCTGATAACTAAAATCAACTCGTAGCTCACCATAACATGTGCAAAGATAATTTAACTGAATCCTGACACACTCGCACATGCCACTCCTAGGGTACGCCTCACTTGGTTGCCTCGACGTGGTCATTGAGTATAGGGTGTTTTAGAGGCCGCCCTCTTGTCTAAAGATCCAAGTTGCCTCGAAACGGTTGCCTCAGATAAAAAGGATCTAGGACATTAGGGTTACCGCTAAGGCGTCCTACTATTGCTTTGGTGACCACATGTCCCTATAATCGAATTGTCCCGAAACTCCAACGACGGTGCTACCTACTTCTCAATAGTGGGATAGTACTGTCTAAAGGACATTTACACAGCTTAATTTCTTTTGAGTAGGTAGAGGTTCTTAGATACTTGCTCTTTCAAAACAAAAACAACTTTTTGCACTTACACTTTTCTGACAAAAGTTTTCAAACAAACACTTCATACACTCTTGAGGACTGATACAAGAGTTAAATCGAAGTTTTCAAACAAACTTTTTCAAAACCCACAAACACAAGAAAAGCAAAACTCTTTTGAAAACATAGTGAGCAAGTACCTAAGAGCCCGTGGATAACCACGGATAGAAAGGGTGCTAACACCTTCCCTTTCTATAATCTACCTCCCGAACCGAGAAATATCTCGAAAAGGAATTTTGCTGTGCTTTTGTCCTTTCCTTGTTGGAGAAAATAAAAGATGGTGGCGACTCTTGCTTACCGCGACATTTCGCGAACCAGCATTTCAAAAAACAGTCAGTTCTATTTCCACCGATCGCCAGAACTGGCGACTCTGCTGGGGAAACTTAATAAGTGAGGTGTACCTTAGGATTAGATCATTCTATGTTTTCAATTGCATGCTTTGTATGATTTATATTTGTGGGCTTGTATTGGAGTTTCATAGATCCTAACCCGGATCTGGGGGAATACCCTTTAGGTAAGTAGCAATAAACTATGAGGGACCTGTCCGGCGTAGACCGACACGGTTGAAGCAGTAGCTACGTTGGTGTGACACCTTGGTCTGTACCGATATCCCTTGTGTTGGAACGAGGAGAATATGGGTCTTCTAAGGAGTCATTAAGCACCAACTGACCTTAGAACCTTAAATTGACCAACTTGGCCATAGAACAGTAGCAGTATGCTACACTCATTGAGGCTAAACTCTCGCGATGGTTCCGGCCGCAAGAAAAGGTTGCTAAGCTGGAGTTATGACCGATTGAGGATAGTCAGTGATATTGAGATCCTCTAGAACCCGGTTACTATTTTTAGGACAGGTCTTAACCAACTGAAACTGAAAGAGGGTAGTACCTAAACTTCATGCTGGCCTGAACTCTAAGGGTTGTCTTGTGTGACTTGTGTGCCTTTACCATGTTTGCCTTTTGTGAATACTTGTGGTGTGCCTTTATCATAACATCATACCATCATAACATTGCATGCATCCTGCATAAGGACTGACCCATTTCAAAGACAAGAGGGTTTCATCTTTGCTCTGTTTTGTAGGACATCATGATGCCCATGCGAAGGAATACTATCCGACTCAACTTTGTTCAACCACCTGCTTTTCTTACAGAATTGGTTGATAGGATCCCAAACACTACTTCCTTCATCAAGAGGCATGGTTCTCTTCTCAGTTTAGTCACTTCAAAGTGGGACCAACAATTGATGAGCGTCCTGGCCCAGTTTTATGATCCGCTATACCATTGCTTCACCTTTCAAGACTTCCAGCTGGTCCCTACCCTGGAAGAATTCTCTGATTTGCTTAGTATCCCTGTTTTGGAACAGACTCCATTCACTGGTTGGGAAAAGACTCTTAGGCCTGAAGAGATTGCTGCAGCCCTTCCCTTGACCAAAGAAGAGGTAATGGTTAACTGGGAGACAAGAAGTGGAGTCAAGGGCTTTTTGGCTAAGTTTCTGATTGGCAAAGCTAATAGTTTCTGGAAAGACTTAGACTTCAGGGCGTATGAAGACATCCTGGCTCTCTTAATCTATGGTTTAGTATTGTTTCCAAATCCTGATACCTTTGTTAATGTCAACGCCATAAGGATCTTCATCTCTTGGAACCCTGTACCCACTCTCTTTGGTGATATCCTGCAACAACTCTATGCTCGTACTGCCCGAAGACGGGGAACTTTGTGGTGTTGTGCTCCTTTATTGGTGAGGTGGTTTATTTCACACCTCCCTAAGTTCGTACTAAAGAACAAAGAAGGAAGGGGCTGGGCTCATAGGATAATGTATCTCACTGATAATGACATCATTTGGACTCTCAGAGGTTTAGATGAGGTGGCCGTTATTGATTGTTGCGGAGAGTACCCTAATGTTCCATTGATCGGTACCCAGGGAGGAATCTCTTATAACCCATGTTTAGCTCTTCGTCAGATTGGAAGAGCCAGAAGAGCAGGGCCTTATGAGATGTTGGTGCCTCACATCAATTTTGAGTTTCAGGTAGATAGTGACGAGCTGTGCCGTAGATTCATCAGGGCTTGGGACAGAATTCACAAAGCTGACCCACATGAGTTGGGACCGAAGACTTCTCTACCAATGGAATCCTACTTCAGATGGGTCCGCATCCGTGCTCAGAAGTTAGGTATGCCATACGAAGCTGTCAGACCTATTACTCTTGAAGTTCCTGATAAAGACGGGGTTCCTCCAATTGTTCTCCATCCTCATATGCCCACTGATGTTGACACGCTGAAAAGGTCTTGGGCACAACTGCAGGAAGAACGGGATTCTTATCGGAAAAGGTTCAATGAACAGGAACAGAAGATCCAGAAGCTGACAAAGCAATTGGAGAACGAGCGGATCCTGAATGACTATATCTGCACCGAGAAGAAGAGGCCATGGGAGCATTGATGGGCCTTGGATGTTTCTTTTACAACTTTTATTTACTTTTCAGTATTTTCCATTCTTGTAACGCTTAAGGGCAATTTGTTGAACAATTTAAATTCTAAAGTTGAATCTAATAAAGTTTGTTTCCTTTCTTGTCTACAAAGTTGAATCCTGATTGTCTTTGAAAACATAAATCATACGCATTTCATGTCATCATATGCATAACAGGTACCCTTTTACAGGTCACTTATCTTCTTCGCTGTTTATTTCAGCAATCATCATATCTTCTGAACCTACTACTGAACAAGCTATCAAGGCCCTCCAGGCCCAGAATTCCCAGTTCCAAGAGTTGGTTATGAGCCTAGCCCAGGGTCAACAGGAGTTGAAGACTCTGATTCTGAAGAAGAAGAAGAAGAGGACCGTCTTGTTCAACACTGGATGCAGATTTGGGAATGGACTACAAAATGAGGTTGATCTGACTACTTCCTCTGTAGGGAAAGACAGTCCCCAAGAGAGAAGGGTTCCTAGTCCCGTGGTCTCCGACAACGAGACGGATTATGATGATGAACAGTACCCTCCTGCTGAGGACAGGTACAAACAGCTGGAGGACCGCTTAAGTGCTATGGAGATTCAGAATGTGCCCGGATTGGACTTTGGAGACCTAGGCTTATCCTCTGGGGTGGTGATTCCCCACAAGTTCAAGGCACCTGCTTTTGCCAAGTATGACGGAGCTTCCTGTCCTAAGCTGCACCTCCGATCGTATGTAAGGAAGATCCAACCTTACACTGCTGACAAGAATTTGTGGATCCACTTCTTCCAGGATAGTCTTTCAGGGACTCAACTCGAATGGTTCTATCAGCTGGATGGAGCCAGTATTCATAACTGGTAGGATTTGGCTACTGCGTTCTATAAGCAGTATCAATATAATTCCGACCTCGCTCCTACGCGTACCCAACTCCAGGGTATGTCACTAGGGACGGGTGAAGGATTTAAGGAGTATGCTCAAAAGTGGAGAGACCTGGCTGGAAGGGTGCAGCCACCTTTGGCTGATCGTGAACTGGTGGATATGTTCTTGGGGACCCTGTCTGGTCCGTTCTTCAACCATTTGATTGGAAATTCTTCTATTGGATTTACAGACCTTATTTTGACTGGTGAGAGGATAGAAGCTGGTATCAAGTCTGGAAAGATACAAAAAGGTGCCTCCTCGAGCACTGAAAAGAAGCCATTCAAGAAGGAATCTAGTGTTGTCTATGGTTCAAGGAGACAGAATAGACCGGAACGCCGCCAAGCTGTCAACGCGGTGGTAATTTCAAAACATGCTGCTGCTCCTCAGCATCATAACCAACAAAGGGGTGAGAGACCCAGAAGGCAGTTCACTCGACTCAGTATGACCTTGTCCCAGATATTGCCGCAGTTACTAACAACCAATCTGGTAATTATAAAAGAAGCTCTGAAGGTTGTAAACACAACG
Organism: Vicia faba; assembly: GCA_948472305.1. Classification (NCBI taxonomy): domain Eukaryota; kingdom Viridiplantae; phylum Streptophyta; class Magnoliopsida; order Fabales; family Fabaceae; genus Vicia; species Vicia faba. Next base: position 224,672,673 of record OX451741.1, read on the forward strand.
TCCCCAAAGTACAATCCTAACGCCCGCTGCGCTTATCACTCTGATAGCCCGGGGCATACTACGGATGATTGTTGGGCTCTGAAGAATAAGGTTCAGGACCTTATCAATGCTAAAGAGATAGACTTCGAGGCGCCCGAAAGGCCCAATGTTGTGACTGCTCATATGCCCAAGCATGGAGTGAATGCTGTAGAGGAAGACCTGTATGTAGCCTCTGTGGATGATATTATTACTCCACTGATGACCGTCAAGAGAAACCTGTTGCTAGCCGCTTTATTTCCGGGATGTAGTGAAGGTTGCCGCCTGTGTTCTGTTTCACCTGCTGGTTGTCCATCTTTGAAGTCAGGTATCCAAAACCTTATGGATAATAAAGAAATCCTGTTTGAAAAGATTGTTGTTCCTGCTACCCCTACTGAAGAGGTTTCCATTGTCACCATTTTCAACAATTCTACCAAGGCTCCCCCGAGGAAGCCTGTCAAAATTATGCCTGCTCAGAAGATTGCTCCCATAATCATCACTGTTCCGGGGCCCATCCCCTATACATCTGACAAAGCTGTCCCATGGCACTATGGGGCAGATGTTTATGTTCTTGGGGTTAAACAAGAGTTTGATACTAGTATCGGCGTCAGCAACATCACCGGGCCTGCCAAAGTCACCCGCAGCGGTAGGCTCTTCTCACCAAATATTGCGCCACCAGCTATCCAGAGACCTATTGTCATCATACCTGCAAGTGTGTCTGCTTCCCTTCCTGATCAAGTTCCTATTTCTACCCCTGCTGCCGAGTCATCTGACGCTCGGGGCAAAGGGATCACTACTGATATGCCTACCCAGACGGAGGCGCCAAAGACCACCACTGTTGAAGCTTCCAAACAGGAGATGGAAGAGATTCTTAAGATTATCAAGAAGAGTGATTTTAATGTAGTTGAGCAGCTGGGGCACACCCAATCTAAAATTTCTATGCTATCACTGTTATTGTGTTCAAAGGCCTATGCCAAGGCCTTGATTACCTTCCTGAAGACGGCCCACGTGCCACAAGAAACGTCAGCTGACCAGTTTACCGATTGTGTGGCCAATTTAACTGCTGATAATGGTTTGGGTTTCTCCGACGCTGATCTGACTGCTAAAGGGAAGAACCATAACGATGCCCTGCATGTCTCCATTGAATGCAGGGGCACTACTATTGCACATGTGTTGGCTAACACTGGGTCCTCATTGAACCTCTTGCCCAAGAAAGCTCTAGACAGGTTGGACTGCGAGGGGTTGGAACTAAAGCCAAGTAACATTGTTGTTCGGGCCTTTGACGGGTCTAAAAGGATGGTACATGGTGAGGTTGATATTCCAATCAGAGTTGGTTCTCAGGTCTTTGATTCTACATTCTATGTGATGGACATCCGACCGTCCTATTCCTGTCTGTTGGGTCGTCCTTGGATCCATAAGGCTGGAGCTGTGACCTCCACACTACACCAGAAGCTGAAGTACCCAGTTAAGGGGAAGATTGTGACAGTTCAGGGGGAGGAAGAGTATATGGTCAGCCACCTCAACTCGTTTCGGTACATAGAGATGGATGGGGAGTTCATTGAGACCCCCTTTCAACACTTTGAAGAGGTCCCTCAAACGCTGGCATCAGCTGAAACTGTGATTGAAGATTCTCCTTTGAAGATGGCTTCCTTAAAGGATGCCCGACCTGTTATTGAGAAGGGTGAGTGCGCAAACTGGGGCCGACTTCCTGATTTCACTCAGAAGACTGACAAGTTTGGTTTGGGTTTCACTGCAGAAGCTCAAAGGGTTGTTCTTCGTGCAAGGATTGGAAGACCTCCTGTGTTCATCAACAACTCGGGAGTAAATGCCATTGAAGACGACGTGGAGGAATCTGAATTCGACAGCTGGATCTACCCTACGACCAATGGTGGACCAAGCAACTGGACGGCGAAAGACTTCGTCCCTATTACTTTTGTCACTCAGTAATGAACTCCTTTGTTTTGAATTTGTAACAGACAATATTGTGAAACTTTATGTCCCGGTGTCTTACCCGGGGCACTGTGGCTTCATTTGTGAGGGCTTTTGCGTGTCATTTTCATATATCATTAATAAAAGCATTGGACGTTTTTTGCATTTCAAATCTTGCGCTCCTTGTCTTTCTTTATTATATATTGCAAAACAGCTATTTACACACACTCACATATACAGGTCCCAATCCACTCTGGATCTCACTGGCAACGACTCTGCTACTGCCAGTTATGACTTCGAAAATCCGATCAACTTAGCCGAAGACGAAGGTGAAGATGATTGCGAAGTGCCTGGTGAGCTTGCAAGACTGCTACTCCAGGAAGAGAGGGCCATTTAGCCACATGAAGAGCTAGTGGAAACGGTAAATATGGGTACTGAGACAGACAGAAAGGAAGTCAAGATTGGTGCCAATCTGGAGTCTAGTGTGAAACAACGGTTGATTCAGATGCTGCATGACTACGTAGAAATCTTTGCATGGTCTTACGAAGATATGCCTGGGTTGGATACTGACATTGTGGTTCATCATCTGCCTACCAAGGAAGACTGTCCTCCGGTAAAATAGAAGGTCCGCCGTATGCGTCCAGAGATGTCCGAGAAAATCAAAGTCGAGGTTATGAAACAATTCGACGCCGGTTTTCTAGCAGTGACCTCTTACCCTCAGTGGGTTTCCAACGTGGTTCCAGTGCCGAAGAAAGATGGTAAGGTCCGAATGTGTGTTGACTACAGGGAGTTGAACAGGGCAAGCCCTAAGGATGACTTCCCTCTGCCTCACATCGACGTTCTGGTTGACAACACTGCTCAGCATAAGGTATTCTCCTTCGTGGACGGTTTCTCCGGTTATAATCAAATCAAGATGGCTCACGAATACATGGAGAAGACCACTTTTGTTACTCAGTGGGGCACCTTTTTCTACAAGGCCATGCCTTTTGGGTTGAAAAATGTTGGGGCAACCTACCAACGCGCCATGGTTGCTTTGTTTCATGACATGATCCATCATGAGATCGAAGTATACGTCGACGATATGATTGCAAGGTCCCAAACTGAGGAAGAACACCTTGACCATCTACATAAGCTGTTTGACCGGTTGAGGTTGTACAAGCTGAGATTAAACCCGAACAAGTGCACCTTTGGGGTGAGATCTGGAAAACTGCTAGGCTTCGTCGTAAGCGACAAAGGTATTCAAGTGGACCCTGCCAAATTGAAAGCCATACAAGAGATGCCAGTTCCCAAGACAGAAAGAAGTCATAGGATTTCTAGGACGGCTGAACTACATTGCCTGATTCATCTCGCACTTAACTGCTACTTGTGAGCCAATCTTCAAGCTACTGAAGAAAGATCAAGTAGTACGTTGGAACGATGAATGTCAGGCCGCTTTCGAAAGAATCAAAGAGTATCTCCAAGAGCCACCCATTCTTATGCCACCGGTTGAAGGGAGACCTCTAATCTTATACTTGACAGTACTTGACAGCTCAATGGGATGTGTGCCGGGGCAGCATGACGAGTCTGGCCGAAAAGAGCACACTATTTATTACCTTAGCAAAAAGTTTACCGACTGTGAGACCCGATACTCACTGCTCGAGAAAACTTGCTGCGCTTTGGTATGGGCTACTCGCTGGATGAGACAGTATACGTTGACTCACACTACTCTATTGATTTCAAAAATGGATCCAATCAAGTACATCTTCGAAAAGCCTGCCTTGTCCGGAAGAATAGCAAGATGGCAGATGATCTTGACTGAATATGACATCCAGTACACGACCCAAAAAGCAATCAAGGGAAGTGTGTTGGCAGACCATTTGGCACATCAGGCAGTGGATGACTACCAATCTATGAACTTTGAATTTCCAGACGAGAATATCATGGTAGTGACTGATTGTGAAGTACATGGACCGGATGAAGGACCTGAGGAAGGATCCCGATGGTCTATGCACTTTGACGGAGCCTCAAATGCTTTGGGTAACGGTATCGGCGCCGTGATCATATCTCATACAAGCTCTCATACTCCACTTACCGCCCGGCTATGTTTCAACTGCACCAACAATATAGCGGAGTATGAAGCATGCATCATGGGTCTTCAAGCTGCAATTGACCTAAGGATCAAGTTTCTGAGTGTCTTCGGAGATTCCGCTCTCGTAATCAGTCAGATCAAAGGTGAGTGGGATACGAAACACCCAAATCTTATTCCCTACAAGGAGTATGTATTGACGTTGATTCCCCATTTTGAGGAGATAACCTTTGAACACTTCCCAAGAGAAGAAAATCAGTTGGCGGACGCGCTGGCTACGATGTCTTCTATGTTCAAAGTCAAATGGGACAACGAGGCTCCCCGGATCATTATTTGGAAATTGGATGAACCTGCACATTATTGTGATCTTGAGACCGAAGAGGTAACAAAAAAACCTTGGTATCACGAAGTAAAGAGGTACCTTGAAGCTCAAGAATACCCCGAGGGCGCATCTGTTAATGACAAGAAGTTTATGAGAAGGTTCGCGGCAAAGTTCTTCCTCAGCAATGACATTCTGTACAAACGAAACCATGATTCAACCTTACTGCGTTGTGTGGATAAGACTGAAGCAGAAAGGATCATGGAAGAGCTGCACGAAGGTACCTTCGGAACGCATTCCAGTGGACATACCATGGCAAAGAAAATCCTTCGGGCAGGATATTACTGGTCCACAATGGAAGCTGACTGTTATCAGCATTCTCGAACATGTCACAAGTGCCAGATCTATGCTGATGAGGTGCACACTCCTCCAGTTCCTCTGAACGTCTTGACAGCACCTTGGCCTTTTGCAATGTGGGGCATTGATATGATCGGAGAGATCAGACCTATGGCATCCAACGGGCATCGCTTCATCCTGGTAGCAATTGATTACTTTACGAAGTGGGTTGAAGCAGCTTCCTTTGCTACCGTAACCAAGAATGTCGTGGCACAGTTCATTCGGCATAACCTGATCTGTCGATACGGTGTACCAGAAAGGATCATTACGGACAATGGTACCAATCTTAATAACAAGATGATCACTGAGCTCTGCGAGCAATTCAAGATACAGCACCACAACTCTTCTCCTTACCGGCCGAAGATGAATGGGGCTGTAGAAGCAGCTAATAAGAACATCAAGAAGATTGTGCAGAAGATGACAGTGACCTACAAAGATTGGCATGAGATGTTACCATTTGCTCTTCATGGGTACCGTACCTCAGCACAGACGTCAACAGGGGCAACACCCTTTTCCTTGGTATACGGCATGGAGGCAGTCCTGCCCATTGAAGTTCAGATACCCTCTCTCCGGATAATGAAGGATGCAGGATTGAGCGAAGATGACTGGATCCAGACTCGGCTTGATCAATTAAACCTAATCGACGAAAAGAGACTCACTGCTATTCGTCATGGTCAGACATACCAAAAACGGATGATCAAGGCATTTAACAAGAAAGTTAGATGACAAGAGTATCAAGTTGGGGACCTGGTAATCAAGCGCATCATTCTACCTCAAGGTGATCCCAGGGGCAAATGGACCCCCACGTACGAAGGGCCATTTGTGGTTAAGAATATCTTCTCAGGAGGAGCGGTGATTCTAACCACCATGGATGGTGACGACCTTCCTCACCCCGCCAATGCAGACATAGTAAAAAGATACTACGCATGATTAAAGACCCGCTAGGTCGACTGGCCTAGGCAAAAATAAGGGCTTCCCGGCGAACCAAAAGGGTTCGGGCAAAAATAAGGGATGAAATAAAAAAAAATTATACACCCGGCAAGTCGAAAACCTGAAAAGGCGGCTTGGGCAAAAATGGGTATCCCGGTGGACTGAAAACCCGAAAGGGCGGTCCAGGCAAAAGTTAGGGATAAGCGTAATACTATGTCTCATTGGATCACCCTGCATCCAGACTTCAGTATCAACTATCAGGCTCAGACGGCACCAATCAATCAGATTCCTCTTCAACTAAGCGGCAAAGTGACGAGATGCTTGAAGACACAAAGGCGATAGCAGAGTTGGAACCCAGTGGGATTTTTCACATAGCTGTTTTGTTTCCTTTTCATAAATTGTATAAACTCTTTTGTTCGGCGGCGTTCTCTTACTAGGACGTCAGCCTCTTGTACACAAAACGCCTATTTACAAACAAATTTCAAAATCAATACAAGTTACATTTTTCAGACAAATTGCCAATTGTTTTTCCTTTATCTGTTTTGTTTTGCAAAGAACGTCCAATGTTCATTTTTGATATATGCATTTGACATTAAACTTCTATTCATAAATACTTGCATGCGAAACAAAGGACTAATTACGGGTGACATCGGAAACAAGGGGCAATAAGAATTGTCTAAACGATCTAGTTGCTCTGTCCACCAAGGTACCAAGGTAAGTTCAGCTGAAGAATATGACCAAGATACCTTCACTCCCTGCAGAGTAAGACAAGATTCAACAATACTCTCCCCAGGCAGAGTTGGTCTCCCATCATCCCTAAAAAGGCACAGTATCCCCAGCAAGTCAGCAATACTCTCCCTCAAGCAGAGTTGGTCTACCATCAGTCCTGAAAAGAAGTTGGATATCCCCAGAAGATCTTAATATTCCCTAGCAGAGTATACATATATTCCTCAACAAGCATCCCCGGCAGTCTTAATGTTCCTCGACAGAAATATAAGATTGTTCCCTGGCGGAATACAGGATACCCTCAGTGGAACCATTCCCCAGCACAGTCTGAAAAGCTTCCCCACCAGAGCTGAATCATCTCCCCAGTAGATTCGGGAAGCTTATCCCCTGCAGAGTACAAATGTATCTCCCCAGCCATAGTCAGAGGTTACTCTCCACCAGAGTCTAACTGGGTTATCCTCAGCAAGTTGCAACGGAAAGATCATTCCCAGCGAAGTTCTTTCTATCCTCAGCGGAGTTCATCGTCGATATCCCAACAGAACTTATCAACAGAGTCCCCAGCGGAATTATCGTTAAAATCCCAGCGAAGTATCTCTTCCCCACAGAGTAATTCCCCGCAGAGTAATCTCTTCGCCATGTTTATTCCCCAACGGAGTCATCCTTTCCTACAGGTTTATTCGTGCAGTCATCTTCGTTCATCATCCCCAGCGGAAACGAAGAATTCAACATCATTCTCCAGCAGCTATCCGGGATTTATTTCCCCAGCTAAAACATCCCATTTTCATACATCATGATACATGCATATACGCATCATATCATATAATCTCATTTTGAGAACATCAGGCATTTCATACATCATGACATTGCATACAACTAATGTTTTGCCTTTTCAGGAAAAGGTCAATCAAAATATGATTACCATCAACTTTTGCAGTTCCAGATCAACACCTGTAACAGGCCAGGAAATATCTGTGGACGACTGATTGTAGATCTATACCTGTAACTAGCCAGGAAAGCATCTACACGAAGAGATTGAAGATTAATACCTGTAGCAAGCCAGGAAGACAATCTTTCTTTCTCAGGTCAGAGATTAATACCTGAAACCAGACAGGACAACTATCTCCCCGACCACCCTTTCTTAAGTTCCAGATCAACACCTGTAACTAGCCAGGAAATATCTGTGGACGACTGATTATAGGTTAACACCTGAAACCAGACAGGAAAACCACCTATATGAACGGATTGTAGATTCGATACCTGTAACTAGCCAGGAAAGTTATCTACATGAAGGGATTGAAGATCAATACCTGTGGCAAGCCAGGAAGACAATCTTTCTTTCTCAAGTCAGAGATTAATACATGTAACCAGCCAGGACAACTATCTCATCTGCCAACCTTTTTCAAAGTTCCAGATCAACACCTGTAACTAGCCAGGAAATATCTGTGAACGACGGATTGTAGATTAATACCTGAAACCAGACAGGACAACTATCTACTTGACCATCATGAAGCAACCCTACACCGCTTCCTTCTCTTCCAAGATGCAGTTTTACACGAACTCATTATCAGGCAACCCTACACAGGTTCCCTCCTTCAACCTACCAAGTTACAATTCAACGAACAATCTCCAGATGGCATCTATAAGCCAATCCTTCTACCAACAATCTCCAGATGGCATCTATAAGCCCATCCTCCTATCCATCATCTTTCCAAATGGCATCTGTAAGCCTATTCCCGACATCACATTGTTGATACTACATCATGCGAGTGCAAATTTCTGGGCACTTTAGTGTTCAATCATCTTCCACCTTCGGATCACGAAAGGCGCAAGCCAATCTACATCCTCAGGTCTAAGAAGATTGAACAGGGGAAACTGTTGTACCCCAAAATTTTTCCTCCCATATTCTTCAAGGTTTGTCAAGAATCATCCTCAAATTGTTCAAGATTGCTCAAGGATTGCACAGTCCAAACATCTCATAAGCCAGCTGAAACTAGGGTTTTGGTTCTTTCAAGGAATTTGGGGTTTTTAATGGTTCAATCAAGTCTCATATGCCTATATACATTCTCAAGCACCTACATGCCAAGTTTCAAGACTCACAGTGCCAATTTGCACAATCAAAAGCCTCCTTTGATCCACAGTCAACTACAGGGGCAAAATGGTCATTTTGCAGTCAAAAGTCAGAATTTTTGGTCAACATCTTATTTTGAGCTCACAATAATCATTTTATCAAGTCTTGATCATGATTCCACAAGGATGGCTCAAAAATCATCAAGATGCAAAAGTTACTATTTTTGGACAGCAAAAAAGTCAACTGTATCTTGACCAGGGCATAACTTTTTCATGGTTCATCAGAAAAATCCCATCCAATTCTCATTTTGAAGGGGATTCCATTTCCTACAATCCATCTTCACACTCCAAGTCCAAGAAATGCTCTCACAAGAAGTTATCAATTTCTACATTATAGGTCAAATTCAAAAGTCAACAAAAGTGCACTTTAATTCAAAGGGCATAACTTGAGATTGGTAAATCCAAATGACATGGGACCAAAGGAATTGGTTAGAGGACTTCAAGACCTTTCCAAAATGTCCAAGAACATGTTCATATGATCAAAATTGAGCAAGATATGCATTGGAGAAGTTGGGAAATTTTTAGGAATTTACAAAAGTCAACTTTGCTCAAAACACCTTATTTTTGCTAATGGGCCTCAAATCTCTTGTTGAAACATCATCCATGGCCTATGCACGACCCATCAAGCTTAATTGAATTTATTTTATTATTTTTATTAATTAATTGGATTTTTAATTAATATTAATTCATTTAATTAATTTAAATTGTAGGAAAATGCAAGATTTGATTTTTCAATCTTTTGGTGAAGCAAATATGGTCAAGATATGCTGGCAATTTCGTGTACAAGTCAAAGATGCAAAAATCTCCAAAATTGGCAACTTTATTCAATCATGAAAATGCAAAAAGATTTGATTTTCAATCAAATATTCAATCATCAATTCCATGGATTTTGGCTCAAGATTGTGACCTAATTTCATTCCTCTATATATATGCAAGCAAACCCTAATCCTAGACACGTGAGAGGAGCTGCAGAAAAGCCATAGCATATTGAAAATTTTCCAAGAAAAACTCAAAACTGATTTTTACATTCCAGGCCAATTCAAGGCAATTTGTTGATTCTAACACCTTGCAGGAGTTCCCAGGAACGTGTGGCAATTGAATTCACACGCTAAAGCTCAAAGAATCACAGGATACAGAACCACGGTTTGACATTTTTACTCAAAATCGTATTGCCTGATTCATGCATATTTAACATGATTTCTTGATTGTTTTGTGTTGCTAGAGGCCATATGAAGCTAATGGCATAAGTTAATTGAATTATAATGCACAGAATCACAAAATGCCATGGACAATTTCTAGGGTTCCTAAGCTTTGAAATTGGGGATTCATAAACCAGGAAAAATTGAGACTCATAAGACCCATGACTGAATTCGTCAGGACAAGACGAACAAAACCAAACCCTTGTGAAACATTTATGTGCACCATAGCTCTAATCGCTATTTTTCGTGCAAGCATATTGTAGGGGTTAAAAACCCCCCGCTATCTAATATTGTTTTTTACAGGTACAGCGAGGAAGATGATGAGGTGTTGATTCATGGTTGGATAGTTTGAAAACGCGCGCGTGTTTTTTTGTGTTACAGCATATGAATTGATTTTTGTATATTATATTTACTTGTTAGTATAATATCAAAGCGTGCAAGTGGTGGAGTGGTTAAGGCATTGGCTTGGAAACGTTGGGACTTGGGTTCGAATCCCAGGTCCCCCAAAATTCTTGTTATTATTTTCTTTCACATAATCCCATGCAGGTTCCAAAATAGGTTCTACCATGCGCTTCAAATTTCTAGGCGCCAGGTGTCTCCAAGCCTGGATCCAGTGGCCAAAGATGATGACTACCATACACCTCAGTCAATGAGCGTACATGGAATTGCTAAAGTCAACGTGGCTGAACAGCTTGTTGGGCCTGAGAATTGCATAGCATACCTCCATATTGGGCCAGTACCCCCCCTGGTTTATTCATCTTTTTTTTTTCTTTTATATTTTTCATTTAACTATTCTATTAATTATAATAATTATTATTATTTAATTAACCAAATTAACTTTTTTTTTCATAATAAAATTCAGAAGACTAAAATATAATATTTTTTATTATTTATTAATTTCACCTTTAATTTATTATTTTTGTAAATAAATGCTAACAAATTAATTTTAGTCTTTTTTAATTAGGTTAATTTCAATATTTTTTTTGCAATAAATAAAATTAACATAGAATTAGGGTTTACTAACTTTTGACTATTTTTTATTTATTTCATTAAAACATTAAAAACCAAAAATATTTCTTTTAATTAATTAATTAATTAGGTTTAATTTAATTAATTACAAAATAACCACCAAAAACTTCTTTCTTTCTCAAAAAGGGTCAAAACCCTAAGGACTTCTCCGATTCAATTCTTCTCGCGCGCATGTTTATTTTTGATTCATATTTTTGATCATATTTATGTAATTGCTCCAAGGATGTAATAACTTTAATTAGGGCTTTTTATCGCTTTCTTTTTTTCTCGCAATTTACTTTTCAAGGGTTGTTTTTGGCGATGTAAATACCCGACGCCTTGTAATAGCGTAGATTTATTTTCTGCAACTATTAATTGTTAGATGTATGTTAACTAGGCTATGCATGACAAGATTTATCTGAAAATTAAAATCAACTCGTAGCTCACCATAACATGTGCAAAGATAATTTAACTGAATCCTGACACACTCGCACATGACACTCCTAGGGTACGCCTCACTTGGTTGCCTCAACGTGGTCATTGAGTATAGGGTGTTTTAGAGGTCGCCCTCTTGTCTAAAGATCCAAGTTGCCTCGAAACGGTTGCCTCAGATAAAAAAGATCTAGGACATTAGGGTTACCGCTAAGGCGTCCTACTATTGCTTTGGTGACCACATGTCCCTATAATCGAATTGACCTGAAACTCCAACAACGGTGCTACCTACTTCTCAATAGTGGGATAGTACTGTCTAAAGGACATTTACACAGCTTAATTTCTTTTGAGTAGGTAGAGGTTCTTAGATACTTGCTCTTTCAAAACAAAAACAACTTTTCGCACTTACACTTTTCTGACAAAAGTTTTCAAACAAACACTTCATACACTCTTGAGGACTGATACAAGAGTTAAATCGAAGTTTTCAAACAAACTTTTTCAAAACCCACAAACACAAGAAAAGCAAAACTCTTTTGAAAACATAGTGAGCAAGTACCTAAGAGCCCGTGGATAACCACGGATAGAAAGGGTGCTAACACCTTCCCTTTCTATAATCTACCTCCCGAACCGAGAAATATCTCGAAAAGGAATTTTGTTGTGCTTTTGTCCTTTCCTTGTTGGAGAAAATAAAAGACGGTTGCGACTCTTGCTTACCGCGACATTTCGCGAACCAGCATTTCAAAAAACAGTCAGTTCTATTTCCACCGATCACACACACGCTACTACATTTCTTCTCTCTACTTTCACAAACTATTCATTCTCCTCAACAAAAGAATAACCCTTTCCATTCCTCATCTCCTTGCTAGAAATTTTTTAAACACGTCTCAACATCACACATCATCTTCCTCAAAATATGCAAATGAAAATCTTTCCCTTAATAGAGTACTAGATATTACTCCTCTATCAACTATCCATTCGCTTGAGAAAAAGGTCAAGAAACCTAGATCATCACCAACTAAGAAATCTAAGGATGATAAAGGTAAATCCTATTCTTCTACTGACAATAGAACTGAAGAAGAAAATGTCAATGTTGATAGAAGCATCCTAAGGCTTGTGGACAGAGTTTTAAATGATGGATTTACTGTGCCTGGGATTTCTACTCCCCTTGCTCGCATGCCCCCTCCAGCTGACAAAGGAAGTAATCCTAAAAATGATGTTGTTGAATCATCCAAGAATGATGCTATTGATAGTAAACTTGAGAAGCTTGCTACCTCTGCCCAAAAAGATGTGGAAGAAGAAAATGTTGATTAAGATGTTGAGGAAAATGTTGAACAAAATGTTGAAGAAAACTCTCCTTCTAAAGAAGATGTTGCTGCCTCCAAGGATGGAGAATGTCACAATGTTGTGAATATAGTCAATGTTGAAAAGTTTTCTGACAATGAGCTCATCATTAATGTTGTACCTGGTATTGTAAGAAGGCTAAAGTCCAGGAAAGTGAAGGATACAAGTATCACACCCCTCCCAAAATAATCAAGAATAAAACCATGTATGGACCCTGTTGTACCCCAAAATTTTCCCTCCCATATTTCTCAAGACATGTCAAGAATAATCTCCAAGTGACTCAAGTTAGCTCAAGAGTTGGACAGTCAAATCACCTCCTAAGGCAGTCAATTCAAAATTAGGGTTTTGTGTTGCATCAAGGTACTTACATACAAATGGCATCAAATGCTCCCCAATGTCCTAATATGTTCTCAAGTTCATCCATGTCAAATTTCAAGCCTTGCAGAGAAAGTTTGGTCAGTCAATTGCTCAAGAGGTCCAAAAATCGACTGTGCTAGGGCAAAAGTCAGCTGTGACCTACAAACAGTCAAACCTCAAGAATTTTTGCCAACATTCTCATTTTGAAGGATAATTCATCATTTGATAAAGGGTTAATCATGATTCATCAAGGATTGCTCAAGATTCATCAAGATTCAAAAGTTGCTAAATTAGGGTTTTGCAGGAAAAGTTAACTCAACTTTGATCAAGAATAACTTTCTCATACTTTATGAGAAATGACACATCCAAATCTCATTTTGAATAGGATGCAATTTCCTACAATCCATCTTCACACCCCCAAGATCAAGAATGCACTCACAAAAAGTTACAAATTTGGACATTATAGGTCATTTTTGAAAGTCAACAAAAACACCTTTTTTGCCAAAGCTTATAACTTGAGCATGGAATATCAAAATGAGATGAGACCAAAAGGGTTGGTTAAAGGACATCTCAAGGTTTCTAAAAAGTCCAAGAACATGACCTAAAGCTTCCTAAAATCAAGAAACAAAACTGGGAAAAAGCTTGAAAAGCTTGAATTTGAAAACGATCTTAGAGGTGTTTCCAAGGCAAAAACATCACACTACTCTCTTGCTGGACATCCACTGGATCTAAAGCAATCAAAATCAAGCCCTGAAGCATCCTCAATCGCGTTGTAAGTCCTCAAGAACGTGGCCCTGAACACGAAATCACATCCTCTGATTCTTGCATCCTTTCACTAAAATCTTTGCATATTTGTGTTTGTCGCTTCATTTAGAACATTTTTGCAATATTTGATTTTGTTTTGGTAGTCTGTACAGCCATGCCCGAAGCTAGGGTTTTTGTTCTTGTGTTTTAGGCGTTTTGATTTCAGGAAAAATTAGAGCAAACCATGGACATGGTTATGATCAGGGAGGAGAGACGAACATGGTGATGGTCTCCGTTTGCATTTATATGGCCCATAGCCCATTTTAGGAGCAAGCTACGAATCTTGCTGCGGATAAAAATCCGCAGGTAAGATAACCAAAAACCTGTGGAGAAGATGACTAGGTGTCTTCCCCTAATTGGCCAATTCGAATTTCGCGCTTTTTATTTTTTTTAATTCAAGCATAATTGTTTGTTTGATATATAATATTTGTTGTGTAATATAATAACAAAAAGAATAAAGTGATGCAGTGGCAAGCGCGCTAGTGGAAGGTCTCATGGGACCTGGGTTCGAATCCCATGTCCCCCAATACATTTGTTTAATTTTTCTTCAGGCAATTGCATGTGATTTCCAAAGCGTGGTCCACCATACTCCTTATCCCATCAGGCGCCAGATGGCTTCAGATCAAATCCAATGGCCAAGATTGAGCGCCTACCATGAACTCTGGTCAACAGGCGCGCGTGAGATCCTGGAAAGTCAAACAAGGCTGGTTTGAATTGGGCCTCAGAATTGCAGATTTCACCCCTTTCCAGGCCCAGCACCCCCATTGATTTATTCCTTTTCTTTTATATTTCTTATTATTTATTTGATTTTAGTTATTATTTTTATTATTTAAATCAACCAATTAACATTTTTCTTAATAAAATCAAAATACAAAAAAATATTATTTTATTTATTAAAATTAAAATCATCACTTTATTTTTGTAAATAAATATTAATCAAATAATTTAGTTTTTTTTAATTAGGTATAATTTTAATGTTTTTGCAATAAATTAAAATCAATGTAGAATATTAGGTTTTATCAATTTTTAATCATTTTTATTTTATTTCCTTAAATATTCAAAAAACCCCAAAAAAATATTTTTATTAATTAATTAATTTTGACCTAATTTAATTTCCATTTAATTCAAAAAATAACAAAAACATGCTTTCTTTTCAAAAAGGGTCAAAACCCTAAAAAAGCTCGTCCGATTAAATTTCTCGCACACGTATTGTTTTATCCAACATTGCAATTGCTTCCGGAATGTAATAGCTTTTAATTAGGACTTTAATTATTTATCGCTTTATTTTACTTTCCGCAATTTAAATTAAAGGGTTTGTTTTTGGCGATGTAAATACCTGATGCCTTGTAATAGTTTAGATTTAATTTCCGCAAATTTAATTTCCGCAACTATAAACTGTTAGATGTTTGATAATAGGGAATGCATGACAAGATTCAATGTATGAATTTAAAATCAACATAGCTCACCCATGACATGTACAAAGATAAAATTAACTGAAATAACACACTCGCACATGCGCACTCTTAGGGTACACCTCACTTGGTTGCCTTCGAACGTGGTCATTGAGTATAGGAAGTTTTAGAGGTCGCCCTCTTGTCCAAAGACCATAGTTGCCTCGAAACGGTTGCCTCAGAAAAATGATCTAAGACATTAGGGTTACCGCTAAGGCATTCTAACATTGCTTTAGTGACCACACGTCCCTTAATCGAATTGACCCTTAAACTCCAACGACGATGCTACCTACTCATCAATAGTGGGATAGCATTGTCTAAAGGACATTAGCACAGTTTAATTCCCTTTTCGAGTAGGTAGATGGTTCTTAAGTACTTGCTCTTTTTAAAACAAAACAAAACTTTTCGCACTTACACTCCTTTCAAACAAAAACTTTTTTCCAAACCCACAAACACAAAGAAAAGAAAATTTTGAAAACACTTTGAGCAAGTACCTAAGAGCCCGTGGATAACCACAGATAGAAAGGGTGCTAACACCTTCCCTTTCTATAATCCACCTCCCGAACCCGAGAAACATCTCGAAAAAGGAATTTTTCTGTGCTTTTTTCCTTTCCTTGTTGGATAAAATAAAAGACGGTGGCGACTCTTGCTTACCACGACATTTTGCTAAAACAAAACGCAAAACGCGAGCCAGCATTCCAAAACAGTCAGTTCTATTCCCACCGATCACAGAACTGGCGACTCTGCTGGGGATATACTTAATAAGTGGGGTGTACCTTAGGATTAGATCATTGTGTTTTCAATTGTATGCTTTGTATGATTTATATTTGTGGGCTTGTATTAGATTTTCTATAGATCCTAACCCGGATCTGGGGATACCCTTTAGGTAAGTAGCAATAAATTGTGAGGGAACTGTATGGCGTAGACCGATACGGTTGAAGCAGTAGCTACGTTGGTGTGGCACTTTAGATTGTACCGATATCCTTTGTGTTGGAACGAGGAGAATATGGGTCATCTAAGGGGTCATTAAGCACCAACTGACCTTAAAACCATTAAATTGACCAACTTGGCCATAGAACAGTAGCAGTATGCTACACTCATTGAGACTAAACTCTCGCGATGATTCTGGCCGCAAGAAAAGGTTGCTAAACTGGAATTATGACCGATTGAGGGTAGTCAGTTATATTGAGATCCTCTAGAACCCGGTTACTATTTTTAGGACAGGTTTAAACCAACTAAACTGAAAGAGGGTAATACCTAAACTCCATGCCAGCCTAAACTTAAGGCTTTTTGTGTGACTTGTGTACCTTCAAACTTGAACTACTTGCACATTCTTGTTATCTGACAACATGAGTTCCTTGCAGGTTTTGTTTACAGTCCTTATCCAATAATTTGGATTTATTACAGGGTTTACTTACACCACCTCACACTTTTGCTTAAACGCATAGCATACACATCATAACATCATGCCTTAACATTTCCTTAACCATTTCAAGGATCTCAAGGGTTTGTGATGCAGGTTATGGTAAATCAAATGTCTAGCAAGGGGCAAAGGGGATTTATTTTCCTCTAGCCAAGGTTGTCTAGAGACCAAAACACGATAACTTGAGTCAGGGGCTATGACCCACTCGATATGGTGAGCTTGACTCTTGAAGAATGACTCTCAACAACATGAAGTTTCTTCAATCAAAGCTGCAAAATTCAAATTCTAACAAGTTTCTTGTTTACCCCGAGAGATTCTTGAAAACATGCATCCTCATAACATGCATCCACATCATGACAGGTTTTCCCTTTCAGGTTTCCTTATTCTCCTACTATTTATTTCAGTAGAGAAGGCCCTAGGAAGAACTGTCGAAGATATCCAGGCTCAAAACGCTCAACTTCAAGAAATGTTCTTGAACCTATCCCAGGGGCGGGAAGAAATAAAAGCTCTCCTCACAAGGGGCTTAGTCCTAGGGAATCCAGGTGGCATCAGGAATGATCAGTTGGAAGGGCTACAAATTGAGTTGGCAACAATGAAGATCCAGATGATGGGACAACTGGTGGGCCAGATGACTCTCATTCAAGACCTGGCTCAAAGACAAGAAGAGCTCAGGGTCCTCGTCAACAAACTACTTCAAAATAACCAAGTGGGGCAAACAACTAGGGTTGAAGATCAAGTCATCATTCAACCTCCTTTGAGACAAGAAGACAAGGGAAAAGATCCCCAGCTTGCTTCAGGGTCACAAGCCCAGCAACAACCTCGCCAGTATCAACGGGGTAATCGGCGTAAGCAAAATACATCTGGAAGACATTTCTCTGAGACTGATATACCATAATATCTAATACTAAAACGCTTGTTGGAGGTCAATCTGATTCCTTTAAAGGATCCTCTCCGGAATCCCAATACCTCTGCTCCTGGCTATCACCCCGACGCATTTTGTGTATACCACTCCTATAGTCCTGGACATGACACCGACGACTGTTGGGCTTTGAAAAACAAGATCCAAGACTTGATTGACAGAAGAGTGCTGGAATTCATGCCGGATGGCGAGATGAAAATCTTCTGTTGAGGGTTCTCCACCTGAAATGACTAGTTCGAACTAAGAGACTTTCGCTCATTAGAATTTTCAATCTGTAATTTTCTTTTGACTGTTCGAACATTTATTCTTGTCAAACTTTATTACTTTATCAATGCATTGCATATGTCTGTTTTGAATCAATCCATTCGTATTCACTATATTCAAATTGCTTTCATTTTTTGTGATGATCGACTCTCGATTAAAAAATTTCTAAGCCTTTAGAGGGAGGATGACGAAAATGATATCAAAATCTCTACAGTATGCTTTTGAACAGACCCCGCTGACGAGGTATAGGTATTGTTTCAAATACTAAATAGTGGAGTTATAAGGAAGATAATCCCTAGTCAACCCCTTTGAGCCAAAGAAGTTGGAGTTTTTTCTTTTCACAAATTAAAACCCTTAATTATAACCTGGGGCAGGGTAGTTTTCTCAGTTAATCCAGGTGCACAATGAATGGCATCAAAGAAGTCCTTCCGAAACAAAAGACGGTGTTGGTTCCGTATGATCGTAAGGACAGGCAGTCATTATCTCTCAAAATAAAAGCCCAATAAGTCAAAACCCGTGAAGAAGGCTTAAGAAAAATCGGGGCATCCCGCTGACTGTAATCACAAAAAGAAACAGTTCAGGCAAAAAACAGGGATAATAAAAACCAAAAAGAAAGAGATCCTGCAAACTCTCAGCAAAATGACTGCCTGTCCAAAATAATTTGTCAGTATCCGAACCATCACTGGTATATCAGAGCAAAGACTCAAATAAGATCTAATGCATGATTAGCTGAGTTTAGGATCGAAGAACATCACGAAGAACGGGTGGGTACAGATAAAATTTGAGCCTTTATCCTTTGTTTCTTAAACCGTGAACCAGGCCACATTATAACCCTTAAAAGTCCTAGCTGAAGCATGGGTTAGTTCGAAAGCATACTGTTACAAAAGGTATCCTGACTCCTGTAAGGCTCGCTGTAAAATCCTGAGTTGACATCACATTTTACAAAAATCCGCTTGTTTTATTGGAAACTGCATTTTCAAAAAAACTTCAAGACAGACATAAGCTTTGCATTCTTAAAATAACATTGTTTGCATATGACTATTTGTTCAAACAGCAGAGAAATTCGCACGACGAATATCTAGTGAACAAAAAAAACCTTCTCAATAAAAGGGTCACCTCAAGTGGAAAAAACACTTCCAATCAAGGGGCATGGCATGATCATTGTCCATCACCTGGGGAAGTCAAGTCAAGATTCAAGGAATCTCTCAAAATGCCAAATAGCCAGGGGCAAATCTCCATCTGAATCAATGGGGGGCATTGGACATGAATTCCAGCAACAAATCTTGCATGATCAAACGAAGATCTTCTGGTAGTATGGCAACACAACACTACTGACAGTGACACCTCCCTACACCCTGAGAGCATGGGTATAGTCAGAAAATACCACGCGTGAATAAAGAACCGCTAGGTTGACTGGCCTAGGAAAAAATAAGGGCTTCCCGGTGAACCAAAAGGGTTCGGGCAAAAATAAGGGATGAAAATGAAAATTGTACACCCGGCGAGTCGAAAACCTGAAAAGGCGGCTTGGGCAAAAAAGGGTATCCCGGTGGACTGAAAACCCGAAAGGGCGGTCCAGGAAAAATTAGGGATCAAAGCGTACGACTATGTCTCGTCATCTCGTCACTGGCCTACCAAAAGAAGACTTATCTTTTTAACCTAAAGATACCAAGCGTCTTATAGGTGGGGATAATACTCGGTCCACAGGGCCTCCGCAGGCACCTTCTCCCGCAGAAACAGGGGCAATAAGAATTGTCCAAACTGTGCAGTTGCTCTGTCCACCAGGTACGACGGTAAGTTCAGCTAAAGAATATGGCTAAGATACCTTCACTCCCCGCAAAGTAAGACAGTAATGGTAGCTCTCCCCGCTGAGACTTGCAGCTATGTACAAATCAGCAATACTCTCCCCAAGCAGAGTTAGTGTACCATTAGCCCTAAAAAGGCTTGGTATCCCCAGAAGGTCTTAATATTCCCCAGCGGAGTATAAGAATATTCTCCAGCAAGTATCAGAGTATCCCCGACAATCTTAATATTCCCCAACGGAGTATAAGAATGTTCCCCGACAGAATGCAAGATACCCCAGTGGAGTCAATTTTCCCAGCACGGTCTGAAAAAGCTTCCCCAACGGAGTTGAATCATCATCCCCAGTAGACTCTGGAAGTTTACCCCCAGCGGAGTACAATAAATCTCCCCAGTCAAATTCAAAGGGTTATCCCCACAAAAGTTTAAAAGGGTTATCCCCAGCAAGTTGCAACTGAAAGATCATCCCTAACAAAGTTCTTTCCTTTTACAAGAAGGACTTCAATCCTCAATAGATTCAATATCACCAGCAACGGTAATCCATCCCCAGCGGATTTTATCGTTAAAATCCCCATCGGAGTTTATCAGCGGAATCCCCAGTAGAGTTGATCGTTAAAATCATCAGCAGAACATCTCTCCCCCACAGAGTAATTCCCCTCGGAGTAATCTCTTCATCAGTTTATTCCCCAACGGAGTTCTTTTCTCCTGCAGGTTTATTCTCACAATCATCTTCGTTCATCATCCCCAGGGGAAACGAAGAACCCAACTCTATTCTCCAGCAGCTCCAGGATTTATTTTCCCCAGCTAAAACATTATATTCCCATACATCATGATACATGCATATATGCATCATACGAATACAATCTCATTTATTTTGAGAACATCATTTCCTGATCCATATCATGCATTGCATTTGACTGACCTTTACCTTTCAGGAAAGATACAGTTAAAGTTCTCAGTTACGTCGAAGACCTGATCGGTTCTTAAATCTCAATTGAATTACCCTCGGTTGAATTTCGGATAAGATTCTCAATCTCGACAGTTTCCCTATGTCATGGTGTAGACAAGTGCTATAACCTCAACGGTATACTACGTTGAGCACTAGTCAGTTCCTAGATCTTGATGTTTTCCTCCATCATAGTATGGACGAGTTCTCTAATTTCAACGGTATACTACGTTGAAGACCAGACAGTTCCTAGATCTTGATGAAGATGTTTCCCTACATCATAGTGTGGACGAGTACTATAACCTCAACGGTATACTACGTTGAGCACTAGTCAGTTCCTAGATCTTGATGTTTTCCTCCGTCATAGTGTGGACGAGTTCTCTAATTTCAACGGTATACTACGTTGAAGACCAGACAGTTCCTAGATCTTGATGAAGATGTTTCCCTACGTCATAGTGTGGATGAGTACTATAACCTCAACGGTATACTACGTTGAGCACTAGTCAGTTCCTAGATCTTGATGTTTTCCTCCGTCATAGTGTGGACGAGTTCTCTAATTTCAACGGTATACTACGTTGAAGACTAGACAGTTCCTAGATATTGATGAAGATGTTTCCCTACGTCATAGTGTGGACGAGTGCTATAACCTCAACGGTATACTACGTTGAGCACTAGTCAGTTCCTAGATCTTGATGTTTTCCTCCGTCATAGTGTGGACGAGTTCTCTAATTTCAACGGTATACTACGTTGAAGACCAGACAGTTCCTAGATCTTGATGAAGATGTTTCCCTACTTCATAGTGTGGACGAGTACTATAACCTCAACGGTATACTACGTTGAGCACTAGTCAGTTCCTAGATCTTGATGTTTTCCTCCGTCATAGTGTGGACGAGTTCTCTAATTTCAACGGTATGCTACGTTGAAGACTAGACAGTTCCTAGATCTTGATGAAGATATTTCTCTACGTCATAGTATGGACGAGTTCTATAACCTCAACGGTATACTACGTTGAGCACTAGTCAGTTTCTAGATCTTGATGTTTTCCTCAGTCATAGTGTGGACGAGTTCTCTAATTTCAACAGTATGCTACGTTGAAGACCAGACAGTTCCTAGATCTTGATGAAGATGTTTCCCTACGCCATAATATGGACGAGTGCTATAACCTCAACGATATACTACGTTGAGCACTAGTCAGTTCCTAGATCTTGATGTTTTCCTCCGTCATAGTGTGGACGAGTTCTCTAATTTAAACGGTATACTACGTTGAAGACCAGACAGTTCCTAGATCTTGATGAAGATGTTTCCCTACGTCATAGTGTGGATGAGTGCTATAACCTCAACGGTATACTACGTTGAGCACTAGTCAGTTCCTAGATCTTGATGTTTTCCTCCGTCATAGTGTGGACGAGTTCTACAATCTCTACAGTATACTACGTTGAAGATTAGACAGTTCCTAGATCTTGATGAAGATGTTTCCCCCCAATTGAATTATGGACAGGTTCTTAAGACTCAGCCAAGGCATTCTCTCAGTTGAAATACAAGCAAGTTCCTAAATCTCAACAAAAGTTAGGCTTCCCCAGCGGAATCTTCTACAACAACAGGTATGCAAGTTCTCGCTAAGGAATCTCTTATGCGATCGAAACTCCTGCAGATGGCATCTGTAAGCCCATCATCCTACCAACAATCTCCAAATGGCATCTGTAAGCCTATTCCCGACATCACAATGCTGATACTACACCATGCGAGTGCAAATTTCTTGGCACTATAGTGTTCAATTATCTTCCACCTTCGGATCACGAAAGGCTCGAAAGCCAATCTATATCCTCAGGTTTAAGAAAATTGAACAGGGGCAACTGTTGTACCCCAAAATTTGCCCTCCCATATTTCTCAAGACATGTCAAGAATAATCTCCAAGTGACTCAAGTTAGCTCAAGAGTTGGACAGTCAAATCACCTTCTAAGGCAGTCAATTCAAAATTAGGGTTTTGTGTTGCATCAATGTACTTACATCCAAATGGCCTCAAATGCTCCCCAATGTCCTAATATATTCTCAAGTTCATCCATGTCAAATTTCAAGCCTTTCAGAGAAAGTTTGGTCAGTCAATTGCTCAAGAGGTCCAAAAATCGACTGTGCTAGGGCAAAAGTCAACTGTGACCTACAAACAGTCAAACCTCAAGATTTTTTGCCAACATTCTCATTTTGAAGGATAATTCATCATTTGATCAAGGGTTGATCATGATTCATCAAGGATTGCTCAAGATTCATCAAGATTCAAAAGTTGCTAAATTAGGGTTTTGTAGGAAAAGTCAACTCAACTTTGACCAAGCATAACTTTCTCATACTTTATGAGAAATGACCCGTCAAAAGCTCATTTTGAAGAGGATGTAATTTCCTACAATCCATATTCACACCCCAAGATCAAGAAATGCACTCACAAAAAGTTACAAATTTGGACATTATAGGTCATTTTTGAAAGTAAACAAAAACACCTTTTTTGCCAAAGCTTATAACTTGAGCATGGAATATCAAAATGAGATGAGACCAAAAGGGTTGGTTAGAGGAAATCTCAAGGTTTCAAAAAAGTCAAAGAACACGACCTAAATCTGCCCAAAATCAAGAAACAAAACTGGGAAAAAAGCTTGAATCTGAAAACGATCTTAGAGGTGTTTCCAAGGCAAAAACTTCACGCTACTCTCTTGCTGGACATCCACTGGATCTAAAGCAATCAGAATCAAGCCCTGAAGCATCCCCAATAACGTTGTAAGTCCTCAAGAACGTGGCCCTGAACACGAAATCACATCCTCTGATTCTTGCATCCTTTCACTAAAATCTTTGCATATTTGTGTTTGTCGCTTCATTTAGAACATTTTTGCAATATTTGATTTTGTTTTGGTAGCTTGTACAGCCATGCCCGAAGCTAGGGTTTTTGTTCTTGTGTTTTAGGCGTTTTGATTTCAGAAAAAATTAGAGCAAACCATGGACATGGTTGTGATCAGGGAGGAGAGACGAACATGGTGATGGTCTCCGTTTGCGTTTATATGGCCCATAGCCCATTTTAGAAGCAAGCTACAAATCTTGCTGCGGATAAAAATCCGCAGGTAAGATAACCAGAAACCTGTGGAGAAGATGACTATGTGTCTTCCCCTAATTGGCCAATTCGAATTTCACGCTATTTATTTTTTTTAATTCAGGCATAATTGTTTGTTTGATATATAATATTTGTTGTGTAATATAATAACAAAAAGAACAAAGTGATGCAGTGGCAAGCGCGATAGTGGAAGGTCTCATGGGACCTGGGTTCGAATCCCAGGTCCCCCAATACATTTGTTTAATTTTTCTTCAGGCAATTGCATGTGATTTCCAAAGCGTGGTCCACCATACTCCTCATCCCATCAGGCGCCAGATGGCTTCAGATCAAATCCAATGGCCAAGATTGAGCGCCTACCATGAACTCTGGTCAACAGGCGCGCGTGAGATCCTGGAAAGTCAAACAAGGCTGGTTTGAATTGGGCCTCAGAATTGCAGATTTCACCCCTTTCCAGGCCCAGCACCCCCATTGGTTTATTCCTTTTCTTTTATATTTCTTATTATTTATTTGATTTTAGTTATTATTTTTATTGTTTAAATCAACCAATTAACATTTTTCTTAATAAAATCAAAATACAAAAAAATATTATTTTATTTATTAAAATTAAAATCATCACTTTATTTTTGTAAATAAATATTAATCAAATAATTTAGTTTTTTTTAATTAGGTATAATTTTAATGTTTTTGCAATAAATTAAAATCAATGTAGAATATTAGGTTTTACCAATTTTTAATCATTTTTATTTTATTTCCTTAAATATTAAAAAAAAAACCAAAAAAATATTTAATTAATTAATTAATTAATTATGACCTAATTTAATTTCCATTTAATTCAAAAAATAACAAAAACATGCTTTCTTTTCAAAAAGGGTTAAAACCCTAAAAAAGCTCGTCCGATTAAATTTCTCGCACACATATCGTTTTATCCAACATTGTAATTGCTTCCGGAATGTAATAGCTTTTAATTAGGACTTTAATTATTTATCGCTTTATTTTACTTTCCGCAATTTAAATTAAAGGGTTTGTTTTTGGCGATGTAAATACCTGACGCCTTGTAATAGTTTAGATTTAATTTCCGCAAATTTAATTTCCGCAACTATAAACTGTTAGATGTTTGATAATAGGGAATGCATGACAAGATTCAATGTATGAATTTAAAATCAACATAGCTCACCCATGACATGTACAAAGATAAAATTAACCGAAATAACACACTCGCACATGCGCACTCTTAGGGTACACCTCACTTGGTTGCCTTCGAACGTGGTCATTGAGTATAGGAAGTTTTAGAGGTCGCCCTCTTGTCCAAAGATCATAGTTGCCTCGAAACGGTTGCCTCAAAAAAATGATCTAAGACATTAGGGTTACCGCTAAGACATTCTAACATTGCTTTAGTGACCACACGTCCCTTAATCGAATTGACCCTTAAACTCCAACGACGATGCTACCTACTCATCAATAGTGGGATAGCATTGTCTAAAGGACATTAGCACAGTTTAATTCCCTTTTCGAGTAGGTAGATGGTTCTTAAGTACTTGCTCTTTTTAAAACAAAACAAAACTTTTCGCACTTACACTCCTTTCAAACAAAAACTTTTTTCCAAACCCACAAACACAAAGAAAAGCAAATTTTGAAAACACTTTGAGCAAGTACCTAAGAGCCCATAGATAACCATGGATAGAAAGGGTGCTAACACCTTCCCTTTCTATAATCTACCTCCCGAACCCGAGAAACATCTCGAAAAAGGAATTTTTCTGTGCTTTTTTCCTTTCCTTGTTGGATAAAATAAAAGACGGTGGCGACTCTTGCTTACCACGACATTTTGCGAAAACAAAACGCAAAACGCGAACCAGTATTCTAAAACAGTCAGTTCTATTCCCACCGATCACAGACCCCCAAAAGCAGGAAGTAAAGTTGTCCCTCCTTCTAGCAAGAGAAAAGCTAGACTTGTTACCTCTACTGACGATGATGAGGATGCTGTAAAAAGGTCCAAGAGTAAGAAGAAAGCTATTATAGTTAAAGAGACTGACTCTGAGTATGATGTCGAGCAAGATGTCCAAGACATCTCTCCTATAATTTTTTTTGCAAATAAGGAATTATTTGTCAGGGTTCCTGATTCCCCACTTGACAACATCTCCTTTCACTATGTTGGGAATGCTGAAAAGTAAAAATGTGTATCAAAGAAGGATTTTTCTGGAGAGAGAACTAGGAGTTGGTGCTTTAGAATGTAAGTAAATTATGGAGCTGATCTCCTATGCTAAACTAATGAAAATAGTTACCAAGTTTGCAAATTGCTATGAAACTCTTGTTAAGGAGTTTATTGTTAATATTCCTGTTGACTGTGCTGACCATAAAAGTAAGGAATATAGAAAGGTTTTTGTTATAGGAAAGTGTGTAGAATTTTCTCTTGCCATTATAAACAAATTTCTAGATAGGTTTGAAGATGTATGTTGTGAACTGGAAGTAACAGACAATCAAGTGTGTAGAGCCATTGCTGCTAATCAAGTAAGTGAGTGGCCAATGAAAAACAAACTTCTTGTCAGCAAACTGAGTGTGAAATATGCAATTTTCCATAGGATTGAAGCTGCAAATTAGGTTCCCACTAATCACACTTTAACCATCTCCATTGGTTTAGGAAAGTTCATTTATGCTATTGGAAACCAATTTTTTTTTATTATGGGACTTATATATTTAATCAGACCATCAAACATGCAGGAACTTGTGCCATTAAGATGCCAATTTATTTTCCTTCCCTCCTCTGTGGAATTATCCAAAATCAGCATCCTAGAATCCTTAGTGGAAATGATGTTGTGTGCAAGAGGGAGTCTGCCTTGACCCTCCATTTTAAGCTCTTTTCTGGAAAACATGTCCCAGACATTGTTTTAACATCTACTCCTGCTGAAAAGACCTCCATTAAGGATGAAATGATCAATGAACCAAGGGAAGCCTACAAGGAATTAGATGATGTGATCAGAGTGAGCTCAGCTGGGAAGAAAATCTTTGATTGCATCTTTTCTTTGGCATATTATGACTAAAAAGGAGGAGAGAAAGTGAGTGAGTGAATGACTAACCACTGACCACTGACTGACCACTGACCATTGATTGAGGGGGAGATCAATACTTGAGGGGGAGCCTCATGTCCCAGAAGATGTTTTAACATCTTCCAGTGCTAACAATTGACTGCTAACTGAATGAATGTTTTGATTGCCTTGCTTATGCTGCTGCTCTAATAATATGCTCTAACAAGTTTTAGCCAAAATTTGCCAAAGGGGGGGGGGGGGGGGGGGGGGGAGTTCGTAAGTGTTTGTTGGCAGCAATTTTGGTAAAACAATGACTTGTTAATATTTTGCTAAATGTCTTAACATTTGGAGCAAAAATGTTTTGAATGATGTCAAAGCAGATGTGTTGACATCTGCCTACTGAACTGATCTCAGCCCAAAATCAGTTAAGTCTTTTATCTCTTTATTTCCAGCACTATATAATTCAAGATTTGTGATCTACAGGTTGCGAAAAATATGGAGGAATAATTTTCAAATTGCATAATTTTATCTTGGCCTATTTTTATGGAAATATTCAAAATATTTGAATATTTATTTTTAAACCCAAGCCCAAAACTTCGCATATATAAGGACTTGCTTCCTTATTCAAAGACAAGCAACTTTTGAAGAAGAATACTTTCTTTCTGATTAGAAGTCTAGAGTTTTTATTCGTAATACACTCTAAGTATTAGTTTAAATACTTGAGTTGTTATTTGGGTTGTTAATTGTGTATCATTCATAAGCTTTTAGGCATTGAATGATTGAAGTTTTCAAACTTATTAATTCTGTTAAGTTCTTCACTGTAAGTGATTGAAGGGATTTGAGGATGACCTCATACCTAGGCGAGTCTTAGGTAGAAGTTTAGCTTGGGTAGTGATTAAGTGATTAGATCGTAAACTGGTTGTTTACTGAGGGTCTATGAATTGATACTATTTAGTGAACTTGTCTCTGGCTTGGTAGCCTCCAAAGTAGGTGTTGTTGTACACTGAATTGAGTGAACAATCTCTTGTATTTTTACTGATTTTGATTTTATTTCACCTTACTCGCAAACAAATATTTATGTCGTGTCATCTCATTCAATATCACATATCTGATACCAGAATTTCATCTCTCTCTCTCACATTTATTGTTGTCGCTTCATGCTCTTTCTTTTAGCAAAGGCCAATTTAGAATATGAATCTGCAAACATTATAAACATACCCAATGGTGATGACGTAAGTGACATCTTATCTTGCACAAGAGTGGTAGACCAAAAAATACAAGGGTATTTCTCCTTTGACATATATTCACCCTCTTGTCAATCTCATAGTTCTTAGTGACAATTATGAATTCAGAGAGGGTACTGTTGAAAGTTGTAGTGACCTAGAAATCTTTATTCTGGTGGAAACATAGATGATCCCGTATGAAGAGTTTGGGGGAAGACCTTAGATTACCCCCTTAGCATGAAAAGTCGGTCATGGTCCATCCTCTTATGTGTTTCTCGTGGAAGATCATAAATGCATTGTAGTGTATTGGATGATCCGAGAGTTGGTTCTTACATTAAAGCCTTAAGGTCTTTGAAAGGACGGAAACCCAACGACAATGAAGTTAAGGAGCATCTTGATTTCTGGGGTCATTCTAGAGCTAACGATGGTCATTTTCTTTTTGTTGACATTGTGAAAGACCTTGATTTTCTCTTTGACTCTGCTTTATACTTTTGGGTAGATGTGGAGTTGGTGGGGACATCTTCTGTTTTCGATAGTGTTCAAAGTTTAGAGGGTGCCCATCAAGATGTGGGGTAGTCCTCTAATCGGTTTGTTTATAATATCAAGCCTGATAAGAGATTGTGTAACTCTTTTGATTAATTCTTAGTGCCCTTTCATGAGTGCCTGTTTTCTAGGCTTAGATTTAGGCTCCCCTTCAAAGATTTTGAAGTGGAGATATTGAATCACTTGAGAATCACTCACTCTCAACTGCACCCCGGTAGCTTAAGTTTTCGTGAAGGTGTTCAAATATTGGTGCAAGTATTAGGTGGGGTGGTGACTTTAAAGTTATTCTTCAACATCTTCAATATAAAACATACTTATGCTATAGTAGAGTATGGGTAAGGACTGCTCGCACTTTGTCACCCAAAGAAGGTTTTTGATGTCTATATGATAGTTGGAAGAATTTCAAAAGGATAATTACTTCTAGATCATTCTCAAGAGTCTGGAAGAACATTCTAATTTATTTGTTCTTCAAAGAGATAATTATTCCACCTGGTTTGGATTCGGCCATATGTGAGGATAGATTTTGGAAAGTTTGAACTCGAGACTACTTCTTCTGAACTCCGAACCAATATTCATTTCATTCGGATACTTTGAATACTGAAGATGAGTCATTGAAGGAGGATTTATTCACCTTCTGGGAGAGATTGGGTTATAAAGATGGAGTTGGCCCTTCATATATGTTGTTCATGCAACATAAGAGGTGGTACATCGATACATGATCAATGGTAGAAGCAGTAATGTGTAAAAGAAAATTCTTTTTGGTGAGAGAGAGAATCCATCTTTTTGTTTGTATTTACTGTTATTTTAAAATATTTTATCTAATCATTACATTCTATTTTTCTTTCACATGACATGTGGCTAATTCATGATACAATGGTGAGGAACAAGACACATGCAACAAAGAATACTCCCTCTCCTCCCCCATTAAACCCTACTTTAAATGTTATTGAGGCAACGACAGAAGTAACCCTGGAGGGAAACAATGCTTCAAGCATAAATCAGACACAACCAAGCCAAGTCATGCAAGAAAATAGGTCAGATCATGAGTGTTTGTCTTTAAAGGGTCGGAGTAAAAAATTTCATGACCGACTAAGGCTATCCACTGGTGATTCCACCAAGGGGGACCATGACAAGGATACATCTTGGGAGGAAATTTCTTCTAAGAGGTTTAAGACAACACGACCTGCCTCAAAAAAATTATTCTAGGTGGTAACCAAAGTGCCATTCTTGTTTACTCTATTCAAGAGTTCTCCATGACTAAGGGCATTACGCATAGGAAATGAAGTATTGCTTCTTGTTTCCTGGAAAAGTATTACACTTATATCTGAAACTTGCCAAACACCGCCAAGTAGGAATTGATGGAATAATTAGCATTCCAAATGCATTAGGGTGCTTCCTAAATGGATATTAAGATCGTCCGTCGGAGATACGTTTTGGCACACATCAATTTTAGGAAGGAAAAAAGAGATTTTAAATAATTAATATGATTTTGTCTTCTCACAACGGAACAAACTCTATGACTCTGATAAAGATAGCAATACAAATAGTCTAAAAAGTTCATCATTAAATTTAATACCCATTCCTGACATTTGATCAAGGAGCCTTTGAAATTCACTCAAGTGATATGAAATAGAAGTCTCCTCCATATACTTCAAACTTATAAAGCTATTCAACAAGAACAATTTAATATTTTATGGTTTAGAGGCACACAAGGACTCTATCTTCTCCCACAAAGTTTTTGCACGTGTCTCATTCGCAATATGATTATAAATATTATCTTCTACATATTGTCGAATAAAATCACATACCTATTGATGTTCAAACTCTCATTCTTCACCAGACACAAAACTGACTTTACGAAACTAAAAACTGATAAATACAATTTCTTCACAAATAGTGAGTTTTTCATCTTGTACTTCCATAAATGGTAATTAGAACCATTCAACAATACCATCTCTATCTTTGTATTTGACTCCATCATTCGAACAAGTAAAATAACCCTTAACCAAGAGCTCTGATGTCACTCCGTTGAGAAATTAAGACATAGTAATAGACTAATACGCATCAGATATAATATTTTACAAACTTATAGGAACTTTGAGGATCAACAATAAATATAAGACGGAAATCGAACAATAAAGTCACAAAAGAACATCGATATTTTTAACGTGAAAAATCACTCAATATGAGAGTAAAAACCACGAATCGTCCTGACCAAAGAAAATGTCCACTATAATCAATTGGAGATACAAGAGAGTCTTAAAGTGATTAACAAAATAGTGATAACAACTGCAAATCACAAAGCAAACTAACTTACAAATAAGAATCAAAAAGCTGGAAAATTTTCCAAATCTGCAGCTTCAGTGCGAAGTCGATATCTCTCAACTTAGATCTTATTTTGAAGATTCCATCAATCAAAAGTTAGATATATCTGTTGTGAACAAGTCCACCAAATTTCAACTTGATTCAACGGTGAACGAATCGGAAATCGTTGTTTTAACTGATGCAGAAAATACGAGAATGAGTTTCTCTCATCTTTTCTCTCTTTTTGAATCTTTATTTTCTCTCTATCTCTCTTAATTCTAAATTGACATTCTTCACTTAAATAAATGAGATAAATTAGTTATTTATATTTAAATCTTTCTCCACGTAGGAAAAGAATTCAAGTCCATCGGAACTTTGCTTTGCCTTTAAACTCCTGCTAATAGACGGTGAGATTGTTCCTTGGATTAACAAGTGTGTTGTGCGGTTGACTTTCATTTCATGTAAAGTAGTCATCGGGGAAGCTGTTGTACACAATATAAAACTCACATGCCATCACTTGAAGTCCCTTGTACTAAACTCTAGACATAAAACCACGTTATATTACAGCTAGTTTCATTCCTAATGCTCTCACCGTCAAAGCTTACAATAACCAAGTCTTAAATCACAATCTAACAATAAAATTAGTTACGTGACATTATCGTACTCATAACGTTAACGAGTAGTATTGTAGAATTGAACCTCAAGATTTAAAAGTTTCATTTTATTGTTTTTAAGAAAATACTATTACTAAGCTTTTATATCACTAATCCAAGCAATCATAAACTTTAAGAAACGTACTTAGATAAAGGATGCATGCTAATCTTAAGCCTAAATTCTAGGCCAAAGTCTCTATATATTTTCTTCAATACATGCACCTTTCCACCAATCAATATATCCTCTATATCATTGAAGCAATTCAAAATCACTAAATAAGCATAACAAAGTAACAAAAGATGGCTAGAGGAAAGTTGAGTATCTGTGTGGCCTTCTTTGTTTTACTTATCGCCATGGAAGCTTCCATTGCTCAAGGCCAAGGAAACGGCAACGGTAACAACGGTAATGGTAATGGTAACGGTAACAACGGTAAGGATAATGGTAACGGTAACAATGGGAAGAATAATGGTAATGGAAAAGGTAACAACGGAAAGGAGAAGGAGAAAGATCCAAAAAGGAAGACACCGAAAGATGATGAATCTGCAAAGTCTGAAAAGTTGCCAGCTCTGAAATCGGGACAGGAGCGAGCTTTCTGCAAGGCGAAAAATAGTTGTCAATTCAAGACACTTGTATGTCCAGAAGAGTGCAAAGTCAGGAAGCCAAAGAAGAACAAGAAGGTTAAAGGTTGTTTCCTTGACTGCAGCAGCAAATGTGAAGCCACTTGCAAGGGTAAGATGACTGTAAATTTTTTTTACGGCAGTATCATATTCAAATAAAATTAGTATACATAGAGCAAGTAGAATACTGAATTAATGTTGAGTTTGCATGGTTTATTTGCAGTTAGAAGAGCAAACTGTGATGGCTTTGGTTCATTGTGCTATGATCCTCGCTTTGTTGGTGGTGACGGTGTGATGTTCTACTTCCACGGAGCCACGGGAGGAAACTTTGCCATTGTTTCAGACGACGAATTCCAAATCAACGCGCACTTCATTGGTACTCGACCTCAGGGAAGGACACGCGACTACACATGGGTGCAAGCACTTTCTGTCATGTTCGACACTCACACTCTTGTTATTGCAGCCAATAGAGTAACTCAATGGAATGACAATGTTGACTCTCTTACCGTGAAATGGGACGGAGAACTAGTAACTATTCCTATTGACAATGACGCGGAATGGAAGACTAATGGAGATGAAAGGGAAGTGGTTGTGGAGAGAACAGATGATAAAAACAATGTTAGAGTGACAGTTTCTGGTTTGCTTGAAATGGACATAAGGGTAAGGCCTATTGGAGAAAAAGAAAACAAAGCTCATAACTACCAATTGCCATCAGATGATGCTTTTGCTCATTTGGAGACACAGTTCAAGTTCAAAAATCCTACTGATTTTATTGAAGGAGTTTTGGGTCAAACTTATAGGCCAAGTTATGTTAGTTCTGTAAAGAGAGGTGTTTCTATGCCAATGATGGGAGGAGAAGACAAGTACCAAACTCCATCTCTCTTTTCAACATCCTGCAAATTCTGTAGGTTCGAGAGGCCTTCTACTAGCCAAGGGCTGATTGCTCAATATTGATCATATCACAGATCATGAAAAATTAAACTGATGCGCTGTGATTGAATCAGAGATGTCTTTCATTTTAGTTTTGTTGTGTTGTAATGTTTCCAGATAAATAAGGGCCTAAAATGTTGCCCATGATCCTTATTTTCGTCGAAATTTGTACCGATTAATATTAATATGTACTTTCTTTTGTGTTGTGAAGAATAATTTATTTTGATCTTTTGTTAAAGTGATTATATCCTTATCCTACCAAAATGGAGGTTCAATTTGCCTTAAGAGGTTCATTCCACCTATGTTTTATATGAGAACAACTTCTTGTCTTGTGAGACAGAAACCAAACATTTGCGTAAAAATAGCATAAAAACTCATAGACATTAGAGATCACTTTTTATTTTTCAAATATTTTATTGGAATGAACAATGCACTGTTTTGCATTAACATTCCCCTCTAATTTACAACTTTAACAGCATCTTACTTGGACTAATCAGGAATCATTTTGATCTATTAGCTGACTTCTAGCTAGGCAGTAGTAGGAAGGCTAGAGAAGAGACGTGTCTATGTACAAGAAGCTTCAACAGCTAAACTCTTTGTTACTCCTCGGCATGGATTTCCAAATGTATTATTTGATACTCCGATATTACAACTGCTTGATCCAATGCAGGCCTTTTGCACAATGGATAGAGCCCTATTGCTGCTGCAGAGTCCGTGGTTGAAGTTTCCGCAAGTTCCATGAGGAGTTCCAAAGCTTGCAAATTTAATAGAAGAGATCACCTGATTAGGATAAGGGCACTCCAATGACAGTACGGGACCAACCTTTCTTTCTGATTTTGTAGCCGAATTCCATGTGTCTATAGGTGGAGGATGAGATTCAGATACATGTGAACACACACTTTCTATCTGTTTTGTAGTAAAAGATATTTTTGTAGGGTCTCCTCCCTTTTCCTCGAACAATACAAGAATGTTGCTGTCTGATCGCAACCACGACCGCGGTACATGATATCTGCAGGATCAGTGACTCAATGAGTATCTAAAAGGTCTACTTTATTCGAACAATTGCATATATACAATCAAAACACATTAGTTTTCAGGTGCGATCATGCTGGCACTAATTAGGTGCGATTCATGTAGAAAAAATGTCCAACACTTACAATGTTTGTGATGGTTTTCCACAGTTCTTGAGACATTTCGATGAAGAATAGGATCCTCTATAATTGCATGAGTCAGTACAGCCAGAAGTTGGAGCGACGTATGTTGGCCAGTATCGTCCAATGCTCTGTCCATTCACCCAGGCTTCTCCTTTTCCCAGCCCCGTGAAATCAATTGCAACTGGGTTACTTCCAGAAGGAGCAACGAAGTTCGTCTAATATAACACATTGAGATTAGTCAGCTGAAGAAAAACATGAGAATTTTAACAAATGCTCTATTCTTATTAAGATTACCTTGTACCAAGTCAAAGGTTGATTTGTAGGTAAGTTAGATTGTGAATTCCACTGTCCAACACTTCCACTAGACAAACCTAAATCTTCACCTTGAAGACCAATCTGCATTCACAAAAATACAGACATGTAATCTATGACTTAATTAAAGAAACTCAGAAGGAGAAACAAAAACAGGCCTTAAGTTAAGCCAAGACTAACCTGGTATGTCCATTGCTGTGAGGAGAGATCAACAGTACTTCCATTTCTCAAACCTTTCAATGTTACTGGACCAGTGATCCCCGCACCCACTAGGTCGTAAAAAGCTCCATAGTTCTGTGGCGCATAAAATTCACATTAGCTGAGAAATGAACACGTAGATGCATATTTTGTACTTTATAATCAGAAAATACGAACCTGTAGTCCTACTGTTAAACTCAGGAGATCAATTTTGTTCTTTCCAGATACAAGTGTAATAGGGATGTCCACCTTGACCTTAGCGTTTCCGCTGTTTCCTACTCCACTCCCTGAAAAAGTTCTTGGTATTAACATATCGAAATTTCATTACATTATTCGTGAAACACGTCATTGAAGTAAAGAAAGATACCTGCAAGTTTCCCATTTATAAAAGCATGAAGAGCGTGACCAAGGGATTCAATGTGAAGAACAGGTTGAGCACCGGCAGTATCTTCAACATCAATGCTTCAAAACAATTTGAAAAAGGTTAACATGGGCACGGAAAAACAATCGTCAAGATAAAGCTATTTCAACCTTGAAATTCCTTATACCTTAATGAATACCACAGGTAGTCACTTCTATCTGCAGTCGTGTTTATTTGTTCAAGAAGTCCAGATTTTGTGAATGCATCATCCTTTGAAATACCGACCGGTTCACTAATCCAACTCCATCCCGAACTTGAACTCCCCAAAGAATCAACCTCTTCTTTTACAGATTCAGTTGCGAAGCTTGAAATCGTAGATGCAGAATTAATCTGTCGTACGAAAAAATAACTTTAGTTTATGCTACTTTGAAAAGAATAAATAGAAGAAAAGATATCACCAATAGATTGATTAATCACACGAAGTTTAATAATTAGTTTAGTAAATTGAACTATATAGTGTGACTGGAAGTTGATGAGGCAAACCTTTGCAGTATTTAGAACAACACTCTTGCAATCTGGTAAAATGCTCACAGACCATCCAGGCAAGTGATATGAATTGCCGTTGAAGGTAACCGTTGCATCGTTCGTGCCGGTGTTAGCAAGGAAGGCCACACATACAGATCCTGTCTTGTAAACTGAAGTCTGAGATTGAAAAGTAAATATTAAGAGATATAACGAAACCATTCATGTCAGTGATTAACTTAAAACTTAAACCAGCAAACTATGATGAAAGCTTCGAAGTGCCTCTTATTTATTACCTCTAGATTTGGACCAGGAGATGAAATTGTTGGATCAGTAGCTATAAGTGCTTCTTCACAAAGTTTTATGGCCTTATGCAAATCTTTAAGATGCCCCCATTTGGGTTGTCTAATAATTCCTGCATCAGGCAATAACACGTTTTTCATTTTTATTGTCTTCTATATATCGAATAACATTGAGTTGCAACTCTTTTTATTTATCTTCTTGATTGAATAAGCAAGCTAGTTTCTATATTTCTATACCATCAAAATAAAGATGAAATTTGAAAGATTGCATACCATACTCATCAATAGGTGCATCATAATCATAACTTGTAGAAATGAAAGGTCCACCAGTTGTTCGGCCAAAGTTAGTCCCTCCATGGTACTATTTCAGAGCAAGCAAGCAAAAAAAGTTGGGGTATCAGTTGGTTTACTATCTTACATATTAGCTGAGTTTAAACTACATGCGATATTGTCAATAGGGAATAGCAAAAAATAGGGGTTTGTTAAAACTCAGCTATGCTGCAGTGCTACAGCACAGCATCAGCCGTTATCTGATAACATTTTGTAGTAAGTAGCATATTATGAGACAATAACGTTTGATCAAATTCTAGCACAGTTATAATCACTCTTTGACAATAGTACTACATGTGAGGTTGCATTACCATGTAGTAATTTTGGAAAGTTCCACCTCGCTGAAAAAAACGTGCAACAGCGAATGCAAGATCTTCTACAGGTCTGTACGGCACAGCACCTCCAAATGCAAGAAACCTATGATTTTAAAAGGTTGCAATAGGGGGAAAAAGTTGAATCAAATCATATTTTGAGTACTCCATTCAAATTACAAAATGATATAAATAGGAAAAGTCGCTACTAACCATCCAGTCCAATTCTCAGTCCACATTTTTGGTTTCTGGTTAGAGTTTGGCGTGAATTGATCGCAGTAAAATCCATTGCACGTATTAATCTGTAAGCATTCAAGACACAATCTTATGAAAATAAACAACCAAGTAGGATGAATGTAGACATCAACATGGTAAGATAGCTCTATCATAAAGATAGTAAAATCAAACCGTGTGATGAGCACAGAGCCTATTCTTTTGGCTTTGGCTAAAAAAATATACTCCGGTAAAACATAAACTGCATAAAACTGTGGATAGCTAAAAGGAGAAAACATACAATTGGATCAGGTGCATTGGCTTGCTGGCACATAACCCAGGGAACGCCTGTATCAAGAGATGTAGCCATCGATGCTGCCCAATTGATGTAGGTTTTAGCAGCAGGACCATAGCTTTTATCAATATTTCCATACTCATTTTCAATCTGGAATAAACAAGTAAATATTTTAACATTAAAGGACTATGCATTAGGTCATTAAGAATCTACAAAAAAAAGAAAAATTGGTTTGTATTTTTATAACTTTAAGAGAATTAAACCTGAGATAAAATAATAGGTCCTCCTTGTGATGCATAGAGCTTCTCTTGCTTCATCAAATCCACAATCTTCGCCGTAAACCGCTGCATTTCTGTCTCGAATGGTTCATTATCAGTTCTGAACTTAATTCCCGGAATAAAATGTAACCAAAGAGGGAAACCACTGTTTAAGAAGAAAACAAAGAAATTAAAGCCAAGGATTATATACTAATATGGAACTATCTTTAAAAAGATCCAATTTTACCCGTAATTCCATTCAGCACAAGCGTATGGACCGATCCGGAGATGAACATATAGACCTGCTGCTGCTACTGCCTTCACAAATCCAACCAAATCCCCCCTACCTTCAAAATTGTACTGCCAAGCCAAAATATGTAATCCATCGTTAATTTGATGTCTTTTAATAGAAATTCAGAATACAGTATCTGATAAATCTTAGAGAATAATGCTCCAAGCATTTAAGTTTGAAAAGTCACAAAATGCAGTGAATGGAAGACAGAAGAAGAATATGAAAATGGAAAAGAACCGAACCTGGCCTCGAACGGGTTCGTGTAAGTTCCAGAAAACATAAGTCTCA
Organism: Vicia faba; assembly: GCA_948472305.1. Taxonomy (NCBI): domain Eukaryota; kingdom Viridiplantae; phylum Streptophyta; class Magnoliopsida; order Fabales; family Fabaceae; genus Vicia; species Vicia faba. Next base: position 224,710,335 of record OX451741.1, read on the forward strand.
ATGACATCAATTCCTCCATCTTTAGATTTCCCAATAAGGTCTGGCCACATCTACAATAGCAACAATACTACCATTGTTAAGTTCACACATCAAACACAAATTGAATAAACAACACATATCTACAAGCAGCAGAGAGACACAAACACAGACATGTCAGACATTAGTACATGTTCAATCTGAAAGAGAAAGAGACCTGTGGAGTACTACGAGGGTAATGAATAGAACCGGAAATCAAGACCCTGCGTTTTCCATCAATGAGCAATGCTCTATGATCATAGGTAACATTGGCACAAAATGAAGCAGGAGCATAAACTCCAAGAAACCAAATCAAAACCAACACAACCTCTGTCGCTCTCATTATCCTTCTGGGGTTTAGGAACAAACAAACTATAAAGTATAAACCAACACAGGCTAATGAAGAATGATTCCTTGCACCTTTGTTCTTGTATTTAAAGGCTTAACCTCTTGTTTTAATGACTCACTTATCTTCAAGTAAATGCAATAAAAATGACTTTGGATTTGGAATACAGAAAAAGAAAACAATAAATTAAATTAAATTAAATGTGATTGCTTTCTAAAAAACAAAAATAAAACAAAATCATAAAATAGAAACTCGTTTACGACTACAAAATAAAATCATGCACGAGAATACCTCGCTTATTGGAAATATTGCTAAGTTAGTTTTGTCTCTTTTTATCACATGCGTGTAAGTGTAAGAGGTTGTTGCTTAACCGCTTTGTTAAAAAAGGATAAACTTGAATTAAAAGTAGTTGTAGCTTTAAACTAGGGAGGTTGAAAAATATGCTCGAACTTAATTGAATTTCACTATAAAAAAAATTAAATCATTTAAATAATTAATAAACTAAATCATTTAATTAAAATAATATAAATTCAATTTTTTAAAACAAGTATTTTTTTATAAATCAGTTTGTTTAATTTTTGAAAAAAAAAATATTTTTAGTCAAATTCTTGTGGAGTATTGAAGATCAAGAATCATTAAATTGTTAAGGCTCTATGTGAGAGAAAAAAATGACATTGTTGAAAAATCATTAAGTTTATAATCACACATAAAAAAAAATTTCAAAAATAAAAATATTTTTCTGAAAAAAAATTTCTCCAAAATAAAAAAATTTCTGAAAAAATATTATTTTTCTGAATATAAAGTATTTTTCCGAAAAATCTTTTTTTTCCCAAAATAAAAAAAGTTCTGAAAAAATTTGTTTCTCAAAAAATATATTTTCTGAATATAAATTATTTTTACGAAAAAATAAATGTTACCAAACTAAAAAATATATTTTCTGAATATAAATTATTTTTACGAAAAAATAAATGTTACCAAACTAAAAAATATTTTTTCTTAAAAGAAATTCTGAGAAAATAATATTTTTCCGAATTAAGAAATATGTTATATGGGGTGATTATTCTAGGTATAGAAGGGCACGCCACGTATAATGATAATATATAGCAGTATATTATTATATTATGATTAAAATAGATACTATAATTTAATGATTGTGAGAATATCTAAAAAATATAAGGGTCAGTGTCATCGTCGTCTTGCTCAGATCTGGTGCTGTCTTCTTCCTATGATTCTTGCCTACCCATGCCACTGTTTTTGTCTCATTTTAGTAGCTATGTCCATTAGTTTTTTTAATATAAACTATTTAAAATTTTGGCACGAATTAAAAAATATAATTATTATTATAAAAAATTAATAAGACAAAATATTTATGAATATAATAAAAATAGTATCAATAATATATTATATTGTGAAATAATTTATAATTTAATATAATGCTTTATTTAAAATTATTTATAATAAAAAGTTGAGGAAATACTCTTGAGGTTCAATAAATGTATGTTGTTAGGGTAGCTGGCAAAGTAGTTAGTGCTGCCCCATTTTAATAAATTGTGATCATTTTGTTTTTGACTAGCTACCAAAATAAAATAAAATGAATTAATTTTTCATTTAAAAAATTTTAAAGGGTTTTTTTTTTTTTGTTGAATTGTTTTTTTAAGAGAGTTATGATTTGATTAAATTTAATGGAATTCACATATTTTCTTTGTTGAATAATATGTCATACTCATTGGTGTGAGAATAATTGTTTCAATGTCAATTTGAACTATATGAATAATTCTATCGTATTTTATGCTTTGATTATTTTTTTTTAATACAATTAATTTTATTTATTTCTTGTTTGTGTTGTAGTGGGAATAATTTTAATGTATGAATAATTTTATCATATCTTATATATTGATTAGTTCTTAATAATAGAAATTAATTTAAGAAAATTATTTTAATGTTAATATGAGCTTTTGTGAATAATTAAATCATATATTATCTTATATATTGATTATTTTCTTCTTAATACAATTAATTTTACTTATAATCCATTTACTCTTGTTTGTGTCGTGGTGAGAATAATTATTTTACGGTTAACATGAGTTTTAGGAATAATTATTTTAAAGTAATTGATGAAATGAAATATAAGGTGTTTGATAAGTCAATGCTTATTTGGTAGTAAGTTTTATTCACCAGGGGTATTTTTTCCACTCTTGTGCATTTTAAATTTAATTTAAAGTAACTTATTCAAAATAATTTAATGTCAAGCAAAGACATATGTTGGCTTCTATTATTATTGTGGTTGTAGTGAAAATGATTATTTTAATATTAATATGAGTTTATGAATAATTCTAGCATACCTTATGCTTTAATTATAATCTTATCAATATAAGATAAGCACACCGTTAGCGAAAAGAGTTTTAAAATTATTTAGTGCGTCTAGAGATGTATCTTTGAAAACGGAGGTATTTTAGGAATTTTACACACGGTATGGAAAAATGTATAAGAGTGCAATGAGAAATTGGTAAAAAGAATATTGGAAGATCAAAATACCTCAAAGACTATACACTCCCAAAAAGAGATCTTCTAATAAACGAGTCATCTAGTTCTAGAAAGTGTACTTTTTTTAGTCATACAATTTTGTTAGCAATAGATAGAAATGGTTAAGAAATGTATGTGTTGATTGGATAAGTATAGGGGTGGCAAAGCGGGCGGTTTGTCCCATTTAAGTCCACCCCGTTTAAGCCCATTCAAAGGTGGGGCGGAGCGGGGCGGATCAACGTAGAGGTCCGAGCTCAAAAGTCAAGTTTGTCCCGTTTACTAACGAGTAGGCGGGTCGTTCCACCAATATTTTTTTCCGAATTTGATTTAATACATAATTTAGAAATTTTTTAATTATCACCAAAAAGATCGATAAATAATTTTTTTTTTAACAACGCATAATAGAACTTCAAGATGTCTTAAGTCCAAACAATTCAAAAAATTTAATAAATAAAGACCAACTATAGCAAAAAAAAAAAAAAAAAACTAAAACACAATAAAAAATATCAAAATAAATAAGCAATACATATCATCCTAATCCTATTTAAAAACTAACTACTAAAGAATCCAATTTAGAATTTACACAAAACCAACAATAATAACAATAACATTGCATAAAATATTTGTTGGCTGAAAATTTCGACTAAGTCAAAATTGAGCTGAAACAATGGTACTGAATATACTTGGAGAGTTGTTTGGTTATTTTATTTTTTTGGAAACCAAGAAGATTTGAAATCGAAATTGATGGATAGTTTATGAGTAAAGTATCATTCGAAATAAGGTATCATTTGAAATTCGAATTTGAATTAAAGTATTATTCGAGTTAAGGTTCAAAATGTTACACTTCTAATGTTATCAGATTTGGCGCTTAAGACGGATAATCGAAGGGTTTTTGAATTAGAATTTTTATTCTTATCCAGAAGGACGCGTGGAATCTTTAGGATCATCGAAGACATGTCAGCAGAAAATGTGGCATTAATTCGTTAGGAGACCGTTAGGGTCGAAGTTCTATAAAATGTTGCTTTTGTGTTTCAATTTAGTGTGTTTATATCGTTGTACAAAATACTCAAAATACCAGTCTTAGAGAAACGAGTTAGAGAGAATATACGTATGATGCACCATATTTTACAATTCAATGTCATTTACATGCAATGAAGTTTCTTCATGTTATTTATGTTCTTTATAATTTCCAGTTTAAACTAGTTTCTGCTTTATTACTTTCATAAAGAAGTTCCACTTTGACATACAAAGTGCTTCCTTTCATTTAAAAGAGATTATCACGAAAAACACGTTTTCTAAATACTAGAACACAATAGTCCTGAGATCAATCTAATCGGTCTCACGAGTAACTGAACCCGTTAAGGGATTTAGAAGATCAGCGGTTGTTTACCAAATTCTAGGGTAAACAAATTGGCACACCCGGTGGGACCTTGTGTCTAATATTTAGTTCTTTTTCTTTTTGATAATTTGTGTTTCCTAACTTGTTTGTTGCATGAGATTAAGAAGTGGAAAATTAGCCAACACCACAGATCCTAGACCAAAAAGGCAATACAATAGGAAAATGGCTAACCCATCCGTTAGTGATGAACAACAAGTTCCTCCTCCCACAGGAGGGAATTCAAGCGCTTCGAATACAACCAAAGCCATGCCAACAAGTCAAGGGATTGTGATTATCCCTTCTACTACAAATGCTACAGTCATACCCCCAAACGCAAATGTTTCAACCATATTATCAAACACACAAAATGAACCTTTTGCAATGTATGTGGCCAGTCAAATTCCACCCATAACCCCCATACCTTCAATAAATGGTGTCTCTAGAACATATGCACCAGGATTCACAATCCCAACATCAGATCCAATATATGGCATGCCAACTTCGCTCATGGCAGGACTTTAAAATAACGCTTCAACATATACATGTCCTGTAACATCTGTTTTTTCGCCATTACAAAGATCAGGTTCAGGGGTAAACCATATGGCACGAAATAATTCGCAGCCAGGATATGTTGCTCAATTACCTCCTATTACCACAAATACGCATGAAATTTTGAGGCAATAAATGAATAATAGTAACCATGAAATGGTGGGGGTACTCGCCCAGCAAATGAGTACAATTCTTAACCCTTTAATCCAAAGCACCACACAGATGAACCTGCAGAATGCCCAAGCAAACCAACAAATGGAAGCACAAATTAGGCGTTATGATACGATAGCAGAACCGATTGTTAAATACTGGTTTTGCGTTTGTGTTTGCAAATGTTGCAGTAAGGAAGAGTCGCCACCGACTTTTCTTTTATCCAAATTAAGAAAAGGGTGAAAAGAACAGGAAAAAAACCTTTTTTGAGAGTTTTCTGAGTAAGGGGCAGATTATGGAAAGGGAAGGTGTTAGCACCTTTTCCATCTGTAGTTATCTACGGGCTCTTAGAGGTTTACTCATTTTTGAAATACCTTTGTGCTTTGCGTGTTTGAAAATGTTTTGAGAATACCTTAGTACGGTGAACTTTGTAATATTTCTCGGGATAGTGGAGAAAGTATACAAAGTGTTTTGAAAATGTTTTTGAAAATTAGTATTTGTGTAAGTGCGGAAATGTTTTGAGCAAACTTCTAACAGTTATCTACTTTATACTTGAAAAGGTCGTTCTTTTCCTCCTATCCTTTAGACAGTGATATCCTACTATTAGTGAGTAGGTAGCTCTTATCGTTGGATGTTTGAGGGACAATCGAAGGGACGTTACAGTCACGAAGGCAACTTATGGAGACACTTTAGCAATTTTGTTTAGGGACTAGATCATTTACTGAAAGGCAACTGTAGGGTCATCGAGGGGCTATGATCTTTTGATTTATGGGTCTTTACTAAACCGTCCCTATCTCGAGGGACATGATTGTTTTATTTCCGAAGGCAACCAAAGTGGGGTACCCTAGAGGTGTATATGTGCAAGTGTATTATGTTTCAGTTATTTTTGTCTTTTTGTTAAGTTTGCTAGCGTTTGATTATTAGTCTTTCCATACAAGCCTAATTACTAACAGTTAATATATATACAAGAATTTAAAGTGCGGAAATGTAAAGTGCGGGAATGTGAATCCTACGCTATTACATGGCTTTGAGGATTAATTACATGTCCAAGAATGAGGGGGATAAAGAAGTAAATATCCTAGTTTTAATCTATTACATACAGTAGGCAGATACAATAATATGAAGAAAAAAAGCGAAAATAAATAAATGCGCGTGAAGTAGAAAAGACGTATGAAAATCCTAAGGTGTAAAAATCTTTTTGTTTGTTTTAATTTTTATGCAAAGAAAATAAATTGAGAAAATAAAATTAGACCTACATTCTAATTTATTTTAATTCTTTTTGAAAAGAGGATGTTAAAGTCAATTAATTAATTATTTCATAAATTAATTTAATTAATAAAAAAAATGAATCATAAGTTCTTTGTGATTTTATTTTATTTGATTTTTGATTTAAAAGAAGTGAGTAAAAAAAAGAGTAAATGCAATAAAAGAATCCTTCGATCAAAGAAATGATGGTCTTCGATCCATGAAGGAAGGCCTCTGATCATATGAAGACAAGTGGTCTTCTATCCATGTGAAGGATAGCCTTCGATCATGTGAAGACAAGCCTTCGATCCAGCAAAGAATGTTGCTAGAGGCGTCTGATGACTTGCTTGTGGAGGAAGGCACATAAACCTGCAAGAGAAAGTGTCAACAAAACAAAAGTATGACCTGGGTGTCGAAACCCAGGTCCTTCGATCCTGTGCGTGTTGGGTCTATTCAGGCTATATCTGCAGCAAGTGTTAGCAACAAAACAAATACAGACCTGGGTGTCAAACCCAGGTCCTTAATCTTGAATTAGATCGAATGAACTATGAAGAAGTGAAAAATACAAGAAGGGGGTTGAATTGTAACTTTAAATAACAATGCAAATGACACGATGATTTTTATCCTGGTTTGTTTAATCTCAAACTACTCCAGTCCATCCACCAAGGTGATTTCGTATCTCTCCAACGAGGTATTAATTCACTAATCAAACTGATTACAAATCTACTTTGACAACTGCCAAAGTCTTCTTGAGTACAACCACAACCCAATTTATCTCAAGGAATTGCACTAACAAAAGTAAGAATTAATTTGTGTACAAGATGTTTTTCGTTACAAAAACAGTATCACAAACTTGTGATGTATTACACAATTTAGAGAATAATTTGAATATTGAGTTGCAACGTTGAGAGATTGTGAATAGCATTTATGATACAGTGGGAGAACTGACTTGGGTGTTTTGTGTTTGATCGCAAATATTGCGGTTAGCAAGAGTCGCCACCGACTTTTCTTTTATCCAAAAGAAAAGGTGAAAAAGCACAGGAAAGACCTTCGAGATTATTTCTTGAGTTTGGGGGGTAGATTATGAAAAGGGAAGGTATTAGCACCCTTTTCATCCATGGTTTTCCATGGGCTCTTAGTTACTTGCTAGATCACTTGCTTTTGTTTGAAAATATGCTTTGTGTGGTTTTTGAAAGTATTTTGTAAAGAGGCCTTTGTTTAGGCAAACTTTGTAATGATTCTCGTTCGTAAGAATGTATACAAAGTGTTTGATCTTTTGAAAATGTTTTCAAGTTTGAAAGATGTTTTTGAAAATGTTGGTGTTTGTTTTGAAAATAGCAAGGATGTTTTGGTTTTGAAATTGAGCAAGTAACTAGGAACATTCTACCTACTCAAAAGTCTTTCATGTTCATTTGCTCTTTCCTTTGATATTGTTATCTTACCATTGATTTGGTAAGTAAACCTATCTTTGGATGTAAAAGGGACGGGCACGGGTCATCGTATAATCATGATTAGCAATATTGCAAGATATCTTAGCATTTTTCTTTAGGGACTAAGATCATTTTGAAAGGCAACACATATAGCGTCATCGAGGGACTATGATCTTATATTTGCTTGTTTTTGCTAAGATATCTCACATGCATAATATGACATTTTTGTAAGGCAACAAAGTAGGTTTATCCTAGGGGTGTTTGTGTGCAAGTGTATTTACATGCATTGTTTTTTTCTTGATTAGGGTTTGCGAAGCATTGATTTTAATCTTTCCATACAAAACCCTAATTACTAGCATTTTGTATATAAATCGATAAATTGTGGAAATTAAAATCACTACGCTATTACAATACTTAGGATAGGGGGTGTACAAATTACAAATGGAGAATATTGTAAGAAATTAAATCTAAATAAATATTACAACCATATTGAATTTTGAATAAATATGCAAAATGAACAAATAAAATACAAGGATGTAGATGTAAAAAGAAATATGATTTTTGATTATTTTTTTTATGAAAAAGGTTTTTTAACCTAATTAACTAAAATAAAATAATTAATTAAAAAAAGTAAAATTAAGGTTAAGTTAGTAAAAATAATTAATTTAAAGAAAAGTATTTTTTAGGTTTTTTTTTGTGAGCTTAATTAAACTAATAAATAAAAAATGATTAAACAAAAGATCCTAAATTCTAATTTGATTTTTAATTTGCAAGAAAATAATATAATAATATTTAAAACTAAATTATCTAAGTATTAAGAAATAAATTAATTAAAGAAAATGTTTTTGTTCTTTTATTTTTGTAAAGAAAAATAAACTAAATAAATATAAATAATAAAATATAATTTTTTTTTGAATTTTTTTATTAATAAAAAATAATAATAATGATAATAATAGTAATAATAAAAATAATAAAGAAAATATGAATAAAAAAAATGAAAGGGAAAACAAATAAAAATGGAAAATAAAATAATGGGCCAGGGGTGTGAATAACAAGGCAGGGAGGGGGTCAGAAGTAGCAAAAAAAAATAAAGCCCAAAGGGGGGAAGGCCCAGCGCTGCAAAAAAGTCAGAAAGTGAGAAAAAATGTAAAAAAAAAATTGCAAAAGGTCACGCTGGGGCTTGAACCCAGGACCTCGTGGTGACAGACGCGTGCTTTAACCACTAGGGTGGTGATACATCCATTAACTCATGTAACACAACAAATGTATATTAGAAACTGCTTCATGAAAACAACTTCATCTTCAACCTCTGGCCGGACCACCTGCATCTTGTTCATTTCTCATCCATTTAAAAAAATGTAAACATGAAACTTGTGGCAAATTTCACCACGATTCCAGAAATGTAATTAACTAAAGCTATAGATAAAAAATGAGCATGAATTTTGAATGGTACCAAATTCTGACCTAATTTTTCCAGGATGTTCAGATTCAAAATTCTAACTACTTCAGCAATATAAATGAAATCTAAAGACATGGTTAGCTTCAGAACAATGATATCTACATTTTTCATTCACAAACTAAACACTAATGATGCTTGTATGAAGGGTTCAAAAGTCAGAAAACTCACCTTGCAAGAGGGTATCGTGTTTTGAGTTTGAGCAGCTTTTAGTGAGTTCCAATGATTGGATTAGCTTCCTCAAGTTCCCAGGAAGCTAATGTGATGATTAGCTTGAGCTGAAAGTGCCTGAGGAGTTCTGGAGAGGTCCAAGTGCAAAACTCTGTTTTTGAAAATGGAGGATGGTGTTAGTGGTGTTACACTCCTGTAACAGGGTGAGAGATGAGTTCTAAATGATGTTTAGAAGCTTTAGGAACAAAAAGGCTTGAAAACGCACGAGGGACATGTGAGTTTCCAACTTTTGGTCAGGTTATGCAAGAATGGAGGTATGTGATGCAGTTCTGAGTTCTCGGTGTTTTTAGGGCTTAAGCATGTGTGTGTTTTGTTGCAAATGACTTGTGTATGTATAAGCAAAAGGTTGGAGAGCTATTGCACAAAGGATTTTCTGAGTTATAGAGTTATGGCTAGGTTGCTTAAATTTTGAAGAAAAGTGAATGTGTGGTTCCAAGAGGAAGTACAAGCATAGGCTGAGTGATTATAAGGCTTAAGACAAACTTCTCTTGAGTTATAGGACGTGTATGATCAGAACAAAACAATTGCAAGGCTCAAGAACAAGTTTTGTGCCTAAAGCTACTTTTTCAAAATGGCATTGTGCACTTTCTTCCTAAAATGGATATAAAGCATGGCATTGCATTGAATACTTGAGTTGAGACCTCTAACAGCTGTGCAAGCAATTAATTATGGAGTGCCTAACAAGTTTGAGGCCTGCAAATCAAGGATTATGCATCATAGGTTTGAAATTTGAATTTTGTTCATCACAAAATTTGCCTTATAAAATAACTTGAAACCCCAACTTCTGACCTTCAATTCTCCTTGCTCACAAATGATATCAAGGAGTTCTTGGACATTTTGGAAAGCTTGTAATGTTCTCTACAACCCCTCTTTGAATCACTTTTGAAAATTCCCGTTGGAACTAGGTGAAACATGGGTCAGAAGTTAGGTCAAAATCCTGACCAAAAATGTTCAAAATTTCACTAAGTGTTTAGTTTCAAGATTATGACTTCATGAATTAATAACTTGAGATCCAATCACTTTTATAAGAAGTTGTGTAAATCAATGCTGTATATCTCATGGAGATCTAAAACTTTCATGTTGAAAGTTTCTTTTGAATCATCTTGCATCATGGTTAAAATTTTGCTCAAAGTTGTGAAAAAACATGAAATTTTAAACACTTAGAAAAATTTCTAAGTTAGAAAACTTTGACTTTTCAAAATGAAATCTTGAATTTTTGATTTCTTGATGAATAAGTTTCATATTTTGACATGTTTTGATGAATTGTGATCTTTTACACTTGATTTTGACCAAAAAGTCAAAGTTTGACTTTTCAATGTACAATTGACTTTTGATCAGTTGACTAAAAATTTACTATCAATCCAATTGATCTTGAGAAATGTTTTGGGTCATGCCATTAGGTCAAAATTATGCAATTGAACTCTTGAGATCATGCCTCAAACCAATTAACCATTTGCTAGGTCAAAAATTAGAAATTGCCCTTTCTCAGTCAAAACCCTAATTTTGACCATTTTGTCCTTTTGATGATTTGATCAAATTTCTTGAGGAATTATGGTCCAAACTTGATCAAATGATACATGTGAGTTTATAATGTTGATGTGGATCAAAAATTGTGAAGTTTTACTGTAAATTGGCCATAGTTGACTTTTTCCCCAATACAGTTGATTTTTAGGTCAACTGCTCAATTGACTGAGCAAAAATGTGATTCAAGGCTTGAAACTTGATATGAGTAATCTTGGGGGTCCATAATGATCCATGAAAGTCATATGAGGCATTGAAAGTTTAATTATCCTTCTGCAATCTCAAATCCTTAATTTTAGTCATCAGTACTTAAGGAGGTGTCTTGAGTTGATCAACCCTAGTGTAGTCTTGAACCAAGAGAGATCTTTGTGAGAAAATATTTGATAAGTGAGAGGGAAATTTTTGGGGTACAACAGCTGCCCCTGTTCAATTTTCTTAAATCTGAAGAGTCAGATTGGCGGATCCGCCATTCATGACTTGAAGGTGAAAGATGATTAGACACTAGAGTGCCCAGAAATTTGCACTCAATGATGTGGTGGTTGATGGTGTGGGGAATGGGATTAAAGATGCCATTTGGAGAGATGATGGAAAGTTGTTGGAGATGGGATTACAGATGCCATCCAAAAATGATTGTTGGCAGAAGTGTCAGAATAAATCTTTGGTTGATTTATACTGAAATAGTGGATGTGTTAGGCTGGGTATCAGAATGGAATCTGTATCTGGAGCGTATATGACTTGTATATGAAAGATGAATCTGAATGAGTATCAGGATGGCATCCGTATCTAGAGCATATCTGAACTGTATCTGAAAGCTGAATCTGAATGAGTATCAGGATGGCATTCGTATCTGGAGCGTATCTGAACTGTACCTGAAAGCTGAATTTGAATGAGTATCAGGATGGCATCCGTATCTGGAGCATATTTGAACTGTATATGAAAGATGAATCTGAATGAGTATCAGGATGGCATCCGTATCTGGAGTGTATCTGAACTGTATCTGAAACCTAAATCTGAATGAGTATCAGGATGGCATCCGTATCTGGAGCGTATCTGAACTGTATTTGAAAGCTGAATCTGAATGAGTATCAGGATGGCATCCGTATCTGGAGCATAACTGAACTGTATCTGAAAGATGAATCTGAATGAGTATCAGGATGGCATCCGTATCTAGAGCGTATCTGAACTGTATATGAAAGATGAATCTGAATGAGTATCAGGATGGCATTCGTATCTGGAGCGTATATAAACTGTATCTGAAAGCTGAATGAGAAGAAACCCGTGCAGGATTGCTTTAGCTGGTCGTGTAGATAATTGTCCTGGCTTGTTTCAGGTATCAATTTCTGACCCTTTTGTAAATTGTTGATGATAGTCATTTATTGACTGATCTTTCCTGAAGAGATGAAAGATTAGTTGTACGCAATGTCATGATGTATGAAATGCATTGTACAATGATGTTCTCAATAAAATGAATGAGATTATGTTACATGCATTTGTGTTGTTAATGGCGTATGGATATGAGTGCTTGAGAGCTAATCGCTATTTTCTAATAGCATGCCTAAAAGAACGCGTATAAAACCGTTGCCTCATGTTTTTGTATTTCAGGGATGGTGAAGAAGACGAATTCGTGGCAGGCAACGACTGGTTGGTTTAAAATTCGCGCGCAATAATCCATTAATGCGTTGTTTCATATTATATTATTTGTTGCTTATTTATTTAACAAAAGAGTTCAGTGGTTCAGCTGGCAAGCGTTGAGTGCATTCACGTCCAAGACCTGGGTTCGAGCCCCAGGTCTGTATTATTTCCCATATTATTTTGCTATCTATGTTCCCATGCAGCGCCAGCATCAAGACACACCATATGCCTTCCAGCATCCCACATCCATGTGTCCCTGGAGATCAAATCAAGGGCGTAGGTTGGAGGCGCATCATAAGCCTGGTCAAAGGTGCCACATAGTGTCTGGAGAAGTCAACGAACTTGAAGGTTATTGGGCTCAGAATTCTTGGGCCAGACCTCCACTTTGGGGACTACCACCCCCTAGGTTTGCATAATTCTTGTTTTCTTTATTTTTAATTCTATTTTTATTTTAATTATTACTTGTTTAATTAATTTATTATTTTCACAAAATATCAATAAAAATTAGAAAAAGAGCAAAATATGATAAGTATTTTATTTTAATTATTTTCATAAAACAAATTGTATATAATTGAATTTAGTATAAATTAGGGTTTTAATTTTAACTCCTTTCATAACAAAAATCTAAAAAATATAGAAATAGGTTTAATTATTGTTTTTATTCCTTCTTAATTTTTCCTTTTTATAATAATATTATTTATTTTACTTATTTTCATAATTAAATTTGCATGTAAAAATTAGGTTTAATTTAGGTTTAATTCTAATGCTTTCTTAATAAATTAAAATAAAATAGAATTAGGATTAGTAGTTAATTTTAATTAATTCTTTCTTTTTTATATTAAATCATAAAATATCAAAAAACACCAAAAAAAAACAAATTCTTGCATTCCTTTAATTTTAATCCCTCATTAATTTTAAATTTTGCAAAAGGGTCCAACGCCCTCGTTCTTAATTTCTTATTTATTCGCCTATTTATTTTATTTCGTTTAAATGATTATGTACCTCTCCCGAAGCCTTGTAACATTTCAATTTCTTGCACTTTAATTTTTTTTACTTTATTTATTTTCTGTCAAATCGGGTCCTGGTTAATTTTGGCGATGTGGACCCGCGCCATTTGTAATAGCTTTAGATTTACTTTCCCGCAAATATTTTAACTGTTAAACAAAGCATGCAAGAATGAATGGCCATAATAAAAACAAGCGTAGAACACCAATAAACATGACAAGACAAATACAAATGAAAACGACACACGGATCGCACACACCACCCCTAGGGTACGCCTCATTGTTGCCTTGCCTTCGAAAGGTGATCGTCGAGTAGAGGATGTCTTAGTAAGTCCTCATGATCTGGGAACCTGGCATGAGGGTAGCTTCTAAGGTGTCTTCCCATTGCTCTGGTGATCACCACGTCCCGAACCTCGAATTGACCCGAACACCTCCAATGGTGGTGCTACCTACCTCTCAATGGTGGGATGGCACTACTTTAAAGGACATCTACACAGACGAATTCCTTAGGGTAGGTAGACGACTCTAGATACTTGCTCTAATTTCAAAACAAATCAAAAATACCTTTCACACCAACACATTTTCAAAAAGCTTTCGAAAGCATTTTTTCAAACACTCTTGAGGACCGATACAAGAGTCGAACTGGAATTTTCAAAGAAACTTTTTTAAAACCCACAATTGAAAAGCAAACAAACCATTTTTGAAAACACAAATGAGCAAGTATCTAAGAGCCCATGGATAACCATGGATAGAAAGGGTGCTAACACCTTCCCTTTCTATAATCTACCTCCCGAACCGAGAGCAATCTCTTTAAGGAATTTTTCTGTGCTTTTGTCCTTTCCATTTGGAGAAAATAAAAGACGGTGGCGACTCTTGCTTCCGCGACATTTCGCGAACCAGCGTTAAACAGTCAGTTCCAGATCCACCGATCACAGTTACTATCGAAACATCATTGTAAGAAATGGTTGGAACAGGAGTATTCTCAAACAAAATCTCTTTCTCATCCATTAGGCGTTGAACACCTGCTTTCAATAAATGATATCCAATTGGTAGGGATAAACAAAGGTGGCAGCTTTCATCACAACCCGTAAATAAACCGGCATTCAAGAGGTTCTTCTTGACAGTTAGGAGAGGAGTAACAAGTTCATCAACAGCCATAACAAACATATCATCTTCAACAACGTTAACATCACGACCATGCTTGGGCATAGGAGCAGTGATAACATTTGGGAATTCAGGAGCATCAAATTCAATTTCTTTGGCTTCAAGAAGGTCTTGCACCTTATTTTTCAAAGCCCAACAGTTGTTGGTATCATGGCCTAGACTTTCTAAATGGTATGCACAACGAGAATTAGGATGGTAATGAGGAGAGGTTGTGTTAGGATTCTTCGGAGCTTCTTTAAAAGTTACCAGATTAGATCTCAACAAATGTGGAAGGACTTGAGATAGTGTCATATTAATCCGGGTAAATTGTCTTACTGGTCTTTCTATTCTAGGTTGGTTTCTTCTTTGTTGAGTAGGTACAGGCTTTAGGATCATGACAACCCCCACCATTGGACGGCGTTTAGTTCTATCTTGATTTCTTTGAGGATATACATCACCAACTTCTTTCTTCTTGATAAATGGTTTTCTTACAGCAGTAGAGGATGCGTCTTTTTGAATCTTCCCACTCTTAATCCCAGATTCCACTCTTTCTCCGGTCAAGATTAATTCAGTGAAGCCTGCCGAGGAAATTCAAATTAAGTGATTAAAGAAAGGACCGGACAGGGTACCCAAAAACATGTCTACTAGCTCTCTTTCAGACAGGGTAGGCTGGACTCTTCCTGCTAAGTCCCTCCATTTCTGAGCGTAGTCTTTGAAACCTTCACTTGAAACCATAGCCATACTCTGGAGTTGAGTACGGGTGGGAGAAAGATCTGCGTTATACTGATACTGTTTATAAAAGGCAGCGGCAAGGTCTTCCCAACTATGGACATTTTCCCTTTCCAGTTGATAGAACCAATCTAGCTGAGTCCCGAATAGACTATCTTGAAAGAAGTGGACCCATAAATCTCTGTCAGCAGTATGAGGCTGTATCTTCCTCACATAAGATCGGAGATGCATCTTGGGACACGAAACCCCGTCGTATTTAGTGAACACTGGAGCCTTGAATTTTGGTGGAATAACAATCCCAGACACTAAACCCAACTCTTCAAAGTCCAGCCCGGGCACTTTCTGAATTTCCATTGCACTTAGACGCTCTTCCAGATGTTTGTATTTGTCGTCGGCTGGAGGATATTACTCTTCAGAGTAATCTTCTTCTTCTTCCTCTTCAGATTCTGGCTGGCAACCGCTTCCTTGCCTTTCACTTCTGGATTATCCTTTTCACCAGATGACGTTGCAAAGTCTAGGGTCCGTCTGGCTTGTCCTTGGAACCTTCTTCCTATATTCAGAACTCTGGTTATTTTCTTTGCTTTCTTCTTCTTTTATTCAACCAGCAAAGTTTTCAGATCCTCTTGTCCTTTGGATAGAGTCAAGAACATCTGTTGAAATTGAGCATTCTACGCCTGGAGGTCTTTTACTGTCTGCTCGAGATCCATCTCACTGAAATAAATAGTAGAAAGATGAGGAGACTTGTTGTAAGAAACATGCTTATGTTATGATGAATGGTAAATGCATATGCAATGATTTCAAGGAAATTAGAGATTTAAATTTGCTTTAGACCAAAAAGGGAACACACGTTATATTAATAAATCAAAGCTTGAGTATATCATGCCTCTTTTGGGCTTACAAAGAAAATACAAAAACTCTAAGATAAAAAAGTTGTACGCATCCTCTTTGGTGTGATGTAGGCGTTCAGGTTCCGCTCCTCATGAAGTTGCTTAGTGAGTTCCAAAACCTTCTTCTCGCTGGCGTAGAATTGGGCCTCAAAAGTGTATTGCTCTCCCTTAAGCTCTATCTAATCTCTTTGTAAGTCTTCAAGAGAGGTGGACATGTCAGGATGCAGGATAGTGTATGGAACATCTCCTTCCACAACAGGTTCTATGATTACCGGGAGAATGGAGGGGTAAGACATTATAAAACTTTGAGCATGAGCTTGTACCCATTTGAGGTAAGGCTCAAGAGGGATGGAATTCTTATGCCCCAATGTCTTGCTATCTACCTTGTTCAACGTCCTCCAAGCTCGGATAAATCTCTGGCGATGACCTTGATCGTCGTTCTCGTAGTCAAATACCAAACCTTGAATGAGCATCTCATATGGGCCATCCCTTCGGGCGTAACCAAACTGTCTTAAGGCTAAGCAGGGATTGTATGTGATACCTCCTCTAATGCCAATTAAAGTGACATTAGGGAATTCTCCACAATGGTCGACAATAGTAACATTCTCTATAGATCGGGAACACCAATGAATGTATGAGTGTTTGAGTGTCATCAACCTATGTGACCACCTTGAACCTTGCTCGTTATTTAATACAGATTGGGGAAGATTTGAAATAAACCATCTTTCCAAAAGAGGAGTACAACACATAAGGATACCTCTTTTCCTCATAGTGCGAGTGTGAAAGAAATGTAGGATGTCCCCTAGCAAAGTAGGCACCGGGTTACGAGACATGAAGATTTTGATGGCGTTCACATCTATGAGTTGGTCAGGATTTGGAAACAAAACCATCCCATAGATGAGGAGAGCCATAATTTCCTCAAAAGCTTGCAAATCTAAAGAGTTCCAACAGTTTTTGGCTTTCTCAAACAAGAACTTTGCTAGGAAATCCTTGACACCACTCCTTGTTTTCCAATTAGTTGTGATATCAGATGGTTTCAAGTGTAGAACTTGAGCAATCTCTTCTAGCTTTGGATCTCTTTCCGTACCGTTGAAGGTAGTTAATTGAGAATGGGAATCCTCAAGAGTTAGGAGAATTCTTCCAAAGTTGGCACAAGTTGATAATCGGGAAATGTGAAGCAATGGTGTAAAGGATCAAAGAATTGGAAGAGCGCCTTCATCATGTCCTCGTCAGTGTTGGAGGTAACCAAGTTTAGTAGGCGACTATGTCTTTCGGTAAATGGAGAATTTTCAAGAATTCTTGATGCTAGATCTTTAAGTTAAGGAGGGATCCTTACAAGATTGACTTGAATGATTTTCCTACGAATAAAATCCATGTCCTACAAAACAAAACAAAGATAAATCCCAAGATCCTTGAAATGGTTAGTGAATATGAGTATGATGTTATGATGTTTATGATGTTATGTACAAGTATATATATACAAACAAAGCAAACAAGTATTTAGGTTTAGGCTTGCATGGAGTCTCATAGGTAAGTACCCTCTTGAAGTTTAGTTGGCCCAAACCTGTCTAGTAATAGTAACCGGGTTCTAAGGAGCTCAATATCACTAGTTTGTTTCCTTGGGCATTTTTTCAGTGCAAGCCTCTTTAATGGCAACCGAAATATCCCAAAAAAACCAAACCTCAATGAGTGTAGTATCGAGTATCTACCAACTTCGCACTGCACCAAATCCGGTCATCTCACTACGTCCTAATGGCCAAGTTGGTCAAGTAAAGGTTCTAGAAGTTAGTTAGTGCTTCATGACATCACTCAACGGACCCGTATTCTCCTTGACTTACTCAAGGGTTACCAGTACCCACAAATATGTCACACTAACGTAGCTATTGTTTAGACCATGTCGGTATACCCCGTACAGTTCCCACAATGTATTGCTACTTACCTATAAGGTATCCCAAATCTGGGTAGAGGATTCAAACCCAAACAAAGAACCATAATGTAAAGCATACAAGTCAAACAATGAAAGCAAGTAAATGTGATCTAGCCCTAAGGTAACCCCACTTTAAGAATTTTCCCCAGCAGAGTCTCCAGTTCTGTGATACGGTGGGAGAACTGACTTGGGTGTTTTGCATTTGATCGCAAATGTTGCGGTTAGCAAGAGTCACCACCGACTTTTTTTTTATCCAAAAGGAAAGATGAAAAAGCACAGGAAAGACCTTCGAGATTGTTTTTTGAGTTCGGGGGGTAGATTATTAAAAGGGAAGGTATTAACACCCTTTTCATCCATGGTTTTCCATGGGCTCTTAGTTACTTGCTAGATCACTTGCTTTTTTTTGAAAATATGCTTTGTGTGGTTTTTGAAAGTATTTTGTAAAGAGGCCTTTGTTTAGGCAAACTTTGTAATGATTCCCGTTCGTAAGAATGTATACAAAGTGTTTGATCTTTTGAAAATGTTTTCAAGTTTGAAAGATGTTTTTGAAAATATTGGTGTTTGTTTTGAAAATAGCAAGGATGTTTTGGTTTTGAAATTGAGCAAGTAACTAGGAACATTCTACCTACTCAAAAGTCTTTCATGTTCATTTCCTCTTTCCTTTGATATTGTTATCTTACCATTGATTTGGTAAGTAAACCTATCTTTGGATGTAAAAGGGACGGGCACGGGTCATCGTATAACCATGATTAGCAATATTGCAAGATATCTTAGCATTTTTCTTTAGGGACTAAGATCATTTTGAAAGGCAACACAGATAGCGTCATCGAGGGACTATGATCTTATATTTGCTTGTTTTTGCTAAGATATCTCACATGCATAATATGACATTTTTGTAAGGCAACAAAGTAGGTTTATCCTAGGGGTGTTTGTGTGCAAGTGTATTTACATGCATTGTTTTTGTCTTGATTAGGGTTTGCGAAGCATTGATTTTAATCTTTCCATACAAAACCCTAATTACTAGCATTTTGTATATAAATCGATAAATTGTGGAAATTAAAATCACTACGCTATTACAATACTTAGGAGAGGGGGTGTACAAATTACAAATGGAGAATATTGTAAGAAATTAAATCTAAATAAATATTACAACCATATTGAATTTTGAATAAATATGCAAAATGAACAAATAAAATACAAGGATGTAGATGTAAAAAGAAATATGATTTTTGATTATTTTTTTTATGAAAAAGGTTTTTTAACCTAATTAACTAAAATAAAATAATTAATTAAAAAAAGTAAAATTAAGGTTAAGTTAGTAAAAATAATTAATTTAAAGAAAAGTATTTTTTAGGTTTTTTTTTGTGAGCTTAATTAAACTAATAAATAATAAATGATTAAACAAAAGATCCTAAATTCTAATTTGATTTTAATTTGCAAGAAAATAATATAATAATATTTAAAACTAAATTATCTAAGTATTAAGAAATAAATTAATTAAAGAAAATGTTTTTGTTCTTTTATTTTTGTAAAGAAAAATAAACTAAATAAATATAAATAATAAAATATAATTTTTTTTTGAATTTTTTTATTAATAAAAAATAATAATAATGATAATAATAGTAATAATAAAAATAATAAAGAAAATATGAATAAAAAAAATGAAAGGGAAAACAAATAAAAATGGAAAATAAAATAATGGGCCAGGGGTGTGTGTGATACGGTGGCAGAACCGGGCTGTTTTAGGAAAAAATGTTGGTTTGCATTTTGCGTTTGTATTCGCAAAATATCGCGGTAAGCAAGAGTCGCCACCGACTTTTATTTTATCCAACCGGAAAGGAAAAAAGCACAGAAAAAAAATCCCTTTTCGAGATATTCTGAGTACGGGGGGTAGATTATAGAAAGGGAAAGTATTAGCACCCTTTATATCCGTAGTTTTCTACGGGCTCTTAGGTACTTGCTCATCATTTTAAAATTGCTTCCGTGTTTGTGTGTTTTGAAAAGTTTTTGTCTTACTTCGATTTAACCCTTGCTTTTGTCTTCAAGAGTGTTACGAAGTGTTTTTTGGAAAACCTTGTTTGAAAAGAGTGTAAGTGTGAAAAAGTTTATTTTGAGAAAGTATCTACTAGCATCTACCTACTCGAAAAAAGAATGTTTCTGTTCTTGTTTCCTTTAGACCGTGTTATCCTACTATTAGTGAGTAGGTAACCCTAGTCGTTGGATGTAAGGGTCAATTTGAAAGGGACGCACGATCACTAAAGCAATGTTAGGACGTCTTAGTAATAACCCTAATGTCTTAAGATCATATTCGAGGCAACATTTCCAAGGCAACCTTTCCGAGGCAACCTTTCCGAACAGGACATTTGATCTTTGTTTTGACAAAAGAGGGCAACCACTAAAATACCCTATACTTAATGATCGTTTACCGAAGGCAACCAAAGTGGGAGTATATCATAGGAGTGCGCATGTGCGAGTGATTCAATTTCAAGTTATTATCTTTGTACATTTAGGGTTTACTAACTGTTTTAAAATTAACATACATTCTTGTCATACAACCCTATTATCATACATCTAATAGTTAATATTTGCAGAAATTAAAATGTGGAAAATAAAGCTACGCTATTACAAGGCTTCGGGTGGGGATTAATTACATAGCCAAAAACCCGTCAAAACGATAAATAAAAGAAAAAAAGTCCTAATTAAACTATTACATCCCATGAGCAGTTACATCAATATTGTAAAAATAAATAAACGCGCGATGAATTAAGAACGAGAGAAATTAGGGTTTTGACCCCGTCTAACCTAATTAAAGAAGAATTATTTTTTGTCGTTTTGATTATTTTAAGAAAAAAGAATAAGGTTTTAAATTAAATATGTACAAAACTAATTACTAATTAATTTAAATTAGGAAAATTAATTATTTTTGACCTATTTAGTGTTTTGATTATTTTTAAGAAAAGAAAATAGAATTTAAATTAAACAAAAAACTCAGTTTCTAATTTATTTTAATTTATTTACAAAGACAAATTAAAGTTATCCTAAAATTAAATAAACTAATTAAATTGATTTTTGATAAAAAAAGAAAACCTAAATCTAATTTGGGTGAGAATTGATTTTATGATTTTTTGATAAAAAGAATTAATTTTTTGTGTTAGTAAAATAATTTAAATGAGTTAAATAAAGAAAATATAAAGAGAAAAAGAAAAGGAGAATGGGCCTGGTAAACAACAGTTTGAGGGGTGCCAATAGCAAGCTTTTGGGCCCAACAATCTGATCCAAATTGACTTCCATGATTTAGTGCTGCATGTTTGACTAGGGCGTATCATGGATCTCCCTATGCCAAGCGTTGGATTGGATTGGTTGGACATCTGGCTGGTTGATCCTTGAGGACTCATGGTGGACCTCACGCCTGTGTGCACGCCTGATCATACAAATAAAAATAACATGAAATACATGGGGGACCTGGGATTCGAACCCATGTCCTATGGCCTTTTCCATCTGCCTCACTACCAACTGAGCCAAGCGCACTTGTTATACATCTAACAATAATTAGTCAATATATTAAAAACAAACAAAATAAAAATTATCCACGCGCAAAATTTAAATGAAGCAATCAGGGCATGCCACGCCATCGTCTCTAACCTCCCCCCGTTGCTAAAAGTCTAACGGCTTTTACCTACGGACCAGAAGCGTAGGTACAAACCAATGATTTTCCAAAATCAACCACATGCACGATAAATGGAACCTGAAGCCATAAACCAATTCGCCTTGGCCTGGTGAGCATCATGGTGCCTTTATTTTGGGCCAATTTTACCTGTACCAAAAGATCCCAAAACGCAACAAGAAACCCTAACAATGGTGTTTCTCTATAGGGTTAGCAAAAATGCAATTAACGGTTATGAATAGCTTGCAAATGCTTCCAGGATTCAGAATATATACATGATTCATGCTACAAATGCTTAAACAAAGATATTTGATTTCAAGAATATGTCTAATCCGTAAACCACTTACAGTGAGTTCTAGCGCACAAGAAGGCTTGCTTTTGATTGCTATGGCTTCCTTGAGTGCCCAGGAAACGAAAGAGATGCTTGGTAAGGTCTGAAAGTTCTTGGGAATATGAAAACAGATCACCACTTTTTCATGATTTTTTGGAGTTTTTTCTTCCCGTTACACGCCTCTCCACCCTCTGCTTTTGGTCTGCATTTGTTCAACATATATCACTAATAGAATTAGGTTTACAAATATGCATCCAATCTCTTTCAATTATGGTCTTTGATCATGATTTGATTCCCATGAAGATCTTTCCAAAATAAGCCAAAAATCAATCTTTTCATGCACAAACATGCCTTGCACGATTTGATTTTGTTGCTAGCTGTATAAGGGACCTAAAATATGCACCAAATCTTAAGACTTAAAGGATTTTGATATTTCCATGATTTATTTTGATTTAATTTGATTTAATTGAAATAAAAAATCAAAATAAATGGCAAAAATAAAATAAAGGCAAGTCGGAAGAGTTAGGTCTCGTGAACCATGTTACAAACTCAAAACAAGTGCAAAAAGTTGGGCCCATTTGACAAAAATTGCAACTTGAGGCACTTTTGACTTTTGACAATTTTGCAAAAAAGGTCAACTTCACCAATGCATAACTCATTCAATTTTGACTCTTTGAAGGTGTTCTTGGACTTTTTAGAAAGCTTGAGATGTCCTATAAGCAACCCTTTTGGTCTCATCTCAATTTAGTCTTCCATGTTCATTTATTAAGCTTTGACAAAGAAGGTGTTTTTGTTAACTTTTCAAAATGACCTATAATATCCAAATTCATAACTTCTTGTGAGTACATATTTTGAACTTGGGAGATGAATATGAATTGTAGGGGATTGCATCCTCTTCAAAATGAGCTTTGTATGGGTCATTTATCATAAAGTATGAGAAAGTTATGCTTGGTCAAAGTTGAGTTGACTTTTCCTGCAAAACCCTAATTTAGCAACTTTTGGGTTTTGATGAATTGTGAGCAATCCTTGAGGAATCATGATAAAAACTTGATCAAATGATGAATAATACTTCAAAATGAGAAAGTTGACCCAAAATCTTGAAGTTTGACTGTATGTGGGCCACGGTTGACTTTTGCCCTAGCACAATCGATTTTTCAGGCCTTTGAGCAATTGACTGAGAAAACCTCCTCTGCAAGGCTTGAAACTTGACATGGATGATCTTGAGAACATATTAGGACAATGGTGAGAATTTGGGATCCCTTGGACTCAAGTATCTTGATGCAAAATGAAACCCTGATTTGAGGTAGACTGCCTTGGGAGAGAGCTTGTCTGGTCAACCCTTGGCCTTCCTTGAGCAATTTGAGGACCTTGCTTGAAATGTATTGAGAAATATGGGAGGGAAAATTTTGGGGTACAACAGCTGCCCCTGTTCAATCTTCTTAAACATGAGGATGTAGATTGGCTTGCCTGCCTTTTGTGATCTGAAGGTTGAAGATGACTGAACACTAGAGTGCCCAGAAATTTGCACTCGCATGAAGTGGCACTTGTCTTGTGATGTCGGGAATGGTCTTAGAGATGCCATTTGGAGATTGATGATGGAGGATGGGCTTAAAGATGCCATCCGAAAGAGTGTCGATCGCATAAGAGATTCCTTAGCGAGAGCTCGTGTACTTGTTGTTGAGGAAGATTCCGCTGGGGAATGCTGTTCATTTTCTTGAGAGAAATGGAATTTTAGGAGCTTCAGTCGTCCGTTATTCTACTGAGGAATCGTCTCTTGGTCGCAGAGGTGAAAATTGAACTACTATCTGGTCGTGGTCCAGGCTTCATAGTGATAAGATTGACTGCTATCTGGTCGTAATCCAGGCTTTACAGTGACTTACTAGGGAGATGAGATTAAACTTGCTATCCGGTCGTAATCCAGGCTTTGCAATTTCTCAATTCTTATCTGGTCACAATCTAGGCTTCAGAAGGAATTCAGTTGTTATCCGGTCGCATCTGGGCTTTAACTTGAATTTAGGGCACACTAATATCCGGTCGACTCTGGGCTTCTTAGTAATTGTCCAGGTAAACTGCTATTTGGTCGAAATCCAAGCTTCACAGTGTCTTGTATCGCTATCTGGTCGTAATCTAGGCTTCACGATGTTTCATACCATTATCTGGTCAAATCCAGGCTTCATGGTGTCTTGTACTACTATCTGGTCGCAATCCAGGCTTCACAATACCTTACTTCTTATCTGGTCGAAATCCAGGCTTCAGAAGAAATCAAGTGGTTATCTAGTCGCATTCGGGCTTCCATTTGATTTTAAGGCCTACTAATATCCGGTCGACTCCGGGCTTCATAGTAATTGGCCGGGTAGATTGCTATTTGGTCGAAATCCAAGCTTCGCAGTGTCCCTTACTGTTATCTGGTCGTAATCCCAGGCTTCAGTGTTCTTTACCGCTATCTGGTCGTAATCCAGGCTTCACGATGTATGATACCTCTATCTGGTCGTAATCCAGGATTCACGATGTCTTATACCATTATCCAGTCGAATCCAGGCTTCATGGTGTTTGGGGAGATCAAGATATTATCCGGTCGAATCCGGGCTTCATAACTTGCATTAAAGATATACCACTATCTGGTCGACTCCAGGCTTCGTAGTATTATTGGCTGTTATCTGGTCGTAATCCAGGCTTCACAACGCCTTATACCATTATCTGGTTGAGTCCAGGCTTCATGGTGTCTTGTATTGTTATCTGGTCGTAATCCAGGCTTCACAATAACTTGTTAAGCTGCTATCCGGTCGACTCCGGGCTTCACGACTTGTGTTTAAGGTGTACCACTATCTGGTCGAATCTAGGCTTCATGGTGTCTTCGTACAGCTATCCGGTTGTTATCCAGGTTTCACAGTAACTTGCATTGCTATCTGGTTGTTCTCCAGGCTTCACAATAACTTATTGGAGATTAAACTATTATCCGGTCGAATCCGGGATTCATAGCTTGTTTACATGATACCACTATCTGGTCGTAATCCAGGCTTCACGGTATTCTGATACTATTATCTGATCGTTCTCCGAGCTTCACAATATGATGAAGAATTTGATACTATCCGGTCGTACCCGGGCTTCATAGCTTGAACTCTGTGAGAATTTGATTGTATCTTTTCCTGAAAGGTAAAGAGTTAGTCGTATGTAATGCCATGATGCATGAAATGTATTGAGAAATGATGTTCTCGAAATAAATCAGATTGTGTTGTATGATGCGTATATACATGTCATGATGTATGGATGTGCAATGCTTTTATGATGTTCTCTAGCTGGGGAAAATAAATCCCGGACTGCTGCTAGAGAATATAAAGAGTTTCATTCGGTGGGGATAACGACCGAAGATGATTTTAGAATAACTTGGCAGGAGAATAATTCTGCTGGAGAATAAACTGGTGAGAGAATGACTCTGTGGGGAAGAGATACTCTGTCAGAAGATCTGCTGATTTGGAGAAATAACCTCGGCTGTGGATGAATTACCGTTGCTGGCGATGATGAACTCTGTCGGGGATAAAATTTATGTTTGGAAGAAATAAAATCCACTGGGGATGGTCTTCCATTGTTAGTGAAAGATGAACTCTGCTTGGAGAGAATTAACACCACTGTATTCTGGTACCTCTTACTCTACGGGGAGTGTATATACTTTTAGTCATTTTCTCAAGCTGGGTCTATCCCTGTACCTGGTGAATAGAGCAACTGTAAGGCTTGG
Organism: Vicia faba; assembly: GCA_948472305.1. Taxonomy (NCBI): domain Eukaryota; kingdom Viridiplantae; phylum Streptophyta; class Magnoliopsida; order Fabales; family Fabaceae; genus Vicia; species Vicia faba. Next base: position 224,736,229 of record OX451741.1, read on the forward strand.
ACATTTCTTGTTTGCCACTGTTCCTGGAATTATGAGTAATTGTCTTTTGTTTCGCATGTAAATATTTATGAGAAACCATTATTTTCAAATGCATATATAAAAAATGAATCATTGGATGTTCTTGCAAAACAAAACAGGAAAAGAAAAAAAATTTGTAAATTTGTTGAAAAAATGAATTGTATTGATTTTTTGAAGTTGGCCTGTGTTGTACCCCAAAATTTTCCCTCCCATATTTCTCAATACATTTCAAGCAAGATCTTCAAATTGCTCAAGGAAGTCCAAGGGTTGACCAGACAAGCTCTCTCCTAAGGCAGTCTACCTCAAGTTAGGGTTTCATGTTACATCAAGATACTTGAGTCCAAGGGATCCCAAATGCTCACCATTGTCCTAATATGTTCTCAAGAACATCCATGTCAAGATTCAAGCCTTGCGGGGGAAGTTTGCTCAGTCAATTGCTTAAAGACCTGAAAATCAACTGTGATAGGGCAAAAGTCAATTGTGGCCCACACACAGTCAAACTTCAATATTTTTTGGTCAACATCCTCATTTTGAAGTATTATTAATCATTTGATCAAGGGTTGATCATGATTCATCAAGGATTGCTCACAATTCATCAAAACCCAAAAGTTGCTAAATTAGGGTTTTGTAGGAAAAGTCAACCCAACTTTGACCAAGCATAACTTTCTCATACTTTATGAGAAATGACCCATCCAAACCTCATTTTGAAGAGGATGAAATTATATAAAATTCATCTTCAGCTCCCAAGTTCAAAATATGCACTCACAAGAAGTTATGAATTTGGACATTATAGGTCATTTTGAAAAGTCAACAAAAACACCTTTTTGTCAAAGCTTCATACATGAACATGTAAGACTCAATTGAGATGATACTAAAAGGGTTGCTTATAGGACATCTCAAGCTTTCTAAAAAGTCTAAGAACACCTTCAAAGAGTCAAAATTGAGGAAGTTATGCATTGGTGAAGTTGACCTTTTTGCAAAATTGTCAAAAGTCAACTATGCCTCAAATTGCAATTTTTGCTAAATGTGCCTAATATTTTGCACTTGTTTTGAGTTGGTAGCATGGTCCACGAGCCCTAGATCTTTCCACTTGTGTTTATCTAATTTTTATTGTTTATTTTGATTTTTATTGCAATTAAATCAATTTAAATCAAAACAAATCATGAAAAAATCCAAATCATTGAAACCTCAAGATATTGTGCATATTTCAGGTCCTATATCCAGCTAGCAAGTGAACCAATTCGTGCAAGGCATAGGTGGGCACAAAAAGATTGATTTTGGCCTATTTTGGAAAGATCTTCAAGTGAATCAAATCAAGATCAAAAGCCATAATTGATAAAGATTGAGAGCATAATTTCAACCCTAATGCAATCCTTGGTATATAGTGAACATTTGCAGACCTAAAACAGAAGGTGGGGAGGCGCACAAAGGAAGAACAAAACTTGAAATTTTGACCAAAAAGTGCTGAGTTGACTTCATATTTCCAGGCGTTTACAGGACTCCCTAGCCATCTCATTCGATTCTCGGGATCACAAGCAAGCTGTACCAATCAAGAACAAGCACTTTCCAGCGCTAGAACTCACTGTAAGTCAGCCACGACCACAACTTCTTCTTGAAATCGAATTGCATGATTTTGGCATCTATAGCATGAAATACTTATATATTCTTGCTCCTTGAAACATTTTCAAACTATCTATAACATTCAATTGCATTTTTGTGGACAATATCAGGATTTGCCATTGTTAGATTTTTTTGCTTCGATTTAGGATCTTTGTGTACAGGTAAAATTGGCCCACAAGAAGGACACCATCGTGCTCAGCAGGCTAAGACGAGTTGATTCATGGCATTAGATTTTATTTATCATGTATGTGTGTGATTTTGAGATATGCAGGGTGTATGGCTACATGCAGTCGTCTGTAGGTAAAAGTCATTGATCTTTTACCAACGGGGAGAGGACAGGGACGATGGCGTGGCAGCCCCTGATTGCCCCGTTTGAAATTTCGCGTGTGATGCTTTATTATGCTGTTCGTTTTCAATATAATGATTAATTATTATCCCATATACAAAGCAAGCGCGTGGTTCAGTTGGTAGTGGAGCAGTTGGAAGAGGTTATAGGACATGGGTTCGAATCCCAGGTCCCCCCATTATTTCACATTATTTTTCTTTAAGTGATCAGGCGTATGCACAGATATGGAGACCACCATGTACCCTCATCATCCAACCAACCAGATGTCCAGGAAGCTAGATCTGATGGCTATCATGTGTTGACCATGATACACCCCAGTCAACGCGCAGCATGGAGTCCATGGAGTCAACGTGGATCAATTGCTCTTTGGGCCCAGAAGTTGATACTCACCCCCCCCAACTTGTTGATTCCCAGGCCCATCCACTTTTCTCTATTCTTTTATATTTCTTTTATTTAATTCATTTAGTTATTTTTATTCACATGAAAATTTATTCTTTTTTTCATAAAAAACCAAAAAAATCACAAAAATATTATTTTCATCCAATTAGATTTAGAATTTATTTTTTATACAAATATTAATTTAATTAGTTTATTTAATTTTAGGGTAACTTTAATTATTTTGTAAATAAATTAAAAAAAACAATTAGAAAATTAGGGTTTTGTCTAATTTAAATTCTATTTTCTTTTTCTTAAAAAATAACCAAAAATATAAAAATAGCAAGCTTTTGGACCTAACAATCTGATCCACGTTGACTTCCATGATTCAGTGCTGCATGTTTGACTAGGGCGTATCATGGATCTCCCCATGCCAAGCGTTGGATTAGATTGGTTGGACATCTGGCTGGTTGATCCTTGAGGACTCATGGTGGACCTCACGCCTGTGTGCATGCCTGATCATACAAATAAAAATAACATGAAATACATGGGGGACCTGGGATTTGAACCCAAGTCCTATGGCCTTTTCCATCTGCCTCACTACCAACTGAGCCAAGCGCACTTGTTATACATCTAACAACAACTAGTCAATATATTAAAAACAAACAAAATAAAAATTATTCGCGCACAAAATTCAAATGAAGCAATCAGGGCTTGCCACACCATCGTCTCTAACCTCCCTCCGTTGCTAAAAGTCTAACGACTTTTACCTACGGACCAGAAGCGTAGGTACAAACCAATGATTTTCCAAAATCAACCACAGGCACGATAAATGGAACCTGAAGCCATAAACCAATTCGCCTTGGCCTGGTGAGCATCATGGTGCCTTTATTTTGGGCCAATTTTACCTTTACCAAAAGATCCCAAAACGCAACAAAAAACCCTAACAGTGGTGTTTCTCTATAGGGTTAGCAAAAATGCAATTAACGGTCATGAATAGCTTGCAAATGCTTCCAGGATTCAGAATATATACATGATTCATGCTACAAATGCTTAAACAAAGATATTTGATTTCAATAATATGTCCAATCCGTAAACCACTTACAGTGAGTTCTAGCGCACGAGAAGGCTTGCTTTTGATTGCTATGGCTTCCTTGAGTGCCCAGGAAACGAAAGGGATGCTTGGAAAGGTCTGAAAGTTCTTGGAAATATGAAAACATATCACCACTTTTTCTTGATTTTTTGGAGTTTATTCTTCCTCTTACACGCCTCTCCACCCTCTACTTTTGGTATGCATTTGTTCAATATATATCATTAATAGAATTAGGTTTACAAATATGCATCCAATCTCTTTCAATTATGGTCTTTGATCATGATTTGATTCCCATGAAGATCTTTCTAAAATAAGCCAAAAATCAATCTTTTCATGCACAAACATGCCTTGCACGATTTTATTTTGTTGCTAGCTGTATAAGGGACCTGAAATATGCACCAAATCTCAAGACTTAAATGATTTTGATATTTCCATGATTTATTTTGATTTAATTTGATTTAATTGAAATAAAAAATCAAAATAAATGGCAAAAATAAAATAAAGGCAAGTGGGAAGAGTTAGGGCTAGTGGACCATGTTACAAACTCAAATCAAGTGCAAAAAGTTGGGCCCATTTGACAAAAATTGCAACTTGAGGCACTTTTGACTTTTGACAATTTTGCAAAAAAGGTCAACTTCACCAATGCATAACTCCGTCAATTTTGACTCTTTGAAGGTGTTCTTGGAATTTTTAGAAATATTGAGATGTCCTACAAGCAACCCTTTTGGTATCATCTCAATTTAGTCTTCCATGCTCATGTGTGAAGCTTTGACAAAAAAGGTGTTTTTGTTGACTTTTCAAAATGACCTATAATGTCCAAATTCGTAACTTCTTGTGAGTACATATTTTGAACTTGGGATATGAAGATGAAATGTAGGGGATTGCATCCTATTAAAAATGAGCTTTGAATGGGTCATTTATCATAAAGTATGAGAAAGTTATGCTTGGTCAAAGTTGAGTTGACTTTTCCTACAAAACCCTAATTTAGCAACTTTTGCATTTTGATGAATTGTGAGCAATCCTTGAGGAATAATGACCAACACTTGATAAAATGATGAATAATACTTCAAAATGAGAATGTTGACCCAAAATCTTGAAGTCTGACTGTATGTGGGCCACAATTGACTTTTGCCTTAGCACAATCGATTTTTCAGGCCTTTGAGCAATTGACTGAGCAAACCTCCTCTGCAAGGCTTGAAACTTGACATGGATGATCTTGAGAACATACTAGGAAATTGTTGAGCATTTGGTATCACTTGGACTCAAGTATCTTGATGCAAAATGAAACCCTAATTTGAGGTAGACTGCCTTGGGAGAGAGCTTGTCTGGTCAACCCTTGGCCTTCCTTGAGCAATTTGAGGACCTTGCTTGAAATGTATTGAGAAATATGGGAGGGTAAATTTTGGGGTACAACAGTGTGAATAACAAGGCAGGGGGGGTCAGAAGTATAAAAAAAAAATAAAACCCAAAGGGGGGAAGGCCCAGCGCTGCAAAAAAGTCAGAAAGTGAGAAAAATGTAATTTTTTTTGCAAAAGGTCACGTTGGGGCTTGAACTCAGGACCTCATGGTGACAAGCGTGCGCTTTAACCACTGGGGTGGTGATACATCCATTAACTTATGTAAAACAACAAATATATATTAGAAACTGCTTCATGAAAACAACTTCATCTTCAACCTCTGGCCAGACCACCTGCATCTTGTTCATTTCTCATCCATTTGCAAAAATGTAAACATGAAACTTGTGGCAAATTTCACCACGATTCTAGAAATGTAGTTAACTAAAGCTATAGATAAAAAATGAGCATGAATTTTGAATGGTACCAAATTCTGACCTAATTTTTCTAGGATGTTTAGATTCAAAATTCTAACTACTTAAGCAATATAAATGAAATCTAAAGACATGGTTAGCTTCAGAACAATGATGTCTACATTTTTAATTCACAAACTAAACACTAATGATGCTTGTATGAAGGGTTCAAAAGTCAGAAAACTCATCTTGCAAGAGGGTATCGTGTTTTGAGTTTGAGCAGCTTTTAGTGAGTTCCAATTATTGGATTAGCTTCTTCAAGTTCCCAGGAAGCTAATGTGATGCTTAGCTTGAGCTGAAAGGGCCTGAGGAGTTCTGGAGAAGTCCAAGTGAAAAGCTCTGTTTTTGAAAATGGAGGATGGTGTTAATGGTGTTACAATCTTGTAACAGGGTGAGGGATGAGTTCTAAATGATGTTTAGAAGCTTTAGGAACAAAAAGGCTTGAAAACGCACGAGGGAGATGTGAGTTTCAAACTTTTGGTCAGGTTATGCAAGAATGGAGGTATATGATGCAGTTCTGAGTTCTTGGTGTTTTTAGGGCTTAAGCATGCATGTGTTTTGTTGCAAATGACTTGTGTATGTATAAGCAAAAGGTTGGAGAGCTATTGCACAAAGGATTTCTGAGTTATAGAGTTATGGCTCGGTTGCTTGATTTTGAAGAAAAGTGAATGTATGGTTCCAAGAGGAAGTACAAGCATGGGCTGAGTGATTGTAAGGCTTGAGAGAAACTTCTCTTGAGTTATAGGACGTGTATTATCAGAAGAAAACAATTGCAAGGCTCAAGAACAAGTTTTGTGCATAAAGCTACTTTTTCAAAATGGCATTGTGCAATTTTTTCCTAAAATGGATATAAAGCATGGCATTGCATTGAATGCTTGAGTTGAGACCTATAACAGATGTGCAAGCAATTAATTATGGAGTGCCTAACAAGTTTGAGGCCTGAAAAGCAAGGATTATGCAGCATAGGTTTGAAATTTGAATTTTGTTCATCACAAGATTTGCCTTGTAAAACAACTTGAAACCCCAACTTCTGACCTTCGATTCTCCTTGATCACAAATGATCTCAAGGAGTTCTTGGACATTTTAGAAATATTGTGATGTTATCTACAACCCCTCTTTGAATCACTTTTGAAAATTCCCCTTGGAACTAGGTGAAACTTGGGTCGGAAGTTAGGTCAAAATCCTGACAAAAAATGTTCAAAATTTCACTAAGTGTTTAGTTTCAAGATTATGACTTCTTGAATTAATAACTTAAGATCCAAGAACTTTTAGAAGAAGTTGTATAAAGAAATGTTGTAGATCTCATGGATATCTACAACTTTCATGTTGAAAGTTTCTTTTGAATTATCTTGCATCATGGGGAAAAATTTGCTCAAAGTTGTGAAAAAACATGAAGTACACTTAGAAAAATTTCTAAGTTAGAAAACTTTGACTTTTCAAAATGAAATCTTGACTTTTTGATTTCCTGATGAATAAGTTTCATATTTTGACATGTTTTGATGAATTGTGATCTTTGACACTTGATTTTGACAAAAAAGTCAAAGTTTGACTTTTCAGTGTACAATTGACTTTTGATCAGTTGACTGAAAATTAACTATCAATCCAATTGATCTTGAACAATTTTTTGGGTAATGCCATTAGTTAAAAATGATGCAATTTAACTCTTGAGATCATGCCTCAAACCAATTAACCATTTGCTAGGTCAAAAATTAGAAATTTCCCTTTCTCAGTCAAAACCCTAATTTTGACTATTTTGCCCTTTTGATGATTTGATCAAATTTATTGAGGAATTATGGTCCAAACTTGATCAAATGATACATATGAGTTTATAATATTGATGTGGATAAAAATTATGAAGTTTGACTTTAAATTGGCCATAGTTGACTTTTTCCCCAATATAGTTGATTTTTAGGTCAACTGCTCAATTGACTGAACAAAAATGTGATTCAAGGCTTAAAACTTGACATGAGTAATCACGGGGGTTCATAATGATCCATGAAAGTCATATGAGGCATTGAAAGTTCAATTATCCTTGTGAAATCTCAAACCCTTAATTTTAGTCATCAGTACTTAAGGAATTGTCTTGAGTTGATCAACCCTAGTGTAGTCTTAAACCAAGAGAGATCTTTGTGAGAAAATATTTGATAAGTGAGAGGGTAAATTTTGGGATACAACAACAATGTTGTAAAATCAAAAACGATTTAACCTTGTTCCTTGTTTAAATAGGCGCAATAATCTCGTGCAAATGGAAACTTGATAATTGTCAATTAATGCACTTTCCTTAATTAGAAGATCCTTGCCTGTTTGTAGCCGTTGCAATTGATACAACTTTGATGAAAAACTAATACTTCAGAACATAAGGAATCTGTTTGCTGCTTTGCTTCAGAACTTGGAAGGTCAGAATCATAAGGTCCTGTTTGCAGCGTTAGACTTCCGTTTAGAGTTAAAATGTCTTTCTCTTAGCGCAAGTTCTGATCTTCATTCATCAGAATGTTCTGAGATTAGTCTACGTTCACAGTAGGAACAACCTTGTAGCTTAACTTCTGATCCACTTCCGTCAGAACTTCTATACAAGATAGAACATAATTTTAGAGTGCATATTTGTTCTTTGTGTTTGTTATCATCAAAACTCATATGAGGGTTGTAGAATCAAACTATGTTCTAACAATCTCCCCCTTTTTGATGATGACAAAAACTAGGATTTTTCAATAGAAATAGACAGAACATAAAGCTTTAGAGAGTCTCCCCCTGAGTTGAGGACTCAGATAGAGATGAATTACTTCCCTGAAGTTCATTCTGATCAGAGCTTTTGATGCATCTCCTTCTGTCTTCATCAGAGTTTTGTTCCTGTTTTGCTTTCAGAAAAAAAAACGAGAAGTTAAGATATTCAAAATGTTTGAGACCTTGTCTCGATATACTGTTATTGAAAATATCTTACGTTCTCCCTCTTTTTGTCAAGAATCAAAAAGCAATATAATCACTAATATTCAGAGTCAAAAAGATGATTTATATTAAAATAGATTTCAATAACATTTTCAGAGCCAGATGAAACAAGATAATGAATGCATAAAACAAGTTATAAAAAAATCTAAGATTGAGGAGGGGGAAGTCGTGTGAACAACGCTTCCAACAAGCTCTTAATTTGAGTGCTTGATTCCTCTTGCTTTCCCAAAAATTCCTTGATTCTTTGCTCGTGTCTTCTTGCTTATCCAAACTTTCTTTGATTACAGCGTTCTCCTTCTTTAACTCTACCAGAGTTTGCATAACCAAAGATGAAGCTGGCGTATCCTCAGAAGTTACAAGTTTCTCAGAACACTCTAGCATTTTCTGATTCAGTGGCTTCTTCAGTTACTTTTCCTTTTTCTTGAATGATATCCAAAGGAAGATTGTCAGAGCATGGTTTAATAACTTCTAAAGGTTGGTGCTCTTTCCAGGGAGCATTGTCCAGCAGAAGGATATATTTCTTTTCCCAATGACTCAGAACTTGATCTTTGAAAGCTTTCAGCTGATCGCAGAAGTTCTATTAAGCCAGTTCATAACTTAATTCTTTGAGCTTCTAGGATTCTGAGTTGAACCATCTTCTGAACCGATTCCAGTGAGAATCAGAAGCAGCGGGATTTGAGTTTTCTAGACTTGCTTGCTTCAAAGAATTAACCCATTCCATAAATTCTGTTTCAAAAATCAATAATTTCTTACCAACATCTATTTTGGTTATAGTTGGTTTAGGTTTGGGAATGACAATTTTGTGAGAGGTTGAAGCTAGGTGGTCCAACGCTTCTAAGTCAATGATTGTTGTGGGGTGATCATCTGGACGGTTAATAGGAGAGGGAGTAGGCGAATCAGAAATGATGATTGGTGATCTTTGTGTGTTTGGAGAAGTGGAATGATAAGGTGATGGTATTTCTGGAATGTCTAGAATGGAGAGAGGTTCTCGAACCATGAGAGGTTATGTAATTCCAGGAATTTGTGTGGTATCAGAGTCTGTGTAAGAATCTTCTAGTTGGTTAGCGGTAGTGTTTGGATTTTCTGGGTGAGTGGTTTGGAAGTTTGGATTTTCAATTTGAGGAGTGTGAAGGTTTGGATTTTCTGGTTTAGGAGTTTGAAGGTTTTGATTTTCTGGGATAGGAGTTTGAAAATCTTGATCAAATAGATCAATATCAGAAAGAACTCTATCAAGTTCTGGATGATTTTGTTCTAGATGTGGATTGGGAGAGTGAGGTTCGTTTAGGAAGTTTCCTAGAGTTACAGAAGGTTCAAACTCTATATCAAAATCTTCAAATGTTTGAGGTGAGGGATCTTCTGTAGGTTTTGGAGAAGATGGTGTTTCAGATGTTGGAAAAACTACTGATTCTACAACAAAAATAAAGGAAGTGTTACCTTTCTTTTTAGCAGCTTTTGGAGTCCTCTGAGAAGATCCTTCTCCAGCAGCTTTTCTCTTTCTGGACTTCTTTAAGACAACATCTGGATCAAGATGATGCAGATCACAAATAGTAAGTTCTGGAGCAGTTCCATCCTCCTTGCATGCTTCTAAGTATATAACCACTATTTTTGGTGTGGCATCGATCTCAGAAAATAGAGGAAAATATTTCAGAGGAGTTCTCCTTGTCGTAATAACTTCATTAGTAGAAATGGTTGGCTCCTTCTTAATGATGTCAATAATATTCATCTTTTTTAGATTCTTGGCATTAAGGGGTTTTCTAGCACTTTCCTCTAGTGTGCTTATCTGCTGAGCTTCTGTCAGATGCTCTATCAATCTATTCTCAGTCAGAATATTAGAAATTAACCTGCCTAGAGGTATCCAATCCTCTTGGTCCTGTCTTCTTCCCTTGTTTCCTTCACGCTTGTTCTTAGATGATTGAAAAGCAAGTGAGGAAGGTTTATTCTTGTCTTCTTTGAAATGAAATAAAGCAGAAACTGTTGATCAATATTGATGTAGTCGGGAGAGCTTATTGGCTTCCTGTGGTTTATACGTCCCAAAATGATCTTAGCCCAGATTCTATTGTAATCCTTCAAATCCCTAATCTTGCTGGATGGCTTTGCAGAAGTGAAGACAACTCTTGATATGGCTTTTAGGTCACAACATTTCTCAGCCATGTCGTTGCACCTAATTCCGCCACCATTGTACCCAATCAGCTTTCAAATCAAATCTTCAATAATTACAATTTTCTTCCCCAATACAGAAGGCATAACTTGGTGATTAGAGGAGGTTGCATGAATCCAGATTTCCTTTACCAGAATTGGGAACACTGGACCTAAAATACGATCGAAATACCTGTTCCAGCATTGAGCAGTTACATTTTCAGAAAGATCAAACCCATTCTCCTTCAAGCTTTTAAAATCGATGATAAGCTCATAGAGAACTTCAAGAGAATCAACTGGAGTGAGCAAAGTTCTTATCGGTTCTTCGTACTATTCTGCTGTTGATGATGAACCAAGAGCACTTTGAAGATTTTTAGCTCTTGAGGAAGATGCCATTATTCACACTGGCTGTTTTGAGATTTATGAGAAAAAGGATTTTTTTTGCAACGAAAACTAGAGAGAAAAATAGAAGTGAGAAGAAGTGAATGTGATAGTGATTGTGTATTTATAATCAATTTGAAAACTTAATCGGTAAGAGAAAGAGAAAACAAATTAATGATTACACTGCAATTATGAAACCTGAAAATAGGGGTTTGCGTGGAGATAAGAAACAGTTACCAATGACACGCGTCTCAATGCATCCAATCAAAGCCTTAGACCCTTCAGAACTTGAACGTGTGTTCAGCCTTAGAAGGTAGCTTGTGAGAGGATGACATATGTTGATAGTGTGAATTGCACGCCTCTATCTTTGAAATGAAAAGTTCAGATCTTCTTAGATAGATTCTGATGCAACTATTCTTCTAACTTCTGAAGACTTGTTAATCATATGTTCACAAAGAAAACATAAAGTTTTGGGAGTTGAAGAATATATAAATAAAACTCTTATTCTGGACATAATTTCATGCTGAGATGTTTTAGAATGAAATTAAACCTATCTTCAAAAAGTGGTTTAGTAAAGACATCAACCCATTGATGGTCTGTGTCAATAAATTTTAAAGTGAGGATTCCTTTATGAATATAGTCCCTAATAAAGTGATGTTTTATTTCTATATGCTTAGCCCTAGAATGCAAAATTGGATTCCTAGATAAACATATTGCAGAAGTATTATCATAGAATATATGAATGTTACTCTCAAATATGTCGAAGTCTTCAAGCCGACTCTTCATCCAGCTTTAACTGTTGACAAAGTAATTATGGACTGCCTCTTGCTGGTCCATGAGATCAGATTATCTCCCCAAAACTAGCAGCTTCTAGAAGTGATTTTTCTTTCTACTCTATCTCTAGCGAAGTCAGCATCACAGTAGCCTACTAAACTGTATTCACTGGTTTTTCTATAAAACAAACCCAGGTTAATAGTACCTTTCAGATACTTGAAAATTTTCTTAACAACTGTTAAGTGAGATTCTCTAGGATCTGATTGGAATTTGGCACATAAGCAAACACTGTATAAAATGTCAGGCCTTGAAGCTGTAAGATATAAGAGATAACCAATCATACCTCTGTAGATCTTATGTTCTACCTTTTTACTTACCTCTTACTTTTCCAGAATACATGTTGGATGCATTGGAGTCTTTGATGGCTTACACTCTGATAGGTCAAATTTCTTCAGAAGTTCTCTGACGTATTTGCTCTGGTGTATATAGGTTTCTTCTGGAGTTTGATTGATCTGAATGCCCATAAAGAATTTGAGTTCTCCCATCAAGCTCATTTCAAACTCTGCCTGCATAGACTTAGAAAATTCTCTTCCCAGAGAAGGTTTAGTAGATCCAAATATTATATCATCTACATAAATTTGACAAACTAAAATGTCATTCTTAAATGTCTTATAGTACAAGGTTGTGTCCACTTTCCCTCTGGTGAATTCCTTTTTAACAGAAAGTTACTTAGTCTTTCATACCAAGCTCTGGGAGCTTATTTCAGACCATAAAGTGATTTCTTTAGTTTGAAAACATATTCTGGATGTTTGTAATTTTCAAACCTAGGGGGTTGGTGCACATAAACCTCTTCGTTAATTTATCCATTTAAGAATGCACTTTTGACATCCATCTGATACAGAGTGATGCCATTATTCACAACAAAAGAGATTAAGAGTCTGATAGATTCTAACCTGGCGATTGGAGCAAAGGTTTCTGTATAGTCTATCCCCTCTTGCTGACTATAACCTTGTGCAACCTGTCGTTCCTTGTTTCTGATGACTTCTCCTTATTCATTCAGTCTCTTTCTGAAAATCCACTTTGTTCCAATGACGTTGAACCCTTTTGGTTTGGGAACCAGATCCCATACGTCATTTATGGTGAATTGATTTAACTCCTCCTGCATAGCCAGTATCCATTTGTTATCCAGAAGATCTTCATCTATGGTATTTGGCTCAATCAGAGATACCAATCCCATGAGATATTCTTCATAATTTCTGAATGTTGATCTTGTTCTGATTGGGTCTTCCTTCTTTCCCTGAATTTTGTCTTCAGGGTGAGCTAGGCTGCTTCTGGAGAGGTTCTTCAGATCTTTCTGTAGTGCTTGTGACATTTCCTTCTGATGTTGTTGGTGATTCTTCATTGGGAGCTTATGATGTATTGCCTTTAGTACCTGTGAACTGAACTTCTATATCGTTACCGACAGTTCCAGAGCCAATGATCTTCCCTTTCTGATTGCCTCCAAAACCCACGTAGCCTCCAGGTTTAAGTTCCAAACTTTGGAACATATGCTTTATTCTCGTCATGTGTCGAGAACATCCAGAGTCCAGGTACCATGACTGGTGTTTTAGTCTTGTTGTCAAAGACATCTGCTACATATGTAATTTTGTCCTTATGTACCCATATCTTTTTGGGTCCTTGTTTGTTAGTGTTACCAAAATTCTGTTTGAATTTTGGTTTAGCAGAAAACTCATTGCTGGTATATTTCAAGTCATGTGTATGCCCATAAGTAAAGTGAGATTTTAAGGGTGTGCGTTTAATAACTAAGTCCATGACTTTCTTAGGTTGGGATACTTTACCTTTGTATCCTATACCTTTTTACCATTTCTGCTAACTCCATAGATCATTGAATCCATCTTGCTTCTATCTATGTTTTTAGCCAGAAATTTCTGAAAGCTATGATCATATTCCTTTATGATCATATCAGAATTACTGGGAACCTCTGAGATTGTTTCCTTCTAAGAGTTTTGTAAACCATTTTCAAGTTTTGAAATTTTTTCTTTTAACTCAGAATTTTCTAATCTCAGATTCTCAATTTCTTCAGAGTCAGAAACAAAATCCTTTTTCAGGTTCTTGAATTTGACTCGAAGCTACTGATATCTTTCCAGAATTTCACTCAGACTTTCTCCTAATTCAGCTATAGTAAAGTTTACAGAAAAGTCAAGAAATACCTCTTTTGTGTCCGATTCTGATTCTGACCCAGATGATTCACTGTCTTCTGTCACGTTGGCCATAAGAACAATGTTGACTCTTTCATCTTCTGACTCTGTGTCTGCGTCATAAGTATCTGAGTCATCCCATTTTGGCATGATACTTTTCTTCTTCTCCTTGAAGAACTTCTTTTTGGGTTTCTCCTTCTGAAGCCTTGGACAATCGCTTTTGTAGTGCCCTTGTTCATTGCACTCATAGAAGACGATGTCCCTGTTGCTTGACTTTTTGTGATCAGAAGAAGATTCAGACTTTCTGTGTCCAGAGAAGGATTCATACTTTCTATATCCAGAGGATGATTCATTCTGATTCCCTGTTCTTTTGGAGTTTCTGAATTTTCTTTGCCTCTGCTTCCACAGCCGATTGACTTTTCTGGAGAGAAGAGACAATTCATCTTCTTCTGATTGAGGATCCATCAGAGGTTTCTTCCATAGCCTGCAAAACTTTATAATCATATTTTTTGTTAGATTTTAGCGCTAAAGGCTTACCTTGCTTTTGAGGCTCATCATCTTCTAACTCTATCTCATGACTTCTAAGTGAACTAACAAGTTCCTCCAGAGATATCTTGTTAAGATCTTTTTCCAGCTTGAGATCAGTGACCATGGGCCTCCATTTCTTTCGTAGACTTCTGATGATCTTTTTTACATGATCAGCAGTTGAATACCCTTTGTCTAGAACTCTCAGCCTGTGATCGGTGGATCTGGAACTGACTGTCTAACGCTGGTTCCCGAAATGTCGCGGAAGCAAGAGTCGCCACCGTCTTTTATTTTCTCCAACATGGACAGGACAAAAGCACAGCAAAATTCCTTATGAGATAGTTTCTCGGTTCGGGAGGTAGATATATAGAAAGGGAAGGTGTTAGCACCCTTTCTATCCATGGTTATCCATGGGCTCTTAGATACTTGCTCATTGTGTTTTCAAAAGTGTTTGTTTGCTTTTCAAGTGTGAGTGGGTTTGAAAAAGTTTCGTTTAAAGATTTCAGATCAACTCTTGTATCAGTCCTCAAGAGTGTTTGAAAAATTGTTTTGAAAGCTTTTTGAAAGTGTCGGTGTGAAAAGAGTTTTGATTGTTTTTGAATAGAGAAAGTATCTACGAGTCATCTACCTACCCTAAGGAATTAGGCTGTGTAAATGTCCTTAAGGTAGTGCCATCCCACCATTGAGAGGTAGGTAGCACCACCGTTGGAGGTATTCGGGTCAATTCGTTTTTAGGGACAGTGTGGTCACCAGAGCAACAGTAGGACACCTTAGAAGCTACCCTTATGCCATTGATCCTTTTTTATTCTGAGGCAACTTTTCCGAGGCAACTTGTTTTGAGGCATTTGGATCAACGGACATAAGGACTTACTAAAACGTCCTATACTCGACGACCACGTTTCAAGGGCAAGGCAACAGTGAGGCGTACCCTAAGAGTGGTGTGTGAATTTGTGTATTGTTTTCAATTATGTCTTATCTTGTCATGTATTATGGTGATCTACGCTTGCTTTTAATTTAGGCCATTCATTCTTTCATGCAAAGCAGTTTTAAGGGTGCGGAAATTAAAGTGCGGAAAATAAAGTCCTACGCTATTACAAGGCGCGGGTCTATACATCACCAAATTAACAAAGACCCGTTTTTGAATAAAATGCAGAAAGTAAATGAATTTCCTAATTACTATTACAAGGCTTGGGCAATTACATAAGATTTAAAAGAAACATAAGAATAAACGTGCGAAAGGAAACTAGAATCGAATGTTCGAGGGCGTTGGACCCTTTAAAGAAATTAAATGAAATTAAAAATTAATTAATTATTTGATTAAGGAAAGAAGTTATTTTTTTTTGGTTTTTGGTATTTATGGAATAAATAAAATTAATTAAAATTAGAAATTAAATAAAACCCTAGTTCTAAGTTATTTTTAATTATTAAAAAAAAGTTAAAGTTTAAAACCTAATTTACCCTAATTAATTAATTACATGGGTATTTACAAAATAATTAATAATTAATAATAATGGTACTAAGAAAATTATTTATTAAGCAAAAGAATGAAGATGCTAAAAAACTAATTTCTACATATTTTAGTTATTTAAGAAAAACATTTAAATTTAAACCTAATTTTACTAAATTGATTATTAAAAATTTATTTACAAAAATATTAATGAGTTAAATATTAAATAAACATATTTTTTAGTTTTGATTTTTCTGGTTTTGTTATGAAAATTATTTTGGTAGATTAAAGAAAATAATTAAAAGAATTTAAGAAAGAAAATCAAATAAAAATAAGTGGAAAAAAATGTGCAAACCATGGGGTGTTCAGACCCACTTTGGAGGTTTATTGAGCAATTTGGCCCACTGCAATCCCAAGCCCTTTTGACTTTTTGTGGTTGCGTGTGCGTCAGTTGACTAGCGTGCATGGTGGAGTCCACCTTCTGGCCATTGGATTGATCCCCTAGGACACTTGGCAGGCACATGCGTTGGGCATATGGTGGACCGCTGGAGAGAAATAACGCCTGAACACATTACAACAAAAATTATTGAGAATATGGGGGACCTGGGAATCGAACCCAGGTCCCAGTACCTGCATGACAACTCACCAACCAGTTGAACTAACGCGTTTCTTTGTTAGTTTAGTGGAACATGAGTAATATATGAGAAAACAAACGCTATTGGTATAAAACAAAAATCACGCGCGAATATTCAAATTATCCAGTCATGCTTTGACACGCCAGCTTCATCTTCTCCATCTGCCTGTAAACAAAAACGAATAGCGGGGGTTTTAAACCCCCACTAACTGCAAAACCTGAAAATAGCGATTAGCACATAGATCAATATAAATTGGGCGCGATGCGTGAGTTCAATTCGTTTGGATGTCACGAATCCATTGGTACCAGTTTAAAGGGCTAATTTTTCCAGATGAAGAAACCCCTCTTTCAAAGTTTCTGAAACCCTAAAGTGCATTAATGGTGGATCACGATACAGGCCTTGTTAGTTCAATCAAAGGATACCATTAGCTTCATAACACTCATGTTAGTATAAATCAATGGTTAAAAATCACAAATAATGCATGGAAAATGAAACACGATTATGAAATTTTTTGTGAAAAGTAAGACTTTGTTCTACAAATTCCTTGAGTATGGAGGGCTGGTTTTGATTGTAATAGTTTCCTGGATGTCTTGGCAAGGTTTTGGAATACTTTTGCAGCCTTGAAACGTCCCCTAACTAGGTTTTCAGTTTTCAATATTTTGTGAAAAAGTGCAATGTTGTTCTTTGATTCCTGCGCAACTTTTTGTGTCTGTATCCTTAGGTTTCAATTGTGCTTATGTATTTGAATAGAATTAGGTCAAAAAGCCAGCCTAAAATCCATCCATTTATGATTTTGAATATTTGATTTTCCACATCTTTTTTCAAATCTTTTTGCCATGGAAACTTGCCAATTGTGGAAGATTTTGTCTCTTGAGAAGGCACACGAAATCTTGAGCTCATAATGGACATATTTGCTGCATAAAAGGATTTAAAAACATGATTTAGTATTTTTCTCATAATTAATTTTAATTAAATGAATTAATAAGATTAAAAATTCAATTAATTAATTAAAAATAAGAAAATAACTCCCTTTTAGCTTAATGGGTCGTGCATGGCCTTTGGGTAATGATTCATGGAAGAAATTGAGGACCATTAGCAATTTTGAGGCCTTTTATGCAAAGTTGACTTTTCAAAATTCCCAAAAATTTCCCAACTTCCACAAGGCATATCTTGCTCAATTTTTAAGATTTGATCATGTTCTTGGACATTTTGGCAAGGTCTTGAAGTATGATCTTAGCAAACCTTGAAGAATATGGGAGGGCAAATTTTGGGGTACAACAGTTGCCCCTGTTCAATCTTCTTAGACCTGAGGATGTAGATTGGCTGACGTGCCTTTCGTAATCCGAAGGTGGAAGATGATTGAACACTAGAGTGCCCAGAAATTTGCACTCACATAGTAGAGTGTTAGCAGTATGATGGTGGGAATGGGCTTACAGATGCCATTTGGAGATTGATGGATAGGAAGATGGGCTTACAGATGCCATGTTGAGAGGTGATGAATAGGTGGATGGGCTTATAGATGCCATCTGGGTGTCGATCGCGTAAGAGTTTCCTTAGCGAGAACTTGCGTACCTGAAAAAGAAAGATAATTACCTGGCCTGTTACAGGAGTTGATCTTCAAACTTTTTATGTAGATGTGCCCTGGCTGGTTACAGGAATCGAATCTTTAAACTCTTCAGACGTGCCCTGGCGAGATATAGGAATCGAGTCCGGAGAATATAGTTGTCAACAGATACACCCTGGCAAGATACAGGAATCGGATCCTCAAACTCTTCAGACGCACCCTGGCAAGATACAGGAATCTGGTCTGGTAATGTTAGTCGTCAACAGATACACCCTGGCAAGATACAAGAATCAGATCCTCAAACTCTTCAGATGCACCCTGGCAAGATACAGGAATCGGGTCTGGTAATGTTAGTCGTCAATAGATACACCCTGGCAAGATATAGGAATCGGATCCTCAAACTCTTCAGACGCACCCTGACAAGATACAGGAATCGGGTCTGATAATGTTAGTCGTCAACAGATACACCCTGGCAAGATACAGGAATCGGATCCTCAAACTCTTCAGACGCACCCTGGCAAGATACAGGAATCGGGTCTGGTAATGCTAGTCGTCAACAGATACACCCTGGCGAGATACAGGAATCGGATCCTCAAACTCTTCAGACGCACCCTGGCAAGATATAGGAATCGGGTCTGGTAATGTTAGTCATCAACAGATACACCCTGGCAAGATACAGAAATCAGACCCTCAAACTCTTCAGACGCACCCTGGCAAGATACAGGAATCGGGTCTGGTAATGCTAGTCGTCAACAGATACACCCTGGCAAGATACAGGAATCAGATCCTCAAACTCTTCAGACGTACCCTGGCAAGATACAGGAATCGGGTCTGGTAATGCTAGTCGTCAACAGATACACCCTGGCAAGATACAGGAATCAGATCTTTAGTTGCGACCGTTGATAGCAATTATCTTTGTATTAACCTTTGTCCTGAAAAGACAAAACGTTAGTTGTATGCGATGTCATGATGTATGGCATGCGAGATGTGATAAGTGAGATTGTATGTTCATGATGCGTATATGCATGCTATAGTGTATGAAGATGCGTTGTTTATGAATGTATGTTTTCGTCTTAGGAAAATAAATCCTTGACGGATGCCGGGAAGTTAAATCCTGGGCTGATGTGAATAGCATTTCGCTGTTTCCGCTGGGGAGGATGGTTGCAAGAATACTGGTAGGAGATGGTGACTCCATTGGGGAATAAACTTGGAGATTACTCTGCGGGGGAAAATTATTCTAGCGATCTTGCTGGGGAACAATACTCTGTGGGAAGAGAGGTACTCTGTTGAGATGTTGATGATAACTCCGCTGGGGATACCGTTGTTATGTTGGAAGTTTTAATAGACTCCACTGGGGATAAGAAGACTTCGCCGAGGACGATCTTTCCGTGGCTTTTGGATGAGGATAACCCAGTTATATCCTGGTAGGGAAATAACCTTTGAATAAAGCCGGGAGACGCGTTCGTGCTCTGCAGGGGGGAAGCTTCCAGAATCTACTGGGGATAAGCTTACTGCTGGGGAGATTGATTGAACTCTCCTGGGGAAATTTGGATTGGACTCTCCTGGGGAAATTTTTGAGATATATTGGGGAAGTGGCTCCGCTGAATATCTGGTATACCGCCGGGGAATAATCTTAGATCAAGATTGCCGGGGATGCTTGTTAAGAATGCCGGTATAATTTGCTGAGGAATGTTGAGATCTGCTGGGAATACCCAACTTCCTTGAGGCTGACAGTATAACTCTGCTTGGAGAGAGTGCATTGACTTGCTGGCTCACTCTCTGGGGACTTAAGATATCTTGGTTACACTCTCAGCTGAATTTACCTTGGTACCTTGGTGGACAAAGCAATTAGATCGCTTTAGACAACTCATTATTGCCCCTGTTTTTGATGTGGGAGAAGATATCTGCGGGGTCTTGACAACTTCCGTTTGACAAACTTTCTTCTGATAGGCAAGTGACGAGATGCCGGGACGTAGTCGTACGTTTTGATCCCTAATTTTTGCCTGGACCGCCCTTTCGGGTTTTCAGTCCACCGGGATACCCATTTTTGCCCAAGCCGCCTTTGCAGGTTTTCGACTTGCCGGGTGTACAGATTTTTTTATTTTCATCCCTTATTTTTGCCCGAACCCTTTTGGTTCGTCGGGAAGCCCTTATTTTTTCCTAGGTGTGTCAACCTAGCGGGTCTTTGATTATGCGTAGTATTTTTTGACTATATCCACGCTCTCAGAATGTAGGGAGTTGCCCCTGTTAGAAGTGTTTTGCCTTGCCACCAGAAGATGTTTGATCAGGCAAGATTCGTTGCTGGAATGCCCCCAAGTGACTTAGGCGGAGATTTTCCCCAGGCTATTTGGCCTTTGAGAGATTCTCCGAATCTTGATTGGACTGCCCCAGATAATAGACCATGACCGTGTCTGCCCCTTGATTGGAAGTGCTTCTTCCTTTTGAGCTTTTGTTGAGAAGATTTTGTTCACTGGATATTTGTCGTGCGAATTTCTCTGCTGTTCAAACAAGAAGTCATATGCAAACAGTATTATATCAAGAATGCCAAGCTTATGTCTGTCTTGAAGTTTTTTTGAAAATGCATTTTTCCATAAAAAACAAATGAATTTTTGTAAACTGTGATGTCACCTCGTTGTTTTACTGCAAGCCTTAAGGAGTCAGGATACCTTTCGTAACAGTATGCTTTCGAACTAACCCATGCTTCAGCTAGGACTTTTAAGGGTTATAACGTGGCCTGGTTCACGGTTTAAGAAACAAAGGATAAAGGCTCAAACTTTATTTGTACCCACCCGCTCTTCGTGATGTTCTTCAATCCTAAACTCAGCTGATCGTGCGTTAGTCCTTGTTTGAGTCTTTGCTCTGATATTTCGGTGATGGTTCGGATTTTGACAGTTTATTTTGAACAGGAAGTCATTTATTTTTTTGTTGAGGGTTTGCAGGACCTCTTTCTTTTTGATTTCGTTATCCCTGTTTTTTGGCCTGAACTGTTCCTTTTGTGATTACAGTCAGCGGGATGCCCCAGTTTTTGTAAGTCTCCTTCATAGGTTTTGACTTGTTGGGCTTTTTAGTTCTGAGAGATAATGACTGCCTGTCTTTGTGATTATTCAGAACCATCGCTGTCTTCTTTTTTTTTTTTGTAAGGACCTCTTTGGTGCCATTTGTTATGCACTTGGATCAACTGAGAGAACTACCCTGCCCCAGGTTATGATAAAGAGTTTTAATTTTCGAAAAGAAAAACTCCTACTTCTTTGGCTCAGAGGGGTTGACGAGGGATTATCTTCCTTATAACTCCAGTGTTTAGGGATTGAAACAATGCCTGTACCTCATCAGCGGGGTCTGTTCAAAATCATACTGTAATGATCGCGGTATCGTTTTCGTCATCCTCCCTCAAGAGGCTTAGAATTATTAACCGAGAATTGATTATCACAGAAAAATGAAATCAGTTTGAATATAGTGAATACGAAATAACTACTTCAAAACAGACATGTGTAGTGCATTAATGAAATAACAATGTTTAACATGGATAAATGTTTGAACAATCAAAAGAGAATTACAACTTGAAATTTCTAATAAACAAAAGTCTTCTCATCTCAGGACTTGTTACTTCAAATGATGCATCCTGTAGGGATGGTAGAAGCACTCAGCCTGGCCATCTTGGGTGAATTCCACAGCTCCTTCATCAATCAGGTCCTGGATCTTGTTCTTCAAGGTCCAACAGTCATCTGTAGCATGCCCCGGGCTGTCGGAATGATAGGCGCAGCGGGCGTTGGGGTTATACCTTGAAGGTGTCCTGTTGGGATTCTTAGGAGGGTCCCTTAGAGTTACCAAATTCAACCTCAACAGTTGTTGTAAATCTTGAGGTAGCGACACATTGAGCTTGGTGAATTGCCTTTTGGGCTTGTCTGGCTGAAACTGGTGAGGTTGATACTGAATTTGTGACACTGAAGCCGTTTGAGGAGCTCTCCCCTTATCTTCTTGTCTCAAAGGTGGTTGAATGATGACGGGCTCCTCACCCTTAGATGTTTGCCTCAACTGGTTACCCCGAAGTAGTTGGTTGACGAGAACCCCGAGCTCCTCTTGTCTTTGAGCTAAGTCTTGAATGATAGTCACCTACCCCAGCATTTGGGCTCTCATTGCATCTACCTCAGCTTGCAGATGTTTCAGCCGTTCGTCCTTATCATCCTCAGCACTGTCCCTAACCAAAGTCCCCATGATAAGGGTTCTCAGCTCTTCCTGCCCCTTGGATAGATTCAGGAGGATTTCCCCGAATCGAGTCTCTTGAGCATGAAGGTCCTGGTTGTATTGTTGGGAAGCCATTGCTGAAATAAACAGCGCAGATGGTAAGTGACCTGTAACCTGTAATGCAATGATATGTATGTATGCATGCAATGTTTTCAAGGATCTCGCGGGGTAAACAAGGAAAATTGTTAGAATTTGAATCTGGTAGCTTGATTGGAGGAACTTCACGTCGTTGAGAGTCCTCCTTCAAGAGTCAAGGCTCACCATATCGAGTGGGTCATAGCCCCTGACAACCTTGGCTAGAGGAAAATAAATCCCCTTTGCCCCTTGCTGGACAGTTGGTTCATCATGATCTGCATCACAAGCCCTTGAGATCCTTGAAACGGGTTAGTCTTTATGCAGGATGCATGCAATGGTATGATGTTATGATATTATGCTATGCATGGAGTAATGTAGGTAAACCCTGTTATGAGTCCCAATTAAGGACTATAAACAAAACCTGCAAGAAACTCAAGTGTCAGATAACAAGTATGCAAGTAGTCAAGTTTGAAGGCACA
This sequence comes from Vicia faba, assembly GCA_948472305.1. Lineage (NCBI taxonomy): Eukaryota > Viridiplantae > Streptophyta > Magnoliopsida > Fabales > Fabaceae > Vicia > Vicia faba. Next base: position 224,758,887 of record OX451741.1, read on the forward strand.
CAAGTCACACAAAGAGCCCTTAGAATTTAGGCCAACATGGGGTCTGGGTATTACCCTCTTGAAGTTGGTGGGCTCGAACCTGTCCTATCAGAAGTAACCGGGTTCTAAGGGTCCCAATATCATTGGATTGCTTTCATTGTTCATCGTTTCGATTTAGCCACTGAACTGGCGACCGAAATATTCCAAGAAAACAACCCTCAATCGAGTGTAGTATCGAGTATCAACCAACCTCAGACTGCACCAAAGTCAGTTATCTCACTACCCTAAAGAGGCCAAGATGGTTCAATTAAGGTTCCTAAGGTCAGTTGATGTTTCACGACACCACGCGGCGGCCCCGTACTCTCCTTGACTGAACTCAAGGGTTACCGGTACACACTAAAGTGCCACATCAACGTAGCAGACTGCTTCAACCATGTCGGTATACCCCGCACAGTTCCCTCACAGTCTTGTTGCTACTTTCTAAGAAGGTATCCCCCAGATCCGGGTTAGGATCTATAGAACTCCCGAGACAGTCCCGCAATTTAAAGCAAAAAATTCATACAATTGAAAACACAAGTGATCTTAGTCCTAAGGTACACCTCACTTTATAAATATCCCCAGCAGAGTCGCCAGTTCTGTGATCGGTGGATCTGGAACTGACTGTTTAACGCTGGTTCGCGAAATGTCGCGGAAGTAAGAGTCGCCACCGTCTTTTATTTTCTCCAACATGGACAGGACAAAAGCACAGCAAAATTCCTTATGAGATAGTTTCTCGGTTCGGGAGGTAGATTTATAGGAAGGGAAGGTGTTAGCACCCTTTCTATCCATGGTCATCAAACATGTTTTTAGCTGTCTCTCTGTTTGTGATCTTCTGATACTCTGAATATGAGATGGCACTCAGGAGAATCATTCTGGCCTTGTGATGATTTCTGACGTCACGCTTTTGATGATCAGACATTCTTTTTCTATCAATCTTCTGACCACTTTCATCCACAGGATGCATGTACCTATCAATTACCATATCCCAAAGATCAGCATCATGAGCCAGAAAGAAGCTTTCAATTATGTCTTTCCATTAGTCAAAGTTCTCTCCATCAAAGATTGGAGGTTTTTCGTTGATTCTGTCTTTACCATCATGGTAGTCATTGCTGATGTTCTGACTTGGTCCCACCATAGTGTTTTTCTTAGCTTGGATCTTGTACTGACACGATTAAGTGCTTGAACTCAGAACCAGGAGCTCTGATACCAATTGAAGAAGTGAAAAACACAAGAAGGGGGGGGGGGGGGGGGGGGGGTTGAATTGTAACTTTAAATAACAATGCAAATGACACGATGATTTTTATCCTGGTTCGTTTGATCTCAAACTACTCCAGTCCACCCGCCAAGGTGATTTCACCTCTCTCCAACAAGGTCTTAATTCACTAATCAAACTGATTACAAATATACTTTGACAACTGCCAAAGTATTCTTGAGTACAACCACAACCCGGTTTATCTCAAGGAATTTCACTAACAAAAGTAAGAATTAATCTGTGTACAGGATGTTTTTCTGTTACAAAAACAATATCACAAACTTGTGATGTATTACACAATTTAGAGAATAATTTGAATATTTAGTTGCAGCATTGAGAGATTGTAAATAGCAGTGTTGTAAAATCGTAAATGATTTAACCTTGTTCCTTGTTTAAATAGGCGCATCAATCTTGTGCAAATGGAAACTTGATAATTGTCAATTAATGCACTTTCCTTAATTAGAAGATCCTTGTCTGTTTATAGTCGTTGTAATTGATACAACTTTGATGAAAATGTAACGCTTCAGAACATAAGGAATCTTTTTTCTACTTTGCTTCAGAACTTGGAAGGTCAGAATCATAAGGTCCTATTTGCAGCGTTAGACTTCCGTTCAGAGTTAAAATGTCTTTCTCTTAGCGCAAGTTCTGATCTTCATTCATTAGAATATTCTGAGATCAGTCTACGTTCACAGTAGGAACAACCTTGTATCTTAACTTCTGATCCACTTCCGTTAGAACTTCTATACAAGATAGAACATAATTTTAGAGTGCATATTTGTTCTTTGTGTTTGTTATCATTAAAACTCTTACGAGGGTTGTAGAATCAAACTATGTTCTAATAATCTCTCCCTTTTTGATGATGACAAAAACTAGGATTTTTCAATAGAAATAGATAGAACGTAAAGCTTTATAGAGTCTCCCCCTGAGTTGAGTACTCAGATAGAGATGAATTACTTCCTTGAATTTCATTCTGATCAGAGCTTTTGATGCATCTCCTTCTGTCTTCATCAGAGTTTTGTTCCTGTTTTGCTTTCAGAAAAAAAAAACGAGAAGTTAAGATATTCAAAATGTTTAAGACCTTGTCTCGATATACTGTTATTGAAAATATCTTACGTTCCCCCCATTTTTGTCAGGAATCAAAAAGCAATATAATCACTAATATTCAGAGTCAAAAAGATGATTTATATTAAAATAGATTTCAATAACATTTTTAGAGCCAGATGAAACAAGATATTGAATGCATAAAACAAGTTATAAAAAAATCTAAGATTGAGGAGGGGAAGTCGTGTGAACAACACTTCCAACAAGCTCTTAATCTGAGTGCTTGATTCCTCTTGATTTCCCAACATTTCCTTGATTTCTTTGCTCGTGTCTTCTTGCTTATCCAAACTTTCTTTGATTACAGCGTTCTCCTTCTTTAACTCTTCTAGAGTTTGCATAACTAAAGATGAAGCTGGTGTGTCCTTAGAAGTTACAAGTTTATCAGAACACTCTGTAGCATTTTTTGATTCAGTGGCTTCTTCAGTTACTTTTCCTTTTTCTTGAATGATATCCAGAGGAAGATTGTCAAAGCATGATTCAATAACTTCTGAAGGTTGGTGCTCTTTCCAGTGAGCATTGTCCAGCAGAAGGATAGATTTATTTTCCCAATGACTCAGAACTTAATCTTTGAAAGCTTTCAGCTGATCGCAGAAGTTCTGTTAAGCCAGTTCATAACTTAATTCTTTGAGATTCTAGGATTCTGAGTTGAACCATCTTCTGAACCGATTCCAATGAGAATCAGAAGCAGCAGGATTTGAGTTTTCTAGACTTGCTTGCTTCAAAAAATTAACCCATTCCATAAATTCTGTTTCAAAAATCAATAAGTTCTTACCAACATCTGTTTTGGTTATAGTTGGTTTAGGTTTGGGAATGACAATTTTGTGAGAGGTTGAAGCTAGGTGGTCCAGCGCTTCTAAGTCAATGATTGTTCTGAGGTGATCATCTGGACGATTAATAGGAGAGGGAGTAGGCGAATCAGAAATGATGATTGGTGATCTTGGTGTGTTTAGAGGAGTGGAATGATAAGGTGATGGTATTTCTGGAATGTCTAGAATGGAGAGAGGTTCTCGAACCATGAGAGGTTATGTGATTCCAGGAATTTGTGTGGTATCAGAGTCTGTGTAAGAATCTTCTTGTTGGTTAGCGGTAGCGTTTGGATTTTCTGGGTGAGTGGTGTTGAAGTTTGGATTTTCAATTTGAGGAGTGTGAAGGTTTGGATTTTCTGGGTTAGGAGTTTGAAGGTTTTTTATTTTCTGGGATAGGAGTTTGAAAATCTTGATCAAATAGATTAATATCAGAAAGAACTCTATCAAGTTCTGGATGATTTTGTTCTGGATGTGGATTGAGAGAGTGAGGATCGTTTATGAAGTTTCCTAGAGTTACAGAAGGGTCAAAATCTATATCAAAATCTTCAAATGTTTGAGGTGAGGGATCTTGTGTAGGTTTTGGAGAGGATGATGTTTCAGATGTTGGAAAAAATATTGATTCTACAACAGAAATAAAGGAAGTGTTACCTTTCTTTTTAGCAGCTTTTGGAGTCCTCTGAGAAGATCCTTCTCCAGCAGCTTTTCTCTTTCTGGACTTCTTTAAGACAACATCTGGATCATGCTGATGCAGATCACAAATATTAGGTTCTAGAGCAATTCCATCGTCCTTGCATGCTTCTAAGTATCTGACCAATATTTTTGGTGTGGCATCAATCTCAGAAAATAGAGGAAAATATTTCAGAGGAGTTCTCCTTGTCGTGATAACTTCATGAGTAGCAATGGTTGGCTCCTTCTTAATGCTGTCAATAATCTTCATCTTTTTTAGATTCTTGGGATTAAGGGGTTTTCCAGCACATGCCTATAGTGTGCTTATCTGCTGAGCTTCTGTCAGATGCTCTATCAATCTATTCTCAGTCAGAATATTAGAAATTTACCTTCCTAGAGGTATCCAATCCCTCTTTGGTCCTTTCTTCTTCCATTGTTTCCTTCACGCTTGTTCTCAGATGATTGAAAAGCAAGTGAGGAAGGTTTATTCTTGTCTTCTTTGAAATGAAATAAAGCAGAAACTGTTGATCAATATTGATGTAGTCGGGAGAGCTTGTTGGCTTCCTGTGGTTTATACATCCCAGAATGATCTTAACCCAGATTCTGTAGTAATCCTTCAGATCCCTAATCTTGCTGGATGGCTGTCCAGAAGTGAAGATAACTCTTGATATGGCTTTTAGGTCAGAACATTTCTCAGCCATGTCGCTGCACCTAATTCCGCCACTATTGTACCCAATCAGCTTTCAAATTAAATCTTCAGTAATTACAATTTTCTTCCCCAATACATAAGACATAACTTGGTGATTAGAGGAGGTTGCATGAATCCAGAATTCCTTTACCAGAATTGGGAACACTGGACCTAAAATACGATCAAAATACCTGTTCCAGCCTTGAGCAGTTACATCTTCAGAAAGATCAAACCCATTCTTCTTCAAGCTTTCAAAATCGATGATAAGCTCACAGAGAACTTCAAGAGAATCAACTGGAGTGAGCAATGTTCTTATCAATTCTTTGTATTGTTCTGCTGTTGATGGTGAACCAAGAGCACTTTGAAGATTTTTAGCGCTTGAGGAAGATGCCATTATTCACACTGACTGTTTTGAGATTTATGAGAAAAAGGGTTTTTTTGCAACGAAAACTAGAGAGAAAAATAGAAGCGAGAAGAAGTGAATGTGATAGTGATTGTGTATTTATAATCAATTTGAAAACTTAATCGATAAGAAAGAGAAAACAAATTAATGATTACACTGTAATTATGAAACCTGAAAATAGGGGTTTGCGTGGAGATAAGAAACAGTTACCAATGACATACGCCTCAATGCATCCAATCAAAGCCTTAGACCCTTCAGAATTTGAACGCGTGTTCAGCCTTAGAAGGTAGCTTGTGAGAGGATGACATATGTTGATAGTGTGAATTGCACGCCTCTATCTTTGAAATGAAAGGTTCAGATCTTCTTAGATAGATTCTGATGCAACTGTTCTTCTAACTTGTGAAGACTTGTTGATCATATGCTCACAAAGAAATCATAAAGTTCTAGGGGTTGAAGAATATATAAATAAAACTCTTATTCTGGACATAATTACATGCTGAGATGTTTCAAAATGAAATTAAACCTATCTTCAGAAAGTGGTTTAGTAAAGACATCAAGCCATTGCTGGTATGTGTCAATAAATTTTAAAGTAAGGATTCCTTTCTGAATATAGTCCCTAATAAAGTGATGTTTTATTTCTATATGCTTAGCCCTAGAATGCAAAATTGGATTCCTAGATAAACATATTGCATAAGTATTATCATAGAATATATGAATGTTACTCTCAAATATGTCGAAGTCTTCAAGCTAACTCTTCATCCAGAGCAACTGTGTGCTGCATCCAGCAATTGCTATGTATTTAGCTTCAGCCGTTGACAATGCAATTGTGGACTGCCTCTTGCTGGTCCATGAGATCAGATGATCTCCCAGAAACTGGAAGCTTCCATAAGTGCTTTTTCTTTCTACTCTGTCTCCAGTGAAGTCAATATCACAGTACCCTACTAAACTGTATTCATTGGTTTTTCTATAAAACAAACCCAGGTTAGTAGTACCTTTCAGATACTTGAAAATTCGCTTAACAGCTGTTAAGTGAGATTCTCTAGGATCTGATTGGAATCTGGCACATAAGCAAATACTATATAAAATTTCAGACCTTGAAGTTGTAAGATATAAGAGAGAACCAATCATACCTCTGTAGATCTCCTGTTCTACCTTTTTACTTACCTCTTCCTTTTCCATAATGCATGTGGGATACATTAGAGCCTTTGATGGCTTACACTCTGATAGGTCAAATTTCTTCAAAAGTTCTCTGACGTATTTTCTCTGGTGTATGTAGGTTCCTTCTGGAGTTTGATTGATCTGAATGACCAGAAAGAATTTGAGTTCTCCCATCAAGCTCATTTCAAACTCTGCCTGTATAGACTTAGCAAATTCTCTTCCCAGAGAAGGTTTAGTAGATCCAAATATTATATCATCTACATAAATTTGACAAACTAAAATGTCATTCTTAAATGTCTTATAGAACAAGGTTGTGTCCACTTTCCCTCTGGTGAATTCCTTTTCTAACAGAAAGTTACTTAGTCTTTCATACCAAGCTCTGGGAGCTTGTTTCAGACCATAACGTGATTTCTTTAGTTTGAAAACATATTATGGATGTTTAGAATTTTCAAACCCAGGGGGTTGGTGCACATAAACCTCCTCGTCAATGTATCCATTTAAGAATTCACTTTTGACATTCATCTAATACAGAGTGATGCCATTATTCACAACAAAAGAGATTAAGATTCTGATAGATTCTAACCTGGCGACTGGAGCAAAGGTTTTTGTATAGTCTATCCCCTCTTGCTGACTATAACCTTGTGCAACCAGTCGTTCCTTGTTTCTGATGACTTCTCCTTATTCATTTAGTCTGTTTCTGAAAACCCACATTGTTCCAATGACATTGAACCCTTTTGGTTTGGGAACCAGATCCCATACGTCATTTCTGGTGAATTAATTTAACTCCTCCTGCATAGCCTGTATCCATTCGTTTTCCAGAAGAACTTCATCAATGGTAGTTGGCTCAATCAGAGATACCAATCCCATGAGATATTCTTCAGAATTTATGAATGTTGATCTTGTTCTGATTGGATCTTCCTTCTTTCCCAGAATTTTGTCTTCAGGGTGAGCTAGGCTGCTTCTGGAGAGTCTTTTCTGGAGAGGTTCTTCAGATCTTGCTGTAGTGCTTGTGACATTTCCTTCTGATGTTGTTGGTGATTCTTCGTTGGGAGCTTCTGATGTATTGCCTTTAGTACCTGTGAACTGAACTTCTATATCATTACCGACAGTTCCAGAGCCAATGATCTTCCATTTCTGATTGCCTCCAAAACCCACGTAGCCTCCAGGGTTAAGTTCCAGACTTTGGAACATATGCTTTCTTCCCGTCATGTGTCAAGAGCATCCAGAGTCCAGGTACCATGACTGGTGTTTTAGTCTTGCTGTCAAAGACATCTGCTACATATATAATTTTGTCCTTAGGTACCCATATCTTTTTGGGTCCTTGTTTGTTAGTGTTACCAAAATTCTGTTTGAATTTTGGTTTAGCAGAAAACTCATTGCTGGTATATTTCAAGTCATGTGTGTGCCCATAAGTAAAGTAATATTTTAAAGGTGTGCGTTTAATAACTAAGTCCATGACTTTCTTAGGTTGGTATACTTTACCTTTGTATCCTATACCTTTTCTGCCATTTCTGCTAACTCCATAGATCATTGAAGCCATCTTGCTTCTATCTATGTTTTTAGCCATAAACTTCTGAAAGTTATGATCATATTCCTTTATGATCGTATTAGAATTACTGGGAACCTCTGAGATTGTTTCCTTCTGAGAGTTTTGTAAATCATTTTCAAGTTTTGAAATTTTTTCTTTTAACTCAGAATTTTCTAATCTCAGATTCTCAGTTTCTTCAGAGTCAGAAACAAGATCCTTTTTCAAGTTCTTGAATTTGACTTGAAACTGCTGATATCTTTCCAGAATTTCACTCAGACTTTCTCCAAATTCAGCTTTAGTAAAGTTTACAGTAAAGTCAGGAAATACCTCTTCTGTGTCTGATTCTGATTCTGACCCAAATGATTCACTATCTTCTGTCACGTTGGCCATAAGAGCAATGTTGGCTCTTTCATCTTCTGACTCTGTGTCTACGTCAGAAGTATCTGAGTCATCCCATGTTGTCATGAGACTTTTCTTCTTCTCCTTGAAGAACTTCTTTTTAGGTTTCTCCTTTTGAAGCCTTGGACAATCACTTTTGTAGTGCCCTTGTTCATTGCACTCATAGCAGACGATGTCCCTGTTGCTTGACTTTCTGTGACCAGAAGAAGATTCAGACTTTCTGTGTCCAGAGGAGGATTCAGACTTTCTATATCTAGAGGATGATTCATTCTAATTCATGTACTTATGGAGTTTTTGAATTTTCTTTGCCTCTGCTTCCACAACTGATTGACTCTTCTGGAGAGAAGAGACAATTCATCTTCTTCTAATGAGGATCCACCAGAGATTTCTTCCATAGCTTGCAAAACTTTAAAATCATATTTTTTGTAAAATTTTAGTGCTAAAGGCTTACCTTGCTTCTGAGGATCGTCATCTTCTAACTCTATCTCATGACTTCTGAGTGAACTTACAAGTTCCTCCAGAGATATTGATGACACACAAATATGTGATATTTCTGGCTTGATATACACCAAATATTTCTCATACTTTAGTTTAAATTAAACTATTTTATAAGTATTATGCAGGTATTTTTTTTATTTTTGCAGATATGCACCGAGCCGAACACTTTTGAAGAAATGAAGAAAAAAGGGTGCAAAAAGTAGTAAAAAGGCCTAAGGAGAAGAAACCAGCCCAAAAGCCCATCACACATGTGAGCACGTGGCCCACAAGTAAGAAAGCCCTGACGACCGTCAAGGGGACGTGATGAACGTCACGCGCCATGAAGACCAAGTGACGATAGTCACTTGAGTGTGACGAACGTCACAGCCCATTACTCCACTTTCTCCTCATCCAACAGGCAGAAGCGCGTTCAAGGGTTAATCCAACGATGTCCTACATTTTATCACCCACTCAGTCAAAGGAGAAACGAACGTGACAATTGAATGGCCTATTATTTCTCAAAGAAGGAAGTAAATTGTTCCTATATTTTCGAGAGCAACGGATCAAGCAAGCACTATAAATAGAGCCGGAGACCACAATAGAAACGGTTCTTCTTTTTGGCAAGAAAGTTTAGAGATTTTATTGGGAGAATATTATTTTTAGAAGAATATTATTTTCAGCAGCATTCTTTTCAGCATTATTTCTTTTCCCAATTATTTCTTTTCAGCATTATTTCTTTTCCCAGTTATTTCTTTTCAGCATTATTCTTTTCAGTTTTATTTTCTTCTGTACGGTTAAATATATCCTCTAATCGAAGCAAAGCCTACAATTTGTGCAGGAGTGCTTCTGTCTTCAGAGTTATTGTCAGGTTTATGTTTACAAATTCTTATTGTCTATTAATTAATATAATTATGCTTATTTTTGTTTGTCCTTTAAATTATTCTGCGATTTGGTTTAATATTATGTAAGGCTAGAAATCTTATACCGGTATGTAAAGTCAATCAACCGAGGGAACGAGTAGCTTAGTCGGGACTATTTTTACTACGAAACTTTCTTTTCTGGCCTAAGTTACTATTTTTCAAATCATTAAATTGTTTTGTTACGGAAGTAAAAAAACAGATAGAGGTTAGGGTCAACAAAGCGGAAGTTTGAGATCTTTTAACTGGACAGTAGTAATTAGGCATTGGCTTAAAATACAGCGGAAGCACTTTAAAGTTAATTAAGATTTTGTTTAGTTTCCAAAAAGTGTTTTTAACTCCTGCGGGATGGCGGAAGCGTACTTTAGGACTTAACTGCATAGCCTAGATCAACAAAACGACAGTGTGAGACGAGGGTTTTTAAACTAGATAGGTTTTACTGAAAACTGTTTTGAAAATATAAAGACGCCCGACAGGTCGCTAGTTCACGAGGTACGATTGTTGCATGCTGGTAATTTAGCTCATTGATTATTAAAATACAACTTAATTTAGTAATTAGTTTCCCCTACAACCCAAATCAAATATTCATTAGCTTTAGATTTACAAAGTAACAATAGAAGATGGTAGATCGATTCATCAGTCTCTGTGGTTCGATATCTTTTAAAACTACTGGACAAGACTGTGCACTTGCAGTCCGAATCATTGGATACATAAGTACAAATCCCACGATTAGATATCTTGTTAAGATCTTTTGCCAGCTTGAGAGTAGTGACCATGGGCCTCCATTTCTTTGGTAGACTTTTGATGATCTTCTTTACATGATCAGTAGTTTAATACTCCTTGTTTAGAACTCTCAGCCCAGCCACCAGAATCTGGAATCTTGAAAACATTGCTTTAATGGTTTCACTTTCTTCTATATTGAAGGCTTTGTATTTCTGAATGAGCGCAAGGGCTTTGGTTTCTTTAACTTGCATGTTGCCTTCATGCTTCATTCTCAGAGAATCAAACATGTTTTTAGATGTCTCTCTGTTTGTGATCTTCTGATACTCTGAATATTAGATGGCACTCAGGAGAATCGTTCTGGCCTTGTGATGATTTCTGAAGTCACGCTTTTGATGATCAGACATTCTTTTTCTATCAATCTTCTGACCACTTTCATCCACAGGATGCATGTACCCATCAATTACCATATCCTAGAGATCAGCATCATGAGCCAGAAAGAAGCTTTCAATTATGTCTTTCCAGTAGTCAAAGTTTGCTCCATCAAAGATTGGAGGTTTTTTGTTGATTCTGTCTTTATCATCATGGTAGTCATTGCTGATGTTCTGACTTAGTCCCACCATAATGTTTTTCTTAGCTTGGATCTTGTACTTACACGGTTAAGTGCTTGAACTCAGAACCAGGCGCTCTGATACCAATTGAAGAAGTGAAAAACACAAGAAGGGGGGTGGGGGTTGAATTGTAACTTTAAATAACAATGCAAATGACACGATGATTTTTATCCTGGTTCGTTTGATCTCAAACTACTCCAGTCCACCCGCCAAGGTGATTTCGCCTCTCTCCAACAAGGTCTTAATTCACTAATCAAACTGATTACAAATCTACTTTAACAACTGCCAAAGTCTTCTTGAGTACGACCACAACCCGATTTATCTCAAGAAATTTCACTAACAAAAGTAAGAATTAATCTGTGTATAGGATGTTTTTCGTTACAAAAACAGTATCACAAACTTGTGATGTATTACACAATTTAGAGAATAATTTGAATATTTAGTTGCAGCGTTGAGAGATTGTAAATATCAGTGTTGTAAAATCGTAAACGATTTAACCTTGTTCCTTGTTTAAATAGGCACATCAATCTTGTGCAAATGGAAACTTGATAATTGTCAATTAATGCACTTTCCTTAATTAGAAGATCCTTGTTTGTTTGTAGCTGTTACAATTGATACAACTTTGATGAAAAAGTAACCCATCAGAACATAAGGAATCTGTTTGCTGCTTTGCTTTAGAACTTGGAAGTTCATAATCATAAGGTCCTGTTTGCAGCGTTAGACTTCCGTTCAGAGTTAAAATGTATTTCTCTTAGCGCAAGTTCTGATCTTCATTCATCAGAACATTCTGAGATCAGTCTATGTTCACAGCAGGAACAACCTTGTAGCTTAACTTCTGATCCACTTCCATCAGAACTTATGTACAAGATAGAACATAATTTTAGAGTGAATATTTGTTCTTTGTGTTTGTTATCATCAAAACTCTTAAGAGGGTTGTAGAATCAAACTATGTTCTAACAAACTACAAATGCTAATATGTCATGCAAATGTAAGTTTGACCTTTTTACCCATTCTTACCAATGATGATGGATGAATCTATGGCCTCAGGCGTGGGTACCTTTCTTTAAGGGTTTCTTTTATTTGGTGCCTCTGGACGTGTGCTTTCTTTGGGGCTGGGGATGATTGGAAAAGCCTCAGGAAACCTCCAAGAATGTGTTCTTAATTTCGTGTGACTCTCTCTCTCCTGTTGTGTCCAGCCTCTTTGGAACTTGCTAGCGTATTATTTATATAGAGGGGATGGAGAGGACAAGAGAACAAAGGTTTAACCAGCCATAAACAAGTGTTTTCAAAGCCATGAATGCTGTTTTGTAACTTGGCCGAAGTCATGGAAACTTGTCCCTTTTTGAATTTGAATGAACCTGGACATGCTTCCCTCTTTCGAATACCTTCAGTCCCTGCCCTTCGATTGGCCTCAAGTTTCCTCCTTTGATTGGGTATTTTGAATGGACCTTTTGTGTACCCTTCGAATGGGCCTTTGGTTGACTCCTTCGAATGGGTATTTTGAGTGTCTTTCATATGTATGCTTTGTGCCCTCTTCGAATGGCTCTCCAATGTGTGTCCTTCGACTAGACCTTTGGAATGCTCTTTTGAAGGGGCCATATTGTGCTAAAGCACAGAAAATGTGATGAGGAGTCTTGGACTTTTGCATTGAAGGCAAGCATAAATGAAGTCTTTGTCTTAGTGAATCCAAGGCAAGCATGAAGGGGCTTTTGGCCCGATGAATCAAAACACACTTGTAGGGGTTCTTGCCTTGTGCATCAAAGGCAAGTTGAAAGAAGCCTTTTGCCTTGTGCGCTGAAGGCAAGCTGAAGAGGGAATATTTTCCTAGTCGAAGCAGGAATTAAGCTTGCATGCAGGTAGCCATTGCATTGTGAATCAAACAAGCATGTAAAGCCAATGGTGCAGTCGAAGGACATATGCAGGAGGCCATTGCTTTGTGCCTGCTGGCGTAAAGGAAGTTCTTGTCTTGTGAATTGAAGGCAAGCGTAGAGAAGGAACTTGTCTTCTAAATCGAAGGAAAGCTGCAGGAGGTTATTGCTAACACCTTCTGAATTGAAAGAAACCAGTAAGAAGCCAACGCCCTCTGAATCGAAAGAAACCAGTAGGAAGCTACTAGCTTTTGAATCGAAGGAGCACCAACATGAGGCCCTTCCCTTTTGAATTGAATGAGGCTGTTTCAAAGGAAGCACATGCCCATTTGAAGCTTGTATACAACAAACAAGCAAAAGGCCAAGGCTTCAATCGAAGCTTGGAAATTTGAAGCAAGCTTGGAGGAGGTTAGGTGCTCAATCGAAGCCTATCAAAATGCCAATTGAAAGACCCTTTGACATGCCAATTGAAAGACCTTGTTTATCTTCAAAAAATTTATTTTTTCTTTAATCAAGTGTTTGTAATCACCTATGTAAGAGAAAAATCTTGGAAAAATATGAGAGGGAAAACTTTGGGGTACAACAGACGCCTTGTAGATTTCTTTGGTGCACCCAGAGAACCAATTCGACAACCACAACCTACATGGATAAGGGAAAATCAAGGTATCATGTTTCAATAAGAACCAACCATTGACCAAGCCCAACCGGTGATACACCTAGAAATCGAAATTCATCAACCAGTTCGAAGGGAAGAACCACCCAGATTTCAACAAGCTATTCCCAGGGAGGAACCACGAAGGAGGGTAGTCATGGTGAATCGAAACCAAGATGCTGACGAAGTCCTCCAAGGATATCGCCAAGATGATGTGGTAGGAAATAATAATCTAGCAGCCATAATCGAAAGAATCATGGCACAAAATGGAGTAAATGTTGGCATGCAAAGGCCAAATTATAAATCCCCTTTGTCTGAAAATATTCAGCAAACTGAGTTGCCTAGGGGATGGGAAGTGCCAAAATTTACAAAGTTTTCTGGTGACACCAGTGAGTCAACCATATAACATATTTCTAGATATCTTACATAAGCATGGGATATAGCAAACAATGAGAATCTAAGGATTAAGTATTCCCTAGTTCACTAACCAAAAATGCTTTTACTTGGTTTACTACTCTTGCAGCAAACTCCATCCATTATTGGACTCGCTTGGAGAGATTATTTCATGAACAATTTTATGTAGGTTAATCCAAAATCATCCTGAGAAAATTGGCAAATATTAAGCGCAAATTCAGCGAGCCTATAGACGATTATCTTAACAGGTTTCGTTTGTTGAAGGTAAGATGTTTCACACAAGTACCTGAACACGAGTTGGTCAAAATGGCAGCAAGAGGATTGGATTTCTCTATCAGAAAGAAGTTAGATCCCTAGTATCTGAGAGATATGGCACAACTGGATGATAGGGTTCGACAGGTGGAGCGTTTAAAGATAGAAAAAGTAAGGGCTAACAAAAGCCACAAGAAAGAAAGAGTGGCCTATATCGAAGCCCGTTCAGACGAAAGAGATGTTGAAGATGATTTTTCAGAGGTTGAAGAACATGAAATAGATCTTGAAGAATTAAAGCAAGGACCACCATATCCTTGCAAAGTGCTAACGCCTGCGAACAGAAAAAATCCCGTCGAACCAGAAAGGAATGACAAATTCCCAAAGAAAAACTATACTTTCGACATCACCAAGTGTGATGAAATCTTTGATTTGTTAGTAAAAGATGGCCAAATGATAGTTCCCCCTGGTGTTAAAATTCCTTCGTTAGAACAACGGAAGAAAATGGGCTTCTGTAAGTATCATAATTTCCTAGGCCATAAAACCTCACAATGCTATCTTTTCAGGATTTGATACATAATGCTATCAAGGAAGGGAGGATAAGGTTTGGAGAGAGGCCCAAGAACTAGATGAAGGTCGACACAAATCCTCTTCAGATTGCTGAGACAAATTTTGCAGAGCCTGTGGATATCAACATGGTTGATGTTGTCGAAGTCGAAGTAGGTCAACTCGGTGTAGACAAGATATCTGAAGATACTCAGGGGCCAAAGACTGATGATGGTCTCATGGGCCAAAGACTGTTGAGGGTCTCATGGGCCAGGAAGAAGGCAATGCTGCTGATGGTAATGCCAACGTTGCTGGAGAAGTAAAAACTGCTGAGGGTCTCATGAGCCAGGAAGAAGGCAATGCCAAAATTGCTGGCGAGGCTAAGACTACTAAGGGTCTTAGAGTCATATTCGAAGAGCTTGAGATTGATTAAGGTCCCAAGTTCGAAATAAACATGGTGAATCTGAACCAGTTGTCTCCAGAGATGGAGGAGATCGAAAGAAATTTGAAGATGGAGAATAATAGGATGTGAACCGGGCACCAAAAAGTAAGCCTGATCGAATATCTTTTTCATTGTCATACGAAGAATCCTAAGGGACTAGTGTGCCCTAGGTGCAGCGTAATGAATGATCGAGGTGCTGCAGCAACATACCAGAAAGTGTACCAAGAGAGGGCTGGAAACAACTAGAGAGATGATAAAGGATTACTGCCATACCCAAAAATGGGAGAAAGCTTGATGGGTTTTTTGGTTCGCTGTCATAAGGCAGGATCAGAAGTCTTAATGTGCCTATGGTGTAGCGCTGTTTATGATAGAAAGGAAGCTGAAGCATTTGAGAAAATTCCATATGCTCAATGCTGGAACAATCAAAGGTATATCAAGGGAAGGTATGTAACCAATGCAAAAGGAATTCCAAAAAGGGCAGATATCCCACACCCCAAGGTGAATCGACAAGTCACCTTCAAGCCACTTGCCAACATCCCAATAGATAAGTGCTTGAAGTCGGGTCAAAGAAAGCAAAGAGGAAAAGGCAAAAGGAAATGGAAGAGTTTCAAGGAAGGTGGCAGAACAGTGTGGTCATATCGAAGGCAGTTCCAGTCAACGAAGCAATAAGCCTATGTATCTGAAAACTATAAGGGAAAAAACCCAATGACAAGGTCCCAATGGAGAAGATTCCAGAGGACTAAGAAGGCTCAAAGAGAACTTGCAAGAAACGAAGTAGGGGAATCAAGTACGTATCAGACTGTGTTTACTGCACCTGTCAAAGAGAAGTCCCTATCATAAAGGAGACTTTTCCCCCCGAAAAGACAGAGGTGTATGTCGAAGATCCAACCAATGATGAGGACATGCTTACTGACAACTTTGACCAAAACAAAACAAAAGCAATAATGGAAGAGAAAGTGCCATCGACAAAGAAAGAGTTGCAATCACTACTGGGAAAGATAAACTTCTTGCGAAGATTTATATCAAACCTAAGTGGTCAAACTCAAGCATTCTCTTCACTCTTGCGGCTGAAGCAAGGAGACTTCGCATGGAATGCAGAACATCAAGAGGCGTCCGAGAAAATCAAACAGTACTTGGGGCATCCACCTATTCTATCGCATCCTTGAAGAGGCAAGTGCATAAGGTTATACATATTTGCGTCAGATAAAACTATAGGAAGCATGCTGGCTCAAGAAGACGAAAATGGCGTCGAAAGGGCCATTTACTACTTAAGTAGAGTACTGAATAACGTAGAAACTAGATATAGTACAATAGAAAAACTATGTCTTTGCTTTTACTTCTCATGTACCAAATTGAAATATTATATAAAGCCAATCGATGTTTATGTTTCTTCACACTTTGATGTTATCAAGCATATGTTGTCTAAACCAATTCTACATAGTCGAATTGGTAAATGGGCATTGGCTCTAACAGAGTACTCTTTGACTTTCATGCATTTAAAAGTAATGAAGGGGCAAGTGGTCTCTGATTTCATTATCGACCATGCATTGGTCGAAGTATCCCAGGATCTTGTGGAGTTAGAACCTTGGAAATTTTTCTTTGATGGTTCTACACATAAGGAAGGAAGTGAAGTTGGAATTCTGATTATTTCTCCAGATAAAATTCCAAAAAAGCATAAGTAAAAAATAGAAGGACCCCCTTGTTCAAACAATGAGGCAGAATATGAAGCACTGATAGCAGGACTTGAAGCTTTATTGGAATTTGGGGCAACTAAAGTCGAAATAATGGGTGACTCTGAATTAGTAATCAATCAAATTACTAAAGAATACAAGTGCATAAAAGAAAACTTGATACTTTACTTCGTGATAGCAAACAAGTTACTTATAAAGTTTGAGTATGTAGTTATCAAGCACATCCCTAGATTCAAGAATCAAGAAGCAAATGATTTGGCTCAGATCGCCTCAGGATATAAAGTATCAAAAGAAAGATTGGAAGAGTTGATCGAAGCGCGTGGCAAGGTACTAACTAATAAGCTTTCTCCAGCAGATTTAAAAAATTCAAGTCTAGGTTATGCAAACGAAGTACATTTCAAAATATTAGCCATATATAGCCTAGCAGATACAGATTAGAGAAGTACAATAATAAATTATTTGAAAGATCCAACAGAAAATACTGAAAGAAAGGTAAAATATCGTGCCTTAAGTTATGTGCTAATAAGCAATGAATTGTTTAAGAAAACTCCGGAAGGAGTCTTGTTAAAAAGCTTAGGAGAAAGTGAAGCTTATTTAGCATTATCAAACGTGCATAGTGGGGCATGTGGAGCGCATCAAGCAGGTCACAAGATGAAGTGGCTTTTGTTTCGATATGGCATGTATTGGCCTACAATTTTGAAAGATTGTATAGATTTTTCCAAAGGATGCCAAGAATGCCAGGTTCATGCAGGAATTCAGCACTGTGATACGGTGGGAAAGAACTGACTGTTTTTGGAATGCTGGTTCGCGTTTTGCGTTTGTTTTTGCAAAATGTCGTGGTAAGCAAGAGTCGGCACCGTCTTTTATTTTATCCAACAAGGAAAGGATAAAAGCACAGAAAAATTGCTTTTTCGAGATGTTTCTCGGGTCCGGGGGGTAGATTATAGAAAGGGAAGGTGTTAGCACCCTTTCTATCCGTGGTTATCCACGGGCTCTTAGGTACTTGCTCAAAGTGTTTTCAAAATTTGCTTTTCTTTGCGTTTGTGGGTTTGAAAGGAGTTTTTGTTTGAAAGGTGTAAGTGCGAAAAGTTTTGTTTTGTTTTGAAAGGAGCAAGTACTTAAGAACCATCTACCTACTCGAAAAAAGAATCAATCTGTGCTAATGTCCTTTAGACAATGCTATCCCACTATTGATGAGTAGGTAGCATCGTCGTTGGAGTTTTAAGGGTCGATTCGAGTAAGGGATGTGCGGTCACTAAAGCAATGTTAGGACGCCTTAGCGGTAACCCTAATGTCTTAGATCATTTTTCCGAGGCAACCGTTTTGAGGCAACTATGATCTTTGGACAAGAGGGCGACCTCTAAAACTTCCTATACTCAATGACCATGTACGAAGGCAACCAAGTGGGGTGTACCCTAAGAGTGCGCATGTGCGAGTGTGTCGTTTTCAGTTAATTTTGTCTTTGCACATGTTAATGGTGATCTAAGTTGATTTTAGGTTAAACATTCAATCTTTTCATGCATTCCCTATTATCAAACATCTAACAGTTTATGAGTTGCAGAAACTAAATTGTGGAATTTAAACTAACTATTACAAGGCGTCAGGTATTTACATCGCCAAAAGCAACCCTTGAAATTAAAATGCGGAAAATAAATAAAGCGATAAAATGGTAACGTCCTATTAAACTATTACATTCTGGAAACATATATAATATTGAAATAAAATGGATCGCATGCGGGAAACTAAATAGGGCACAAGTTTTTAGGGTTTTGACCCTTTAATGAAAGAAAGTATCTTTTTTTGTTATTTTTGAATTAAGAAAGAAACTATCCTAAATTAATTATTAAATTAATAAATAAATAAATTAATTAATGAAAATAAATATTTTTTGGATTTTTGATATTTAAAGAAATAAAATAAAATAAATCAATGTTAATAAAAACCTAATTATGTCTAAGTTAATTTTAATTATTTTACGAAAATGTGAAAGTTATTCTAATTAAAATTCTAAATCAATTAATTAATGTTTATTAACAAAAATAAAAGTTAGAATTTAATTTGATAAATAAAATGTTTTGTTGTTTTTATTTTTTTATTTTTAAGAAAATAAATTAAGTCCTAAAAATTAAATGCTAAATTAATTATTAAATAAATTAATTAATGAAAAATATTAAATGACATATTTTTGGAGTTTTTTTTTAATTTAGGAAATAAAATAAAATGATTAAATTAGTGTTAAAAACCTATTGATTTCTAATTAATTTTAAATATTTGTAAAAATCATTTAAAGTTATCTAACATTAATATCCTAATTAAATTAATTAATATTTATTAATAAAAAATAAAATTCTGAAATTTAATTGGACATAAAATATTTTTGTGATTTTTTCGATGAAAAGAAGATTAATTATTTGGTTAGTAAAATAAAAAAGAAATAAATAAATTGAAAATATAAAAAACAAAATAAAGAGTGAGAAATGGGCCTGAAACAACACTTTTGGGATGTGTAAAGAGCATTCCTGAGCCCGGATCTTCGAAAGATTTATGCTCTAACTATGGTGTTTTTTGATTCTTGCGTGGTACCTATGATTCAACCATCCATAAGTGTTCTATATAAACTCAAACAAACGTTAGCATACCATACAATGTGATTAAAATTAGAGATTCGAAATTTAAAATTTTACCAAACCGATGGGCGTGCTAGGCGTGTGATGGATTGCTCTTGGGCCTTGTAAGACTCATGAGGACTTCAAGAGGATGGTTTAAGGCTTGATGTCAATTGCGAGAGGTCGGAACCTCGAGATATGACTTGCACCAATTCTTTGATTTCTCGAGAGCTTTTTGAAGAGCTTTTAGAGAACTTTTTGAAGAGCTTTTTGAGAGCTTTTTAGAGAGGATTTTGGTCCCTTTCAAGCTTGTATGGCTCTATATTTATAGAGGGGAATGAGGAGACAAGAAATTATGGAAAGAATCTCCCTCATAATGTTGTGTTTTAAGACCATGATCAAGATTTGAAAAAAATGCCATATTTGATGATTCTCCATTATTAAACCTTCCAAATTTGATTTGATTCAATATTTTTGCACATGATTAGTCTTGATACAAATTTGATGGTGGTGATAGTTGTAGAGAAAGCCTAAAACAATAAAAAAAATCAAGAGTTATTAGTTATTTGGATTTTCTATGATTTTATTTGATTTAAAATGAATAAATTCAATTAAAAATCAAATTAAATAATAAAAATGAAATATGGGATCATGGATGAAGCAGGACACGTGGGAAACTATGCAAGCTCAAATCAAGTGGAAAAGAATGGGCCCATTTGACAAAATTTAAAGTTTTGGGGATAGTTGACTTTTGGTAATTTTGCAAAAAAGTCAAACTTCAACAATGCATAACTTCTTCAATTTTGAACTTTTGGAGGTGTATTTGTACTTTTTAGAAATCTTGAGATGTACTATAACCAACCATTTTTGTCTCATCTCATTTTGATGTTCCATGCTCAAGTTATAAGCTTTGGCAAAAAAGGTGTTTTTGTTGACTTTCAAAAATGACCTATAATGTCCAAATTTATAACTTCTTGTGAGTGCATTTTTTGATCTTGGGGTATGAAGATGGATTGTAGGAAATTTCATCCTCTTCAAAATGAGATCTGGATGGGTCATTTCTCATAAAGTATGAGAAAGTTATGCTTGGTCAAAGTTGAGTTGACTTTTCCTACAAAACCCTAACTTAGCAACTTTTGAGTATTGATGAATTTTGAGCAATCCTTGATGAATCATGATCAACCCTTGATAAAATGATGAAATATACTTAAAAATGAGAATGTTGACAAAAAATCTTGAAGTTTGACTGTTTATATGTCACAGTTGACTTTTGTCCTAGCAGAGTCGATTTTTGGACCCTTTAAGCAATTGACTGAGCAAACTTCTTCTGCAAGGCTTGAAATTTGACATGGATGAACTTGAGAGCATATTAGGACATTTGGGAGAACTTGAGGTGATTTGGACTCAAGGATCTTGATGCAACACAAAACCCTAATTTGAGGTTGACTGTTTTAGGAGATAGCTTTGACTGTCCAACTCTTGAGCAATCTTGAACCACTTGGAGATTTTTCTTGCCATGTTTTGAGAGATATGAGAGGGAAAATTTTGGAGTGCAACAAATTCCCCTGTTCAATCTTCTTAAACCTGAGGAGGTAGATTGGCTTTCGGGCCTTTCGTGATCCGAAGGTGGAAGGTGATTGAACACTAGAGTGCCCAGAAATTTGCACTTGCATGAAGTGGTATCAGCCTGGTGATGTCGGGAATGGGCATACAGATGCCATTTGGAGATTGTTGATAGATGGTCTGAACTTTGGCTGTAATACGAATCAGGGAGATCTTATCGTCGATCTGACTGAACCAGAGAAGGTCTTGGATTAACTTTGGCCGGATAAGAATCAGAAAAATCTTTGAATCGATTTAACTGAAACAGACGAAAGTCTTGGAATATCTTCAACTGGAATACGAATCAGGGAGATCTTATCATCGATCTGACTGAACCAGAGAAGGTCTTGGATTAACTTTGACTGGATAAGAATCAGAAAAATCTCCGAATCGATTTAACTGAACCAGACGAAAGTCTTGGAATATCTTCAACTAGAATACGAATCAGGGAGATCTTATCATCGATCTGACTGAACCAGAGAAGGTCTTGGATTAACTTTGACTGGATAAGAATCAGAAAAATCTTCGAATCGATTTAACTGAACTAGACGAAAGTCTTGGAATAACTTCAACTGGAATACGAATCAGGGAGATCTTCACGTCGATCTGACTAAACTAGAGGAGGTCTTGGATTTAACTTTGGCTGGATAAGAATCAGAAAAATCATCGAATTGATTTAACTGAACCAGACGAAAGTCTTGGAATAACTTCAACTGGAATACAAATCAGGGAGATCTTCGCGTCGATCTGATTGAACCAGAAGAGGTCTTGGATTTAACTTTGGCTGGATAAGAATCAGAAAAATCTTCGAATCGATTTAACTAAACTAGACGAAAGTCTTGGAATAACTTCAACTGGAATAAGAATCAGGGAGATCTTCGCGTCGATCTGACTGAACCAGAGGAGGCCTTGGATTTAACTTTGGCTGGATAAGAATCAGAAAAATCTTCGAATCGATTTAACTGAACCAGACGAAAGTCTTGGAATAACTTCAACTGGAATACGAACTAGGGAGATCTTCGCGTCGATCTGACTGAACCAGAGGAGGTCTTGGATTTAACTTTGGCTGGATAAGAATCAGAAAAATATTCGAATCGATTTAACTGAACCAGGCGAAAGTCTTGGAATAACTTCAACTGGAATACGAATCAGGGAGATCTTCGCGTCGATCTGACTGAACCAGAGGAGGTCTTGGATTTAACTTTGGCTGGATAAGAATCTGAAAAATCTTTGAATCGATTTAACTGAACCAGACGAAAGTCTTGGAATAACTTCAACTGGAATACGAATCAGGGAGGTCTTCGCATCGACCTGACTGAACCATAGGAGGTCTTGGATTTAACTTTGGCTGGATAGGAATCAGAAAAATCTTAGGGTCGATTTAATTGAACCAGACGAAAGTCTTCCATGGATGTAGTTTTTCTTTTCAGGGGACTACTAGGTCATATGAGTAGTCAACGGTGTTTACTGATTCGTCTTTCCCTGAAATGGTAAAGAGTCAGTCATATGAAATGTCATGATGTATGAAATGCATGATATATATATCAAGCAATGATGCTCTCAAAATAAATGAGATTATGTGATATGATGCGTATATGCATGTATCATGATGTACGGGAATGTAATGTTTCTAGCTGGGGAAAATAAATCTCGGATAGCTGCTGGAGAATAGAGTTGAATTCTTCATTTCCATTGGGGATGATGAACGAAGATGATTGTGAGAATAGACCTGCAGAAGAGGATAACTCCGTTGGGGAATATACTGATGAGGAGATTACTCTGTGGGGAAGAGATGCTCTGCTGAGGATTCCACTGATAAATTCCGTTGGGGACGAATCACCGTTGCTGGTGATACTGAATCTATTGAGGATTGAATTCCTGTTTGTGAAAGGGAAGAACTTCCGCTGGAGACAATCTCTCAGTGGCGACGTTACTAGGGATAACCTGTTAGACTTTTGTGGGGATAATCCTCTGAATTCTGCTGGGAATGATCCTTTGAACTCGGCTGGGGAGATTTATTTTGTACTCCGCTGGGGATAAACTTCCAGAGTCTACTGGGGATGATGCTTCAACTCCGTTGGGGAAGCTTCTTCAGACTGTGCTGGGAAAATTTTAACTCCACTGGGGGTATCTTGTATTCTGCCGGGGAACATTCTTATACTCCGCTAGGGAATATTAAGACTTCCGGGGATATCAAGCCTTTTTAATATTGATGGTAGATAAACTCTGATTGGGGGAGAATATTATCGATTCATTTATTCACAGTTGCAAGTCTCAGCTGGGGAGAGCTATCATTATTGTCTTTTTCTTTTACTCTGCGGGGAGTGAATGTTACTGGGACGCGTGCTAAGGATATGACAATGGCTTTGCATCGAGACTTTTTTTTTGCCCCTGTTTCTGCGGGAGAAGGTGCCTGTGGATGCCCTGTGGATTGAGTATTATCCCCACTTATGAGGTGCTTGGTATCTTTCGGTCAAAATGACAAGTCTTCTTCTGGTAGGCCAGTGACGAGATGACGAGACATAGTCGTACGCTTTGATACCTAATTTTTTCCTGGACCGCCCTTTCGGGTTTTCAGTCCACCGGGATACCCTTTTTTGCCCAAGCCGCCTTTTCAGGTTTTCGACTTGCTGGGTGTATAATTTTTCATTTTCATCCCTTATTTTTGCCCGAACCCTTTTGGTTCACCGGGAAGCCCTTATTTTTGCCTAGGCCAGTCAACCTAGCGGGTCTTTGATTATGCGTAGTACTTTTTTTTTACTATGTCCACGCTCTCAGAGTGTAGGGAGGTGTCACTGTCGGTAGTGTTGTGTTGCCATACTACCAGAAGATCTTCGTTTGATCATGCAAGATTCATTGCTGGAATTCATGTCCAATCCCCCAATTGATTCAGATGGAGATTTGCCCCTGGCTATTTGGCATTTTGAGAGATTCCTTGAATCTTGACTTAACTGCCCCAGATGATGGACAATGCTCATGCCGTGCCCCTTGGTTGAAGGTGTTTTTTCCACTTGAGGTGACCTTTTTTATTGAAAAGGTTTTTTGTTCACTAGATATTCGTCGTGCGAATTTCTCTGCTGTTTGAACAAATAGTCATATGCAAACTGTTGTACCCCAAAATTTTCCCTCCCATATTCCTCAAGCTTTGTCAAGAATGATCTTCAAGATTGCTCAAGATGACTCAAGAATTGGACAGTCAAATCACCTCCTAAGGCAGTCAATTCAAAATTACGGTTTTGTGTTGCATCAAGGTCCTCACATCCAAATGACCTCAAGTTCTCCCCAATGTCCTAATATGTTCTTAAGGTCATCCATGTCAAATTTCAAGCCTTGCAGAGAAAGTTTGGTCAGTCAATTACCCAAGAGGCCCAAAAATCGACTGTGCTAGGGCAAAAGTCAACTGTGTCCCAAATACAGTCAAACCTCAATATTTTTATCAACATTCTCATTTTGAAGTATAATTCATCATTTTATCAAGGGTTGATCATGATTCATCAAGGATTGCTCAAGATTCATCAAGATTCAAAAGTTGCTAAATTGGGGTTTTGTAGGAAAAGTCAACTCAACTTTAACCAAGCATAACTTTCTCATACTTTATGAGAAATGACCCATCCAAAGCTCATTTTGAATAGGATGAAATTTCATACAATCCATCTTCACACCCCAAGATCAAGAAATTCACTCACAAGAAGTTACAAATTTGGACATCATAGGTCATTTTTGAAAGTCAACAAAAACACCTTTTTTGCGAAAGCTTATAACTTGAGCATGGAACATCAAAATGATATGATACCAAAAGGGTTGATTAGAGGACATCTCAAGGGTTCTAAAAAGTCCAAGAACACCTCCAAAAGTTCAAAATTGAAGAAGTTATGCATTGTTGAAGTTGGGCATTTTTCCAAATTTGCCAAAAGTCAACTATCCTCAAAACTCCAATTTTTGACAAAAGGGCCCACTTTTTTCCACTTGATATAGTCTTGTCATTCCACACACGTGTCCCATATTTGATTTCATGGCCATTCATTTATTTTTTTATTTTTATTGATTTAATTCATTTTAAATCAATATTAAATTAAATAAAATCTAAAAATTGATGTAAGGGGATTCTTGTGATCATTACAGCTTGCAAATATCATGTGATACTCAATCAAACTCGTGCCAAGTCAAAAGAAACACAAAATCTCAGATTTGATACAAATATGGCAACTTGGTTATGGTGATCAAAAGCAAATCTTGATTCTTCAATGCCTATGGTTTAATGCCCAAATTTTGACCTAAACACATTCCATTATATGCACACAAGAGAGGCAGACCAAAAGGACGCCCAAAGCACTGCTGAAACGGCCAGAAGAAGTTTGTAAAAAAGCTTGAAAACTGGGAAATCGAAATCAACCTTAGAGCTCAATTCAAACAAAAAGCTTGACATAACTCTCTTCTCTGACATCCAGTGAAGCGATACCAATCAAAACCAAGTCTTTTCATTGCCTATCACTGTCTCAGACCCCACAAACTTCTTTCAAGCCGACCCATTCCATCACACCACCCCAAACCCAACCTCCCATCAAACACATCTCCCCTTTTAAACTTTAAGCTCGACATAATCGTGGCTTGTGTTACAGTTGTGACGAGCATTTCCAGCTTGACCATTGGTGTAAACGTCATTTTCCTTCTCATCGTCAAACTTGATGACCAATAACAAACTAGTGAAGCACTTGTGTTTCAACCGGAGGTTACTAGTTCTCCTATCAACACACCAAAACTAGATCCATCCATAGCCAACCCGACTCAGATAATCCTTCATAAATTAATGGGTCACTCAGTTCCTCAAATTCTACAAGTTATGATTTGCATCAACAAACGTCCAATCATTGTTCTCATTGATTCAGGTAGCACCCATAATTTCCTAGAAGATCGTCTGGCCAAGAAATTGGGCCTAGATATGGATTTGGCCCAATCTTTGCAAGTTCTGGTAGGTAATAGAGAATAACTTCATGCACTACTATGTGTTTACAGGTCCATTTATTATTAATCCCACACAATTTTTTGGTGAATATTGTTGTGATGCCTCTAAGTGGAGAAAAGTTGGTTTTAAGAGTCTAATGATTGAATACTTACCATGATTACAATAAACTCACCATAGTTTTACGTTGAATGGAGATCCAGTTTACTTAACTAGGTTTAATACCCAAAATTTTCCCTTAAGATCTCTCATTATCTCATTTTACCAATACATCAAGATCACACATTAGGGTTGATTTTCTCTTCTACTTCCTCCTATCTTTAAGTTTGCTCTCGAGGGGTCACCAATCACCTTGAATTATATATCTTGTACATGTGTATCTTATGTCGATTAACTCTTAACCAACACCAATATATATATATATATATATATATATATATATATATATATATATATATATATATATATATATATATATATATATATATATATATATATATATATATATATATATATATATATATATATATATATATATATATATATATATATATATATATATATATATATATATATATATATATATATATATATATATATATATATATATATATATATATATATATATATATATGTGTGTGTGTGTGTGTGTGTGTGTGTGTGTGTGTGTGTGTGTGTGTTTGAGAATTTTGGCATAACCACATATGCCAAAAAGTAGTGGATCAAACGATCATCAATAATGAGAATTCCTGCAGACCAAGAGTTCCTCTCCGGAGTTCCACCAATAAGCCTTTGCCTTTTCTGAATAAAATCACGCTCGGGAATTCTTGCAATTCCATAGTAGAAGTCTCTTTTGCTGTAGCCAGGCAGATTTGCATTTGAGAGAAGTTTAATGCAAGCACTATCATGTGGAATACCCAAAGCTTCACCAAAATTCTGCACTGTGAGTTCTATAGGAACCCCTTTGATATTTGAGATCATGCATCCTCTACTAATGGTTAGATTGCTGTAGAAAATCCTAACCAAAGTGGGGTAAATGGGTCCATTAACACTAATCAACTTGTATATCCCTTGAGATCTAAATAAAGCTGGAAAACTAAAGCATTCGGAATAGAAGTTGTCAAGATTACCGAACCTTGCTAAAAGAACCGTCATCTTCTGAAAGTGAGACACAAATCTTTCCCTTTGGATTCTTGATGGAATGAGTTTTGAGATACCATCACCTTGAGATGAGGAAGAAGCTTTTCCCTTGCATTTCTTTGATGTTGACATGGTGAGGGATGAGAGAATTGGAAGAGGAAAAGGGTATTTGGTGTTTGTAGGGTTTCTTGAGACAAAAGAGGATATATGAAGTTTAGGTTTTGGTTGGGCTTTTATAGATAGATAGGCATTCAATGGATAGGTAAGGCATTCAATGGTTTATTCAAAACAATAAAGACTTGTAGCATAGAGATTCTTGAGTGTGTGACTATCCAAAAAATTGTGTCATAGGAAAAGACTAAGCATTAAAAAGTTGTTGACCAAACACTTTAAAACATTCAAAAAGAGAATAAGAATCTTGTACAAAATAAATAATAGTAATGGCAATGGAAGAGAAATAATAAAAGAGAGTGTAACTGAAAAAAATAAAAAAATTCAAAATTTTAAACTGTGCAATCGATTATTGTTTGATGACAACCGATTGCATCCTTTGAAATTTTAAATAGGGGCGAAAAAATTGAGAGAGCAACCGGTTGTCGTGGAGTGACAATCGATTGTTGTGAAGACAGAATCTAAATTTTTTTAGATACAACCGATTGTCACTCTATGACAACCGATTGTCATTAGTGAAAAAGTGAAAAAATACTTAATTTTTGGGGATTTCATGGTCATATATCAAAAATTTAGTAATAAAAACATAGATCATGATATATTACCATAAAGTTAAGATTAAGATCATAGCCATGTACCTTAATTAGATAATATCATTTTCGTCCAAGATGCCTAGCTCTCTTTGGATCTTGAAGAATGGTTCTCTTGCCAACGGTTTAGTGAAGATATCTGCTAGTTGATTATGCGTATCCACGAAGGTGACTTCGACATCTCCTTGAAGTACATGATCACAAAGAAAGTGATGTCGAATGTCGATATGCTTTGTTCTAGAATGCATCACAGGATTTTTTTTGTAATGTTGATTGCACTTGTGTTGTCGCATCGGAGTGGAATGCATCCAAGGTCGAGTCCATAGTCATGGAGTTGTTGCTTGAGCCATAGAATTTGCGCACAGCAACTACCCACTGCAATGTATTCCGCCTCGGCCGTACTAAGAGCCATACAAGCTTGTTTATTGCATGCCCAAGAGACTAATGCATTTCCCAAAATGTGACAAGTGCCACTTGTGCTTTTTCTATCTGTTTTACATCCTGCATAATCAGCGTCAGAATAACCAATTAAATTGCATATATTACCTTTTGGGTACCATAAGCCGACATTGGTTGTTCCTTGAGATATTTCATGATTCTTTTTACCTCCATAAGGTGAGATTCCTTCGGGTTTGCTTGAAATCATGCACACAGGCATACACTGAACATGATGTCAGGACGACTTGCCGTCAAGTATAATAGTAAGCCAATCATGCCTCGATATTTAGTAATATCAATGGAAATATCGGATTCATCTTGATCAACATAAGTACCGAAGCCCATTGGCGTGTGCATTGATTTGCAATTATCCATATCAAACTTTTTCAAAAGTTCCTTGCAATATTTTGATTGATTGATGAAGATACCATTTTTCAGTTGCTTAATTTGCAATCCAAGGAAATAGTTTATCTTGCCCATCATAGACATCTCAAATTCTCCTTGCATCATCAACGAGAATTCTTTGATTTTCTTTATGAACAAGGTCTTATCCACTTTACCTTTCTCGAAACCTTTTTCGCATAAGAATGTACTGAGTCTGTCATACCATGCTCTAGGTGCTTGTTTTAAGCCATAAAGAGATTTTCTCAACTTAAAGACATGTGAAGGATTCTTGAAGTCTTCAAAGCCCGGGGGTTGTTTGACATAGACTTCTTCATTAAAGTAGCCATTTAAGAATGCTCTTTTGACGTCCATTTGGTAAAGCTGAAAATTCAATGAACAAGCGTAAGCAAGTAAAACACGGATAGCTTCTAACCTTGCAACCGGAGAGAAAGTTTCTTCAAAGTCAATTCCCTCTTCTTTGTTGTATCCTTGGGCTACCAATCTTGCTTTGTTTCGAACAATTATACCGTTCTCATCAAGTTTGTTTTTGAACACCCATCTTGTACCTATGATGTGTTTGTCATTTGGTTTAGGAACAAGTTCCCAAACTTGATTTCTCTCGAACTGATTTAATTATTCTTGCATAGCAATCATCCATTGGTCGTCTCCTAATGCATCATCGACTTTGGAAGGTTCGATTTGAGAAACGAACGCCATGTTCAAGCAAGCATCTTTGAGGTTCAATCTTGTTGAAACGCCTTGACTGATGTCACCGATGATTTTATCAATAGGGTGATCTCTATGGGTTCTCCATTCCTTAGGTAGATCATTGACATTTGATTCTTCCGGAATTTGTTTTTCTTGTTGTTCCAATTGATTCTCATTGTTGGTCTTGGATCCATCTTCTTGAGGAATATCAAGGTTGTCTTTGTCGTTGTTAAGGACAAAACATTTGCAGCCAAAGACATGAAAGAATGAAATATTTGGTTTCCTTCCTCGAAAGAGTTCATACGGAGTCTTCTTCAAGATAGGTCTAATATTAACTCTATTGCTTACAAAGCATGCCGTGCTTACAACATCCGCCCAAAAATATTTTTGAAGGTTCGAATCACTAAGCATTGTCCTTGCAAGTTCAATAAGAGACATATTCTTCCTTTATACAACTCCATTCTGTTGAGGAGTCCTTGGTGCTGAGAAATTATGTGATATTCCATGTTCTTCACAGAAATCTTCAAAGGAGGAATTCTGGAATTCTCCACCATGGTCGCTTCTTATGGAGGCAATAGATAGTGACTTCTCATTTTGAATTTGCTTTGCATATTTCTTGAACGCCTTGAATGCATCATTTTTCTGCACTAAAAAGAGTGTCCAAGTATATCTAGAAAACTCATCAACAATAACTAGAGCGTATACATTACCTCCGAAGCTTCTCGTTCTTGAAGGGCCAAACAAGTCCATATGAAGCAATTGTAGTGGCCTAGTAGTGGACACCACATTCTTGGATTTGAAAGTTGATTTTGTTTGCTTTCCCTTTTGACATGCATCACAAAGTCTATCTTTGATGAACTTTATCTTAGGCAGTCCAACAATAAGGTCATGCTTAATCAATTTGTTTAAATGCTCCATATGAATATGAGCGATTCTTTTGTGCCATAGCCATGAGTCGTTGTTGTTTTCCATGAGACATTTAACCTTCAAAGACAAATCGTTAAGGGAAATCATAAAAATATTATTTACTCTTTTACCTTTAAGTTTAGCCTCATGTGTGACTTCATCTTCTATCAAACATTCATCTTTAGTGAACTTGATCTTGAAGCCTTTGTCACATAGTTGGCTAATACTTAGAAGATTGTGCTTTAGTCCTTCGACATAAAGAACATCTTCAATTGATGTGAAAGGTGGACCACCAACTTTTCCTATGCCAAGGATCTTTCCTTTGTTGTTATCTCCATACGTCACATAACCCTTGGCCTTAAGCGTTAGATGTGAAAATTTGTCGATATCTCCCGTCATATGCTTGGAACAACCACTATCGAGATACCATAGATTTGAAGTGGTCCTCAAGCTTACCTACAAAAGAAGATTAGGTTTTGTTAGGTACCCAAGTTGCTTTGGGTCCTTCATAATTAGTTCCTTTCTTAACCCACACATAATGCCCATTTGCCATGCCAAAGTTTCTAACATAACAAACATTAGGTGTGTGTCCTCGAATACCACAATAAAAACAAGTAGGTTCAAATTTACTTCTATATCTAGAAGGATAAGATTTATTCTTAGAGGGTATTTTCCTTTTAGGATAGTGATGAACTATTTTGGGAGTGATTTCTTTCTCTTTGGTTGGTTGATCGCTAGCCTTGACAAAGATGGTTTTGTTGGTACTTGGTTTTGAAAAGTTTGAGTATCCAAGACCACTTTTGTCATTTGAGTATCTTTGTTGGCTAATAACACCTTCCAATCCAATATGTCCTTTTTCATAACTTTCAATAACCCTTTTCAATTGGACAACTTGGAAAGAGAGAGATTCACACTTTGTGCATACAAAATTCTGTTTTTCATCACTAACTTTTTGCTTTTCATCTTTGAGATCTTTTTCAATAGATCCACATTTTTCTTCCAATGATGAAATTTGTTTCTTTTGTGATGAGATAGTTTTGTACAGAATTTTGCATTCATTTAACAGTTCATTTATAGCACCTTGTGCATCACTATCAAAAAGAGAGAATACGTTATTAACCTCATCATCTTCGCTTTCAGAGTGGTGTGATGCCATTAACGCAAGATTGGCACTTTCGTTGCTATCAGAGTCGGATGACGAACTTAGTTCAACATCTTCCCATGCAACGTATGCTTTCTTATCTTTTGATTCCTTCTTGCCTTTGTAGCCACTTTTCTTTGAAAGTTTTGGACAGTCCGGTTTGATGTGACCTTGTTTACCACATTCATAGCAAGTAACTTCTTGTGTTGATGAGGATCCTTCCTTCTTCTTGAAGTGTTTCTTCTTCTTTGAGTGCGAGAAGGCTTTGTCATTTTTACCAAAGAATTTTCCAAGTCTTCTAACGAGAAGCATGAAGTTTTCATCTTCATCAGGATTATCTTTATTTTCGTCTTCCTTGGAGTCAATCTTCAAGGCAATGTTCTTAGACTTCTTTTCTTGATTTTCACGCTTTTCCAATCTACCAAGTTCTGTCTCGTATTCTTGAAGTTTTCTGAACAAGGTTGCGGATGTCATAGTAGCGAGACTCTTCTTTTCTGAGATTGCCGTTACCTTTGGTTGCCATTCTCTAGTCAAGGATCTGAGCACTTTTAGGTTCAATTCATCATTAGTCAATGTTTTGACAAGTGCCCTTAGATGATTTGTTAGATGCACAAATCTCTTTTGTAAATCAAGAATGGATTCTCCGGGTTGCATGCGGAACAATTCATATTCTTGACTTAACGTATTAAGTCTCGATCTCTTTACTTCAGTTGTTCCTTTATGTGTTTCAACCAGTGTATCCCAAATTTCTTTTGCCGTTGTACATGCTGAGACACGGAAGAATTCATCCATACTAAGTGCACTTTGAAGGAGGTTTATTGCCTTTTTATCATACAGGACCTTTTTCTTATCATCATCATCCCATGTAGTTTTAGGCTTTGATGAACCAACGCCGTTTACTACAGTTATCAGAACAAAAGGACCATTTTGGACAGCATCCCATATTTCTTCTCCTTGTGCTTCTAGATGAGCCTTCATACGGATCTTCCAGAAATCAAAATATTCACCACATAATAGAGGAGGCTTGTTACTACTGCCACCGTCTCTGAACACAAAATTGTTGTTTGCGGAAGCCATTCTGGATCTAGTAGGAACAGGTTACCTATAACCTGCTCTGATACCAATTGTAAGTTCAGATGCGCCTAAGAGGGGGGGGGGGGGTGAATTAGGTTCTTTAAAACTTTTTCTGAATTGTATGAATATTTTTGCACGAGTTTCTTTTCTTTCTTTTTCTGATAAATGATGAAAGCAGTAAATGCGGAAAGTAAAGAACACATAGATGTATCCTGGTTCCCCTCACAGTCCGAGAGTACTCCAGTCCCCTTTCAACATGAAAGAGATTTCCTTATAGTTGGTAATTTGTATAAAGACTACCAAACAACCAAGAACAATCCTCTGGGACCAAGAACAATCCTCTTGGATTTTCACTAAGACCACAAAGAGAACAATCCTCACTAAGTGTCTTTCTTGTTTCCAACAATCCTGAAAACAAGGATACAATAGTTTGTTTGATTTGTATAAGAGTTTGAATAATGAAAGAGCAATGTCAATCACTTGATTTATCTTTTCTATTCAATATGAAATTTAAGATGGAATACTCTTCTAAGTGCTCAAGAACAATTTTCAGTATGCATATGAAAATGATGAACAAAAATCTTGAGTATAGAGAGTATGATCAAAAGAATAGAAAGTAATAGTTGTTAGTGATTGTTGTTGTGTATTTTCAAAATTCTAAATAAAAATAATTTATAGTGTAGTAATACCTCTTCAATGAATCATAGCAATGTTTAAACCATTTTTACTAAAAAAATATATTTGAAAAGATACAAAGATTGCCATGAAAAGGTGTTACAAAAAGTTGCTGGAAAAATAAAAATTTTCAAAATCTGAAGCATAACAACCGGTTGCACTAAAGCAACAACCGATTGCTGTAAAAGCAACGTTTAAAAAATTTGAAAAAAATAACTATGACAACCGATTGTCATTGAGGAGTAATCGGTTGCTCATAAGCCAACGTTCAAAAATTTTGAAAATAGAACACATGACAATCGATTGCTGCTAGATGACAATCGATTGTATGTCAAATAGAAACTTTTGTTTTTTGGATGCAACCGATTGTCCTAGCATGACAATCGATTGCTTGTGTACAAAAATTGAAAAATAATTATTTTCAAAGATTTGAAGCAATTTAAAACATCCTTCTTCAATCATACATAGTATATACTCAAAATATTATTTTAATAAAGTAAATGCATGATTAAAAATAGTTTTGAGCACTAAGAGCATAAGATCAAAAATTTCATATACCTTAAGCCATAAGTCTTGAAAAGTTGATCTTGATCAATGAATCTTGCTTGAGATAAATCTTCTATCTTGATCCATTCATTTTTGCATGCTAGCTTGTCTTCATCAAAACATTTGGAAAGCTTGATTTCACAAGTAGCAATAAATCATGGAGGTTGTACAACGTAGACCGATATGGACAAAGTGATAGCTATGTTAGCGTGATACTATGTCTTATACTAATGTTCCTTGAGTCAGTCAAGGATAACATTAGGCTTCCTTATAGTGTCATTAAGCACTAAATGACCTTTAGAACCTTTAATTGACTCATCCTAAGCCATTAGAAAGTAGTGAGATGGCCGACTTTGGTTCCAACCGAAGATTGGTTGATACTCGATGCTACACTCATTGAGATTGAACTTTTGGGATATTCTGGCTGCAATACTTTGGTGCTTGAACTAGAACAATGCCTAAAAGAAAGGTCAGTGATATGAGACCCCTAGAACCCGATTACTTTCTAGGACAGGTTGAGCTAACTAAACTTCAAGAGGGTATTTACCTTTAAAACTCATGCAAGCCTTTAAACCTAAAGTCTTTGTATGACTTGTTTGTGTTTGACATATCTGTGATTTTAAAGCATAATCATAACATCATAAACATTATAACATTACATGTACACTAACCATTTCAAGGGCTTGTGGATTTATCTCTTCTCTGTTTTGTAGGTCATGGATTCAGTTCATAGAAAAACCATCCAAATCAATTTTGTAGAGATCCCTCCCAAACTCAAGGAAATGGTCTTAAGAGTTCCTGAGAGCTCATCATTAAATAAGAGATATGGTCACTTGCTCATTTTGGTTACTACCGGTTTTGACAAAGGTCTGATGAGTGTCCTATTCCAGTTCTTCGATCCTAAGCACCATTGCTTCACATTTCCAGACTATCAGTTGGGGCCTACGCTAGAAGAATTCTCCAAGATACTTGGTTTGCCTATATTAGAGAAGGTACTTCTCACTTGTTTAGAACAAGATCCAGCTTCTGAAAATGTTGTCGTAGCTTTGCATTTGAAGCCATCGGACATTGAGTCCAATTGGGAAAGAAGAAGTGGAGTTAAGGGCCTCCTTGTAAATTTTCTAATGAAGAAAGCTCAGGTATTCCTGGATGCTATGAGTTACCTGAAGGAAAATTGCGATAAAAAACGCAGCGGAATTTAAAATTTTCCTTTAGCGATCCTTACGAATGAACATGGTCAGTGATAGAAATATTTACCTCTTGTGGCGATTCAGACCTTTGATGTTGTGATCACAAGCGTTGATGAAGAACAACTCCTCTACTCAGTCCATACGAACAGGTCGCTTCCGGTCACAGTGCTAGCTGATCACGAACGGAAACCTTGAGTGAGAGAGAGAATCAAAAACGAAATTGCATCAAGTGAAATTGCTTCATCACAAGGGATCTATTTATAGAATCACTCGTGTGGGCTACAAGCTAAAAGCCCAATTAAGGCTATAAGCTAAAAGCCCAATTAAGCTTATGGACATCATACCTTATGATGTACCATATATCACTTATCCACGTGGTACCTTACCACTTTCCGTATTACACTTAAGTGCACCGTACCTTATGGTGTTCCTTATTTATTCTATCTCTCATCAACCTGTCCTTATGTGTGTGACCCTGTAGGTTTTCGCGACGTTGGCAATTATATTAAATCACACATTTAATATAATAAACAGTGAGCGGTATCTAGCAACACATCACTGTTACCCAAGTCACGAAAATGTCATGTGATCTGACCAAACCTTTTCCGTGATAATATTTGTGTTGTACAATTACCCTTTTGCCCTCATGTCTATATTGAACACAAGGCATACATTGTGTCACCCTTGTCCAGTTCAATATTGGGCCCTTAGATATTTATCCTGTTATGCAGGATGAGCAAATTCCATCTAGGTCACTCATGTCCCTTAGCATGCTTTGTGAAGTACCCATCAACCGTCTTTTATAGTCATCCAGTTACGGATGACGTTTGATCGGCAATAAAGTACTTGACTCTACATCTAGGGTCCATAGTGGTTTCAGGTCGAAGGGTGGTATACACCATTATTATCATGAGAATAACTTATGACACTTTGCATAACATTCTATGTAGTATTCTCATAGCGGGTCAATCCAGTATAAATATTACTCCTAAAATTCATACCTATATAAAGACTTGATAACTCCTTATCTATGATCCATGAGATGTGATCATCAATCTATCTTCATAATAATCTTAATGCTTTAACGTTATCCCACTTCACATTAAAGCTTGACTACGGATACTTTAAGAATAGTGTCTTATGTTTAATGGGATCTCATGATTAAGTCACACTTAACATTTCATTAAACAAATAAACCATTATAGGGACTTTATTATTTTGGAAAGCAAACATAATAAAGAAATGCCTTTTATTATTAATAAATAATTCGATACAAGTACCAAAAGTATTGGCCTCTAGGGCTTACACCAACAATCTCCCACTAGCACTAGAGCCAATCAGGCATACCCCTAATACCCATAGATCTAGTATGTCCATCATGCTTCAGCTACGCAACAGGCTTTGTTAATGGGTCAACAACATTGTCAAGTGTAGGTACTCTGCATATTTTCACATCTCCCCGATCGATTATCTCTCGAATGAGATGATAACACCTAAGTATGTGTTTGGATCGTTGGTGAGATCTAGGCTCCTTAGCTTATGCGATAGAACCATTGTTATCACAATAGAGATCAATGGGATCCACAATGCTATGGACTATGCCAAGTTCACTAATGAACTTCTTGATCCAAACAGCTTCCTTTGCTGCAGTTGAGGCAGCAATATACTCAGCCTCGGTTGTAGAATCAGCAACTGTATCTTGATTTGAACTTTTCCAACTCACAGCGCCACCATTTAAACAAAACACATAACCAGATTGTGATCTAAAGCCATCCTTATCTGTCTGGAAGCTAGCATCGGTGTATCCAATTACAGCAAGCTCTTCCTGACCTCCATATATCAAGAATGAGTCCTTAGTCCTTCTCAAGTACTTAAGGATATTCTTGACAGCTACCCAATGAGCATCACCGGGATTAGACTGGTACCTACTCGTTGCACTTAAAGAATACGAGACATCTGGTCGAGTATATAGCATGGCATACATGATAGATCCTATTGCAGATGCATATGGAATCTTATCCATGCCATCCTTTTCTTCCTTACTTGAAGGGGATTGTGTTTTTGACAGACACATGCCATGTTGCATAAGTATGAATCCTTTCTTGGAATCATGCATATTAAAGCGTCTCAACACTTTTTCTATGTATGTACTCTGACTTAGGCCAAGCAGTTTTTGTGACCTATCTCTATAGATCCTGATTCCTAATATATAGGCTGCTTGACCTAGGTCCTTCATTGAAAAGCATTTCCCTAACCAAGTCTTCACTTGTTGCAAGGTAGTGACATCGTTTCCAATGAGTAATATGTCATCTACATATAATACCAGGAATACGATCATGCTCCCACTAACGTTCTTGTAGACACAAGGCTCATCTTCATTCTTGATGAATCCATATTGTTTTACTGTTTCATCAAAACGAAGATTCCAGCTTCTGGAAGCTTTCTTTAATCCATAAATTGATCGCTGTAACTTACATATCTTTTGGGCTTCTTATGGTATGTCAAATCCTTCAGGTTGTGTCATGTACACATCCTCAAGAAGATTCCCATTAAGGAAAGCAGTTTTGACATCCATCTGCCATATTTCATAATCATGATATGCAGCGATAGCAAGTAAAATCCGAACAGATTTAAGCATTGCAACTGATGAAAAGGTTTCATCATAGTCAACCCATGAATTTGTTTATAGCCTTTTGCAACCAGTCTTGCCTTATAGGTATGTACCTTACCATCCATGTCAGTCTTCTTTTTGAAGACCCACTTGCATCCTATAGGGTTAACTCCTATAGGAGGCTCTACCAAGGTCCAAACCTGGTTTGTGTACATGGAATCCATTTCAGATTTCATGGCTTCTAGCCACTTCTCGGACTCAGGACCAGTTATGGCCTCTTGGTAGGTCATAGGCTCATCTTGATCCATGAGTAATACATCACCCTGATCACTTATGAGATATCCATATCTCTCAGGTTGTTGACGTATCCTGCTTGACCTACGATGGTCTTGTTCTACTTGAGCAGGTTGCTCTTCCACAACTACTTGTGTTTCCTGCTCTAATTCCTCCATAGGTGTATCAATGCTTTGTGGTTCTTGAATTTCTTCAAGCTCTATTTTCCTCCCACTGATTCTTTTGGAAATAAAATCCTTTTCCAGAAAAACTCCAGTTCGAGCGACAAACACTTTGCCCTCAGAAGGATTGTAGAAGTAATACCCTCTTGTTTCTTTAGGATACCCCACAAATAAGCATTTGTCAGATTTGGGCTCAAGCTTAGTTGAAATTATCGTTTCACATAAACTTCGCAACCCCAAATCTTCATGTAAGACATATGTGGTTTCTTACCACTCCATATCTCATATGGTGTCTTCTCAACCTTTTTGGATGGAGCCCGGTTAAGTGTGTAAGCTGCAGTCAATAGTGCATGTCCCTAAAAGGAGTTCGGAAGATCGGCGTAACTCATCATGGATCGGACCATGTCTAACAAGGTTCGATTTCTTCTCTCAGATACACCATTCCATTGTGGTGTTCCGGGAGGAGTAAGTTGGGATAAAATCCCATATTCCTTTAGATGGTCATCAAACTCTAGGCTTAAATATTCACCGCCTCGATCTGATCAAAGAACTTTAATATTCTTACCTAGTTGGTTTTGTACTTCATTCTTGAATTCCTTGAATTTTTCAAAGGTTTCAGATTTGTGTTTCATTAAATACACATAACCATATCTACTGAAATCATCAGTAAATGTGATGAAGTATTAAAAACCTCCTCTGGCTGGTATGTTCAGTGGTCCACATACATCAGTATGTATGAGGGCCAAAAGATCATTAGCCCTTTCACCTTTTCCTGTGAATGGGGACTTTGTCATCTTTCCAATTAAACAAGATCTGCATGTCTCATATGATTCATAATCAAAAGAGTCCAAGAGTCCATCTTTATGGAGTTTGGAAATGCGTTTCTCATTTATGTGGCCTAAGCGACAGTGCCAAAGGTAGCTTGGATTTAACTCATTAGGTTTAATCCGTTTAGTATTAATGTTATAAATTGGCATTTCAAGATCAAGGACATATAGTCCATTGTTCATTTGTGCAGAAGCATAGAATATATCATTCAAATAAATAGAGCAACAATTGTTCTTTATTATAAATGAAAAACCAAACTTGTCCAAACAAGAAATAGAAATAATATTCCTACTAATTGCAGGTACATAATAACAGTTCTCTAACTGAATTATTAAACCACTAGGTAAAGTCAAAACATAAGTTCCTACGGCTAAAGCAGCAACCTTTGCCCCATTTCCAACTCGTAGGTCAACTTCACCTTTTGCCAAATCTCTACTCCTTTTTAGCCCCTACACATTAGTACAAATGTGAGAACCGCATCCAGTATCTAATACCCATGATGCAGAAGTAGATAAATTAATTTCAATAACAAAAATACCTGAATTTGAAGTCCCTACTCCATTGTTCATATCTTCCAGGTACTTTGGGCAGTTTCTCTTCCAATGTCTGGTCTTACCGCAATGGAAGCAAGTTCCCTCCTTTGCTATGCCTCCACTAGGCTTCAAAGCAGGAACAGTAGGTTTAGGCTTGGCAACTTCCTTGCCTTTCCCTTTACCAACTTGCTTGGTAGGCCTCTTGTTCAACTTCTTTCCATTACTGACCATCAGAATGGACTTCCCTTTTGTCTTCATATTCTGCTCAGCAGTTTTCAACATGCTTAGCAATTCTGGAAGACTCTTATCCATGTCATTCATGTTGAAATTCATGACAAACTGATTAAAGCTATCTGGCAACGATTGCAAGATAAAATCAGTTGCAAGTTCCTTTCCAAGCGGAAACCCTAACCTTTCAAGGTTCTCCACATACCCAATCATTTTGAGTACATGGGGACCTACAGGGTTTCCCTCAGATAACTTGCTATTAAAAAGGGCCTTTGAAACATGAAACCTCTCATTTCTTGCCTGCTCTTGATAGAGCATTTTCAGATGTCCGATCATATCGAACGCTGACATGTTCTCGTGTTGATTTTGCAACTCCGAGTTCATAGTAGTTAGCATGAGACAAGCGACTTCGTTAGCATCATCAAAATGCTTCTTATAAGCATCCCTTTCTGCCTTAGGTGCCGAACTAGGCGGTTCCTCTTCAGGAACAGGTGTCTCCAAGACATACAACTTCTTATCGTGCTTGAGGACAATCCTCAGATTTCGGTGCCAATTCAGGAAATTTGTCCCAGACAATTTTTCCTTATCTAGGATTGATCGCAAAATATGGTTGTTTGTTGTCATGGTAATCTACAAAAAATTGAAAATATAAGTATCATTAAAACAACATATTTAATTAGGCCTTTAATCAAATATGCTCCCACTATTTTACTCAAACCAAATGACCCTCATCATTTGATTCGGAATATCCCGTTGGAAGACTTTCTAGTGGGTTGAGATCCACATTTCACTTTGTTCTAAGTCAGCGTTAGGCTGATTACACAAAACTAGGTTATTTAGGTAGGAACTCCTTCCAATTGTATCTCATACAACTCTCGAATATTTTCAGTTGGGTGAATAACTCCTTATTCTAATTCATCATATGAATCATTCCCAACTCTTGCTTCTAAACATGTATAATCTTATTATAATGTGTTTAGTTAAGTTTGACCCATTGTTTTAGCAGTTGGATATTACAATTATCCCATCGCACCTTACTAATATAGAACATGCACCTCGCGTAGGCGAAACCTACATTGTTCGATACTAGTCTTGATGAGTGCTAAAACTTGGAAAGCATGAACTTAATATTTAACTTGAGGGATTTTGTTATTAATTTGATCTCACCGGCTTAACATGCAATTCGTCTCTCTCATGCATCAACATACAAACACATGCATCAATATACATAAAAGGATACAGTTATGGCCCCTAGCACAATTGTTCTCCCAAGCCAATGAGAGAACCTAAGCTAACCTAATAACGATCTAAACTTCTCCAAGCAAGATCTCCAAGGTTATCCTCCTTTGATATTGTATTCTTCTCTTTCTTCATAACATTACATTACATAAAAGAAACTCGTTTTACATACGAGGGAGTGAGATGAGAAAAGAAGTTACATCAAGAATTTTAGAGAGAGGCACGACACGCAGGCCGTATTTTACAATCCCAAAACAAAATAAAGGAAAAAACTAAGGCCATAACTGATCACCACAAGACAATAATAATAAACACACTTTTATTATTAGTTTAAATTTTGTTAATTAAAAAAAGGCAAATTAAATTTCGACGATTGATCACACTACGCAGAGTTAGCCGGGGGTTCCGCTGCCCGGTTAGCCGGGGGTTCCGCTGCCCGGTCAGCGAACGGTGGTTCCGCTGATCGTTCAGCGGACGGGGGTCAAGGGGGCAGCGCCCCGACGCAAAATGTCGCGAAATGTCGCGGAAGCAAGAGTCGCCACCGTCTTTTATTTTCTCCAAATGGAAAGGACAAAAGCACAGAAAAATTCCTTATAGAGATTGCTCTCGGTTCGGGAGGTAGATTATAGAAAGGGAAGGTGTTAGCACCCTTTCTATCCATGGTTACCCACGGGCTCATAGATACT
This sequence comes from Vicia faba, assembly GCA_948472305.1. NCBI lineage: Eukaryota > Viridiplantae > Streptophyta > Magnoliopsida > Fabales > Fabaceae > Vicia > Vicia faba. Next base: position 224,800,204 of record OX451741.1, read on the forward strand.
TGCTCATTTGTGTTTTCAAAAAATGGTTTGTTTGCTTTTCAATGTGGGTTTTAAAAAGTTTCTTTGAAAATTCCAGTTCGACTCTTGTATCGGTCCTCAAGAGTGTTTGAAAAGTTGCTTTCGAAAGCTTTTTTGAAAAGGTGTCGGTGTGAAAAGTATTTTTGATTTGTTTTTGAAATTAGAGTAAGTATTTTAGAGTTGTCTACCTACCCTAAGGAATTCGTCTGTGTAGATGTCCTTTAAAGTAGTGCCATCCCACCATTGAGAGGTAGGTAGCACCACCGTTGGAGGTGTTCGGGTCAATTCGAGTTTGTAGGGACATGGTGATCACCAGAGCAATGGGAAGACACCTTAGAAGCTACCCTCATGCCAGGTTCCCGGATCATGAGGACTTACTAAGACATCCTCTGCTCGACGATCACCTTTCGAGGCAAGGAAACAGTGAGGCGTACCCTAGGGGTGGTGTGTGATTTGTGTGTCATGTTCAGTTATTTTGTATTTTGTCATGTCATTGGTGATCTACGCTTGTTTTTATTTTTATCCATTCATTCTTGCATGCCTTGATTAACAGTTAAAAATTGCGAAAAGTAAAAGTTCTAAAGCTATTACAAAAGGCGCGGGTCCACATCGCCAAAATTTCTTGAACCCGATTTGACAGAAAAATAAAGAATTAAAAGAAAAGTAAAGTGCAAGAAATTAATTTACACGGCTTTGGGAGAGATACAGAACTATTAAACGAAAAAGAAATAAACACGCGAATTAAATAAGAATTAAAACGAGGGCGTTGGACCCTTTTTGCAAAATTAAATTAAATGATGGAATTAATTAATTAAGAAAGAAAAGAAATTGTTTTTGGTATTTTTTGGTTTTAATGAAAAAGAATTAATTAAAATAACATGCTAACCCTAATTCTACAATTTTTACTTTATTATGAAAACATGTTAAAGTTTTAACCTAAAATTAACCCTAATTAATTTACATGCAATTTAATTACAAAAATAAATATTTAATATTTAATTATTATGGAAGAAAAAGAAAAAAGAATAAAAAATTAATTAAACCCTAATTCTACCAATTTTAGATTTTTATTATGAAAAGCATATTAAATTAAACCTAATAACTAAAATTAATTAATGCAATTTATTTAAAAAAAATACTAAAATAAAATATTTATTATTTTTTCATCTTTTCTGATTTTTTTATGTTTTTTATATATTATGAAAATATTAAATTGATTAATAAAACAATAATTAAAAGAAAGTAAAAAAATAATGAAAAATAAAGAATAATAAAAACATTTGCAAACCTAGGGGGGTTGCTGTCCCCAAAGTGGAGGTGTTTCTTTTAGCAATCTGGCCCATTTAAATTCCTGGCCTCTTTGACTTTTCAGGACGCGTGTATACGCGTTGACTAGAGTGCATCATGTTATTCAATTCTTGGCCTTCTGATCACTCCATTGGGCACGTGGATGGATAGATTTTATGGACGTATGGTGCTCCACTACGTTGACGCTGCATATGAACGTTAAATGAAGAAAAATATGAAAGGGGGTGAGGACCTGGGGCTCGAACCCAGGTCCTGAACATTACCACTCAAGCGCTTCACCAACTGTGCTATTTTGTTTATCTGTAAATAATATAATCAATAAATATAATAAAACAAACAAACACCAACGCTTCTTTTTTCGCGCGAGATTTTGAACCAGCCATTCAGCTTATGCCACCGAGTCATCTTCCTCATTGTTTTGTTTTTCATGGTGGATTCTTCGTTTTGGCATGAAACTCCAATCAAATTATGCAGTTAGCTTGCAAACATCATTCTAAACACAAAAACAACAATGAAACATGTTAAAAACGCATGAATGATGGAAAACGATTTTGGAATTTTCCTTACCAACTTCAATGGTGATTTCGTGTTTTCTTGAGTATGGGACTTAGGGAATGATTGGAACACGTTCTATGATCCTTAAGGAAGCTAATGGAACAACTATTTGACCTTGAATCGCCCTAGAACTAGGTTTTCAGAATTGAGTTTTCAAGCAAAATTTTCAAGTTTTTGTAAGGATTTCTGGCGCAGCTTTTAGTCAATGAGCATGAGGGTTTTGATCCAGCTTATGTATGGAATGATTAAGTCAAATAAAATTGGTCCAAAATCCATGAATTGATGAATGTAATCTTTGATTTTTAAGCCATGATATTTTCTAATCTTTTCATGCAAATTGATATCAAATCATATCCAATCCTTCCCTAATTGATCATGCACGAATTTTGAGTGTCCAATGAGAGTATTTTCTGCACAAAAAGATTTTATTTCATTAGTTTAGCATTTTTTCATATTTTATTTAGTTTAAATGAATTAATTGTAATAAAAAATTCAAATAAATAAATAAAAATAATAAAAAACTTCCCTTTGGGCCAAATGGTCGTGCACATGCCTTGGATGATGAATTGTGGAAGAAAAAGAGGCCCATTAGCAATTTTAGGTCATTTGAATCAATGTTGACTTTTCAAAATATCCAAAAATTTCCCAACTTCCACAAGGCATAACTTGCTCAATTTTTAAGCTTTGCTCATGTTCTTGGACATTTTGGAAAGGTCTTTGAGTCCTCTAACCAATGCCTTTGGTCCCATGTAATTTTGATTTACCAATCTCAAGTTATGGCCTTTGACTTAAAGTCCCCTTTTGTTGACTTTTGAAAATGACCTATAATGTTGAAATTGATAACTTTTTGTGAGAGCATTTCTTGGACTTGAAGTGTGAAGAGGAGTTGTAGGAAATGTCTTTCTCTTCAAAATGAGCATTGGATGGAATTTTTCTGATAATCCATGTGGAAGTTATGCCCTGGTCAATTTACAGTTGACTTTTTCAGCTGTCCAAATAAAGAAACTTTTGCATCTTGATGATTTTTGAGCCAAGCTTTGAGAATCATGATCAAGCATTGATCAAATGATGTTTGTGGCTTCAAAATGAGATGTTGACCAAAAATTTGAACTTTTAACTGCCAAATGACCATTTTGCCCCTACAGTTGACTGTAGTGCAGTTAGGGTTTTGACTGTGCAATTTTGTGCTGAAAGTCTTGAAACTTGATATGAGGATGCTTGACCATATTTGTAGGCATGTGGGACTTGATTGGACCCTTGGAAACTTCATTTTCTTGATCAGAACAAAAACCCTAATTTTGACTGTTTAGGAGGCTCTTGAACTGTGCAACCCTTGGGGAATTTTGAAGCTTGACTTGGCATTTTCTTGAAGAATATGGGAGGGCAAATTTTGGGGTACAACAGTTGCCCCTGTTCAATCTTCTTAAACCTGAGGATGCAGATTGGCTGACGTGCCTTTCGCAATCTGAAGGTGGAAGATGATTGAACACTAAAGTGCCCAGAAATTTGCGCTCACATAGTAGCAGTGTGATGATGGGAATGGGCTTATAGATGCCATCTGGATGTTGATCGCATAAGAGATTCCTTAGCGAGAACTTGTGTACCTGCAAAATAAAAATGAGTACCTGACATGTTGCAGGAGCTGGTCTTCAGATGCTTTGTATAGATGTGTCCTGACTGGTTACAGGAGCTGGATCTGGAGCTTCAAACGGTGATGAATGAACCAGGGGTGGTTACTACCTCAGCAGGAACAGTGAGAGAACCTTGGATAACCTTAACCTCAACAGCAATCGTTGAGAAAATCTTGGTGGGAATTACCATCTCCGCAGGATCGGGGAGAGAACTATAGGCAATTATAATCTCAATAGCAAATATTGAGAAAAACCTGGAATGGAATTATCGTCTCCGCAGGATCGGGGAGAGAACCATAGGCAATTATAATCTCAATAACAATCATTGAGAAAAACCTGGAATGGAATTATCGTCTCCGCAGCATTGGGGAGAGAACCATAGGAAATTATAATCTCAAAAGCAATCATTGAGAAAAACCTGGGATGAAATTATCGTCTCCGCAGCATTGGGGAGAGAACCATAGGAAATTATAATCTCAAAAGCAAACATTGAGAAAAACCTGGAATGGAATTATCGTCTCCGCAGGATCGGGGAGAGAACCATAGGCAATTATAATCTCAAAAGCAAACATTGAGAAAAACCTTTGATAACTTCTACTGAGTCTTCATCAGAAAAATCTGTTTGGGGTTGATTTAGCTGGACTAGAGAAGGCCTTGGACTGGATAAGAAATCTTTGGATTAACTGAACCGGTCTAGGTCTTGGAATGTCTTCAACTGGGTCTTTATCAGAAAAATCTGTTTGGGGTCGATTTAACTGGACCAGAGAAGGCCTTTGACTGGATAATAGCCAGAGAGATCTTTGGAGTCGATTTAACTGAACCAGATAAGGTCTTAGAATTTTGAAATATGATTGAGAATTTAGCTGAATCTTTCCTGAAAGGTAAAGGTCAGTCATATGCAATGCATGATATGGACCAAGCAATGATGTTCTCGACATAAATGAGACTTGTAAGATATGATGCATCTATGCATGCTATAATGATGTATGGAGGTGCGATGTTTATGAATGTATTTTTCGTCTAGGAAAGTAAATCCTTGACGGGTGCTGGGAATTCACTTCTGGGCTGATGTTGGAGAATAGATTTTTGCCTCCGCTGGGGAAGATAGTTGCAAGAATACCGGTAGGAGAAGATAACTCCGTTGGGGGATAAACTTGGCGAATGGATAACTCTGCAGGGAGACAAGTACTCTAACAATCTTGCTGGGAAGCAATACTCTGTGGGGAGATAGATACTTTGCTGAAATGTTGATGGTAACTTCGCTGGGGATACCACTGTTGTGTTGGAAGTGCTGGTAGGCTTCGCTGGGGATAAGAAGACTTTGTGTTGACGACGACCTTTCCGCGGCTTTTGGCTGAGGATAACCCAGTTATATCCTGGTAAGGAAATAACTCTTTGAATGAGGCCGGACGACGCGTTCGTGCTCTTGTGGGGATAAGCTTCCAGAATCTACTGGGGATAAGCTTACTGCTTGGGAGAAATGGATTCCAACTTTCCTGAGGAACTGGATTGGACTCTCTTGGGGGGAGTTTTGAATTGTACCGGGGAAATGACACCAATGAATGTCTGGTATACCGCCGGGGAACAATCTTTAGGTCAAGACTTCCGGGGATGCTTGTTAAGAATATATATGCTGCCGGGGAATGTTGAGATCTGCTGGAGGATACCCAAATTCTTTAAGATTTGATAGTGGCTTGGAGAGAGCGTACTGACTGCTGACTTACTCTCTGGGGAATTGAGATATACTGGTTATGTTCTTTAGCTGAACCTACCTTGATACCTTGGAGGACAGAACAATTAGATTACTTAGACAACTCTTTTATTGCCCCTGTTTCTAATGTTACCTGTAATTAATCCTTTGTTTCGTATGCAAATATTCATGAGTTAGCAAATTATTGTCAATGCATATATCACAAATTGAACCTTGGATGTTCTTCGCAAAACAAAACCGAAAAAGAAAAACAATTGGCACTTTTAACTGAAAAGTATATTTGTATTGATTTTTGAATGGCCTAAAAATAGGCGTTTTGTGTACAAGAGGCTGACGTCCTAGTAAGAGAACGCCGCCGAACAAAAGAGTTTATACAAATTTTGTACAAAAGAAAACAAAATAGCTGTGTGAAATGAATGATCCCACTGGGTTTCAACTCTGCTATTGCCTTTATAACTCCGAGCGTCTCATCACTTGATGACCTTGGTTGAAGGTGAAGCTGACTGATTGATGCCGTCTGAACTTGGTGTAGATACCGGATTCTGGATGCAAAGTGATCAATGAGACATAGTATTACGCTTTTATCCCTAATTTTTGCCTGGACCGCCCTTTTGGGTTTTCAGTCCACCGGGATACCCATTTTTGCCCAAGCCGCCTTTTCAGGTTTTTGACTTGCCAGGTGTACAGTTTTTTCATTTCATCCCTTCATTTTGCCCGAACCCTTTTGGTTCGCCGGGAAGCCCTAATTTTTGCCTAGGCATGTCAGCCTAGCGGGTCTTTTTTTTCATGCGTAGTATCTTTTTACTCTGTCTGTATTGGCGGGGTGAGGAAGGTCGTTACCATCCATGTTGGTTAGAATCATGGCTCCTCCTGAGAACACATGCTTAACCACAAATGGCCCTTCGTATGTAGGAGTCCATTTGCCCCTTGGATCACTCTGAGGAAGGATGATTCGCTTGATTACCAGATCCCCAACTTGATACTCCTGTGGTCTGACCTTTTTGTTAAATGCCCTGATCATCCGTTTCTGATACGTCTGACCATGACAGATAGCAGCAAGTCTTTTTTCATCAATAAGGTTTAACTGATCAAGTCGTGTCTGGATCCAATCATCCTCGTTCAGATTTTCATCTTTCATTATCCGGAGAGAGGGTATTTGCACTTCGATCGGCAAGACTGCCTCCATACCATAAACCAAAGAGAAAGGAGTTGCCCCGGTTGACGTCCTGGCTGAGGTACGGTACCCATGTAGAGCGAACGGTAACATCTCGTGCCAATCCTTATAAGTCACTGTCATCTTCTGCACGATTTTCTTGATATTTTTATTTGCTGCTTCTACAGCCCCATTCATCTTCGGTCTGTAAGGAGAAGAATTGTGGTGCTGTATCTTGAACTGCTCGCAGAGCTTAGTGATCATCTTGTTATTCAGATTGGTACCGTTATCTGTAATAATTCTCTCAGGGACGCCGTACCGACAGATTAGATTATGCCGAATGAACCGTGCCACAACAGTCTTGGTTACCGTAGCATAGGATGCTGCTTCGACCCACTTCGTAAAATAATCAATCGCCACTAGGATGAAGCGATGCCCGTTAGATGCCGTAGGTTTAATCTCACCGATCATGTCTATGCCCCACATTGCAAACGGCCAAGGCGCAGTCAGAACATTCAGGGGAACTGGAGGAACGTGCACCTTGTCTGCGTAAATCTGGCACTTATGGCATGTCCTGGAATGTTGGTAGCAGTCAGCTTCCATTGTGGACCAGTAATACCCTGCCCGTAGGATTTTCTTAGCCATTGTATGTCCACTGGAATGTGTACCAAAGGTCCCTTCATGTAGCTCTTCCATGATCCTTTCTGCTTCAGTCTTATCCACACAACGCAGTGAGGTTGAATCATGGTTTCGCTTGTACAAGATGCCGTTGCTAAGGAAGAACTTTGCCGCGAACCTTCTCAGGAACTTCTTATCGTTGACAGATGCACCTTCAGGGTATTCCTGAGTTTCCAAGTATCTCTTCACCTCATGGTACCAAGGCTTCTCAGTCACCAATTCAGTCTCGAGATCGCAACAGTATGCCGGTTCGTCTAGTTTCCAGATGATGATTCGGGGAGCCTCATTATCCCATTTGACCTTGAACATAGAAGACATTGTAGCTAACGCGTCCGCCAGCTGATTCTCTTCTCTAGGAAAGTGTTCAAAGGTTATCTTCGTGAAGTGGGGGATCAAAGTCAACACACATTCTCTGTAAGGAATAAGATTCGGATGTTTCGTATCCCACTCTCCTTTGATCTGATTGATCACAAGAGCGGAATCTCCGAAGACACTCAAAAACTTGATCCTTAGGTCGATCGCAGCTTGAAGACCCATGATGCACGCCTCATACTCCGCCATGTTGTTGGTACAGTTGAAACACAGCCGGGCAGTGAGTGGAGTATGAGTGCCTTGCGGAGATATGATGATGGCGCCGATACCGTTTCCCAAAGCGTTGGAGGCTCCGTCAAAGTGCATAGACCATCGGGATCCTTCCTCAGGTCCTTCATCCGGTCCAGGTACTTCACAATCCGTCACTATCATGATGCTTTCGTCCGGAAACTCGAAGTTCATTGACTGATAGTCATCTACGGCCTGATGTGCCAAGTGGTCTGCCAATACACTTCCCTTGATGGCTTTCTGGGTCGTGTACTGAATGTCGTATTCCGTCAAGATCATTTTCCATCTTGCTATTCTCCCAGACAGAGCAGGCTTTTTGAATATGTACTTTATAGGATCCATTTTTGAGATCAACAAGGTAGTGTGAGTCAGCATATACTGTCTCAGCCGTCGAGCAGCCCATACCAAAGCGCAACAAGTTTTCTCAAGCAGTGAGTATCGGGTCTCACAGTCGGTAAACTTTTTGCTAAGGTAATAAATGGCATGCTCTTTTCGGCCAGACTCGTCATGCTGCCCCAGCACACACCCCATTGAGTTGTCAAGTACTGTCAGGTATAATATCAGAGGTCTCCCCTCAACCGGTGGCATAAGGATAGGTGGTTCTTGGAGATACTCTTTGATTCTGTCAAAAGCAGCCTGACATTCATCATTCCAACGTACTACCTGATCTTTCTTCAGCAGCTTGAAGATTGGTTCACAGGTAGCAGTTAGGTGTGAGATGAAGCGAGCAATGTAATTCAGGCGTCCTAAAAAGCCTCTGACTTCCTTCTCTGTCCTAGGAACTGGCATCTCTTAAATAGCTTTAACTTTAGCAGGGTCCACTTGAATACCCTTATCACTTACCACGAAGCCTAGCAACTTCCCAGATCTTACCCCGAAGGTGCACTTGTTCGGGTTCAACCTCAGCTTGTATAGTTTCAATCGGTCAAACAACTTCTGCAGATGATCTAGGTGCTCTTCCTCTGTCTGGGACCTTGCGATCATGTCGTCAACATACACTTCTATCTCATGATGGATCATATCATGAAATAAAGCAACCATGGCACGTTGGTAGGTTGCCCCAGCGTTCTTTAGTCCAAAAGGCATGACCTTGTAGCAGAAGGTGCCCCACTGAGTAACAAAGGTAGTATTCTCCATGTCTTCAGGTGCCATCTTGATCTGATTGTAACATGAAAAGCCATCCATGAAAGAGAACACCTTATGCTGAGCTGTATTATCCACAAGGACATCAATGTGAGGTAGGGGGAAGTCATCCTTGGGGCTGGCCCTGTTCAGATCCCTGTAATCAACACACATTCTGACCTTACCGTCTTTCTTTGGTACCGGCACCACATTAGCAACCCACTGAGGGTAAGAGGTCACTGCAAGAAACCCGACATCAAACTGCTTCATAACCTCAGCTTTAATCTTCTCTGACATCTCTGGACGCATACGGCGGACCTTTTGCTTGACCGGAGGGCAGTCTTCCTTAGTAGGCAAGTGATGGACCACAATATCGGTATCCAACCCGGGCATGTCTTCGTAGGACCAGGCAAAGATCTCCATATAATCATGTAGCATCTGAGTCAACCGTTGCTTCACGCTGAGCTCTAGGTTGGCACCAATCTTTACCTCTTTCCTGTCTTCTTCAGTACCCAGGTTTATTGTTTCCACTGGCTCTTCATGGGGTTGAATTGCCCTCTCTTCCTGAAGCAACAGTCTTGCAAGCTCGCCAGGCACTTCGCAATCATCTTCACCTTCGTCTTCGGCTAAGTTGATCGGATTTTCGAAGTCATAACGGGCGGTAGCAGAGTCGTTATCAGTGAGATCCAGAGTGGATTGAAACCTGTATGAGTGAGTGTGTGTAAATACAGCTGTTTTGAAAAATATGTAAAGGAAAGAAAGACAGAAAAGGAGCGTAAGATTTGAAATGCGAGAAAACGTCCAAGATTTTCATTTATGATATATGAAATGACAATTTATATGCCCTCACAAATGCAACCACGGTGCCTCGGGTAAGACACCGGGCCATAAAGTTCTATTTATTGTTTATTACAAATACCAAAAACATAGGAATTCATTACTTTGTAATAAGAGAAACAGGTAGATTGTCCTTTGCACTCCAATTGTTAGGTCCACTGTCGGTTGCCGGGTAAATCCAGCTGTCGAACTCAGCTTCCTCCACTTCATCTTCGTCCCTAATAGCATTCACTCCATGAGCAGGCAGGGGAGCTGTCACTACATTAGGCTTCTCAGATGCCTCAAACTGTACCTCCTTGGCGTCAATAAGGTCTTGCAGCTTACTCCTTAATGCCCAACAGTCATCAGTGGAATGCCCCGGGCTATCAGAATGGTAAGCACAACGAGCATTTGGGTTGTACTTGGGGAGGCAGTGTTCACAGCTTTAGGGGCCTCTCTGACAGTCACTAGATTGGTGGACAGCAACTGTGGCAAGATCTGCGATAAGGTCATGCTCAAACGGGTAAATTCTCTCCGGGGTCTTTCAGCCCTTTGAGGATTGGTTGGCCGAGGAGCGGCAGCAGGCTTAGCAATCATCACCGCACTGACAGATTGGCGGCGCTCAGATTTCTCTTGTCTTCTGGAGCCATATACAGCACTGGCCTCCTTTTTGAAGGGTTTCTTCTCAGAACTAGACGATGCACCCTTCGGAATCTTTCCAGACTTCAACCCAGCCTCAATTCTCTCTCCAGTCAGAATCAGATCAGTGAACCCTGCAGACGAATTCCCGATAAGATGGTTGAAAAATGGCCCAGATAGGGTCCCTAAGAACATGTCTACCAACTCCCGATCAGTCAACGGAGGCTGCACTCTGCCAGCCAGATCCCTCCACTTCTGTGCGTACTCCTTAAAACCTTCACTTGAACCTAACGACATACCCTGGAGTTGGGTACGTGTAGGGGCAAGGTCGGCATTATATTGATACTGCTTATAGAAAGCAGTAGCCAACTCCTCCCAGTTACGAACCTTGGTCCCATCCAGCTGATAGAACCATTCGAGATGAGTCCCTGAAAGACTCTCCTGGAAGAAGTGGATCCACAAATTCTTATCTGCTGAGTACGGTTGAATTTTCCGAACATAGGACCTGAGATGTAGCTTGGGACAAGACGCCCCGTCATATTTAGTGAAAGATGGTGCTTTGAACTTCCGAGGAATGATCACACCAGTAGACAAACCCAGATCTCCAAAATCCAGCCCAGGTACCTGTTGTATTTCCATAGCATTCAGCCTGTCTTCCAGCTGCTTGTAACGGTCTTCTGCCGGAGGATATTGCTCTTCATCAAAATCAGTCTCGTTGTCGGAGACTACCGGACTAGGACCCTTTTCTGTTTGAGGAGTACTCTTGCCAATAGAAGAACCAGCCTCTTCATTCTGCAGAGTGTTGCCAAACCTTCGGCCCGAGCTGAACAGAACAGTCCTTCTCTTCTTCTTCTTTTCCTTCTTCAGGAGCAGAGCCTTCAGCTCCTCTTGGCCTTGAGCCAAACCCATGATTAATTCCTGAAATTGCGCATTCTGCACCTGAAGAGCTTTGATGGATGTCTCAGTTGATGATGAGTCAGGATTCATGATGCTGAAATAAACAGCGAAGAACGGTAAGCAACCTGAAAAGAGGAAAACCTGCTATGCATATGATGAATGGAATGCGTATGATTTATGTTTTCAAAGACAATCGGGAACCAACTTTGTAAAAAAAAAAGAACACACTTTATTAGATTCAACTTTGAAACTGAAATTATTCAACAGGTTGCCCTTAGGCGTTACATGAAAGGAAATACTGAAAAGGGAAATAAAATTGTAAAAGAACATCTGGAGTTCCTTATTGATCCCATGGTCTCCTCTTCTCAGTACGGATGTAGGCATTCAGAGTTCGCTCATTCTCAAACTGCTTTGTCAGCTTCTGGATCTTTAATTCCTGCTCGTTGAACTTTTCCCGATAAGAATCCCGCTCTTCGCACAGTTGCGACCAAGATCTCTTTAATGTCTCATAATCAGTAGGTATCTGAGGAGGAAGGACAGTTGGAGGAACACCATCCTTGTCAGGACACTCAAGAATGATAGGTCTGACAGCTTCATACGGCATACCTAACTTCTGAGCACGGATGCGAACCCATTTGTAGTAGGCTTCCATAGGTAAAGAAGTCTTTGGCCCTAACTCTTGTGGGTCAGCTTTATGAACTTTGTCCCAAGCCTTGATGAACCTACGACGCAACTCGTCACTATCCACCTGAAACTCAAAACTGATGTGAGGCACCAACATCTCATGGGGGCCCACTCTTCTTGCTCTTCCAAACTGACGGAGTGCTAGACATGGATTGTAAGAGATCCCTCCTTGGGTACCAATCAGAGGAACATTAGGGTATTCCCCGCATTGATCAATAATAGCTATCTCATCCAAACCTCTGCAAGTCCAAATGATGTCTTTGTCGGTGAGAGACATTAACATATGAGCCCAACCTATTCCTTCTTGATTCTTTAGTACGAACTTGGGGAGGTGCGAAATAAACCACCTCACCAACAAAGGGATACAACACCATAGGGTTCCTCGTCTTCGGGTAGTACGAGCATGAAGTTGTTGCAAGATGTCACCCAAGAGAGTGGGCACAGGATTCTGAGACATAAAGATTCTTATGGCAGTGACATTGATGAAGTTGTCAGGATTAGGAAACAGGACTAACCCATAGATTAGGAGAGCCAAGATGTCTTCATATGCCCTAAAGTCCAGGTCATCCCAGAAACTGTTAGCTTTACCGATCAGAAATTTGGCCAAGAAACCCTTGACTCCGCTTCTAGTCACCCAGTTTTCCATTACCTCTTGATGTGTCAGGGGAAGAGCTGCAACAACATCCTCAAGTCTGAGGGTCTTTTCCCAACCAGTAAAAGGAGTCTGATCCAAGATAGGGATACCAAGCAAATCAGAGAACTCTTCCAGGGTAGGGACCAGCTGGAAGTCTTGAGAGGTGAAGCACTGGTACAGAGGGTCATAGAACTGGGTCAGAACACTCATCAACTGTTGATCCTGCTTTGCAATGACTAAACTGAGAAGAGAACCATGCCTCTGAATGAAGGAAGTGGTATTTGGAATTCTGCTAACCAACTCATCAAGCAACTCAGGTGAACGAACAAAGTTGAACCGGATAGTATTCCTTCGCACATGCATCATAATGTCCTACAAAACAGAGCAAAGGTGAAACCCTCTTGTCTTTGAAATGGTCAGTCCTTATGCAGGATGCATGCAATGCTCATGATGTTATGATGTTATGATAAAGCACACCACAAATAGATACAAAGGCAAACATGGTAAGGCACACAAGTCACACAAGGCAAGCCCTTAAAGTTTTAGGCCAGCATGAGGTCTAGGTACTACCCTCTTTCAGTTTGTTGGTTCATACCTGTCCTATCAAAGTAACCGGGTTCTTAGAGGATCCCAATATCATTGACTACCCTCAATCGGTCATAACTCTAGCATCGCAATCTTTTCTTGCGGCTAGAACCATCACGAGAGTTTAGCCTCAATGGGCGTAGCATACTGCTACTATTCTAATGGCCAAGTTGTGTCATTTAAGGTTCTAAGGTTGTTGGTGCTTAATGACTCCTTAGAAGACCCATATTCTCCTCGTTGCGACACAAGGGATATCGGTACAGACCAAGGTGCCACACCAACGTAGCCACTGTTTCACCCGTGTCGGTCTACGCCGGACGGGTCCCTCACAGCTTATGCTACCTAAACAGGGTATCCCCAGATCCGGGTTAGGATCTATGTAACTCCCATGCAACCCACAATAGTAAAGCAAGCAAGTCAATACAATTGAAAACACAGTTATGAACTAACCCTAAGGTACACCTCACTTTAAGTTTAAGTCCCCAGCAGAGTCGCCAGTTCTGTGATCGGTGGATCTGGAACTGACTGTTTAAAGCTGGTTCGCGAAATGTCGCAGAAGCAAGAGTCACCACCGTCTTTTATTTTCTCCAAATGGAAAGGACAAAAGCACAGAAAAATTCCTTATAGAGATTGCTCTCGGTTCGGGAGGTAGATTATAGAAAGGGAAGGTGTTAGCACCCTTTCTATCCATGGTTACCCACGGGCTCTTAGATACTTGCTCATTTGTGTTTTCAAAAAATGGTTTGTTTGCTTTTCAATGTGGGTTTTAAAAAGTTTCTTTGAAAATTCCAGTTCGACTCTTGTATCGGTCCTCAAGAGTGTTTGAAAAGTTGCTTTCGAAAGCTTTTTTGAAAAGGTGTCGGTGTGAAAAGTATTTTTGATTTGTTTTTGAAATTAGAGTAAGTATCTTAGAGTTGTCTACCTACCCTAAGGAATTCGTCTGTGTAGATGTCCTTTAAAGTAGTGCCATCCCACCATTGAGAGGTAGGTAGCACCACCGTTGGAGGTGTTCGGGTCAATTCGAGTTTGTAGGGACATGGTGATCACCAGAGCAATGGGAAGACACCTTAGAAGCTACCCTCATGCCAGGTTCCCGGATCATGAGGACTTACTAAGACATCCTCTGCTCGACGATCACCTTTCGAGGCAAGGAAACAGTGAGGCGTACCCTAGGGGTGGTGTGTGATTTGTGTGTCATGTTCAGTTATTTTGTCTTTTGTCATGTCATTGGTGATCTACGCTTGTTTTTATTTTTATCCATTCATTCTTGCATGCCTTGATTAACAGTTAAAAATTGCGAAAAGTAAAAGTTCTAAAGCTATTACAAAAGGCGCGGGTCCACATCGCCAAAATTTCTTGAACCCGATTTGACAGAAAAATAAAGAATTAAAAGAAAAGTAAAGTGCAAGAAATTAATTCACACGGCTTTGGGAGAGATACAGAACTATTAAATGAAAAATAAATAAACACGCGAATTAAATAAGAATTAAAACGAGGGCGTTGGACCCTTTTTGCAAAATTAAATTAAATGATGGAATTAATTAATTAAGAAAGAAAAGAAATTGTTTTTGGTATTTTTTGGTTTTAATGAAAAAGAATTAATTAAAATAACATGCTAACCCTAATTCTACAATTTTTACTTTATTATGAAAACATGTTAAAGTTTTAACCTAAAATTAACCCTAATTAATTTACATGCAATTTAATTACAAAAATAAATATTTAATATTTAATTATTATGGAAGAAAAAGAAAAAAGAATAAAAAATTAATTAAACCCTAATTCTACCAATTTTAGATTTTTATTATGAAAAGCATATTAAATTAAACCTAATAACTAAAATTAATTAATGCAATTTATTTAAAAAAAATACTAAAATAAAATATTTATTATTTTTTCATCTTTTCTGATTTTTTTATGTTTTTTATATATTATGAAAATATTAAATTGATTAATAAAACAATAATTAAAAGAAAGTAAAAAAATAATGAAAAATAAAGAATAATAAAAACATTTGCAAACCTAGGGGGGTTGCTGTCCCCAAAGTGGAGGTGTTTCTTTTAGCAATCTGGCCCATTTAAATTCCTGGCCTCTTTTACTTTTCAGGACGCGTGTATACGCGTTGACTAGAGTGCATCATGTTATTCAATTCTTGGCCTTCTGATCACTCCATTGGGCACGTGGATGGATAGATTTTATGGACGTATGGTGCTCCACTATGTTGACGCTGCATATGAACGTTAAATGAAGAAAAATATGAAAGGGGGTGAGGACCTGGGGCTCGAACCCAGGTCCTGAACATTACCACTCAAGCGCTTCACCAACTGTGCTATTTTGTTTATCTGTAAATAATATAATCAATAAATATAATAAAACAAACAAACACCAACGCTTCTTTTTTCGCGCGAGATTTTGAACCAGCCATTCAGCTTATGCCACCGAGTCATCTTCCTCATTGTTTTGTTTTTCATGGTGGATTCTTCGTTTTGGCATGAAACTCCAATCAAATTATGCAGTTAGCTTGCAAACATCATTCTAAACACAAAAACAACAATGAAACATGTTAAAAACGCATGAATGATGGAAAACGATTTTGGAATTTTCCTTACCAACTTCAATGGTGATTTCGTGTTTTCTTGAGTATGGGACTTAGGGAATGATTGGAACACGTTCTATGATCCTTAAGGAAGCTAATGGAACAACTATTTGACCTTGAATCGCCCTAGAACTAGGTTTTCAGAATTGAGTTTTCAAGCAAAATTTTCAAGTTTTTGTAAGGATTTCTGGCGCAGCTTTTAGTCAATGAGCATGAGGGTTTTGATCCAGCTTATGTATGGAATGATTAAGTCAAATAAAATTGGTCCAAAATCCATGAATTGATGAATGTAATCTTTGATTTTTAAGCCATGATATTTTCTAATCTTTTCATGCAAATTGATATCAAATCATATCCAATCCTTCCCTAATTGATCATGCACGAATTTTGAGTGTCCAATGAGAGTATTTTCTGCACAAAAAGATTTTATTTCATTAGTTTAGCATTTTTTCATATTTTATTTAGTTTAAATGAATTAATTGTAATAAAAAATTCAAATAAATAAATAAAAATAATAAAAAACTTCCCTTTGGGCCAAATGGTCGTGCACATGCCTTGGATGATGAATTGTGGAAGAAAAAGAGGCCCATTAGCAATTTTAGGTCATTTGAATCAATGTTGACTTTTCAAAATATCCAAATATTTCCCAACTTCCACAAGGCATAACTTGCTCAATTTTTAAGCTTTGCTCATGTTCTTGGACATTTTGGAAAGGTCTTTGAGTCCTCTAACCAATGCCTTTGGTCCCATGTCATTTTGATTTACCAATCTCAAGTTATGGCCTTTGACTTAAAGTCCCCTTTTGTTGACTTTTGAAAATGACCTATAATGTTGAAATTGATAACTTTTTGTGAGAGCATTTCTTGGACTTGAAGTGTGAATAGGAGTTGTAGGAAATGTCTTTCTCTTCAAAATGAGCATTGGATGGAATTTTTCTGATAATCCATGTGGAAGTTATGCCCTGGTCAATTTACAGTTGACTTTTTCAGCTGTCCAAATAAAGAAACTTTTGCATCTTGATGATTTTTGAGCCAAGCTTTGAGAATCATGATCAAGCATTGATCAAATGATGTTTGTGGCTTCAAAATGAGATGTTGACCAAAAATTTGAACTTTTAACTGCCAAATGACCATTTTGCCCCTACAGTTGACTGTAGTGCAGTTAGGGTTTTGACTGTGCAATTTTGTGCTGAAAGTCTTGAAACTTGATATGAGGATGCTTGACCATATTTGTAGGCATGTGGGACTTGATTGGACCCTTGGAAACTTCATTTTCTCGATCAGAACAAAAACCCTAATTTTGACTGTTTAGGAGGCTCTTGAACTGTGCAACCCTTGGGGAATTTTGAAGCTTGACTTGGCATTTTCTTGAAGAATATGGGAGGGAAAATTTTGGGGTACAAAAAGTATATCCCATATACCATCGTTGCATCAGATTTACTTATATCATATATAAAAGTGATCGATCTTATTTGTGTAACCTATGGACGATCGATGCATCGCTGCTTCACCATACTAATGTCGGATTCCGAAGCATAGTCAACATCAATCATCCAAATCGTACACAACAGATGCCAAATTTAATTACTCGTTTATTATTTAATTCATTCTGGTTTTAATCGAATCAAAACAGAAAATATAGAACATAAACAACTATCAGATCCATGGTTTCGTAAGTGGCTCTAATACCACTGAAGGAAAATTGCGATAAAAAATGCAGCAGAATTTAAAATTTTCCTTTAGCGATCCTTACGAATGAACATGGTCAGTGATAGAAATATTTACCTCTTGTGGCGATTCAGACCTTTGATGTTGTGATCACGAGCGTTGATGAAGAACAACTCCTCTACTCAGTCCACACGAACAGATCGCTTCCGGTCACAGTGCTAGCTGATCACGAACGGAAACCTTGAGTGAGAGAGAGAATCAAAAACGAAATTGCATCAAGTGAAATTGCTTCATCACAAGGGATCTATTTATAGAATCACTCGTGTGGGCTACAAGCTAAAAGCCCAATTAAGGCTATAAGCTAAAAGCCCAATTAAGCTTATGGATATCATACCTTATGATGTACCATATATCACTTATCCACGTGGTACCTTACCACTTTCCGTATTACACTTAAGTGCACCGTACCTTACGGTGTTCCTTATTTATTCTATCTCTCATCAACCTGTCCTTATGTGTGTGACCCTGTAGGTTTTCGCGACGTTGGCAATTATATTAAATCACACATTTAATATAATAAACAGTGAGCGGTATCTAGCAACGCATCACTGTTACCCAAGTCACGAAAATGTCATGTGATCTGACCAAACCTTTTCCGTGATAATATTTGTGTTGTACAATTACCCTTTTGCCCTCATGTCTATATTGAACACAAGGCATACACTGTGTCACCCTTGTCCAGTTCAATATTGGGCCCTTAGACATTTATCCTGTTATGCAGGATGAGCAAATTCCATCTAGGTCACTCATGTCCCTTAGCATGCTTTGTGAAGTACCCATCAACCGTCTTTTATAGTCATCCAGTTACGGATGACGTTTGATCAGCAATAAAGTACTTGACTCTACATCTAGGGTCCATAGTGGTTTCAGGTCGAAGGGTGGTATACACCATTATTATCATGAGAATAACTTATGACACTTTGCATAACATTCTATGTAGTATTCTCATAGCGGGTCAATCCAGTATAAATATTACTCCTAATATTCATACCTATGTCAAGACTTGATAACTCCTTATCTATGATCCATGAGATGTGATCATCAATCTATCTTCATAATAATCTTAATGATTTAACGTTATCCCACTTCACATTAAAGCTTGACTATGGATACTTTAAGAATAGTGTCTTATGTTTACTGGGATCTCATGATTAAGTCACACTTAACATTTCATTAAACAAATAAACCATTATAGGGACTTTATTATTTTGGAAAGCAAACATAATAAAGAAATTCCTTTTATTATTAATAAATAATTCGATACAAGTACCAAAAGTATTGGACTCTAGGGCTTACACCAACATTACCATGCCTTTGAAGATATCTTAGCTCTCTTGATCTATGGGTTGGTTCTGTTCCCCAATCCAGACCAGTTTATAGATGTCAGTGCCATCAACATTTTCCTTGCTCACAATCCAGTGCCTACATTGCTCGAGAATATTCTGCATTCACTCCACACCCGTACTATGAAGAGACGAGGAACTCTCATGTGTTGTACGACTTTACTCTATAGGTGGTTTATTTCACACCTTTCTCAGTCAGTAATGAAGAATGAGTTAGGCTTAAGGTGGAACCAAAGGTTAATGTATCATTCTCACTCTGATATCTATTGGTTCCCTCGCTCTCAAGAATATATCTCTTTTAATGATAGTTGAAGAGAATTTCCTAATGTTCCACTCCTTGGAATTAGAGGAGGCATCACCTAAAATCCCTCTTTAGCCCTACGTCAGTTTGGTTACGCCCGGAGGGATGGTCCTCATGATATGCTTATCCAGGGTATTATGTTCGACTATTCAAATGATCCGCAAGGTTATCACCAGAGGTTCATCCATGCTTGGGGCATGGTTAATAAGACTGATAGCAAGACCTTAGGGCGCAAGAACTCTATCCCTTTGGAGCCATACCTCAAATGGGTGCGAGCTTGTGCTCAAAGTCTTATGACGTCATACACTTCTATTCTACCAGTGATTTCAAAGCCTATTATTCAAGGAGACGAGTCTCGCATCATTTTTCATCCTGATGTAACGACAAACTTCGAAGAATTGCAAAAGTATTGGATCCGTCTCAAGGAAGAATGAGATACCTTTAAGACTCGATTCTATGCCATTGAGAAGAAGGTTTTGGAGCTTACAAGACAACTTCATGAAGAGCAAAGTTTGAACGCCTACACTGCACTGAAGAGGATGCGCTCGACTTTTTTGCATTAGGAGTTTATCATTTATTTTCTTCATTGTAAGCCCATGAGGCATGTTGTAAGAAATTTGAACTCATTAATGCAATTAATGTTTGTTCCCTTTTTTCTAAACAAAGTTAAATCCTCTAAAGTCCTTGAAAGCATTTGCATACGCATGTTCATACATCATAACATAAACAGGTTTTCCACAACAGGTTTCCTTATCTTTCTACTGTTTATTTCAGTAAGATGGATATCGAACAAACAATGAAGGATCTTCAAGCACAAAATGCTCAATTCCAACAAATGTTTCTGGATCTGGCTAAAGGACAAGAGGGCCTGAAGGCTCTCATGGTCAAAGACAAGAAGAAAAAGCCAAGGAAACCAGTGGGTGTCCTGAATATGGGAAGGAGATTCAGAGAAACAGCAAAGCAAGATTTAGAATTCACAATTCCGTAAAATGAGGGGGACAATTAGGAAGATAATACAAAAGAAGGGGACCACAGTCTGGGGTCTGAAAAAGAAGAGGCTGATTACGCTGAAGAACAATATCCTCCTGCTGATGACAGATATAAACAACTGGAGGATCGTCTAAACACCATGGAAATTCAGAGAGTACCTGGTCTGGATTTTGAAGAATTAGGGTTGGTTTCTGGAGTGATCATTCCCCCGAATTTCAAAGTTCCCACATTTTCTAAATATGATGGGGGTTTCATGTCCTAAGTTGCATCTGAGGTCCTATCTTAGGAAGATCCAACCTCACGCCACTGATAGGAAGTTGTGGGTGCATTTCTTCCAGGAAAGTTTTTTGGGGACTCAATTGGAGTGGTTCTATCAGCTGGAGGGAACCAATATCTGCAACTGGGAGGATTTGGCTGCTGCTTTCTATAGGAAGTACCAATATAATACTGACCTCGCTCCAACTCGTACACAACTTCAAAGCATGTCTATGGGTTCTAGTGAGGGCTTCAAAGATTATGCCCAGAAATGGAGAGATCTTACATGAAGAGTCCAGCCTCCTTTGTCTGATAGAGAGCTGGTAGATATGTTCTTGGGAACTTTTTCAGGACCATTCTTCAAACATATGATTGGGAGCTCTTTAGATGGGTTCGCTGAGCTAATATTGACAGGTGAAAGAGTAGAAGCTGGTATCAAGAGCGGTAAGATTCAGAGAGATACATCTTCAACTACGGTAAAGAAACCTCTCTGGGAAGAAATAAGTAAGTGTTGCCTACAGTAAAAAGAATTAAAGCAAAGTTGGACACCGTCCAACAGTGGGAGCTGTAATGATCTCCAACCCTGTATCAACTCTATGACAAAACAATCAGAGCAGGAAGGATACGCCTAGAAGACAATTCACCCGGCTTAACATGTCGTTATCTCAGGTTTCACCACACTTATTGAAATCTAATCTGGTCACTCTGAAGGAGCCTCCTCAAAATCCAAACACTATATCTCCCTGTTATAATCCAAATGCTCGGTGTGCCTATCACTCCAACAGTCTAGGGCATGATACAAATGATTGTTGGGCCCTGAAGAATAAAGTTTAGGAACTTATTGAGGCAAAGGAGATTGAATTTGACCTTCTTGAGACCCCTAATGTGATAACTGCACCAATGCCCAAGAATGGTCAGCGTGTTAATACCGTTGATGACGACCTGTTTGTTTCTTCTACTGATGAATTAGCTACTCCTCTTCCGATTGTTAAGAAGAATATCTTGCGAGCCAGTTTATTTCTGGGTTGTGCTGAAGGTTGCCACCTATGCACGTCTCTACCCAATGGTTTCTTGTTGTTGAAGATAGGTGTCCAACGCCTGATGGACAATAAGGAAATTTTGTTTGAGAAGACTCCCTCTACGAGAAGTATTTGTGAAGATATATCAATTATTACCATTTCCGACAATCCTCCCAGGGTCTCCTCCAAAAGACCTGTCAGGATTACATCCACTCCTAAGGTTGCTCCTTTAATTATCACTTTTCCTGGGCCAATACCATATTCCTCCGATAAGGTTGTCCCTTGGAACTATGGAGCTGACGTCTACTACCATTGCGTCAAGCAAGACCTATTGGCTATCAAAGATGAATTTGTTGAAGATACTGATCCTAACATCGACAACATTGTTGGGACCAGTAAAATTACCAGAAGCGGAAGGATCTTCTCTCCTGAGATCTCTCCAAGGACTATTGCCACTCCTTTGATTATTCCTGCTAATGTTTCTATTGTTACTCTTATTGCTACTCCTATTGTCACTCCTATTGTTATTCCTACTACTGAGTCAGTAAAGACTCGGGGCAAAGAAGTACTGGTTGAGCCTGCCTAGACGGAGGCACCTAAAGAAACCATTCCTGAAGCCTCTAAAAAAGAAATGGAGGAGATACTAAAAATCATACGGAAAAGTGACTACAATATTGTGGAACAATTGGGGCAGACCCCTCGAAAATTTCAATGTTGGCCTTACTATTATGCTCTGAAGCCCATGCTAAGGCTTTGGTGAAATTCCTCAAATCTGCTCATGTGCCACAAGAGACTTCTGCCGACCAATTCGAGAACTGCGTTGCTAGTCTAACTGCTGAGAATGGACTTGGTTTCTCCGATGCTGATTTGACGTCTAAAGGAAGAAAGCATAATGATGCCCTGCATGTCTCTATTGAGTGCAGGGGCACTACCCTGGATCATGTTTTAGTTGATATATGTTTGTTGCTAAATGTTCTACCCAAGGGTGATTTAGACATATTGGACTGTGAAGGACTGACTTTGAAGCCCAATAGTATTGTGGTGAGGGCTTTTGATGGTTCTAAGAGAATGGTACACGGGGAGGTGGACATTCCTATTAAAGTTGGTTCCAAAACTTTTGGCTCCACTTTCTATGTGATGGACATCCGCTCGTCTTACTCTTGTTTGTTGGGACACCCTTAGATTCATGGGGCCGGTGATGTCACTTCCACTTTGCATCAGATGTTAAAGTATCAGGTTAATGGAAAGATTATTACAGTCCATGGCGAAGAAGAGTATATGGTGAGCTACCTGAACTCTTTCCAATATGTCGAGATAGACGGCGAGTTCATCGAGACCCCCTGCCTGAATTTTGAAGAGGCTCCTCAAACAATTGTGTTACCCAAGTCGCCACTGCTGTTCCAGAAATTACCAGACCTCCACTGAAGATGGCTTCTCTAAAGGATGCTAGGGCTGTAATTGAAGAAGGTGGGTGCACTATTTGGGGCCAACTACCTGACATCCCCTATAAGTCTGACAAGATTGGTTTGGGTTTCACTTTAGGAGCTCAAATATCCATTCGTCGTGCTCGCGCCGGAGGATCACCATTACACATCAGCAACCATGGAGTCAACGATGTAGAAGACACTGAAAGTGACTACGACCTAGACAATTGGATCTTCCTTACTGTGATACGGTGGAAGAACCAACTGTTATATTGGTTTGTGTTTTATACTCGCAAATATGCGGTAAGCATGAGTCACCACCGACTTTTCTTTTATCCGACAAAGGAAAGGGTGAAAAGAATAGAAAAGACCTTTTTCGAGATTTTCTGAGTAAGGGGGGTAGATTATGGAAAGGGAAGGTGTTAGCACCCTTTCCATCTGTAGTTTTCCACGGGATCTTAGATGCTTGCCCATTTGAAAATACCTTGTGTTTGTGTGTTTGAAAAAAAGTATTTTGAAAAGACGCCTTAGTGCGGCGAACTTTGTAATGTTACTCGTATTGTTGAGAACGTATACAAAGTGTTTTTGAAAATATTTTTGGAAAGGAGTGTAGGTGTGGAAAATGTTTTGTTTTGAGCAAGAATATAAGAACTATCTAGCTACTCGAAAATGTTTGTTCTTTTCCTCTTTTCCTTTGGACAGTGCTATCCTACTATTAGTGAGTAGGTATCCCCATCGTTGGATGTTGAGGGGCTATCGGAGGGACGTACAGTCATAAAGGCAACATGCGGAGACACTTTAGCAGTTTTGTTTAGGGACTAGATTATTTACCGAAAGGCAACTGTAGGGTCATCGAGGGACTATGATCTTTTGATTTACGGGTCTTTGCTAAAGCATCCCCGTTTCGAGGGATATGACTGTTTTTTCGAAGGCAACCAAAGTGGGAGATACCCTAGAGGTGTGCATGTGCAAGTGATTCCATTCAGTTTATTTATCTTTTGCATTAAGGTTTGCTAACGTTTATTTTCAATCTTTCCATGCAATCCTAGTTACTAACAATAATATTATACAGGAAATGTAAAGTGCAGGAATTATAAAACCTACGCTATTACAATGTTTTGGGACAATTACATAAAAAAGAGTGCAAGACATAAAGTGCGTAATTTTAAGCCTAGACTATTACATCCCATAATCAGTTACATCATTTATATACAAAGAATTGCGAAAAATAAATAACGCGCGCGTAATAAAGAAATGTCTAAGAAATCTTAAGAATAAAATCTTTTTGCTTGTTTTTTAATTAAGAAAATAATTAAATTAAACATACTAAAGTCTATTTAGAAAAATGAAAATTAATTAAGAAAAAAATAGTCTAAGCTTTTCTATTTTTTTTATTAGGAAAAGAAAATAATGAAATTAATCCTAAATTCTAGTTTACTTTTAATTTTGAAAGAAAAAAGTTAAAGTTAATTAATTAATTAATTTTAGAAACTAATTATAAAAAAAAACTAAATCCTAATTTTTTGTGATTTTAATAATTTTGTTGATAATAAAAAAAGGACTAAATAATAAAAACAAAATAAAGAAAGAAAAAAAGAAAGTGGGTCAGATCTGCCGAATTAAAATGGGGGGTGCTTGAACTTTTGTTAGGCCCAGAGGAAGAATAAAATAGGCCCAGACGCTGCAAAAAGAAAAAAAAATCAAGGGGTGATCTGCAGGATGTAGGCCTGGATCGAAAGGCCTAAGGCTTCCTTTCAATCCAAGTGAGAAGGTTGATCGAAGGTGCCTAATGATGATACATGATATACTCCTTCGATCTGGGACATTGGATATGTGAGCAAGTTTGTTAGAAAAATAAACACAAAATGCATGACCTGGGTGTCGAACCCAGGTCCTTCAATTCCCTCTCCAATCAAAGGAATCTGAAGTTATTTCGTCCTACAATACCAAAAATCCTGAGATTCGAATCTGGGTTTAAAAATGGCAGAAGGTTCCTGTGTCACCTAGTTCGAAGCTTACTACTTCGAAGCCCTAAACAGTGTTCCTACAAAATGAACAAATGTTAGAGGTCCAGGGGGGGGGGGGGGGGTACCTTACCCCTTATCTCAAATAACTCCCTAATTCGAAACTCTCCTTAATTCGAATCTGGGTTCGCCTTGTCCTGAAACACTAAGAATCTTGAGATTCGAAGGAACCAAATTCACGTGCCCTAACAATGGCAGGTCTGTGAGGATTGTAACTTATCTAATGCTTTATTACAAACACGCACAAACATATTAGAACGAAAAAATGCGATTAGATTAAGAAATTGAACTTTAGAATTATACCTATGGTCGGTATGCTTCGATCTGCAGCTTTGGGTGTGGAAACATTGGCTTAAGAGTTGGTGTGGACTACTGGATGGATCAGGAACACGGATCTAGTATTTGTTTGGGATAAAGGTGCCTGCAAAAAAAGTGCTTCGATTGGGACACTTTTGGGATTTCTTTGAGAAATGTGGTAACGTGATTTGTTCGTGTGTAAAATCTCCCCCTGTGATACAATATGTGTCTTGTATTTATAGGAGGTGGAGGAGGCAAAGAAACATAGCATTAAAGACCAGCTATTAACAGATTTTTGAAAACAGAATCAGACAAATTAAATATTTCCATTTTGAGATATTTCATGCCATTCTGGGATTCTGAATGAACTTGGACATGTCAACTTGTCGCCTTGTTCGAATTTGAAAATGTTCAGCGTTTCCCTCTTCAAAGCCCTTTCGACCAGCCCTTGTTCCCTTTGATGGTTCTGAGTTCTGATGCAAAGTATTTAGAACTCCCCTCATAAAAATATTTTAGATTAATACATCTCTGCACTGATATGCCATTCGAAGGATACTCTGCCTTGGTATGCCAATCGAAGGACACTCTGATGTTCTAATCGAAGGAAGCTATGATGCTTCAATCGAAGGAAGCTCTAATGCTCTAATCAAAGGAAGCTCTGATGCTCTAATCGAAGGAATCTCTGATGATCCAAGCGAAGGAAGCTCTAATGATCCAATCGAAGGAAGCTCTGATGCTCCAATCGAAGGAAGCTCTAATGCTCCAATCGAAGGACCTTCTGATGTTCCAATCGAAGGAAGATCTGATGTTCCAATTAAAGAAAGCTCTGATGCTCCAATCGAAGGAAGCTCTGATGTCCCAATCGAAGAAAGCTATGATGCTCCAATCGAAGGAAGCTCTGATGCTCCAATCGAAGGACCTTTGATGTTCCAATCGAAGGATATTTTGTTCATCTTCAAATTTTAGTTTCCTCAAGCCAAAGTTTGCAACCACCCATGTAAAAGAAAATGAGAGGGCAAATTTTGGGATAAAATAGATGCCCTTGTTCAATCTTCTTAGACCTGAGGATG
Organism: Vicia faba; assembly: GCA_948472305.1. Lineage (NCBI taxonomy): Eukaryota > Viridiplantae > Streptophyta > Magnoliopsida > Fabales > Fabaceae > Vicia > Vicia faba. The sequence continues at coordinate 224,826,281 of OX451741.1, forward strand.
TAGATTGGGTTGTCTGCCTTTCGTGATCTGAAGGTGGAAGATAATTGAACACTAGAGTGCCCAAAAATTTGCACTCGTCTGAAGTGATATTGTTGGTGGATAATATCGGGAACGGGCTTACGAATTCCACTTGGAAAAGGTGACATAAGACTGTCGGAGATGGGCTTAAAGATGTCATCCAGAGAAAGTGACGAAGAGTCATCGGAGATGGGCTTAAAGATGCCATCCAAAGAACATGCTGACTTCTTAAGAAGTCTCTTTGTGGGGTTCCTATTCCTGCTGTCTGAGGAGGAGCCCACTGGGGAATGTTTTTAGGGGAATAGAGTCTAGGAGCTTCAGTTGTCCATTATTCTACTAGAGAGTTATCTCTTGACTGGAGAGACGAAAGTGAGTTGTTATCTGGTCAGGATCCAGGATTCACAACGAATTGCCAAAGATAATAAGGCTGACTGTTATCCGGTCGTATTTCAGGCTTCACAGCGACTAATAGGGGAATATGAAATTAACCACTATCTGGTCGGTTCCAGGCTTCGCAGTAATTATAGACATGGAACTGTTATCTGGTTATATCCAGGCTTCAGTGGTTTGAAGAAATCAAGTTGTTATCTGGACGGGTCCAGGCTTTAACTTGAATCTGAGGTATACAGTTATCTGGTCGAGTCCAGGCTTCGGTGTAATAGGTTATACTATCATCTGGTCGGGTCCAGGCTTCATAGTAATTAATAAACTGCTGTCTGGTTGGACTCCATGCTTTACAGTATCTTTAACTGGATAAAGAATCAAAAAAATCTTAGGGTCGATTTAAATGAACCAGAGAAAGTATGCACTGGAAATGAATTGGAATAAATCATTGGTCGATTTAAACTGAACCAGCAGAGGTCTTTAATTATCTTTAACTGGAATAGAATCAGAGAAATCTTAGGGTCGATTTGACTGAACCAGAGAAAGTATCTATCAGAAAAGAATCAGAACAAATCATTGGTCAATTTAAACTCAACCAGTAGAGGTTTTTAATTGTCTTATACTGGACAAGAATCATAAAAATCTTAGGGTCGATTTAACTGAACCAGAGAAAGTATCTACCAGAAATCAATCAGAATAAATCATTGGTCGATTGAAACTGAACCAGCAGAGGTCTTGAGTTATCTTTTAACTGGAATAGAATCAGAGAAATATTAGGGTCGATTTGAATGAACCAGAGAAAGTATCTACCGAAAAAGAATAAGAATAAATCATTGGTCAATTTAAACTGAACCAGTAGAAGTCTTTAATTGTCTTTGACTGGACAAGAATCAGAAAAATCTTAGGGTCGATTTAATTGAACCAGAGAAAGTATCTACCGAAAATGAATCAGAATAAATCATTGGTCGATTTAAACTGAACCAGCAGAGATCTTGAATATGATATTCTGAAGAAAATGTTGGAATAGCCTTTCGTCAGAGTTAGCCTTTGAAAAGACTGTCAGGTCATATAAGTAGTTTGTGATGTTTGTTGATTGATCCTTCCTGAAAAGGTAAAGCGTTAGTCATATGCAATGTCATGATGTATGAAATGCATTATGTAATTATGTTCTCAAAATAAATGAGATTGTGTTGTATGCAATATGTATGCGCATGCCATGATGTATGAACATGGAATGCTGTCGCGACATTTCCTAGTCTGGGAAAATAAATCCCTGACTGCTGCTGGAGCGCATTGGGAAGCTGAATCTTGGACTACTGTTTGGTATATGAGGAAAGTGATTCTGTCATTTCCACTGGGGATGATGAATGGAGATGATTTTCCGGGGATTTCCTCTTTCCGTTTGAGGGTACTCTGCCGGGGATCTTTGACTTCTGCTTGAGAATGCTCCGCTGGGGAGAAGATGCTCTGTTGGAAGATTTTACCAAATGTAGAGAACTAAACCCCGTTGGGGGATAAACTTCCGCAGCTAGAGAAATAAACTCTATTGGGGATGAGGCTTTATAAACTGTTCGAGATTATAAAACTTAGCTGGGGAACATGGATTTCAGCCCTCTGAGGGAACTTTGCTAGAGGAGGTAATTCCTACTTGGGGAAGAAGAGGTCAAAAATTTGGTTGTTTTCACTCTGCGGGGGCATAGATATCACTAGGACGTATGCTGAGGATGTAGCGGTGACTTTGAAGTAGGATGTCTCTGCCTTTGTTCCTGCTGGATAACTGCGGGGACTACAAATGGCTTTTTAGACTTTGTCCCGTTTCTTAAAGTCATTAGCAACTGTCTTTCTGCTTTTTATGCAAGTATTTGTAAACATTAATCATATTCAAATGCATATGTCAAAAATAATCACTGGATGTTTTTTGCAAAGCAAAACAGAAAAAATGAAAACGGGAAGTTTTGTACTTTCAAAGAAGTGTTTTGTATTGATTTTGAAGTTTGCCTATAATAGGTGTTTTTTTTACAAAGAGACTGACATTCTTATAGAAGAATGCCGTCGTGAAGATGAAAACTATACAAAATAATGTACAAAGGGAAAACAACTATGTGTAATAATCCCAATGAGTTTCAATTCTGCTATTGCCCTTATGTCCTTGAGCGTCTCATCACTTTGCTACTTGTCCGAAGTTAACTGGATTGATTGGTACCATTTGAGCTTGATAGTTGATACTGAACTTTGGTTACAAAGTGATCCAACGGGACATAGTTATACGCTTTTAAATCCCTAACTTTTGCCTGGACCGCCCTTTCGGGTTTTCAGTCCACCGGGATACCTTTTTTGCCCAAGCCGCCTTTTCAGGTTTTCGACTTGCCGAGTGTACAGATTCTTGTATTTATCCCTAATTTCTTCCCGAACCCTTTTGGTTCGCCGGGATGCCCTTATTTTTGCCTAGGCCAGTCAACCTAGAAGGTCTTTATTAATGCGTAGTATCTTTTAACTATGTCCGCGTTTACAGGGTGCGGAAGGTCGTCACCGTCCATAGTGGTTAAGATCATGGCTCCATCAGAAAATATTTTCTTGATTACAAATGGCCCTTCATATATGGGAGTCCATTTTCCCTTGGGATTACCTTGCGAAAGTATGATGCGCTTGATTACTAGGTCACCAACTTGATATACATGACGCCTGACCTTTTTGTTAAAAGCCTTGATCATACGCTTTTGGTACATCTGACCATGACAAATAGCTGTCAGCCTTTTTTCATCAATTAGGTTCAGTTGGTCAAGTCGGGTCTGGATCCAATCATCTTTGTTAAACCCTGCTTCCTTCATGATTCTCAAAGAAGGGATCTAGACCTCAAAAGGAAGGACAACCTCCATACCATACACCAGAGAGAAAGGTGTTTCTCCTGTTGATGTACGTGCTGAGGTGCGGTAACCATGAAGCGAAAATGGTAACATCTCATGCCAGTCATTATATGTCACCGTCATATTTTGGATGATCTTCTTAATATTCTTATTAGCAGTCTCCACATCGCCATTCATCTTCGATCGGTAAGGAGAATAGTTATAATGCTGGATCTTGAATTGCTTACAGAGCTCGGTGATCATAGTTTTGTTGATATTCGTACCATTATCTGTAATGATTCTTTCGGGGATACCATACCGACAGATAAGGTTATGCTTGATGAACCGCGCCACAACATTCTTGGTAACAGAAGCAAATGAGGCAGCCTCAACCCACTTCGTGAAGTAATCAATGGCAACTAGGATGAAGCGTTGCCCGTTTGAAGCGGTAGGTCTAATCTCTCCGATCATATCAATGCCCCATATTACAAAGGGCCAGGGAGCAGTCAAGACATTCAAGGGAACCAGAGGCACATGTACTTTATCAGCGTAGATCTGGAATTTACGACAAGTTCGGGAATGCTGATAACAGTCTGCTTCCATAGTGGACCAGTAATATCCTGCCCGTAGGATCTTTTTAGCCATGGTGTGTCCACTAGAATGGGTGCCAAAGGTACCTTCATGTAAATCAGCCATAATCTTTTCCTCTTCATTCTTGTCTACACACTGAAGCAAAGTAGAATCGTAGTTGCGCTTGTAGAGGGTTCCATTACTGAGGAAGAACCTTGCTGAGAACCTTCTCAGAAACTTCTTATCATTGAGAGATGCCCCCTCAGGGTATTCTTGAGCTTCAAGATACCTTTTCACTTCATGGAACCAAGGTTTTTCCGTTACCCCTTCAATATCGATCTCATAGCAGTAAGCTGGTTCATCCAATCTCTCAATAGTGATATGAGGAGCTTCGTTGTCCCATATGACCTTGAACATGGATGACATAGTAGCTAGCGCGTCCGCTAACTGATTCTCGTCTCGTGGAAAATGTTCAAAGTGACTTTTTCAAAGTGTGGAATCAGTGTCAACATATGTTCTTTGTAAGGGATGAGATTAGGATGCTTCGTGTCCCACTTTCCTTTGATTTGACTTATTACCAAGGCCGAATCTCTGAAAACACTCAAGAACTTGATTCTTAGGTCAATGGCAGCTTTGAGACCCATGATACATGCTTCGTACTCAGCCATATTGTTGGTACAATTGAAGCACAACCTAGTAGTGAAAAGAGTATGATAGCCCTCGGGAGATATGATTACAGCACCGATGCCATTGCCAAGTGCGTTGGAAGCTCCATCAAAAACCATAGTCCATCGGAATCCTTTCTCAGGTCCTTCATCCGGTCCAGGTTCTTCACAATCAGTCATTAACATAATATTCTCATTCGGGAATTCATAGTTCATGGATTGGTAGTCGTCCACAGCCTGATGAGCCAAATGATCAGCTGATATGTAAGTTTAAGATTGCGCCTAAGAGGGGGGGTGAATTAGTTGGTGGTCGATTTTTGATTTATTTTACACTTTCTGGTTTTGTTTTAGTGCTATGGAAAACGGTAAAGTGCAGAAAGTAAAGAGACACGGAGATTTATCCTGGTTCCTTTCACACCCCAGAAGTACGTCCAGTCCCCTTGCAAACACGCAAGAGATTTCACTATTTTGTTAGAACTTTTACAAGACTCTTCCTAGTCTTATCAACTAAAGACACTAACAAATACCAAGAACACCCTCTTGGATTTCCAATAAGTCTCTTGAGAACAATCCTCTCAAAAGATACCTCTTGTTTCCAACAATGGACAACAAGGTACAAAAGTATTCTAATCCTTAATTCCAACAATCCTGGAAATAAGTTACACTTAGTATAATTCTATGAAATATGATTTCTTAAAAGATGTTGATCACATAGAGTGACTTCAATGAAGTTTCTTCTTTCTTCTCTTGTAAGCAATTCAAACAGTAACACAATGGTTAGAAAATGCTCAAAGATTTCTGTTCTTATATGTGTGAAAGTGCAGAAAATCTTTGTTCTTAAAAAATAAGAAATATGAAGTTTGAATATTTTACAAAGTTCAGAATTATTACATGAGAGAAGAGTTGTTTTATATTTTGAAAGATTTAGTATTTAAAGCAATCAATATACCTTTCCAAATGGATACCACTTTTCTGTTTGTAAAACTTGAGAAGACGCAATGTATGACCATGCAACCATTGGAGAAAAGGTGTGAAGGATATCTTGAATCAAGTTCAGATTTTCAAAAATTACAACGTGTAAATCGATTAGCATTATATGTAAATCGATTGCACGGGTTTGTAACGTTCTTGTATTCAAAAATTTTGAAGTGTAAATCGATTTACATGATGTGTTAATCGATTTACTAGTGTTAAAAAATTAACTCAGTTCAGTAATCAATCGATTTACACTCCATGTAAATCGATTGCTGCCAGAGGCAATCAATTTTTTTTATAAAAAAAAACATGTGTAAATCGATTTACATTAGTGAAAAACTTAGAATTTTCTTTAAACTTTAAGTGAAGTGTTGTGGCAAGTGTGTGTTGCACCCCAAAATTTGCCCTCCCATATTCTTCAAGAATTGGTCAAGTCAAGGTCACAAAATTCCCCAAGGGTTATGCAGTTCAACTGTCTCCTATACAGTCAAAACTAGGGTTTGTGTTCTGATCAAAGAAAGGAAGTTTTCAAAGACCCAATCAAGTCTCATATGCCTACAAAGATGGTCAAGTATCTTCATATCAAGTTTCAAGGCATTCAGCTCAAAATTGCACAGTCAAAACCCTAGATTGCACCACAGTCAACTGTAGGGGCAAAATGGTCATTTGACAGTCAAAAGTTCAAATTTTTGGTCAACATATCATTTTGAAGCCACAAACATCATTTGATCAATGCTTGATCATGATTCTCAAAATTTGGCTCAGAAATCATCAAAGATGCAAAAGTTGCTATATTTGGACAATTGGAAAAGTCAACTGAAATTGACCAGGGCATAACTTTCACATGGATTATCAGAAAAATTCCATCCAAAGCTCATTTTGAAGAGAAAGACATTTCCTACAACTTATCTTCATATTTCAAGTCCAAGAAATGCTCCCACAAAAAGTTATCAATTTCAACATTATAGGTCATTTTCAAAAGTCAACAAAAAGGGACTTTAAGTCAAAGGCCATAACTTGAGATTGGTAAATCAAAATGACATGGGACCAAAGGCATTGGTTAAAGGACTCAAAGACCTTTCCAAAATGTCCAAGAACATGTGAAAAGCTTAAAAATTGAGCAAGTTATGCCTTGTGGAAGTTGGGAAATTTTTGGAAATTTTTGAAAGTCAACTTTACTTCAAATGATCCAAAAATGCAAATGGGCCCATTTTTCTTCCAAGTTTCTTCATGCCAAGCCTATGCACGACCATTAGGCCCAAAGGGAAGTATTTTCTCATTTTCTAATTATTTATTTGAATTTATATTAATATTAATTCATTTAAATTATTTTAATACATGAAAAATATAAAGCTTGACCTAAAAAATCTTTTTATGCACATTCTAGACTCAAGATTTCGTGCACATCTTAATTAGGCAAGTTTTGGTGTGATTGGAGCTGATTGAACAAAAGAACCATGAAAAAAGATTCAAAAAAAGATCTTATACAATCAAATATTGCAAATCATTGAATTCAAAGATTTTGTATAATTTTCTTAACCTAATATGCTCTATACATATTCAGGAATCAAAACCTAATGGCATGACACAAGAAGCTGCGCCCAAAAGCCTTGGAAAAAGTTGAAAAATTCTCAAAAAAGGTCAATACTGAAAACCAGTTTCTAGTTCGATTCAAGCCTTAATTCTTGTTCTAACATCATCCTGAAACATCATTGAACGATTCTCCATCATTATCATCAACCAAAACGCAAAGAAGTGGTAGTTAGAACTCAAACTGTAAAGCGAAATTCTTGAAATCACATATCATAAATCATACGTCTTTTTGCATTTTTGTTTATATATTCATGTTCCTGATGAAGTTTGTGAGCTAACCATCATGTTTAATTGCGTTATCATCCTGTATATCAAATTCCACCATGCGCGATTTTTAGGTTTTGCAGGATTGTAATTTAGGGCTTTAGCGATAAGGAAAAATTAGCCAATGAAAGTATGACCATTCAAACCAGCTCCTCAAGACGAAGAAGAAGCACTATTCGCGATGGATTTATGTTCAAGAATAGCCTAATCGCTATTTTCTTGAAAGCTGCCTAAAACCACACTTCTAAAACCGTTGCCTATTTTGTTTTGTTTACAGGGACAGGGAGGAAGACGAAGCCGTGTCACTTGATGATTGGTGCGTTTAAAAACGCGCGCGCTTTTCCAGGCCATTAACGCGTTTGCCTTTATATTATTTATTGGATATTATATATTAAATAGAATTCACATGGCGTAGTGGTCAGGGAAGGCATTGGCAAGGCATAAGACCTGGGTTCGAACCCCAGGTCTGAATAATTCCATGTTATTTTTCCTTTAATGATTGTATGCAGGCATAATATTCAGGATCATCATACACGCTCAGTAATCAACCTCCACGCGTCCAAAGGGCATCAGATCCATGGCCAAGATTCAAGGCGCATCATACACCAGGTCAAAACGCTGACACATGATCTAAAAAAAGGGTCAACAAAATTCAATACAATTGGGCCAGATTTGCTAAGCCTGAACCTCACATTTGGGGCTACACCCCACCCTGGTTTGCCAATTTTATTTATTTTTCTTATATCTTTTTTAATTATTATTTTAATTGTTATGTTTATTTTAATTATTGTTTATTTAATTTTTAATCAAAATACAATACATAAAAAATACAGAAAGGACAAAAAATATAATTAATAATATTTATTTTCATAAAAACTCGCATGTAATTATTTAGTTTAATTAGGTTTTTAACTTTAATTTCTCTTTTAATAAAAATCCAAAAATATAAAATTAGGTTAATTGATAATTTTTAGACCTTTTAATTTTTCCCTTTTTTATCACAATATTATTTATTTATTTATTTTATTTTTATAATTAAATGTACATAAATAAAAATTAGGGTTTAATTTAGGTTAATATAATCTTTTTCACAATAAACTTAAAAAAAACAATAGGATTAGGGTTAGTCAATTATAATTAATTCTTTCTTTTTTCTTTTAAATCTAAAAAACACCAAAATACAAAAAAAACATTTAATTTTTAATTTTAATTTCCTATTAATTTTAATTGTTTGTAAAAGGGTCCAACGCCCATTGTTTTATTTATTTAATTTTGCGCATTTATTTTATGTCATTTATTATAATTTTGTATATGTCCCAAAGCCTTGTAACAATTCTATTTCTCGCACTTTTTATTGCATTATTTACTTTTCCGTCAAATCGGGTTCTGGAAATTTTGGCGATGTGGACCCGCGCCATTTGTAATAGCCTTAGATTTATTTTCCCGCAAACTTATAACTGTTAAAAAGCATGCAAGAATGAATGTCTTAATTAAAATCAAGCGTAGATCACAATGACATGACAAAAGACAAATATCAAATGAAAACGACACACAATTCGCACACACCACCCCTAGGGTACGCCTCACTGTTGCCTTTCGAAAGGTGATCGTCGAGTAGAGGACGTCTTAGTAAGTCCTCATGATCCGGGAACCTGGCATGAGGGTAGCTTCTAAGGTGTCTTCCTATTGCTCTGGTGATCACCACGTCCCTAAAACTCGAATTGACCCGAACACCTCCAACGGTGGTGCTACCTACCTCTCAATGGTGGGATGGCACTACTTTAAAGGACATTTACACAGACGAATTCATTAGGGTAGGTAGGTCCTCAAGGATACTTGCTCTCTTCAAAACAAACTGAAATCTTTTCACACCGACACTTTTCAAAAGCTTTCAAAGCAAATTTTTCAAACACTCTGACGTACGAGTCGAACTGAAATTTTTCAAAGAAACTTTTTTTAAAACCCACATTGAAAAGCAAACAAACATTTTTGAAAACAAAAATGAGCAAGTATCTAAGAGCCCATGGATAACCATGGATAGAAAGGGTGCTAACACCTTCCCTTTCTATAACCTACCTCCCGAACCGAGAGCAATCTCTTTAAGGAATTTTTCTGTGCTTTTGTCCTTTCCATTTGGAGAAAATAAAAGACGGTGGCGACTCTTGCTTACCGCGACATTTCGCGAACCAGCGTTAAACAGTCAGTTCCAGATCCACCGATCACAGAACTGGCGACTCTGCTGGGGAAATCTTATAAAGTGAGGTGTACCTTAGGGCTAGTTCATAACTGTGTTTTCAATTGTTTTCCTTGTTTGCTTTAAATTGTGGGGTTGCTTGGGAGTTCTATAGATCCTAACCCGGATCTGGGGGATACCTTTCTTAGAAAGTAGCAACAAGGCTGTGAGGGAACTGTGCGGGGTATACCGACATGGTTGAAACAGGCTGCTACGTTGATGTGGCACTTTGGTGTGTACCGGTAACCCTTGAGTTCAGTCAAGGAGAGTACGGGGCCTCCGCGTGGTGTCGTGAAGCATCAACAGACCTTAGGAACCTTAATTGAACTATCTTGGCCTCTTTAGGGTAGTGAGATAACTGACTTTGGTGCAGTCCGAGGTTGGTTGATACTCGATACTACGCTCAATTGAGGGTTGCTTTCCTGGAATATTTCGGTCGCCAGTTCAGTGGCTAAATCGAAACGATGAACAATGAAAGCAATCCCGTGATATTGGGAACCTTAGAACCCGGTTACTTTGATTAGGACAGGTTGAACCCACCAACTTCAAGAGGGTACTACCCAGACCCCATGCTGGCCTTAAACCTTAAGGGCTTGTCTTGTGTGCCTTGTGTGCCTTACATGTTTGTCTTTGTGAATATCTGTGGTGTGTTTAATCATAGCATCATGACATCATCCAGCATCATATGCATTGACTAACCATTTCAGGGGTTCGAATTTTCATCTTTGTTCTTGTTTTGTAGGACATGGAAACTGTTCGTAGAAAGACAATTCATGTCAATCTTGTAAGGATCCCCCCTCAGCTTAAGGAGCTTATATCCAGGATTCCCGAGAACTCTTCATTCAGTGAAAGGCATGGAAGCCTCATCAGCTTGGTCAACACCAACATTGAGGAAGATATGATAAAGGTCTTGTTCCAATTCTTTGACCCTCTGCATCACTGCTTTACCTTCTTGGACTATCAGTTGGTACCTACATTGGAGGAGTTCTCCCGGCTCCTGAAGATCCCTATCCTTGATCAGCTACCCTTCAACGGTACGGAAAAGGAACCTAAGCTTGAAGAGATTGCTAAAGCCTTGCACCTGCAGTCATCTGACCTCAAGGGACATTGGGAAGTCAGAAGTGGTATCAAAGGGTTCTTAGCCAGGTTTCTGTTTGAGAAGGCCCATGAATGTTGGAACTCCCTTGACTTGCAAGCCTTTGAAGAGGTTGTGGCCCTCCTTGTTTATGGTTTGGTGTTGTTCCCTAACCCAGATCAGCTCATTGATATCAGTGCCGTTCAGATCTTCATGTCCAGGAATCCCATACCTACATTGCTGGGGGACATCCTTCACTCATGTTACACTCGAACCATGAGAAAAAGAGGTGTCCTTATGTGTTGCACTCCTCTCCTGGGAAGGTGGTTTATTTCGCACCTTCCACAATCAGTCCTGAAGAATGAGCGGGGTTTGAGATGGTCACAACGGTTGATGACTCTTACGCATGCAGATATACATTGGTGTCCTAGGTCCAGAGGAGATGTCACTATCATTGATCGTTGCGGGGAGTACCCTAATGTTCCTTTACTTGGAATCAGAGGAGGTATTACTTATAGCCCATGCCTGGCTTGGAGACAGTTTGGTTATGCTCGGAGGGACGGTCCTCATGACATGCTAATTCCCGACATAGTTTTTGACTTCGACAGTGATACTCAAGGACTTCGTCAGAGATTTATCAGAGCTTGGAGAATGCCCAGTAGAATAGACAGCAAGACACTGGGGCATAGGAACTCCATCCCTTTGGAGCCTTATCTCAAGTGGGTACGCGCCCGCTCCCAGAAGTTAGTGATGCCTTATCCTCACATGCTCCCAGTAATCAAAGAACCAGTCTTGGAAGGGGAAGTGTCCCACACTATTCAGCACCCTGATATGCCCACATCCTGGGAAGAGATGCAGAAGAGCTGGATCCAGCTTAAGGAAGAGCGGAATTCTCTTGAGACTAGTCTGCATGCCAGTGAAAAGAAGGTCCTGGAGCTCACTCGCCTGTTGCATGAAGAGAGGAATCTCAACACCTACATAGCTCCGAAAAGAATGCGCAGTGTATTTTGGGATTGACTTGATTTTTTTGTACTTTTGCCCATGAGGCCTTGATGTATTAAACAATGATTTCTTTAATGATAACGTGTGTTCTTTTCTTGTCTACAACAAATTTGAACTTTCGAACCCTTGAATGCATTGCATACGCATTTCATACATCATGTGCATAGCAGGTTCTTTCCTCTTTTCAGGTTGCTTACAGTTCTTCGCTGTTTATTTCAGCATCATGAATCCCGGATCTGAATCAACAGAGACATCAATCAAGGCTCTCCAGGCGCAGAATGCGCAGTTCCAGGAACTAATCATGGGTCTGGCTAAAGGCCAAGAAGAACTAAAGACTATGCTCCTGAAAAAGGAGAAGAAGAAGAAGAGAAGAACTGTGTTGTTCAACTCGGGCCGAAGGTTTGGTAATACTCTGCAGCATGAAGAGGCTGGTTCTTCTGTTGGCAAGAGTCCTTCTCAGGCAGAAGTAAAGGTTCCTACTCTAGAAGTCTCCGACAACGAGACAGATTTTGATGAAGAGCAGTACCCTCCTTCAGATGACAGGTACAAACAACTGGAGGACAGGTTGAAGGCTATGGAGGTGCAACAGGCACCTGGGCTGGATTTCGGAGATCTGGGTTTGTCGACTGGTGTGATTATCCCGCATAAGTTCAAAGCACCCACCTTCTCCAAGTATGACGGGGCATCCTGTCCCAAGCTGCATTTGAGGTCCTATGTTCGAAAAATTCAGCCGTACTCTGCGGACAAGAATCTATGGATCCACTTCTTCCAGGAGAGTCTTTCAGGGACTCATCTCGAATGGTTCTATCAGCTGGATGGGACCAAAGTTCGTAACTGGGAGGAGTTGGCTACTGCTTTCTACAAGCAGTATCAGTATAATGCCGACCTTGCCCCCACGCGTACCCAACTCCAGGGTATGTCGTTAGGCGTAAGCGAAGGTTTTAAGGAGTACGCGCAGAAGTGGAGAGACCTGGCTGGTAGGGTGCAGCCACCATTGACTGACCGGGAGCTGGTTGACATGTTCTTGGGGACCCTATCTGGGCCGTTTTTCAACCATCTCATTGGGAATTCTTCTGCTGGTTTCACTGATTTAATCTTGACTGGAGAGAGAATTGAAGCTGGGCTGAAGTCTGGGAAGATTGCAAAGGGTGCCTCATCTAGTTCAGAGAAGAAACCCTTCAAGAAGGAGTCTAGCGCCGTATATGGTTCCAGGAGATCAGAGAGGAATGAACACCGCCAATCTGTCAGTGCGGTAATGATTGCTAAGCCTGCTGCCGCTCCCCGGCCAAACAATACTCAGAAGGTGGAAAGACCCCAGAGAGAATTCACCCGCTTAAACATGACTTTGTCGCAGATCCTGCCACAGTTGCTCTCAACTAATTTAGTGACTGTCAGGGAGGCGCCAAAGTTCCCCAATACTGCATCCCCCAAGTACAACCCGAATTCCCGTTGTACTTATCATTCAGAAAGCCCGGGGCACTCTACTGATGACTGTTGGGCGTTGAAGAATAAGGTGCAAGACCTTATCGATGCAAAGGAGATACAATTCGAGGCGCCTGCAAAGCCGAATGTAGTTACCGCCCCTATGCCTCAACACGGGGTAAATGCTGTTGATGAAGACGTTTATGCTGTTTCTGTGGATGATCTAGCCACTCCTCTAAAGATCGTTAAGAAGAACCTACTGCAGGCCGGTTTATTTCCGGGTTGTAGTGAGGGTTGCCTGTTCTGTGTTGTGTCCCCATCCGGTTGTCCCTTGCTAAAGTTAGGCATCCAAAGCTTAATGGATAGCAAGGAGATTCTATTCAAGAAGTCCGCTGTTCGTTTGGTTCCAATGGAAGAAGTTTCTGTGGTGACTATCTTCAACAATCCGATCCCGGCTCTCCAGAAGAAGCCTGTCCAAATTCTGACCGTTGCACCTGTAACTATCACTGTTCCTGGGCCCCTGCCCTATGTATCTAACAAAGCTGTCCCTTGGCACTATGGGGCAGATGTATATATAAACGGAGTTAAACAAGAGCTCAACATTGGCGCCAGCATCTGTGACATCACTGGCCCGGCCAAAGTTACCCGCAGTGGCAGGCTCTTCTCGCCTGACATTGCGCCACCCGCTGCCCGAAGACCGCTCCTGATAATTCCTGCAAGTACACCTACTCCCGTTGCTGATCAAGTTGTTGTTCCTGCTGCTGATCCGATCGTTTCTCCTGCTGCCGAGTCATCCAATGCTCGGGGCAAGGGAATTGAAACTGAGCCTGCCCGGATGGAGGTACCCATACCCATAGCTGCTGAGGCCTCCCCACAAGAGATGGAGGAGATTTTGAAGATTATAAAGAAGAGCGATTTTAATGTTGTGGAACAGCTGGGGCATACGCCCTCCAAGATCTCCATGCTCTCTTTACTGCTGTGCTCTGAGGCCCATGCAAATGCCCTCATCTCATTCCTCAAGACGGCCCATGTGCCACATGAAACCTCTGCAGTCCAGTTCACCGATTGCGTGGCAAGTCTAACGGCAGACAATGGCTTGGGTTTCTCAGATGCTGATTTGACCGCCAAGGGGAGAGATCATAATGATGCTCTGCATGTCTCAATCGAATGCAGGGGCACCACCTTGGCACATGTGTTGGTTGATACTGGGTCATCTTTGAATGTGCTACCCAAGAAGGCTCTGGATCGTCTAGATTGTGAAGGCCTGGATTTGAAACCCAGCAACATCATCGTCAGGGCCTTTGACGGTTCAAAGAGGATGGTCCATGGAGAGGTTGACATTCCGATTCGTGTGGGCTCTCAGGTGTTCGACTCCACTTTTTATGTGATGGACATCCGTCCATCGTACTCTTGTCTGCTGGGTCGACCCTGGATACATAAGGCTGGGGCAGTGACCTCTACCTTGCATCAAAAGCTGAAGTACCCCGTCAGAGGGAAGATTGTCACCGTGCAAGGAGAGGAAGAATATATGGTGAGCCACCTAAACTCGTTCAGATACATTGAGATGGATGGGGAGTTCATTGAGACCCCCTTTCAGCATTTCGAGGAGGTGTTTCCAATTGCAGCGGAAACAGCAGAAGCAGGAGGTCTTTTGAAGATGGCTTCCCTAAAGGATGCCAGGGCTGTGGTGCAGAAGGGTGAATGTGTCAACTGGGGCAGACTTCCAGACTTCACCCAGAAGACTGATAAACTTGGGCTGGGCTTCACCTCAGAAGGGCAGAGAGCTATGAGGAAAGAGAAGATCGGAAGGCCTCCGGTATTTATTAAAGGTTCAGAAGTGAATGCTGTCGGGGAAGACCATGAAGTGGACGAAGCCGAATTCAACAGCTGGATTTATCCGACGGCCGAAGACGGATTGAACAATTGGAGTGCAAAGGACCATACCCCTGTTACCTTTGTGACACAGTAATGAATTCCCATGTTTTGTTATTTTGTAATAGACGATGATAAACTCTATGGCCCGGTGTCTTACCCGAGGCACCGTGGTTCTATTTGTGAGGGCATACGAACTGTCATTTTATACATCATGAATGAAAATCTTGGACGTACTTTTCGCATTGCAAATATTGTGTTCCTTTTCTGTCTTTCATTTCCTTTACATAGTTTTCAAAACAGCTGTATTTACACACACACTCACTCATACAGGTTCCAATCCACTCTGGATCTTACTGACAACAACTCTGCTAATGCCAATTATGACTTCGAAAATCCGATTAACTTAGCCGAAGACGAAGGTGAAGATGATTGCGAAGTGCCTGGCGAACTTGCAAGACTGTTGCTTCAGGAAGAGAGGGCAGTTCAACCCCATGAAGAGCCAGTGGAAACCATAAACCTGGGTACTGAGGCAGACAGGAAAGAGGTAAAGATTGGTGCCAACCTAGAGCTCAGCGTGAAGCAACGGTTAACCAAGATGTTACATGACTATATGGAGATCTTTGCCTGGTCCTACGAAGACATGCCAGGGTTGGATACCGATATTGTTGTCCATCATTTGCCGACTAGGGAAGACTGCCCTCCAGTTAAACAAAAGGTTCGTCGGATGCGTCCAGAGATGTCTGAGAAGATTAAAGCCGAAGTCATGAAACAATTTGATGCCGGGTTTCTTGCTGTAACTTCTTACCCTCAGTGGGTTGCTAACGTGGTGCCGGTACCTAAAAAGGACGGCAAGGTCAGAATGTGTGTCGACTACAGGGATCTAAACAGGGCCAGCCCCAAGGATGACTTCCCCTTACCTCACATTGATGTCCTTGTCGATAACACAGCTCAGCACAAGGTATTCTCTTTCATGGATGGCTTTTCAGGTTACAATCAGATTAAGATGGCACCTGAAGACATGGAAAAGACTACATTCGTTACTCAGTGGGGCACCTTCTGTTACAAGGTCATGCCGTTCGGATTGAAGAATGCTGGGGCAACCTACCAACGCGCCATGGTTGCCTTATTTCATGATATGATCCACCACGAGATAGAAGTGTATGTTGACGACATGATCGCTAGGTCCCAGACTGAGGAAGAGCACCTAGATCATCTGCAGAAGTTGTTTGACCGGTTGAAACTGTACAAGCTGAGATTGAACCCGAACAAGTGCACCTTCGGGGTAAGATCTGGGAAGTTGCTAGGCTTCGTGGTCAGTGATAAAGGTATTCAAGTGGACCCTGCTAAGGTCAAAGCTATTCAAGAGATGCCAGTTCCTAGGACAGAAAAGGAGGTCCGAGGCTTTTTAGGACGCCTGAATTATATCGCTCGATTCATCTCTCATCTGACCGCTACCTGTGAGCCAATCTTCAAGCTGCTGAAGAAAGATCAGGTAGTACGTTGGAACGATGAATGTCAGGCTGCTTTTGACAAAATCAAAGAGTATCTCCAAGAACCACCTATCCTTATGCCACCGGTTGAGGGGAGACCTCTGATCCTATATCTGACAGTGCTAGACAACTCAATGGGGTGTGTGCTGGGGCAGCATGACGAGTCTGGCCGAAAAGAGCACGCCATTTATTACCTTAGCAAAAAGTTTACCGACTGTGAGACCCGATACTCACTGCTCGAGAAAACTTGCTGCGCTTTGGTATGGGCTGCTCGCCGGCTGAGACAGTATATGCTGACTCACACTACCTTGTTGATCTCAAAGATGGATCCTATAAAGTACATATTCGAAAAGCCTGCTCTGTCTGGGAGAATTGCAAGATGGCAAATGATCTTGACGGAATACGACATTCAGTATACAACCCAGAAAGCCATCAAGGGAAGTGTACTGGCAGACCACTTAGCTCATCAAGCTGTAGATGACTATCAATCAATGAACTTCGAGTTTCCGGATGAAAGCATCATGATAGTAACTGATTGTGAAGTACCTGGACCGGATGAAGGACCTGAGCCAGGATCCCGATGGTCTATGCACTTTGACGGAGCCTCTAATGCTTTGGGAAATGGTATCGGCGCCATCATCATATCACCTCAAGGTACTCATACTCCACTCACTGCCCGGCTGTGTTTCAACTGTACCAACAACATGGCAGAGTATGAGGCGTGTATCATGGGTCTTCAAGCTGCGATCGACCTAAGAATCAAATTCCTAAGTGTCTTCGGAGATTCCGCTCTTGTGATCAATCAGATCAAAGGAGAGTGGGATACGAAACATCCAAACTTGATTCCTTACAAAGAATGTGTGTTGGCCCTGATTCCCCACTTCACAGAGATAACCTTTGAACACTTTCCAAGAGAAGAGAATCAGTTAGCGGACGCGTTAGCTACAATGTCTTCAATGTTCAAGGTTAAATGGGATAATGAAGCTCCCCGGATCATCATCTGGAAACTGGACGAACCGGCATACTGTTGCGATCTCGAAACTGAATTGGTAACTGAGAAGCCTTGGTACCACGAAGTGAAGAGATATCTGGAAGCTCAGGAATACCCTGAAGGTGCCTCTATCAATGATAAGAAATTCCTGAGGAGGTTCGCAGCCAAGTTCTTCCTAAGCAACGGCATCTTATACAAGCGAAACCATGATTCAACCTTACTGCGTTGTGTGGATAAGACTGAAGCAGAAAGAATCATGGAAGAACTACACGAAGGGACCTTTGGTACACATTCCAGTGGACACACTATGGCTAAGAAGATCCTACGGGCAGGATACTACTGGTCCACAATGGAAGCTGACTGCTACCAACACTCCAGGACATGCCACAAGTGCCAGATCTATGCAGATAAGGTGCATGTTCCTCCGGTTCCCCTAAATGTTCTGACTGCGCCTTGGCCGTTTGCAATGTGGGGCATAGACATGATCGGTGAGATAAAACCTACGGCATCTAATGGACATCGCTTCATCCTAGTGGCGATTGACTATTTTACGAAGTGGGTTGAGGCAGCATCCTATGCTACAGTAACCAAGACTGTTGTAGCACGGTTTATTCGGCACAACCTGATCTGTCGGTACGGCGTCCCTGAGCGGATTATTACAGACAACGGTACCAATCTAAACAATAAGATGATCGCTGAGCTCTGCGAACAGTTCAAAATACAGCACCACAATTCTTCTCCTTACAGACCGAAGATGAATGGGGCTGTAGAAGCAGCTAATAAGAACATCAAAAAGATCGTGCAAAAAATGACAGTAACTTACAAAGATTGGCACGAGATGTTACCGTTCGCTCTGCATGGGTACCGTACCTCAGCTAGGACGTCAACCGGGGCAACTCCTTTCTCTCTGGTTTATGGCATGGAGGCAGTCTTGCCGATCGAAGTGCAAATTCCCTCTCCCCGGATAATGAAGGATGCAAATCTGAACGAAGATGATTGGATCCAGACACGACTTGACCAACTCAACCTCATTGACGAAAAGAGACTTGCTGCTATCTGTCATGGTCAGACGTATCAGAAACGGATGATCAGGGCATTTAACAAAAAGGTCAGACCTCAAGAATATCAAGTTGGGGATCTGGTAATCAAGAGAATCATCCTTCCTCAGAGTGATCCAAGGGGCAAATGGACCCCTACATACGAAGGGCCATTTGTGGTCAAGCATGTGTTCTCAGGAGGAGCAATGATATTAACCAACATGGACGGTGACGACCTTCCTCACCCCGCCAATGCAGACATAGTTAAAAAATACTACGCATGAAACAAGACCCGCTAGGCTGACATGCCTAGGCAAAAATTAGGGCTTCCCGTCGGACCAAAAGGGTTCGGGCAAAATGAAGGGATGAAAATAAAAAAAAATCTGTACACCCGGCAAGTCGAAAACCTGAAAAGGCGGCTTGGGCAAAAATAGGTATCCCGGTGGACTGAAAACCCGAAGGGGCAGTCCAGGCAAAATTAGGGATAAAAGCGTAAAACTATGTCACTTTGCATCCAGGATCCGGTATCTGCATCAAGCTCAAACGGCATCGATCAGTCAGCTTCACCTTCAACCAAGGTCATCAAGTGATGAGACGCTCGGAGTTATAAAGACAATAGCAGAGTTGAAACCCAGTGGATCATTCATATTTCACACAGCTGTTTATTTTCTTTTGTACAAAATCTATATAAACTCTCTTGCTCGGCAACGTTCCTCTTATTAGGACGTCAGCCTCTTGTACACAAAACGCCTATTTACAGGCCATTCAAAAATCAATACAAATATATTTTTCAGTTAAACGTGCCAAGTATTTTTCCTTTTTCTGTTTTGTTTTGCGAAGAACGTCCAAGGTTCAATTTGTGATATATGCATTGACAATAATTTGCTAACTCATAAATATTTGCATACGAAACAAAGGAATTAATTGCAGGTGACACTAGAAACAGGGGCAATAAAGAGTTGTTTGAGCAGTCTAATTGTTCTATCCTCTAAGGTACCAAGGTAGGTTCAGCTAAAGAACACGGCCAAGTGTATCTTAATTCCCCAGAGAGCGGTTCAGCAAGTCAATACATTCTTCTCCAAGCAAAATTGTCAAATATCAAGGAAATTGAGTATTCTCCCGTAGACCTCAATACCTCCCCAGCAGCATATATTCTTAACAAGTATCCCCGGCAGTCTTGGCCTAAAGATTGTTCCCCGGCGGTATCTCAACATTCAAAGGGATTACTTCCCCAGCATGGTTTAAAACTTCCCCAGAAGAGTCCAACCCAGTTTCCCCAGCAAAGTTGGAATTCATATCTCCCCAAACAGTAAGCTTATCCCCAGTAGATTCTGGAAGCTTATCCCTCGCAGAGCACGAACGCGTCGTCCGGCTTTATTCAAAGAGTTATTTCCTTAACAGGATATAACTGGGTTATCCTCAGCCAAAAGCCACGGAAAGGTCGTCGTCAACGTAGTTCTTTCCTATCCCCAGCGAAGTCCATTAACACTTCATACAACAACGGTATCCCCAGCGAGTTACTATCAACATTCAGCAAAGCATCTCTATCCCCACAGAGTATTGCTTCTCAGCACGGTCGTCAGAGTATCTTTTCTCCCCGCAGACTCTTCATTTGCCAAGTTTATTCCTCAACGGAGTTATCTTCTCCTACCGGTATTCTTGCAGTTATCATCCCCAGCGGAAGCAAAATCTATTCTTCAACGTCAGCCCAGGATACAACTTCCCGGCACCCGTCAAGGATCTACTTTCCGAGACGAAAACATACATAAAACATCACATACATCATTATAGCATGCATAACGCGTTGCATCATACAAGTCTCATTCATATCGAGAACATCATTGCTTGACCCATATCATGCATTGCATATGACTGACTTTTACCTTTCAGGAAAGAAGCAGTTTAAATTACCAACCATATTTCAAGATCTTCTCTTGGTTCAGTCAGATCGACCCTAAGATCTCCCTGATGCTTATCCAGTTGAAGATGTTTCAAGACCTAGACCGGTTCAGTTAGATCGACCCTAAGATTTTCCTGATGCTTATCCAGTCAAAGGCCTTCTCTTGGTTCAGTCAGATCGACCCTAAGATCTCCCTGATGCTTATCCAGTTGAAGATATTTCAAGACCTTGTCCGGTTCAGTTAAATCGACCCTAAGATTTTCCTGATTCTTACCCAGTCAAAGGCCTTCTCTGGTTCAGTCAGATCGACCCTAAGATCTCCCTGATGCTTATCCAGTTGAAGATATTTCAAGACCTAGACCGGTTCAGTTAAATCGACCCTAAGATTTTCCTGATGCGTATCCAGTCAAAGGCCTTCTCTTGGTTCAGTCAGATCGACCCTAAGATCTCCCTGATGCTTATCCAGTTGAAGATGTTTTAAGACCTAGACCGGTTCAGTTAAATCGATCCTAAGATTTTCCTGATTCTTACCCAGTCAAAGGCCTCTCTGGTTCAGTCAGATCGACCCTAAGATCTCCCTGATTCTTATCCCAGTAGAAGACACCCAAGATTTTTCTCAACGAGCGTTGTTGAAGTTAAAGTCACCCAAGATTTTTTCTCAACGAGCGTTGTTGAAGTTAAAGTCGCCCAAGGTTCTCTTATCATTCATGCTAAGACAGTAACCATACCTGGTTCATTCATCAACGTTTGAAGCTCCAGACTCAGCTCCTGTAACCAGTCAGGATACATCTATACCAAGCATCTAAAATCAACTCCTGCAGCGTGTCAGGTACTCATTTTCTCTTTTGTAGGTATGCAGGTTCTCGCTAAGGAATCTCCTACGCGATCAACATCCTAGCATGGCATCTATAAGCCCATCATCCTATCCAGCAATCTCCAAATGGCATCTATAAGCCCATTCCCGCCATCACTGCTACTATGTGAGCGCAAATTTCTGGGCACTCTAGTGTCCAATCATCTTCTACCCTCGGATTACGAAAGGCACGTCAGCCAATATGCATCCTCAGGTCTAAGAAGATTGAACAGGGGCAACTGTTGCACCCCAAAATTTGCCCTCCCATATTCTTCAAGAATTGGTCAAGTCAAGGTCACAAAATTCCCCAAGGGTTATGCAGTTCAACTGTCTCCTATACAGTCAAAACTAGGGTTTGTGTTCTGATCAAAGAAAGGAAGTTTTCAAAGACCCAATCAAGTCTCATATGCCTACAAAGATGGTCAAGTATCTTCATATCAAGTTTCAAGGCATTCAGCTCAAAATTGCACAGTCAAAACCCTAGATTGCACCACAGTCAACTGTAGGGGCAAAATGGTCATTTGACAGTCAAAAGTTCAAATTTTTGGTCAACATATCATTTTGAAGCCACAAACATCATTTGATCAATGCTTGATCATGATTCTCAAAATTTGGCTCAGAAATCATCAAAGATGCAAAAGTTGCTATATTTGGACAGCTGGAAAAGTCAACTGAAATTGACCAGGGCATAACTTTCACATGGATTATCAGAAAAATTCCATCCAAAGCTCATTTTGAAGAGAAAGACATTTCCTACAACTTATCTTCAAATTTCAAGTCCAAGAAATGCTCCCACAAAAAGTTATCAATTTCAACATTATAGGTCATTTTCAAAAGTCAACAAAAAGGGACTTTAAGTCAAAGGCCATAACTTGAGATTGGTAAATCAAAATGACATGGGACCAAAGGCATTGGTTAAAGGACTCAAAGACCTTTCCAAAATGTCCAAGAACATGTGAAAAGCTTAAAAATTGAGCAAGTTATGCCTTGTGGAAGTTGGGAAATTTTTGGAAATTTTTGAAAGTCAACTTTACTTCAAATGATCCAAAAATGCAAATGGGCCCATTTTTCTTCCAAGTTTCTTCATGCCAAGCCTATGCACGACCATTAGGCCCAAAGGGAAGTATTTTCTCATTTTCTAATTATTTATTTGAATTTATATTAATATTAATTCATTTAAATTATTTTAATACATGAAAAATATAAAGCTTGACCTAAAAAATCTTTTTATGCACATTCTAGACTCAAGATTTCGTGCACATCTTAATTAGGCAAGTTTTGGTGTGATTGGAGCTGATTGAACAAAAGAACCATGAAAAAAGATTCAAAAAAAGATCTTATACAATCAAATATTGCAAATCATTGAATTCAAAGATTTTGTATAATTTTCTTAACCTAATATGCTCTATACATATTCAGGAATCAAAACCTAATGGCATGACACAAGAAGCTGCGCCCAAAAGCCTTGGAAAAAGTTGAAAAATTCTCAAAAAAGGTCAATACTGAAAACCAGTTTCTAGTTCGATTCAAGCCTTAATTCTTGTTCTAACATCATCCTGAAACATCATTGAACGATTCTCCATCATTATCATCAACCAAAACGCAAAGAAGTGGTAGTTAGAACTCAAACTGTAAAGCGAAATTCTTGAAATCACATATCATAAATCATACGTCTTTTTGCATTTTTGTTTATATATTCATGTTTCTGATGAAGTTTGTGAGCTAACCATCATGTTTAATTGCGTTATCATCCTGTATATCAAATTCCACCATGCGCGATTTTTAGGTTTTGCAGGATTGTAATTTAGGGCTTTAGCGATAAGGAAAAATTAGCCAATGAAAGTATGACCATTCAAACCAGCTCCTCAAGACGAAGAAGAAGCACTATTCGCGATGGATTTATGTTCAAGAATAGCCTAATCGCTATTTTCTTGAAAGCTGCCTAAAACCACACTTCTAAAACCGTTGCCTATTTTGTTTTGTTTACAGGGACAGGGAGGAAGACGAAGCCGTGTCACTTGATGGTTGGTGCGTTTAAAAACGCGCGCGCTTTTCCAGGCCATTAACGCGTTTGCCTTTATATTATTTATTGGATATTATATATTAAATAGAATTCACATGGCGTAGTGGTCAGGGAAGGCATTGGCAAGGCATAAGACCTGGGTTCGAACCCCAGGTCTGAATAATTCCATGTTATTTTTCCTTTAATGATTGTATGCAGGCATAATATTCAGGATCATCATACACGCTCAGTAATCAACCTCCACGCGTCCAAAGGGCATCAGATCCATGGCCAAGATTCAAGGCGCATCATACACCAGGTCAAAACGCTGACACATGATCCAAAAAAAGGGTCAACAAAATTCAATACAATTGGGCCAGATTTGCTAAGCCTGAACCTCACATTTGGGGCTACACCCCACCCTGGTTTGCCAATTTTATTTATTTTTCTTATATCTTTTTTAATTATTATTTTAATTGTTATGTTTATTTTAATTATTGTTTATTTAATTTTTAATCAAAATACAATACATAAAAAATACAGAAAGGACAAAAAATATAATTAATAATATTTATTTTCATAAAAACTCGCATGTAATTATTTAGTTTAATTAGGTTTTTAACTTTAATTTCTCTTTTAATAAAAATCCAAAAATATAAAATTAGGTTAATTGATAATTTTTAGACCTTTTAATTTTTCCCTTTTTTATCACAATATTATTTATTTATTTATTTTATTTTTATAATTAAATGTACATAAATAAAAATTAGGGTTTAATTTAGGTTAATATAATCTTTTTCACAATAAACTTAAAAAAAACAATAGGATTAGGGTTAGTAAATTATAATTAATTCTTTCTTTTTTCTTTTAAATCTAAAAAACACCAAAATACAAAAAAAACATTTAATTTTTAATTTTAATTTCCTATTAATTTTAATTGTTTGTAAAAGGGTCCAACGCCCATTGTTTTATTTATTTAATTTTGCGCATTTATTTTATGTCATTTATTATAATTTTGTATATGTCCCAAAGCCTTGTAACAATTCTATTTCTCGCACTTTTTATTGCATTATTTACTTTTCCGTCAAATCGGGTTCTGGAAATTTTGGCGATGTGGACCCGCGCCATTTGTAATAGCCTTAGATTTATTTTCCCGCAAACTTATAACTGTTAAAAAGCATGCAAGAATGAATGTCTTAATTAAAATCAAGCGTAGATCACAATGACATGACAAAAGACAAATATCAAATGAAAACGACACACAATTCGCACACACCACCCCTAGGGTACGCCTCACTGTTGCCTTTCGAAAGGTGATCGTCGAGTAGAGGACGTCTTAGTAAGTCCTCATGATCCGGGAACCTGGCATGAGGGTAGCTTCTAAGGTGTCTTCCTATTGCTCTGGTGATCACCACGTCCCTAAAACTCGAATTGACCCGAACACCTCCAACGGTGGTGCTACCTACCTCTCAATGGTGGGATGGCACTACTTTAAAGGACATTTACACAGACGAATTCATTAGGGTAGGTAGGTCCTCAAGGATACTTGCTCTCTTCAAAACAAACTGAAATCTTTTCACACCGACACTTTTCAAAAGCTTTCAAAGCAAATTTTTCAAACACTCTGACGTACGAGTCGAACTGAAATTTTTCAAAGAAACTTTTTTTAAAACCCACATTGAAAAGCAAACAAACATTTTTGAAAACACAAATGAGCAAGTATCTAAGAGCCCATGGATAACCATGGATAGAAAGGGTGCTAACACCTTCCCTTTCTATAACCTACCTCCCGAACCGAGAGCAATCTCTTTAAGGAATTTTTCTGTGCTTTTGTCCTTTCCATTTGGAGAAAATAAAAGACGGTGGCGACTCTTGCTTACCGCGACATTTCGCGAACCAGCGTTAAACAGTCAGTTCCAGATCCACCGATCACAGTGTGTATATCATTTTTGAGCATTTCTAATCAATTTAGTTCAAATGAGAATTGATATACTTGTTTACTTGCCATGATCCTTGAAGCTTTGAGTGAATGATGCTTTAAGCTAATTCCACTTCTTTTCCTTCTTGCCATAGTGCTTGTTTGTCTTTCATCAAAACTAAAGTTGAGTTGAGGCTTGAGATTACATTCTCCCCCTTTTTGATGATGACAAACCATCTTTCTTTATGAGTTGTTCAGAATTGGAGCAAAAGGAGTTTTCTCCCCCTAAGATAGATTTCTCCCCCTATGGAGAAAAAGATTTGAAAACTTGCCCTGAAAAGAAAACTGAAATAAACAACCATAAAGTGCTATCACATCCTTCTCCCCCTTTGACATTATCCAAAAGAAGGGAAAGATGTAACATAAGATGATACTTATAACAATTTGAAATAGATATGAACATAAACTAAAACGTAAATTTCTAAAAATATCGTACGAAGTTCAAATACACATAATACAAAACTAACACTTGAAGCAATTATCAAACAAAAAACATAATGATAAAGAACAGGAATTTAATAATATTGGCTAGGAAAATATTAGAAGGGTCCTTGATATGGAAACTGTTGTTGTAGAGGTGGTTCGGTGTATTGAGGAGGCAGAGGTGCTGGATTGTTTGGATCGTATGGAGGAATATGGAGATGTGAGTAGAGGTATGAAAACTGTTGAGTCATATAATCCATAACATCTTGGTTGGTTGGACCAGAAGAGGCAGCAGGAGGAGGAACTTCATTTTCTTCTTCATCCGCATTATTGCCTTCATCACCTACAACATCCTCTCCAATATATGTGATGGTTTTTGCTTCAGAATCGAAATGAACACCCATCCGAGAATCAACATTTTTGATGGAGATCCTATTGTTGATTGGATCCATTTCAACCCTCTCAAACCCAGTAAAATCAATATCAAATTCTTCCAAGATCCTTGTGATGAAGTATGCATATGGCAGAAAAGTAGCCCTTGTGGCAACTCTTAGCATATGCAGCACAATCAGTTTAGCCCAGTTTACCGAAATGCCATTTTTCCTTGCATAGAGAATTTGCAATTCTAGATCGGTTACAGTACAGTGATTTCCTGCTCTAGGAAATAAAATATATACCAGAAAATAATGGAACAATCTATCATCAATGTGAAAATTACCAGCACTCCAAGTGACCCGAGCCAGAATAACACCGCCAAGACTACAGATCCGCTTTGCACGGTATTCTGCTTCTGACAACCGACCAATGCTGTAGAAGAATTCTCTCTTCCTATAATTTTCCCAGTCAGCATCCTCTGGGTCATAGAGAGAACTTCCAGTATATGGGATGTTCAAAATTCTGCTTATTGTTTTTGAATGCAGAGAAATTCTTGTTCCGAGCACATGGGTATAGCATTTGTTGTTATCATAATGCATGTTGCTGTAAAATACTCGAACTAGATCCGGATAATAGTAACCACGTGATGATATTAACAGTTCTAACCCATAAGCAATCAAATCCCTATGAAAAGTGAAGCATTCATCGGGAAAGGTAGATAACATACCGAATTTGGGAGCTGAAATTATTTTCCTTTGAAAGTGCTTGATGAATCTTTCACGTTGTGTATCCGAGAGGTACTCGAGCAATGAGTTTTCAGAGGCTGCATTAGTTTTCTTCTTTCCTTTTTCTGAGGCTCTTTCTTTTCTTTTGGGAGCCATGGCGATGGTTAGGGTTTTGAGTAAGGAAGATAGAGATTTTTTGGTGTTGTTATGATATAGTGAGTGAGTTTTGGTGTTATGAGATAGTGAGGGAGTTTTGGTGAGATTAAATAGTAGAGTAGGGTAAGTGAGGTCTTTATGAGACTTAATTGAGTGGGGTTGGTCAAGGTTACATGATTGGTCAAAAAGAAGGTGGGAGGTTGAGAGGCAAGGTAATGTTGACCAATATATTAAAGACTCATAAAAATATCACATGCTGAACAGGTGTAAATCGATTGGTGTGTAGGATCAATCGATCTGCATAGTGAAAAATTAAATAAAAACGCTTCAGTTTCAGTGATAAATCGATTTGCCCATTTGATAAATCGATTTACACAAAAAATATTTTATTAAAATTGATTTTGGTTCAGTGGTAAATCGATTTACATACTTGGTAAATCGATTTACTCAAAAAGATTTTATTAAAAAAGAGTTTTACTTCAGTGGTAAATCGATTTACACACTTGGTAAATCGATTTACTTCAAAAAAAAAAAATTTAAAATTTTTTTTTAACATTTGAAACATTTTCTAAGCCCATATATATGTACATTAATGTATAGTTAAGGATAGAGTGCACCTTATATATCTTGTTCATCTAGGATTCCGAGTTCACGACGAATTTTGAAGAATGCATCCTTTGCAAGTGGTTTTGTGAAAATGTCCGCGAGTTGATTTTGAGTGTCCACAAAAGTAATCTCGACATCTCCTTTGAGTACGTGATCTCTGATGAAATGGTGTCTGATGTCAATGTGTTTTGTCCGGGAATGCATAACTATGAAGCTTCTTGTTCTAGATGGCCAAAAAGATCCATGTGAAACAATTGAAGTGGTCTTATTGTTGAAACCATATTCTTTGGTTTGAAAGTTGATTTGGTTTGTTTGCCCTTTTGGCATGCACTACATAGTTTGTCTTTGATGAATTTCATCTTTGGTAGACCAATAACTAAGTCATGCTTAACTAATTTTTTCAAGTGCTCCATGTGTATGTGAGCAATCCTCTTGTGCCATAACCAAGGGTCATTGTTGTTTACCATGAGACATTGTACCTTCATATACAAATCATCTAAAGTAATCATAAAAATATTGTTAGATCTTATACCTTTGAGTTTTACCTCATTGGTTGCCTCATCCATAATTAGGCATTCTTCTTTGTTGAATTTGATTTTGAACCCTTTATCGCAAAGTTGACTTATGCTAAGAAGGTTGTGCTTTAATCCTTCAACATAGAGAACATCCTCAATTTGAATGGATGGAGGTGTGCCAACTATTCCAACGCCAAGAATCTTTCCTTTGGTGTTGTCTCCATAGGTGACATACCCTTTGGCTTTATGTACTAGATATGAAAATTGGTGTACATCTCTTGTCATATGCTTTGAACATCCACTGTCAAGATACCAAAGGTTTGATGTGGATTTCAAGCATACCTACAAAAATAAATTATTTCTTGTTAGGTACCCAAGTGGCCTTGGGTCCTTCATAGTTAGTTCCCTTTTTCACCCATGCATAGTGTCCACTAGCCATACTGAAATTTCTAATATAGCATGCATTAGGTGTGTGTCCAACAATACCACAGTAAAAACAGTTTGGAACAAATTTGCTCTTGTATCTAGGAATTTGTTTTCTTTTAGATACATTAGGCTTTTTCTTTTGATGATTATGAACAACTTGCTTATTTTCTACTATCTTGGGATTGGAACTATTACTAGCCTTTACAAAAACAGTGGGATTGTTACTTGGTTTCTTAGTATTCACATAACCAAGACCTCTTTTATCATTTGGATAACGTTGTTGGCTTAGTAATCCTTCCAATCCTGTTTGTCCTTTTTCATATCGTTCAATGACTCTTTTCAATTGAACAATTTGAAAGACATTTAATTCACACTTGGTGCATGCAAAGTTTTCCTTTTCTTTTATAAAATTCTGTTTTTGAAGATCAAAATCTTTAGTCATGGTGTCAATTTTTTCGTGACAAATTAGAAGTTCTTTTTCTTGGCTTGACACCTTTTTGTATAAACTTTTGCATTCTTTCAAGAGTTCATCAATGGCACCTTGAACATCATCATCAAAAAGATTAAATTCATTACTAACCTCTTCTTCATCATCAGAGTGATGCGATGCCATTAAGGCTAAATTTGCACATTCATCGCTTTCCGATTCTGATGTACTACTCATATCATTATCTTCCCGTGCTATGTAGGCTTTCTTGTGTTTTGAGTCCTTTCCTTTGAATCCATTTTTCTTTGGGAGATTTGGACAGTTTGGCTTGATATGTCCTTGCTTTCCACATTCATAACATGAGACAATCTTGTGTTGATGTGGAGGCTTCTCTTTTCTTGAAGTGCTTTCTCTTATTTGCATGAGATCCGCCCTTGTCATTTCTGCCAAAAAACTTCCCAAGTCTTTTAACAAGAAGCATGAAATTTTCATCTTCTTCCGGATTGTCTTCTTTTACTACTTCCTTTGAATCAATTTTTAAAGCAATGTTTTTGGATTTCTTTTCTAGATTCTCATGTTTTTCAAGTCTACCGAGTTCCGTTTCGTATTCTTGAAGTTTGCCAAATAATGTAGCGGAAGTCATTGCAGAGAGACTCTTCTTTTCCGAGATTGCCGTTACCTTTGGTTGCCATTCCCTAGTCAATGATCTAAGGACTTTCAAGTTGAGTTCATCATTTGTCAAGGTTTTACCAAGAGCACTTAAGTGATTTGTTAAGTGGATGAATATCTTTTGTAGGTCGAGAATGGTTTCTCCGGGCTGCATTCGGAATAACTCGTATTCTTGACTTAAAGTATTCAGCCTTGATCTCTTAACTTCAACGGTTCCTTCATGTGTTTGTACCAAGGTGTCCCATATTTCTTTCGCCGATTTACATGCAGATACACGAAAGAACTCATCCATGCATAGTGCACCTTGAAGTAGATTTACGGCCTTTTTATCATAGAGGACTTTTTTCTTGTCGTCATCATCCCATGAAGTTTTGGGTTTTTCCGTGCCGACACCGTTGATAACTGTTATAGGAATGAATGGACCATTTTCTACGGCATCCCAGATTTCTTCTCCTTGTGATTCTAGATGCGCCCTCATGCGTATTTTCCAAAAATCAAAGTATTCGCCACAAAATAGAGGAGGCTTGTTGTTACTACCACCATCTCTGAAAACGGGTTGTTGATTTGCGGAAGCCATTCTGGATCTCTAGGAGCAGGTTACCTATAACCTGCTCTGATACCAATTGTAAGTTTAAGATTGCGCCTAAGAGGGGGGGGGGGGTGGATTAGGTGGTGGTCGATTTTTGATTTATTTTACACTTTCTGGTTTTGTTTTAGTGCTATGGAAAACGGTAAAGTGCAGAAAGTAAAGAGACACAGAGATTTATCCTGGTTCCTTCCACACCCTGGAAGTACGTCTAGTCCCCTTGCAAACACGCAAGAGATTTCACTATTTTGTTAGAACTTTTACAAGACTCTTCCTAGTCTTATCAACTAAAGACACTAACAAATACCAAGAACACCCTCTTAGATTTCCAATAAGTCTCTTGAGAACAATCCTCTCAAAAGATACCTCTTGTTTCCAACAATGGACAACAAGGTACAAAAGTATTCTAATCCTTAATTCCAACAATCCTGGAAATAAGTTACACTTAGTATAATTCTATGAAATATGATTTCTTGAAAGATGTTGATCACATAGAGTGACTTCAATGAAGTTTCTTCTTTCTTCTCTTGTAAGCAATTCAAACGGTAACACAATGGTAAGAAAATGCTCAAAGATTTCTGTTCTTATATGTGTGAAAGTGCAGAAAATCTTTGTTCTTAAAAAATAAGAAATATGAAGTTTGAATATTTTACAAAGTTCAGAATTATTGCATGAGAGAAGAGTTGTTTTATATTTTGAAAGATTTAGTATTTAAAGCAATCAATATACCTTTCCAAATGGATACCACTTTTCTGTTTGTAAAACTTGAGAAGATGCAATGTATGACCATGCAACCATTGGAGAAAAGGTGTGAAGGATATCTTGAATCAAGTTCAGATATTTCAAAAATTACAATGTGTAAATCGATTAGCATTAGATGTAAATCGATTGCACGGGTTTGTAACGTTCTTGTTTTCAAAATTTTTTAAGTGTAAATCGATTTACATGATGTGTTAATCGACTTACTAGTGTTAAAAAATTAACTCAGTTCAGTAATCAATCGATTTACACTCCATGTAAATCGATTGCTGCCAGGGGAAATCAGTTTTTTTTAAAAAAAAAACATGTGTAAGTCAATTTACATGATGTGTTAATCGATTTACATTAGTGAAAAACTTAGAATTTTCTTTAAACTTTAAGTGAAGTGTTGTGGCAAGTGTGTATATCATTTTTGAGCATTTCTAATCAATTTAGTTCAAATGAGAATTGATATACTTGTTTGCTTGCCATGATCCTTGAAGCTTTGAGTGAATGATACTTTAAGCTAATTCCACTTCTTTACCTTCTTCCCATAGTGCTTGTTTGTCTTTAATTAAAACTAAATTTGAGTTGAGGCTTGAGATTACATGATACACTTCCCTTGATTGCTTTCTGGGTTGTGTATTGAATATCATATTTGGTCAGGACCATTTTCCATCTTGCTATTCTTCCAGAGAGGGTGTGTGTGATACGGTGGGAGAACTGACTTGAGGGTTTTGCGTTTTATTGCAAATGTTGCGGTTAGCAAGAGTCGCCACCGACTTTTCTTTTATCCAAGAGGAAAGGTGAAAAAGCACAGGAAAGACCTTTGAGATGTTTTCTTGAGTTCGGGGGGTAGATTATGAAAAGGGAAGGTATTAGCACCCTTTTCATCCATGGTTTTCCATGGGCTCTTAGTTACTTGTTTAGATCACTTGCTTTTGTTTGTTTAAAATTGTGTTTGGTGTGGTTTTGGAAGTATTTTGTAAAAGAAGCCATTCGTTTAGGCAATCTTTGTAATGATTCTTGTTCGTAAGAATGTATACAAAGATGTTTGTATTTTTGAAAATGTTTTCAATGTTTGTAAGATATTTTTAAGATGTGTGCTTATTTTGAAAATAGCAAGGATAGTTGTTTGAAATAGGGCAAGTAACTAGAATTAATCTACCTACGCAAATGTCTTTCTTGTACATTTTTTATTCCTTTGACATTGTTGTCTTACCATTAATTTGATAAGCAACCCTATTTTTGGATGTAAACGGGACGGGCGTGGGTCATCGTATGGCCATGATTAGCAATTTTTGCAAAGTATCTTAGCATTTTTGAGGGACCAAGATCATTTTTTTGTAAAGCAACTTTGAATAGCGTCATCGAGGGACTATGATCTTATATTTGTTTGTTTTGCCAAGATACTTCGCATGCGTAATATGGCCATTTTTGTTTTAGGCGACCAAGTGGAGAAACCCTAAGGATGCTTGGGTGCAAGTGTATCATTTTCATGCTTTGATTTTGTCTTGTATTTAGGGTTTTCTATTTTGCTTTGTTTTGATCTTATCATACAAACCCTAATTACTAATCATGGCATGTAAAGCGGTAAATTACGTAATGTAAATATTACTAGACTATTACAACAATTTTATGGGAGGGGGGAATACAAATTTGAAGGGGGATTTGCAAGAATATAAAGCTAAATAAATTATTACAACCAAATTGAATTTGTACGACTTAGAATAAATAAGATACAACATTTAAGTATGCAATATAATATACATGTAAGGAAAATATTTTTGTTTTGTTTTTATGTAAAAGATATTTTAATCTAAACCTAAAATTATAAGGAAAAGAAATTAATTTTTTAGAAGGGAGGTTTTAACCCTAATTTCTATTTTAAAAGAAAATAAAGTTCTTTTATACTATTTGTATATTTTTTGTATTAAAATAATAAATAATATTGTATAAAAATATAAAGTTTTATATATGCAAAAATAAATATTTATAAGTATGGTATGAAAAAGAAATGAATAAAACTAAACTAAATATATTTTAATTATATTTTACAAGTTTATTAAGAAAATATATGATATCTATTAAAAATAAAATATATTTTTATGTGCAAAATAAACTAAAAAGTGCAATAGTATAAAATTTGTATTTTTTGGATTTTTATGTATCAAAGAAAATATTTAATATATTAAAAGGAAAATAAAACAAATAAAATAAAAATATAAAAAAAAGGTTGGGCAAAGGGGTGCTGTAGAAAAACTGGCAGTAGTGTGTTAGCAAAAAAAACATGGCCCAACTATGGAGGCCCATCCTGAAAACAAATCACAAAAAACTGAAAAAAGGGAAAAAATATAGAAAAACAAAAGTAGCGCCCAGGTTCGAACCCACGACATGGGTCTCACTAGCGCGCTACTTTGCCACTAGGGTGGCTATACATCCATTGTCTTAAGAAAAGCAAAAATAATATAACATGAAACAAGTCCTTGCCATTTACTTCATCTTCTTCCTCAAGCTTGGCCAGACATCCTGTAACTCTCTCATTCTTCCATAAAAATGAAAACTCATAACATGAAAGTTGTAGTATTTGATCTCACAATTCTAACCATATAAGTTATGTGAGATAACAATTAAAGATCAGAGAGAATTTTAACAGCCCTAAGTTTAAACCTAATATTTTCAGAAACTTCAAGTTCCAAATTCTCTCAACTCAAGTAAAATAAATGCAAGATAAAGATATGTACAGTTTCGTTGCAATGAGTACTACATTATTTATTCAAAAATCATGGACAATGGTTGCCTGTACAAGGAGATAGAGTTTGAGATTTTACCTCCTTCAGTTGAAATCATGGATGGAACTGGAGTGATTTTGATGGAGGCCTGATGCTTGCTTGAGCTTCCTTGAACTTCCCTGAATGTATTCCCATCCTTGCCTTGCTCTGAAAGTGCTTGAAACTCCTTGTCCAAGTCAATCTGCAAGCTTTGAAAACAAAAATGGCAGGTGATGGAGAAGTGGTTACAGAACAGGGATGAAGGCCTGGATTGGTTTGATATCAAGTAGGTAAGATGTTTTTATGATCAAGAATGGAAACGCACGAGCCAAATATGAGATTGGTATCCTTAGGCCAAAACTGTAAGTTTGGTTAGTTTTCTGGTGTTTTTAAACTTGGGAGTGTTTCAGTCCTTTTCTAATCTTGTTATGTGTTGTATTTTGTTTGTATATTAGTATAGAGAAGGTCCTAAGTCAGCTCTTCCACAGGTTTGTGAGTTATAGACTTTTGGCCACCTTTCTTGCTTTTGAAGCAAAGTGACAAGACAAAGCTTTACATGCTTGTAATGGCTTGCTTAGGGTTGTTATATGTTCTATACAAGTTGCCTTAGGTCTTTGGTACTTGTATGTGCCAAGGGGACAGGTTCAATGCTCAAGATTTGTAAAGTTTGCAAAAGTGGAACTTTTCCAAAATGGCAATGGTCACTTTATGCCATTTATGGAATTACAACTTGGATAATGGCTCTAGGGCATGGATCAAAGCTTTGTCAACTGAGTAAGCATTAAATTAAGGAGTGAGGAACAAGTTTGGGACCTGTAAAGCATGGATTAGGCAGCATAGGTACTGATTGGAACTTTGTTCTTCATGAAATGGCTTGGACAAAAAGTGAGAAAATGCCAACTTCATCTCTTCGATTCTCCCTACTAAAAAATGATCTTGAGGAGTTCTTGGACATTTTGGAAAGCTTGAAATGTGCTCTATAACTCATCTTTGAAATTAATTTCAAGATACCTCTTGGAACTATGTGAAAAATTTCCATGAAATTGGGTCCAAAACCTGCCTAAATTAGGGCAAAATTTCACTAAGTTATTTAGTTCATGAGCATGTATTCATAAATTTATATCTTGTGATCCAAGAATCTTTAGGAAAAACTATGTGAAGCAAAGTTGTAGATTTCATGGAGGTCTACAACTTTCATGTTAGGAACTTTCTTTGAATCATTATGCATCATGGTGAAAAAATGGCTTAAAGTTGAGAAAAAATAAGAAATTTTCTATACTTAGAAAATTTTCTAAGTTAAGAAAAATTTCAAATTCAAACCCTAATCTTCAAACTTGGATTTCTTGATGAACAAGTTTCACATTTGACATGTTTTGATGAATTGTGACCCTTGGCACTTGATTTTGACCAAAAAGTCAAAGTTTGACTTTTCAGTGTACAGTTGACTTTTGATCAGTTAACTGCAAATTTCATCTGTCAATCCAATGAAATTGAAATGTTTTGAGCCATGTAATTAGGTCAAGATGATGAAATTTAATCCTTTAAATCATGCTTCAAATAATTTGATCATTTTCTAGGTCAAAAAATCAGAAATTGCCCTTTTTTAGTCAAAACCCTAATTTTGACCATTTTGCCCTTTTGATGATTTGATCAAATTTATTGAGGAATTATGATCCAAACTTGACCAAATGATACATATAAGCTAAAAATGTTGATGTGGATCAAGAATTATGAATTTTGATTGTAAATTGGTCATTGTTGACTTTTTCCCCCAATACAGCTGATTTTTAGGTCAACTGTCCAATTGACTGATCAAAAATATGGTTCAAGGGTTGAAACTTGACATCAGTAATCTTGGGGTTCCATAATGATGTTTGAAAGTCACATGAAGCATTGATAGCCCAAAAATCCTTGTGCAATCTCAAACCCTAATTTTGGGTCATCAGTGCATGATGAGATGTCTTGAGTTGACCAAACCCTAATCTAGTCTTGAGTCAAAGAAATCTTGTGAGAAAAGTCTTGATGAATGAGAGGGGAAATTTTGGGGTACAACAGATGCCCCTGTTCAATCTTCTTAAACCTGAAGAGTTAGATTGGCGAGCTTTGTCGTTCGTGACTCGAAGGTGAAAGATGATTGGACACTAGAGTTCCCATAAATTTGCACTCGACAATGTGTAATTGAGGGAATGGGCTTAAAGATTCCATTTGGAGAGGTGATAGAACCTTGTTGGAGATGCGCTTGTAGATGCCATCCAAGAATGTTTGTTTAATTGTAAATTGTAAGCTGAAAGAATGAGATCGGAATGGCATCCGTGCCTGGAGCGTATCTGAACTGTTTAAGAAGTCTGAATCTGAATAAGTATCAGAATGGCATCCTTGTCTGGAGCGTATCTGTACTGTATCTGAAAGCTGAATCTGAATGGGTAACAAAATGGCATCCGTGTCTGGAGCGTATCCGTACTGTATCTGAATTTGAAATCTGAATGAGTAACAGAATGGCATCTGTGTCTGGAGCGTATCCGTACTGTATATGAAGGTTGAATCTGAATGAGTAATAGAATGGCATCCGTGTCTGGAGCGTATCTGTACTGTATCCAAAACCATGAAAACTGAATGAGTATCAGAATGGCATCCGTGTCTGGAGCGTATCTGTACTATATCATGATTGCATATTGTTAATGGTAGCTGTTAATCTTATCCTGAAAAGGGTAAAATGTTAGCTAAAACACAAAATTATGTTGCATGGAAAGGTATGATGCAATGTATTTGTTTTATCAATGTTTATGATAAATGGATGTAATGTATGTGCATGTAAGTTGATTTGTTGTATTGCTTCCTGATTGAGGAAAATAAATCCCTGAATGTTGCTGAGGATATGTTGAATTTTCATGTCTTGAAATTTGAAGTAGTGACAAAATTTTGTTGTGAGAGCAATACCACATATTGCTTCGAGGAATCTTGAGAAATTTGACGATCTCTACTGGGGATTAATAATTTTAAGTTTTAGTTCCACTGGGGATCTAAATGACGTACTGTGGGGATTGCTTATGGAATAGCCTAGAGACGTTTTCCGGTCCTTTCAACCTATCAGTAATTATCTTTCGCATTTTGTTTATTTGTAAACAGTAACTATGTTCAAATGCATATGTTCATTAATGAATCATTGGACGTTTTTGCAAATAAAACCAAGTGTAAAGAAAAAGACAAATAATTTTATGTACTTTCAAAGAGATATCTTTGTATTTTGACTTTGAATAAGTATTTTGTACAAAGGAGACAAACATTCTAGTAAGAGAATGGCGCCATAAAAAAAGAAAAATTCATATAAAGAAAGATAGCTATGTGTAATAATCCCATGGGGTTTCCATTCTACTGTAGTCTTTGTGTCTCTGAATATCTTGTCTATTTGTTGCTTTGTCCGAAGATGATTGAGTTGATCAGATACTCCAAGTTTGTCAGTGGAAGTCAAAAGGTTGTTCTTAAAGTGATCCGACGGGACATAATCATACGCTTTAATTCCCTAACTTTTGCCTGGACCGCCCTTTCGGGTTTTCAGTCCACCGGGAAACCCTTTTTTGCCCAAGTCGCCCTTTCGGGTTTTCAACTTGCCGGGTGTACAAATTTTTTTAAATATTTTATCCCTAATTTTTGCCCGAACCTTTTTGGTTCGCCGGGATGCCCTTGTTTTTCCTAGGTGTGTCAACCTAGCGGGTCTCTTATGCGTAGTATCTTTTGACTATGTCCGCATTCGCATGGTATGGCAGTTCGTCGCCGTCCATGGTGGTTAAGATCATTGCCCCACTGGAGAATATGTTCTTGATTACAAATGGTCCTTCATAGGTAGGAGTCCATTTGCCCCTGGGATCACTTTGTGGCAAGATGATGCGCTTGATCACTAGATCTCCAACTTGATATACTTGGCATCTGACTTTATTGCTGAAAGCCTTGATCATTCGTTTTTGATACATCTGACCATGGAAAACAACAGTAAGTCTTTTTTCATCAATTAAGTTTAGTTGACCAAGTCGAGTCTGGATCCAATCGTCTTCATTCAAACCTGCATCCTTCATAATTCTCAAAGAAGGGATCTTAACCTCAATAGGCAAGACAACCTCCATGCCATAAACCAAAGAATAGGGTGTTGCCCCAGTTGATGTGCGAGTCGTGGTACGATACCCGTGGAGAGCGAATGGTAGCATCTCATGCCAGTCCTTGTAGGTGACTGTCATTTTCTGTATGATCTTTTTAATGTTTTTATTTGCAGCTTCAACGACACCATTCATCTTTGGCCGATAGGGGGATGAATTATGATGCTGAATCTTGAACTGCTCGCACAAGGCGGTGATCATAATATTGTTAAGATTTGTACCATTGTCAGTGATGATCCTTTCTGGGATACCGTACCGGCAAATGAGATTCTGCTTGATGAAGCGGGCAACAACATTCTTAGTAACAGAAGCGAAGGAAGCTGCTTCGACCCATTTTGTAAAGTAATCAATGGCCACTAGGATGAAATGGTGTCCATTGGAGGCTGTTGGCTTGATCTCCCCAATCATATCAATTCCCCACATAGCCAAGGGCCAAGGAGCCATCAAGACATTCAGAGGAACCGAAGGTACGTGCACCTTGTCAGCATAAATTTGACACTTATGACAGGTCTGAGAGTGTTGATAGCATTCTTCTTCCATGGTAGACCAATAATAGCCTGCCCGTAGGATTTTCTTCGCCAACGTATGCCCACTGGAGTGAGTTCCAAAAGTACCTTCATGTAGTTCATCCATGATCTTTTCAGCCTCAATCTTATCCACACATCAGAGCAGAATGGAAACATGATTGCGTTTGTACAGGATGCCATTACTCAGGAAGAACTTAGTAGAGAATCTCCTTAAGAACTTTTTATCATTGATTGAAGCTTCTTTTGGATATTCTTGAGCCTCGAGATACCTCTTGACTTCATAGAACCAAGGCTGGTCCACTACCTCTTCAGTATTAATCTCGTGACAGTGTGCTAGTTTATCCATTCGTTCGATAATGATCTCGGGAGCCTCGTTATCCTAATTAAGTTTAAACATGGATGACATTGTGGCTAGAGCATCTGCTAGATGATTTTCTTCTCGCGGGAAATGCTCGAAGGTAATCTGCTCAAAATATGGTAGCAATGTCAAAACATGTTCTTGTAAGGGATAAGGTTTGGGCGCTTAGTGTCCCATTCTCCTTTGATCTGACTGACAACCAAAGCTGAATCTCCAAACACCTCTAAAGATTTGATTCCCAAGTCTATGGCATCCTTGAGACCAAAGATGCATGCTTCGTATTCCGCCATGTTGTTCGTACAGTTGAAGCAAAGTATGGCGGTAAAGGGAGTATGACACCCTTACGGAGATATGAGTACAGCGCCGATACCATTACCAAGTGAATTGGATGCTCCATCAAAGAACAGGGTCCATCAGGATCCTTGTTCAGGTCCGTCATATGGTCTGATTTCTTCACCGTTGTCTAATGTCATGATGTCTTCATCCGGGAATTCCAATTTCATGGACTGGTAATCTTCTACAGCTTGATAAGCAAGATGATCAGCTAGCACACTGCCCTTTATAGCTTTTTGGGTGTTGTACTGTATGTCATATTCTTTTAAGATCATCTGCCATCTAGCTATCCTCCCAGACAGAGCAGGCTTTTCGAATATGTACTTTATCGGATCCATCTTAGATATCAGCAAAGTGGTATGAGTCAACATATACTGCCTTAGCCGGCGAGCAGCCCATACCAGAGCGCAACAAGTTTTCTCGAGCAGTGAATATCTAGTTTCACAGTCGGTAAACATTTTGCTCAAGTAATAAATAGCGTGCTCTTTTCGGCCAGACTCGTCATGCTTCCCCAATACACACCCCATTGAGTTCTCTAAAACGGTCAGATACATGATCAGTGGTCTTCCCTCGACTGGTGGCATCAAAACAAGAGGCTCTTGTAGGTACTCTTTGATCTTGTCAAAAGCAATCTAACATTCATCATTCCATATGACTACTTGATCTTTCTTCAATAGTTTAAAGATTGGTTCACAAGTAGCTGTTAGGTGAGAAATGAATATGGAAATATAGTTCAGGCATCCCAAGAATCCTCCGACTTCCTTCTCAGTACGAGGAGCAGGCATTTCTTGTATTGCTTTAACCTTGGCAGGATCAACCTCGATGCCTTTGTTGTTGACAACAAATCATAAGAGTTTACCGGACCGGACTCCGAATGTGCACTTGTTTGGGTTCAACCTTAGTTTGTACTCCTTTAACCTCTCAAACAGCTTTTGCAAATGATCAAGGTGCTCCTCTAAAGTTTGTGATCGGGCTATCATGTCATCTACATAGAACTCTATCTCATGATGTATCATATCATGAAATAAAGCTACCATGGCGCGTTGATAGGTTGCCCCAGCATTCTTCAGTCCGAATGGCATCACTTTATAGTAGAATGTGCCCCACTGTGTGACAAATGTAGTTTTCTCCATGTCCTCAGGTGCCATTTTGATTTGGTTATAACCTGAGAATCCGTCCATGAAGGAAAACACTTTGTGCTGGGCTGGATTGTCAACCAGGATGTCGATATGGGGTAGTGGAAAATCATCTTTAGGGATGGCCCTGTTTAAATCTCTATAATCCACACACATTCGTACTTTTCCGTCCTTTTTAGGCTTGGGAACAATGTTGGAAACCCATTGAGGATAGGAAGTGACAGCCAAGAATCCAACATTGAATTGTTTCATGACTTCCGCTTTGATCTTCTCTGACATGTTAGGTCTCATGCGGCGGACTTTTTGTTTCACTGGTGGACAGTCTTCTCTTGTGGGTAGACGATGTACCAGGATATCTATATCAAGTCCCGACATGTCTTCGTATGACCAGGCAAAGATCTCAACATAATCATGCAATAGCTGAATTAGACGCTCATTGACACTCGGCTCTAGATTGGCACCCACCCTGATTTCTTTTTTATCTTCCTCGGTACCCAAATTGATTGTATCCAACGGTTCCTCATGAGGTTGAATAACTCTTTCCTCTTGTTGTAGTAGTCTGGCCAATTCCCCTGGTACTTCACAATCTTCCTCACCTTCGTCTTCGGCTTGGTAGATTAGATCTTCAGAGTCACTAAAGGCCATAGCAGTATCATTACACATGGGATCCGGAATGGAGGGGTACCTGCATTTGTGAGTGTGGGTGTGTGTAAGGGTATAGCCATCTTTAAACAATAAAATGTAAAATAAAGACAATGAATACAAAAGGTTTATATGTGAAAAACATCCATGATTCATTGAATGTCATATGAAGATGAAATAAAAACCCTTACAAATGGACCATTGTGCCTCAGGTAAGACATAAGGTTTTTAATGTGCGAATTGTTTGTGAATATTACAAGTCCAACAGAAATGTAAAAGATAAATTACTGAGAGATGAAAGTTATTAGGACAAAGTCTCTGGCTTCCCAATTGCGAAGTCCTCTGTTGACAGTAGGAAATATCCAATCCTCCAAGCTGCCATCTTCTTCACCATCTTCCACTACTTTGACCTCTCAGTTGCTAATCTTCAGAGGTGGCCCTCCAGCAAGGGCGCGACGCACAGGCTTCTGAGCATTTGAAGTAAACCCTAGGCCAAACTTGTCAGATTTATACGGAATGTTTGGAAGCTGCCCCCAGATGGTGCATCCACCCTCCTCTACTACTGCCTTGGCGTCCTTTAGAGATGACATCCGAAGTGGAGGTCTTGTGATCTTGGGGATCGGGGATACCGACTTAGTTACGGCTACCTCTTGAGAGACTTCTTCAAAATGTTGAAAAGGAGTTTCAATGAACTCGCCATCCAACTCCACATACCGGAATGAATTTAGATGGCTAATCATGTACTCTTCCTCGCCGTGGACAGTGATAATCTTTCCATGGACCGGGTACTTCAGCATCTGGTGTAGTGTAGAGGTGACAACACCAGCATTATGGATCCAGGGTCATCCTAGAAGACAGGAGTAAGAGGGGCGGATGTCCATTACATAGAAAGTTGAGTTGAAAGTCTGAGTTCCCACCTTTATGGGGATATCCACCTCCCCGTGGACCATCCTCTTTGAGCCATCAAATGCCCTTACGACTATGTTACTGGGTTTCAATGTCAGTCCTTCACAATCCAACCTGTCGAGAGCTTTCTTCGGTAAAACATTCAAAGATGAGCCAGTGCCCACCAAGACATGGGCCAGAGTTGTTCCTCTACACTCCACAGAGACATGTAATGCCTCATTGTGCTTTCTCCCTTTTGGTGTCAAATCAGCATCAGAGAAGCCTAGGCCGTTATTAGCTGTCAAACTGGCCACACAATCTATAAATTGGCCAGCAAATGTCTCTTGTGGCACATGGGCTGTCTTCAGAAACTTCACCAGAGCTTTCGCATGTGCCTCAAAACACAGCAATAATGCTAGCATGGAGATCTTGGAGGGAGTTTGCCCCAACTGTTCAACCACGTCATAGTCACTCTTCTTTATTATTCTCAGGATCTCCTCCATTCCTTCTTAGAGGTTTTGGGGATAGTCAATGGTTGAGCCTTCGTACGGACAGGCTCTTCTTGAATACTTTTTCCTCGAATTTCAGCAGTAGAAATGTTGGTATGGATAACAGCAGGGGTCGTGTCGTCTTTGTCAGTAGGAGCACTTGAAGATATAATTATTGGTATGGAGGTAACCTTTGGAACAACCACGGGTCCAAAAACTGCCTTTGGAGGGGCAATTTTTGGAGAGAAGATTTTACCGCTACGGGTAATCTTACTAGTTCTGGAAATATTGCTAATGTCAGAATCTTCTTCTTCGGAGCTCCCTTCTTCAGCGGCTAGCCCATCTTGTTTGATACCATGGTAGTAGATTTCTCCACCGTAATTCCACGGTACTGTTTTGTCTGATTCATACGGGATCGGCCCGGGCATTGTGATTATAAGAGGAGTAGTCTTTGGAACTGATGTAATCCTAACGGGTCTTTTGGGGACCCTGGAAGGATTGGCAGAGATGGTTATGATTGAAATGTCTTCAATAGGAACAGGTGAAACATGAGCACTTTCAAATAGAATCTCTTGGTTGTCTATCAAGCGTTGAATACCTGTCTTCAACAGAGGGTAAATGGTTGGTGAGGATAAGCAAAGGTGGCAGTCTTCATTACAACCTGGGAATATACCAGCTTTCAACAAGTTTATCTTAATGATTGGGAGCGGAGTCAAGAGTTCATCCACTGTGGTAACAAACAAATCTTCTTCGATAGCCTTGGCGTTGTGACCATGTCTAGGCATAGGAGCGGAAATGAAGTTTGGTTTCTCGGGTGCCTCAAACTCAATCTCTTTTGCATCTATAAGGTCTTGAATTTTTTTTTCAAAGCCCAACAATTGTTAGTGTCGTGACCCGGGATTTCGGAATGATATGCGCATCTGGCATTTGGGTGATAATGAGGGGACGCCGTGTTGGGATTCTTTGGAGCTTCTTTTAAAGTTGCTAGATTAGATTTTAGAAGATGTGGTAATATCTGGGCTATAGTCATATTAACTCTGGTGAATTTCCGAACTGGCCTTTCCACCCTCGGTTGATTACTCCTCGGTTGATTAGATGTAAGCTTTGGGATCATAACGGCCCCTACCATTGGTCGACGTTCATCTCTCCCTTGGTTCCTTTGTGGATAAACAACAAATACCTCTTTCTTCCCAGTGAAAGGCTTTCTCACAACTGTAGAGGCAGACGAATCCTTCTGAATCTTTCCACTTTTTATACCAGCTTCCACCCTCTCTCCGGTTAAAATTAACTCAGTAAACCCAGTAGATGAGCTCACAATCAAATGGTTGAAGAAAGGGCCCGATAGGGTGCCCAAGAACATATCCACCAACTCCCTTTCAGACAGAGGGGGTTGCACTCTCCCAGCTAAATCTCTCCATTTCTACACGTAATCTTTGAAACCCTCATTTGAGGCCATAGCCATACTCTGAAGTTGAGTACGGGTAGGTGCCAAATCTGCATTATACTGGTACTATTTATAGAAAGTTGCGGCAAGATCTTCCCAGTTGTGGACGTTGGCCCTTTCTAATTGGTAAAACCAATCGAGTTGTGTTCCGGATAAACTATCTTGGAAAAAATGGACCCACAAGTCTTTGTCGGCAGAGTGGAACTGAATTTTTCTCACGTATGATCGGAGGTGCATTTTAGGACATGACACCCCATCATATTTTGCAAACAACGGCACTTTGAACTTTGGTGGGATTACAATTCCCGACACTAGCCCCAACTCTTCAAAGTCTAGACCTGATACCCTTTGTATTTCCATAGCGCTCAAACGCTCTTCAAGATGTATGTACTTATCATCAGCTGGAGGGTACTGCTCCTCAGAGTAGTCTTCCTCTTCCTCCTCCTCTTCAGAGTCTGAAAGAACTGCTGTTTCTTTCCATTTCCCTTCATCAGATGTTGCTGCGAAATTCAAGGTTCTCCTAGTTTTACCTTGAAACCTTCTCCCCATGATTACAACACCAGTTGGTTTCTTTTCTTTCTTCTTTTTCTCCTTTTCCAACAGAGTCTTCAGCTCCTCTTTCCCTTTGGCTAGGGTTGTGAGTAACTGTTGAAACTACATGTTTTGAGTCTGAAGATCTTTGACTGTCTGTTCGAGATCCATCTTACTAAAATAAACAGTAGAGAGATGAGGAAACTTGTTGCAAAAGACCTGTTTATGTTATGATGAATGATATGTGCATATGTAATGTTTTCAAGGATTTTAAAAGATTCAAGTTCGTTTTAAACAAAAAGAAACACACGTTATATTAATAAGATAGAGTTTGAGTACATCAATGCCCCTTGGGAAAAATAATACAACACCCTAAGATAAAAAAAGTAGTGCGCATCCTCTTTGGTGCTATGTAGGCATTTAGAGTCTGCTCCTCATGAAGTAGCCTAGTGAGCTCCAAAACCTTCTTCTCGCTTGCGTAGAATTGGGCTTCGAAAGTATCTCGCTCTCCTTTGAGATGTATCCAATCCCTTTGTAAATCTTCAAGAGATATGGGCATGTCAGGATGTAGGATAGTGTATGGAACTTCTCCTTCCTTAACAGGCTCAATAATCACCGGGAGAATGGAAGGATAAGTCATCATAAGACTTTGAGCGCGAGTTCGTACCCACTTGAGGTAAGGCTCAAGAGGGATGGAATTCTTGTGTCCCAAAGTCTTGCTATCCACCTTGTTTAGCATCCTCCAAGCTCGGATGAATCTCTGGCGAAGACCTTGGTCGTTGTTGTTATAGTCGAATACCAAGCCTTGAATCAGCATATCATGTGGGCCATCCCTTCGGGCATAACCAAACTGTCTTAGAGCCAAGCATGGGTTGTAGGTGATA
The DNA here is from genome assembly GCA_948472305.1 of Vicia faba. Lineage (NCBI taxonomy): Eukaryota > Viridiplantae > Streptophyta > Magnoliopsida > Fabales > Fabaceae > Vicia > Vicia faba. The sequence goes on from OX451741.1 coordinate 224,871,244, forward strand.
CCTCCCCTAATTCCAAGTAGAGGGACATTAGGGAATTCCCCATAACAGTCAACAATGATAACATTCTCTTTGGATCGAGAGCACCAATGAATATCTGAATGTTTGAGCATCATTAACCTTTGTGACCACCTTAATACTTTCTCATTCTTTAAGACTGATTGAGGAATATGATAAATAAACCATCTTTCCAGGAGATAAGTTCAACACATAAGGACACCTCTTTTCCTCATTGTACGAGTGTGAAAAGAGTGCAGGATATCCCCTAGTAATGTAGGCACCGGATTGCGTGACATGAAGATTTTGACGGAACTCACATCTATGAGTTGGTCAGGATTGGGGAACAGGACCATCCCATAGATAAGAAGAGCCACAATTTCCTCAAATTCTTGCAAGTCTAAGGAATTCCAACAGCTTTGGGCCTTCTCAAACAGAAACTTTGCTAAGAAGCCTTTGACACCACTTCTAGTTTCCCAATGAGTTGTGACATCAAATGAGTGCAAGTGCAGAGCTTGAGCAATCTCTTCTGGCTTTGGATCTCTTTCCGTATAGTTGAAAGGTAGTTGATTGAGAATGGGAATCCTTAAGAGTTAAGAGAATTCTTCCAAAGTGGGCACAAGTTGATAGTCGGGAAATGTGAAGCAATGATGCAAAGGGTCAAAGAACTGGAAGAGCACTTTCATCATATCCTCTTCTGTGTTGGAGGTGACTAAGTTGAGTAGACGACCATGCCTCTCGGTGAATGGAGAGTTCTCAGGGATCCTGGAAGTTAGCTCCCTGAGTTGTGGAGGAATTCTTACAAGATTGATTTGGATAGTTTTCCTGCGAAGTGAATCCATATCCTACAAAACAAAAACAAACATGAATCTCAAAAATCCTTGAAATGGTTAGTGGATGCATATGATTCTTATAATGTCCATGATGTTATGTACAAGTATGCATATACAGGAAAAGGAAACAAGTTCTTAGTTTAGGCTTGCATGGGGTTTTATAGGTAAGTACCCTCTTGAAGTTTAGTTGGCTCAACCTGTCCTAATAATAGTAACGGGGTTCTAAGGAGATCAATATCACTAGACTGTTTCCTTGGTCATTGTTTCAGCTCAAGCCTCTTTAATGACAACCGAAATATCCCAAGAAACCAACCCTTAATGAGTGTAGTATCGAGTATCTACCAACTTCGGACTGCACCAAAGTCGGCCATCTCACTACATCCTAAAGGCCAAGTTGGTCAAGTAAAGGGTTCTAGAAGTTCATTAGTGCTTCATGACATCACTCAGCGGCCCCATATTCTCTTTGATTGACTCAAAGGATACCGGTACCCATAAATATGTCACACTAACATAGCTATTTCTTAGACCATGTCGGTATACCCCGCACAGTTTCCACAACGTATTGCTATTTTCCTATAATGTTTCCAAAATCCGGGTGAAGGATTCAAACCCAAACAAAAAACCATAATGTAAAGCAAACAAGTCAAACAATGTAAGCAAATAAATGTGATCTAGACCTTAAGGTAACCCAACTTTTATAATACTCCCCAGCAGAGTCGCCAGTTCTGTGATACGGTGGGAGAACTGACTTGGGTTTTGCGTTTTATCGCAAATGTTGCAGTTAGCAATAGTCGCCACCGACTTTTCTTTTATCCAAGAGGAAAGGTGAAAAAGCACAGGAAAGACCTTTGAGATGTTTTCTTGAGTTCGGGAGGTAGATTATGAAAAGGGAAGGTATTAACACCCTTTTCATCCATGGTTTTCCATGGGCTCTTAGTTACTTGTTTAGATCACTTGCTTTTGTTTGTTTGAAATTGTGTTTGGTGTGGTTTTGGAAGTATTTTGTAAAAGAGGCCATTCGTTTAGGCAATCTTTGTAATGATTCTCGTTCATAAGAATGTATACAAAGATTTTTGTCTTTTTGAAAATGTTTTCAATGTTTGTAAGATGTTTTTGAGATGTGTGCTTATTTTGAAAATAGAAAGGATAGTTATTTGAAATAGGGCAAGTAACTAGAAGTAATCTACCTACTCAAATGTCTTTCTTGTACATGTTATATTCCTTTGACATTGTTGTCTTACCATTAATTTGATAAGCAACCCTATCTTTGGATGTAAACGGGACGGGCGTGGGTCATTGTATGACCATGATTAGCAATGTTTGCAAAGTATCTTAGCATTTTTGAGGGACCAAGATCATTTTTTTGTAAGGAAACTTTGAATAGCGTCATCGAGGGACTATGATATTATATTTGTTTGTTTTTCCAAGATACTTCGCATGCGTAATATGGCCATTTTTGTTTTAGGCAACCAAGTGGAGAAACCCTAAGGATGCTTGTGTGCAAGTGTATCATTTTCATGCTTTGATTTTATCTTGTATTTAGGGTTTTCTATTTTGCTTTGTTTCGATCTTATCATACAAACCCTAATTACTAATCATGGCATGTAAAACGGTAAATTGCATAATGTAAATACTACTAAGCTATTACAACAATTTTATTGGAGGGGGGAATACAAATTTGAATGGGGATTTGCAAGAATATAAAGCTAAATAAATTATTACAACCAAATCGAATTTGTACGACTTAGAATAAATAAAATACAACATTTAAGTATGCAATATAATATACATGTAAGGAAAAGATTTTTGTTTTGTTTTTATGTAAAAGATATTTTAATCTAAACCTAAAATTATAAGGAAAAGAAATTAATTTTTTAGAAGGGAGGTTTTAACCTTAATTTCTATTTTAAAAGAAAATAAAGTTCTTTTATACTATTTGTATATTTTTTGTGTTAAAATAATAAATAATATTGTATAAAAAGATAAAGTTTTTATATATGCAAAACTAATATTTATAAGTATGGTATGAAAAAGAAATGAATAAAACTAAACTAAATATATTTTAATTATATTTTAAAAGTTTATTAAGAAAATATATGATATCTATTAAATATAAAATATATTTTTATGTGTAAAATAAACTAAAAAGTGCAATACTATGTAATTTGTATTTTTTGGATTTTTATGTATCAAAGAAAATATTTAATATATTAAAAGGAAAATAAAACAAATAAAATAAAAATATAAAAAAAAAGTTGGGCAAAGGGGTGCTGTAGAAAAACTAGCAGTAGTGTTTAGCAAAAAAAACATGGCCCAACTATGGAGGCCCTTCCTGCAAAAAAATCACAAAAAATTAAAAAAGGGCAAAAATATAGAAAAGCAAAAGTAGCGCCCAAGTTCGAACCCAGGACATGGGTCTCACCAGCGCGCTACTTTGCCACTGGGGTGGCTATACATCCATTGTCTTAAGGAAAGCAAAAATAATATAACATGAAACAAGTCCTTGCCCTGTACTTCATCTTCTTCCTCAAGCTTGGCCAGACATCCTGTAACTCTCTCATTCTTCCATAAAAATGAAAACTCATAACATGAAAGCTGTAGTATTTGATCTCACGATTCTAACCATATAAGTTATGTGAGCTAACAATCAAAGATCAGAGAGAATTTTAACAATCCTTAATTTAAACCTAATATTTTCAGAAACTTCAAGTTCCAAATTCTCTCAACTCAAGTAAAATAAATGCAAGATAAAGATATGTACAGCTTCGTTGCAATGAGTACTACATTATTTATTCACAAATCATGGACAATGGTTGCCTGTACAAGGAGATAGAGTTTGAGATTTTACCTCCTTCAGTTGAAATCGTGGATGGAACTGGAGTAAGTTTGATGGAGGCCTGATGCTTACTTGAGCTTCCTTGAACTTCCCTAAATGTATTCCCACCCTTGCCTTGCTCTGAAAGTGCTTGAAACTCCTTGGCCAAGTCAACCTGCAAGCTTTGAAAACAAAAATGGTAGGTGATGGAGAAGTTGTTACAGAACCGGGATGAAGGCCTGGATTGGTTTGATATCAAGTAGGTAATATGTTTTGATGATCAAGAATGGAAACACACAAGCCAAATATGAGATTGGTATCCTTATGCCAAAACTGTAAGTTTGGACAGTTTTCTGGTGTTTTTGAACTTGGGAGTGTTTCAGGCCTTTTCTAATCTTGTTATGTGTTGTATTGTGTTTGTATATTAGTATGGAGAAGGTCCTAAGTCATCTCTTCCACATGTTTGTGAGTTATAGACTTTTGGCCACCTTTCTTGCTTTTGAAGCAAAGTGACAAGACAAAGCTTTACATGCTTGTACTGGCTTGCTTAAGGTTGGTATCTGTTCTATACAAGTTGCCTTAGGTTTGTGGTACTTGTATGTGCCAATGGGACATGTTCAATGCTCAAGATTTGTAAAGTTTGCAAAAGTGGAACTTTTCCAAAATGTCAACGGTCACTTTATGCCATTTATGGAATTATAACTTGGATAATGGCTCTAGGGCATGGATCAAAGCTTTGTCAACTGAGTAAGCATTAAATTAAGGAGTGAGGAACAATTGTGGGACCTGTAAAGCATGGATTAGGCAGTATAGGTACTGATTGGAACTTTGTTCTTCATGAAATGGCTTGGACAAAAAGTGAGAAAATGTCAACTTCATATCTTCGATTCTCCCTACTCAAAAATGATCTTAAGGATTTCATGGACATTTTGGAAAGCTTGCAATTTTCTCTATAACTCATCTTTGAAATGAATTTCAATATAACTCTTGTAACTATGTGAAAAATTGCCATGAAGTTGGGTCCAAAACCTGCCTAAATTAGGGCAAAATTTCACTAAGTTATTTAGTTCATGAGCATGTATTCATAAATTTATATCTTGAGATCCAAGAATATTTAGGGAAACGTGTGTTAAGCAAAGTTGTAGATTTCATGGAGGTCTACAACTTTCATGTTAGGAACTTTCTTTGAATCATTATGCATCATGGTGAAAAAATGGCTTAAAGTTGAGAAAAAATAAGAAATTTTCTATACTTAGAAAATCTTCTAAGTTAAGAAAAATTTCAAATTCAAACCCTAATATTCAAACTTGGATTTCTTGATGAACAAGTTTCACATTTTGACATGTTTTGATGAATTGTGACCCTTGGCACTTGATTTTGACCAAAAAGTCAAAGTTTGACTTTTTAGTGTACTGTTGACTTTTGATTAGTTGACTGCAAATTTCATCTGTCAATCCAATAAAATTGAAATATTTTGAGCCATGTAATTAGGTCAAGATGATGAAATTGAATCCTTGAAATCATTCTTCAAATCATTTGATCATTTTCTAGGTCACAAAATCAGAAATTGTCCTTTTTCAGTCAAAACCCTAATTTTGACCATTTTGCCCTTTTGATGATTTGATCAAATTTATTGAGGAATTGTGATCCAAACTTGACCAAATGATACATATAAGCTTAAAATGTTGATGTGGATCAAGAATTATGAATTTTGACTGTAAATTGGTCATTGTTGACTTTCCCCCCCAATACAGCTGATTTTTAGGTCAACTGTCCAATTGACTGATCAAAAATATGGTTCAAGGGTTCAAAACTTGACATGAGTAATCTTGGGGTTCCATAATGATGTTTGAAAGTCACATGAAGCATTGATAGCCCAAAAATCCTTGTGCAATCTCAAACCCTAATTTTGGGTCATCAGTGCATGATGAGATGCCTTGAGCTGACCAAACCCTAATCCAGTCTTGAGTCAAAGAAATCTTGTGAGAAAAGTCTTGATGAATGAGAGGGAAAATTTTGGGGTACAACAACTGCTCCTGTTCAATCTTCTTAAACCTGAAGAGTTAGATTGACGAGCTTTGCCGTTCGTGACTCGAAGGTGAAAGATGATTGGACACTAGAGTTCCCATAAATTTGCACTCGACAATGTGTAGTTGAGGGAATGGGCTTAAAGATTCCATTTGGAGAAGTTATAGAACCTTGTTGGAGATGGGATTGTAGATGCCATCCAAGAATGTTTGTTGAATTGTAAATTGTAAGCTGAAAGAATGAGTATCGAAATGACATCCGTGCTTGGAGCGTATCTGAATTGTTTCTAAAGTCTAAATTTGAATAAGTATCAGAATGGAATCCTTGTATGGAGCGTATCTGTACTGTATCTGAAAGCTGAATCTGAATGGGTAACATAATGGCATCCGTGTCTGGAGCGTATCCGTACTGTATCTGAATTTGAAATCTAAATGAGTAACAAAATGGCATCCATGTCTGGAGCATATCCGTACTGTATCTGAAGGTTGAATCCGAATGGGTAACAGAATGGCATCTATGTCTCGAGCGTATCCATACTGTATCCAAAACCCTGAAAACTGAATGAGTATCAGAATGGCACCCGTGTCTGGAGCGTATCTGTACTATATCATGATTGCATATTGTTAATGGTAGTTGTTAATCTTATCCTGAAAAGGGTAAAATGTTAGCTAAAACACAAAATTATGTTGCATGGAAAGGTGTGATGCAATGTATTTGTTTTATCAATGTTTATGATACATGGATGTAATGTATGCGCATGTAAGCTGATTTGCTGTATTGCTGTCTGATTGAGGAAAATAAATCCCTGAATGCTGCTGAGGATATGTTGAATTTTCATGTCTTGAAATTTGAAGTACTGACAAAATTTTGTTGTGAGAGCAATACCACATATTGCTTTGAGGAATCTTGAGAAATTTAACGATCTCTACTGGGGATTAATAATTTGAAGTTTTAGTTCCACTGGGGATCTAAATGACGCACTGTGGGGATTGCTTATGGAATAGCCTAGAGACGTTTTCCAGTCCTTTCAACCTATCAATAATTATCTTCCGCATTTTGTTTATTTATAAACAGTAACTATGTTCAAATGCATATGTTCATTAATGAATCATTGGACGTTTTTGCAAATAAAACCAACTGTAAAGAAAAAGACAAATAATTTTATGTACTTTCAAAGAGATATCTTTGTATTTTGACTTTGAATAAGTATTTTGTACAAAGGAGACAAACATTCTAGTAAGAGAATGGCGCCATAAAACAAGAAAAATTTATACAAAGAAAGATAGCTATGTGTAATAATCCCATGGGGTTTCCATTCTGCTATAGCCTTCGTGTCTCTGAATATCTTGTCTATTTGTTGCTTCGTCCGAAGATGATTGAGTTGATCAAAAACTCCGAGTTTGTCAGTGGAAGTCAAAAGGTTGTTCTTAAAGTGATCCGACGGGACATAATCATACGCTTTAATTCCCTAACTTTTGCCTGGACCACCCTTTCGGGTTTTCAGTCCACCGGGAAACCCTTTTTTGCCCAAGTCGCCCTTTTAGGTTTTCAACTTGCCGGGTGTACAAATTTTTTTAATATATTTTATCCCTAATTTTTGCCCGAACCTTTTTGGTTCGCCGGGATGCCCTTGTTTTGCCTAGGTGTGTCAACCTAGCGGGTCTCTTATGCGTAGTATCTTTTGACTATGTCTGCGTTCGCAGGGTGTGGCAGGTCGTCGCTGTCCATGGTGGTTAAGATCATTGCCCCACCTGAGAATATGTTCTTGATTACAAATGGTCCTTCATAGGTAGGAGTCCATTTGCCCCTGGGATCAATTTGTGGCAAGATGATGCGCTTGATCACTAGATCTCCAACTTGATATACTTGGCGTCTGACTTTCTTGTTGAAAGCCTTGATCATCCGTTTTTGATACATCTGACCACGGCAAACAGTAGTAAGTATTTTTTCATTAATTAAGTTTAGTTGATCAAGTCGAGTTTGGATCCAATCGTCTTTATTCAAACCTGCATCCTTCATAATTCTCAAAGAAGGGATCTGAACCTCAATAGGCAAGACAGCCTCCATGCCATAAACCAAAGAATAGGGTGTTGCCCCAGTTGATGTGCGAGTCGTGGTACGATACCCGTGGAGAGCGAATGGTAGCATCTCATGCCCGTCCTTGAAGGTGACTGTGATTTTCTGTATGATCTTTTTAATGTTTTTATTTGCAGCTTCAACGACACCATTCATATTTGGCTAATAGGGGGATGAATTGTGATGCTGAATCTTGAACTGCTCACACAAGGCGGTGATTATAGTATTGTTAAGATTTGTACCATTGTTAGTGATGATCCTTTCTGGGATACCGTACCGGCAAATAAGATTCTGCTTGATGAAGCGGGCAACAACATTCTTAGTAATAGAAGCGAAGGAAGCTGCTTCGACCCATTTTGTAAAGTAATCAATGGCCACTAGGATGAAACGGTGTCCATTGGAGGCTGTTGGCTTGATCTCCCCAATCATATCAATTCCCCACATAGAAAAGGGCAAAGGAGCCTTCAAGACATTCAGAGGAACCGGAGGTACGTGCACCTTGTTAGCATAAATTTGACACTTATGACAGGTCCGAGAGTGTTGATAGCAGTCTTCTTCCATGGTAGACCAATAATAGCCTGCCCGTAGGATTTTCTTCACCATCGTATGCCCACTGGAGTGAGTGCCAAAAGTACCTTCATGTAGTTCAACCATGATCTTTTCAGCCTCAATCTTATCCACACATCGGAGCAGAATGGAATCATGATTGCGTTTGTACAGGATGCCATTACTCAGGAAGCATAGAATCTCCTTAAGAACTTTTTATCATTGATTGAAGCTTATTTTGGATATTCTTGAGTCTCGAGATACCTCTTGACTTCATAGAACCAAGGCTGGTCCACTACCTCTTCAGTATTAATCTCGTGACAGTGTACTAGTTCATCCATTCGTTCGATAGTGATCTGGGGAGCCTCGTTATTCTAATTAAGTTTAAACATGGATGAAATTGTGGCTAGAGCATCTGCTAGATGATTTTCTTCTCGCGGGAAATGCTCGAAGGTAATCTGCTCAAAATATGGTAGCAATGTCAAAACATGTTCTTGTAAGGGATAAGGTTTGGGTGCTTAGTGTCCCATTCTCCTTTGATCTGACTGACAACCAAAGCTGAATCTCCAAACACCTCTAAAGATTTGATTCCAAAGTCTATGGCAGCCTTGAGACCAAAGATGCATGCTTCGTATTCCGCCATGTTGTTCTTACAGTTGAAGCAAAGTATGGCGGTAAAGGGAGTATGACACCCTTCCGGATATATGAGTACACCACCGATACCATTACCAAGTGCATTGGATGCTCCATCAAAGAACAGGGTCCATCGGGATCCTTGTTCAGGTCCGTCATATGGTCTGATTTCTTCACCGTTGTCTAATGTCATGATGTCTTCATCCGGGAATTCAAATTTCATGGACTGGTAATCTTCTACAGCTTGATAAGCAAGGTGATCAGCTAGCACACTGCCCTTTATAGCTTTCTGGGTGGTGTACTGTATGTCATATTCTGTTAATATCATCTACCATCTAGCTATCCTCCTAGACAGATCAGGATTTTCGAAGATGTACTTTATCGGATCCATCTTAGATATCAGCAAAGTGGTATGAGTCAACATATACTACCTAAGCCGCCGAGCAGCCCATACCAGAGCGCAACAAGTTTTCTCGAGCAGTGAATATCTGGTTTCATAGTCGGTAAACTTTTTGCTCAGGTAATAAATAACATGCTCTTTTCAGCCAGACTCGTCATGCTGCCCCAATACACACCCCATTGAGTTCTCTAAAATGGTCAGATACATGATCAGTGGTCTTCCCTCGATTGGGGGCATCAAAACAGAAGGCTCTTGTAGGTACTCTTTGATCTTGTCAAAAGCAATATGACATTCATAATTCCATCTGAATACTTGATCTTTCTTCAATAGTTTGAAGATTGGTTCAAAAGTAGCTGTTAGGTGAGAAATGAATATGGAAATATAGTTCAGGCGTCCCAAGAATCCTCTGACTTCCTTCTCAGTATGAGGGACAGGCATTTCTTGTATTTCTTTAACCTTGGCAGGATCAACCTCGATGCCTTTGTTGCTGACAACAAATCCTAAGAGTTTACCGGACCAGACTCCGAATGTGCACTTGTTTGGGTTCAACCTTAGTTTGTAATCCTTTAACCTCTCAAACAGCTTTTGCAAATGATCAAGGTGCTCCTCTAAAGTTTGTGATCGGGCTATCATGTCATCTACATAGACCTCTATCTCATGATGTATCATATCATGAAATAAAGCTACCATGGCGCGTTGATAGGTTGCCCCAGCATTCTTCAGTCCGAATGGCATCACTTTATAGTAGAATGTGCCCCACTGTGTGACAAATGTAGTTTTCTCCATGTCCTCAGGTGCCATTTTGATTTGGTTATAACCTGAGAATCCATCCATGAAGGAAAACACTTTGTGCTGGGTTGTATTGTCAACCAGGATATCGATTTAGGGTAGTGGAAAATCATCTTTAGGGCTGGCCCTGTTTAAATCTCTATAATCCATGCACATTCATACTTTGCCGTCCTTTTTAGGCACGGGAACAATGTTGGCAACCCATTGAGGATAGGAAGTGACAGCCAAGAATCCAGCATTGAATTGTTTCATGACTTCCGCTTTGATCTTCTCTGACATGTCAGGTCTCATGCGGAGGACTTTTTGTTTCACTGGTGGACAGTCTTCTCTTGTGGGTAGACGATGTACCACGATGTCTGTATCAAGTCCTGACATGTCTTCGCACGACCAGGCAAAGATCTCAACATAATCATGCAATAGCTAAATTAGACGCTCATTGACACTCGGCTCTAGATTGGCACCCACCCTGATTTCTTTTTTATCTTCCTCGGTACCCAAATTGATTGTATCCAACGGTTCCTCATGAGGCTGAATAACTCTTTCCTCTTGTTGTAGTAGTCTGGCCAATTCCCCTGGTACTTCACAATCTTCCTCACCTTCGTCTTTGGCTTGGTAGATTAGATCTTCAGAGTCACTAAAGGCCATAGCAGTATCATTACCCATGGGATCCGGAATGGAGGGGTACCTGCATTTGTGAGTGTGGGTATGTGCAAGGGTATAGCCATCTTTAAACAATAAAATGTAAAAGAAAGACAATGAGCACAAAAGGTCTATATGTGAAAAACGTCCATGATTCATTGAATGTCATATGAAGATGAAATAAAAACCCTTACAAATGGACCATTGTGCCTCGGGTAAGACACAAGGTTTTTAATGTGCGAATTGTTTGTGAATATTACAAGTCCAACAGAAATGTAAAAGATAAATTACTGAGAGATGAAAGTTATTGGGACAAAGTCTCTGGCTTCCCATTTGCGAAGTCCTCCGTTAACAGTAGGAAATATCCAATCCTCCAAGCTGCCATCTTCTTCACCATCTTCCACTGTGTTGACCTCTCGTTTGCTAATCTTCAAAGGTGGCCCTCCAGCACGGGCGCGTCGCATAACCTTCTGAGCATTTGAAGTAAACCCTAGGCCAAACTTGTCAGATTTATACGGAATATCTGGAAGCTGCCCCCAGATGGTGCATCCACCCTCCTCTACTGCTGCCTTGGCGTCCTTTAAAGATGACATCCAAAGTGGAGGTCTTGTGATCTTAGGGATCGGGGATACCACCTTGGTTACTGCTACCTCTTGAGAGACTTCTTCAATATGTTGAAAAGGAGTTTCAATGAACTCGCCATCCAAATCCATATACCGGAAAGAATTTAGATGGCTAATCATGTACTCTTCCTCTCTGTGGATAGTGATAATCTTTCCATGGACCGGGTACTTCAGCATCTGGTGTAGTGTTGAGGTGACAGCACCAACATTATGGATCCAGGGTCGTCCTAGCAGACAGGAGTAAGAGGGGCGGATGTCCATTACATAGAAAGTTGAGTTGAAAGTCTGAGTTCCCACCTTTATGGGGATGTCCACCTCCCCGTTGACCATCCTCTTTGAGCCATCAAATGCTCTTATGACTATGTTACTGGATTTCAGTGTCAGTCCTTCGCAATCCAACCTGTCGAGAGCTTTCTTTGGTAAAACATTCAAAGATGAGTCAGTGTCCACCAAGACATAGGCCAGAGTTGTTCCTCTACACTCCACAGAGACATGTAATGCCTCATTATGCTTTCTCCCTTTTGGTATCAAATCAGCATCAGAGAAGCCTAGGCCTTTATCAGCTGTCAAACTGGCCACACAATCTTGGAATTGGTCAGCAGATGTCTCTTGTGGCACATGGGCTGTCTTCAGAAACTTCACCAGAGCTTTCGCATGTGCCTCATAACACAGCAATAATGCTAGCATGGACATCTTGGAGGGAGTTTGCCCCAACTGTTCAACCACGTCATAGTCACTCTTCTTTATTATTCTCAGGATCTCCTTCATTTCCTTCTTGGAGGTTTCGGAGATAGTCAATGGTTGAGCCTTCGTCCGGACAGGCTCTTCTTGAATACTTTTTCCTCGAATTTCAGCAGTAGAAGTGTTGGTAGGGATAACAGCAGGGGTCGTGTTGTCTTTGTCAGTAGGAGCACTTGCAGATATAATTATTGGTATGGAGGTAACCTTTGGAACAGCCACGGGTCCAAAAACTGCCTTTCGAGGGGCAATTTCTGGAGAGAAGATTCTACCGCTACGGGTAATCTTACTGGTTCCGGAAATATTGCTAATGTCGAAATCTTCTTCTTCGGAGATCCCTTCTTCGGCGGCCAACCCATCTTGTTTGATACCATGGTAGTAGATTTCTCCACCGTAATTCCACGGTACTGTTTTGTCTGATTCATACGGGACCGGCCCGGGCATTATGATTATAAGAGGAGTAGTCTTTTGAACCGATGTAATCCTAATGGGTCTTTTGGGGACCCTAGAAGGATTGGTGGAGATGGTTATGATTGAAATGTCTTCAATATGAACAGGTGAAACAAGAGCACTTTCAAACAGAATCTCTTGGTTGTCTATCAAGCGTTGAATACCTGTCTTCAACAGAGGGCAAACAGTTGGTGAGGATAAGCAAAGGTGGCAGTCTTCACTACAACCTGGGAATATACTAGCTTTCAACAAGTTTATCTTAATGATTGGGAGCGGAGTCAAGAGTTCATCCACTTTGGTAACAAACAAATCTTCTTCGACAGCATTGGTGTTGTGACCATGTCTAGGCATAGGAGCGGAAATGACGTTTGGTTTCTCGGGCGCCTAAAACTCAATCTCTTTTACATCTATAAGGTCTTGAATTTTGTTTTTCAAAGCCCAACAGTTGTTAGTGTCGTGACCCGGACTTTCGGAATGATATGCGCATCTGGCATTTGGGTGATAATGAGGGGACGCCGTGTTGGGATTCTTTGGAGCTTCTTTTAAAGTTGCTAGATTAGATTTTAGAAGATGTGGTAAAATCTGGGCTAGAGTCATATTAACTCTGGTGAATTGCCGGACTGGCCTTTCCACCCTCGGTTGATTACTCGTCGGTTGATTAGATGTAAGCTTTGGGATCATAATGGCCCCTACCATTGGTCGACGTTCAGATCTCCCTTGATTCCTTTGTGGATAAATAGCAGATACCTCTTTCTTCCCAGCGAAAGGCTTTCTCACAGCTGTAGAGGCATATGAATCCTTCTGAATCTTTCCACTTTTTATACCAGCTTCCACCCTCTCTCCGGTTAAAATTAACTCAGTAAACCCAGCAGATGAGCTCCCAATCAAATGGTTGAAGAAAGGGCCCGATAGGGTGCCCAAGAACATATCCACCAACTCCCTTTCAGACAGAGGGGGTTGAACTCTCCCAGCTAGATCTCTTCATTTCTGCGTGTAATCTTTGAAACCCTCATTTGAGGCCATAGCCGTACTCTGAAGTTGAGTACGGGTAGGCGCCAAATCTACATTATACTGGTACTGTTTATAGAAAGTTGCGGCAAGATCTTCCCAGTTATGGACGTCGGCCCTTTCTAATTGGTAAAACCAGTCGAGTTGTGTTCCGGATAAACTATCTTGGAAAAAATGGACCCACAAGTCTTTGTCGGCAGAGTGCAGCTGAATTTTTCTCACGTATGATCGGAGGTGCATTTTAGGACATGACACCCCATCATATTTTGCAAACAACGACACTTTGAACTTTGGTGGGATTACAATTCCCGACACTAGCCCTAACTCTTCAAAGTCTAGACCTGGTACCATTTATATTTCCATAGCGCTCAAACGCTCTTTAAGATGTCTGTACTTATCATCAGCCGGAGGGTACTGCTCCTCAGAGTAGTCTTCCTCTTCCTCCTCCTCTTTAGAGTCTGACGGAACTGTTGTTTCTTTCCCTTTCTCTTCATCATATGTTGCTTCAAAATTCAAGGTTCTCCTAGTTTGCCCTTGAAACCTTCTCCCCGTGATTACAACACCAGTTGGTTTCTTTTCTTTCTTCTTTTTCTCCTTTTCCAACAGAGTCTTCAGCTCCTCTTGTCCTTTGGCCTGGGTTGTGAGTAACTGTTGAAACTCCATGTTTTGAGTCTGAATATCTTTGACTGTCTGTTCGAGATCCATCTTACTGAAATAAATAGTAGAGAGATGAGGAAACTTGTTGCAAAAGACATGTTTATGTTATGATGAATGATATGTGCATATGTAATGTTTTCAAGGATTTTAAAAGATTCAAGTTCGTTTTAAACAAAAAGAAACACACGTTATATTAATAAGATAGAGTTTGAGTACATCAATGCCCCTTGGGCAAAATAATACAACATCCTAAGATAAAAAAGTAGTGTGCATCCTCTTTGGTGCTATGTATGCATTTAGAGTCTGCTCCTCATGAAGTAGCCTAGTGAGCTCCAAAACCTTCTTCTCGCTTGCGTAGAATTAGGCTTCAAAAGTATATCGCTCTCCTTTGAGATATATCCAATCCCTTTGTAGGTCTTCAAGAGATGTGGGCATGTCAGGATGTAGGATAGTGTATGGAACTTCTCCTTCCTTAACAGGCTCAATAATCACCGGGAGAATGGAAGGATAAGACATCATAAGACTTTGAGCGCGGGTTTGTACCCACTTGAGGTAAGGCTCAAGAGGGATGGAATTATTGTGTCCCAAAGTCTTGCTATCCACCTTGTTTAGCATCCTCCAAGCTCGGATGAATCTCTGGCGAAGACCTTGGTCGTTGTTGTCATAGTCAAATACCAAGCCTTGAATCAGCATATCATGTGGGTCATCCCTTCGGGCGTAACCAAACTGTCTTAGAGCCAAGCATGGGTTATAGGTGATGCCTCCCATAATTCCAAGTAGAGGGACATTAGGGAATTCCCCACAACAGTCAACAATGATAACATTCTCTTTGGATCGAGAGCACCAATGAATATCTGAATGTTTGAGCGTCATTAACCTTTGTGACCACCTTAATCCTTGCTCATTATTTAAGACTGATTGGGGAAGATGAGAAATAAACCATCTTGCCAGGAGAGGAGTGCAACACATAAGGACAACTCTTTTCCTCATTGTACGAGTGTGAAAAGAGTGTAGGATATCCCCTAGTAATGTAGGCATTGGATTGCGTGACATGAAGATTTTGACGGCACTCACATATATGAGTTGGTCAAATTGGGGAACAGGACCATCCCATAGATAAGAAGAGCCACAATTTCCTCAAATGCTTGCAAGTCTAAGGAATTCCAACAGCTTTGGGCCTTCTCAAACATAAACTTTGCTAAGAAGCCTTTGACACCAATTCTAGTTTCCCAATAAGTTGTGACATCAGATGAGTGCAAGTGCAGAGCTTGAGAAATCTCTTCTGGCTTTGGATCTCTTTCCGTACCGTTGAAAGGTAGTTGATTGAGAATGGGAATCCTCAAGAGTTAAGAGAATTTTTCCAAAGTGGGCACAAGTTAATAGTCGGGAAATGTGAAGCAATGATGCAAAGGGTCAAAGAACTGGAAGAGCACTTTCATCATATCCTCCTCTGTGTTGGAGGTGACTAAGTTGAGTAGACGACCATGCCTCTCAGTGAATGGAGAGTTCTCAGGGATCCTGGAAGCTAGCTCCCTGAGTTGTGGAGGAATTCTTACAAGATTGATTTGGATAGTTTTCCTGCAAAGTGAATTCATATCCTACAAAACAAAAACAAACATGAATCTCCAAAATCCTTGAAATGGTTTGTGGATGCATATGATGCTTATGATGTCTATGATGTTATGTACAAGTATGCATATACAGGTAAAGCAAACAAGTTCTTAGTTTAGGATTGCATGGGATTTTATAGGTAAGTACCCTCTTGAAGTTTAGTTGGCTCAACCTGTCCTAATAATAGTAACGGGGTTCTAAGGAGCTCAATATCACTGGACTGTTTCCTTGGTCATTATTTCAGCTCAAGCCTCTTTAATAGCGACCGAAGTATCCCAAGAAACCAACCCTCAATGAGTGTAGTATCGAGTATCTACCAACTTCGAACTGCACCAAAGCCGGTCATCTCACTACATCCTAAAGGCCAAGTTGGTCAAGTAAAGGGTTCTAGAAGTTCATTAGTGCTTCATGACATCACTCAGCGGCCTCATATTCTCTTTGATTGACTCAAAGGCTACCGGTACCCACAAATATATCACACTAACATAGCCATTGATTAGATCAAGTCGGTATACCCCGCACAGTTTCCACAACGTATTGCTATTTACATATAATGTTTCCCAAATCCGGGTGGAAGATTCAAACCCAAACAAAAAACCATAATGTAAAGAAAACAAGTCAAACAATGTAAGCAAATAAATGTGATCTAAACCTTAAGGTAACCCCACTTTTATAATACTCCCCAGCAGAGTCGCCAGTTCTGTGATACGGTGGGAGAACTGACTTGAGGGTTTTGCGTTTTATCGCAAATGTTGCGGTTAGCAAGAGTCGCCACCGACTTTTCTTTTATCCAAGAGGAAAGGTGAAAAAGCACAGGAAAGACCTTTGAGATGTTTTCTTGAGTTCGGGGGGTAGATTATGAAAAGGGAAGGTATTATCACCCTTTTCATCCATGGTTTTCCATGGGCTCTTAGTTACTTGTTTAGATCACTTGCTTTTGTTTGTTTGAAATTATGTTTGGTGTGGTTTTGAAAGTATTTTGTAAAAGAGGTCATTCGTTTAGGCAATCTTTGTAATGATTCTCGTTCGTAAGAATGTATATAGGGATGTTTGTCTTTTTGAAAATGTTTTCAATGTTTGTAAGATGTTTTTGAGATGTGTGCTTATTTTGAAAATAGCAAGGATAGTGGTTTGAAATAGGGCAAGTAACTAGAAGTAATCTACCTACTCAAATGTCTTTCTTGTACATTTTCTATTCCTTTGACATTGTTGTCTTACCATTAATTTGATAAGCAACCCTATCTTTGGATGTAAACAGGACGGGCGTGGGTCATCGTATGACCATGATTAGCAATGTTTGCAAAGTATCTTAGCATTTTTGAGGGACCAAGATCATTTTTTTGTAAGGCAACTTTGAATAGCGTCATCGAGGGACTATGATCTTATATTTGTTTGTTTTGCCAAGATACTTCGCATGCGTAATATGACCATTTTTGCTTTAGGAAACCAAGTGGAGAAACCCTAAGGATGCTTGTGTGTAAGTGTATCATTTTCATGCTTTGATTTTGTCTTGTATTTAGGGTTTTCTATTTTGCTTTGTTTCGATCTTATCATACAAACCCTAATTACTAATCATGGTATGTAAAGCGATAAATTGCGTAATGTAAATATTACTAGGCTATTACAACAATTTTATGGGAGGGGGGAATACAAATTTGAATGGGGATTTGCAAGAATATAAAGCTAAATAAATTATTACAACCAAATCGAATTTGTACGACTTAGAATAAATAAAATACAACATTTAAGTATGCAATATAATATACATGTAAGGAAAAGATTTTTGTTTTGTTTTTATGTAAAAGATATTTTAATATAAACCTAAAATTATAAGGAAAATAAATTAATTTTTTAGAAGGGAGGTTTTAATCCTAATTTCTATTTTAAAAGAAAATAAAGTTCTTTTATACTATTTGTATATTTTTTATATCAAAATAATAAATAATATTTTATAAAAATATAAAGTTTTTATATATGCAAAAATAAATATTTATAAGTATGGTATGAAAAAGAAATGAATAAAACTAAACTAAATATATTTTAATTATATTTTACAAGTTTATTAAGAAAATATATGATATCTATTAAAAATAAAATATATTTTTATATGCAAAATAAACTAAAAAGTGCAATATTATGAAATTTGTATTTTTTGGATTTTTATGTATCAAAGAAAATATTTAATATATTAAAAGGAAAATAAAACAAATAAAATAAAAATATAAAAAAAAAAGTTGGGCAAAGGGGTGCTGTAGAAAAACTGGCAGTAGTGTGTTAGCAAAAAAAACATGGCCCAACTATGGAGGCCCATCCTGCAAAAAAATCACAAAAACTGAAAAAAGGGCAAAAATATAGAGAAAAAAAAGTAGCGCCCAGGTTCGAACCCAGGACATGGGTCTCACCAGTGCGCTACTTTGCCACAGGGGTGGCTATACATCCATTGTCTTAAGGAAAGCAAAAATAATATAACATGAAACAAGTCCTTGCCCTGTACTTCATCTTCTTCCTCAAGCTTGGCCAGACATCCTGTAACTCTCTCATTCTTCCATAAAAATGAAAACTCATAATATGAAAGCTGTAGTATTTGATCTCACGATTCTAACCATATAAGTTATGTGAGCTAACAATCAAAGATCAGAGAGAATTTTAACAGCTCTAAATTTAAACCTAATATTTTCAGAAACTTCAAGTTCCAAATTCTCTCAACTCAAGTAAAATAAATGCAAGATAAAGATATGTACAGTTTCGTTGCAATGAGTACTACATTATTTATTCACAAATCATGGATAATGGTTGCCTATACAAGGAGATAGAGTTTGAGATTTTACCTCCTTCAGTTGAAATTGTGGATGGAACTGGAGTGAGTTTGATGGAGGCCTGATGCTTGCTTGAGCTTCCTTGAACTTCCCTGAATGTATTCCCACCCTTGCCTTGCTCTGAAAGTGCTTGAAACTCCTTGGCCAAGTCAACCTGCAAGCTTTGAAAACAAAAATGGCAGGTGATGGAGAATTGGTTACAGAACAGGGATGATGGCCTGGATTGGTTTGATATCAAGTAGGTAATATGTTTTGATGATCAATAATGGAAACGCACGAGCCAAATATGAGATTGGTATCCTTATGCCAAAACTGTAAGTTTGGACAATTTTCTGGTGTTTTTGAACTTGGGAGTGTTTCAGGCCTTTTCTAATCTTGTTATGTGTTGTATTGTGTTTGTATATTAGTATGGAGAAGGTCCTAAGTCAGCTCTTCCATAGGTTTGTGAGTTATAGACTTTTGGCCACCTTTCTTGCTTTTGAAGTAAAGTGACAAGACAAAGCTTTACATGCTTGTACTGGCTTGCTTAGGGTTGGTATCTTTTCTATACAAGTTGCCTTAGGTCTGCGGTACTTGTATGTGCCAAGGGGACAGGTTCAATTCTCAAGATTTATAAAGTTTGCAAAAGTGGAACTTTTCCAAAATGGCAATCGTCACTTTATGCCATTTATGGAATTACAACTTGGATAATGGCTCTAGGGCATGGATCAAAGCTTTGTCAACTAAGTAAGTATTAAATTAAGGAGTGAGGAATAAGTTTGGGACCTGTAAAGCATGGATTAGGCAGCATAGGTACTGATTGGAACTTTGTTCTTCATGAAATGGCTTGGACAAAAAGTGAGAACATGTCAACTTCATCTCTTCGATTCTCCCTACTCAAAAATGATCTTGAGGAGTTCTTGGACATTTTGGAAAGCTTGTAATGTGATCTATAACTCATATTTGAAATGAATTTCAAGATACCTCTTGTAACTAGGTGAAACATTTCCATGAAATTGGGTCCAAAACCTACCTAAATTAGGGCAAAATTTCACTAAGTTATTTAATTCATGAGCATGTATTCATAAATTTATATCTTGAGATACAAGCATCTTTAGGGAAAAGTGTGTGAAGAAAAGTTGTATATTTCATGGAGGTCTACAACTTTCATGTTGGGAACTTTCTTTGAATCATTATGCATCATGGTGAAATAATGGCTTAAATTTGAGAAAAAATAAGAAATTTTCTATACTTAGAAAATTTTCTAAGTTAAGAAAAATTTCAAATTCAAACCCTAATCTTCAAACTTGGATTTCTTGATGAACAAGTTTCACATTTTGACATGTTTTTATGAATTGTGACCCTTGGCACTTGATTTTGACCAAAAAGTCAAAGTTTGA
Organism: Vicia faba; assembly: GCA_948472305.1. Classification (NCBI taxonomy): domain Eukaryota; kingdom Viridiplantae; phylum Streptophyta; class Magnoliopsida; order Fabales; family Fabaceae; genus Vicia; species Vicia faba. The sequence goes on from OX451741.1 coordinate 224,891,279, forward strand.
CTTTTCAGTGTACAATTGACTTTTGATCAGTTGACTGCAAATTTCATCTGTCAATCCAATGAAATTGAAATGTTTTGAGCCATGTAATTAGGTCAAGATGATGAAATTGAATCCTTGAAATCATGCTTCAAATCATTTCATCATTTGCTAGGTCAAAAAATCAGAAATTGCCTTTTTTCAGTCAAAACCCTAATTTTAACCATTTTGCCCTTTTGATGATTTGATCAAATTTATTGAGGAATTATGATCCAAACTTGACCAAATGATACATATAAGCTTAAAATGTTGATGTGGATCAAGAATTATGAATTTTGACTGTAAATTGGTCATTGTTGACTTTTCCCCCCAATACAGCTGATTTTTAGGTCAACTGTCCAATTGACTGATCAAAAATATGGTTCAAGGGTTGAAACTTGACATGAGTAATCTTGGGGTTCCATAATGATGTTTGAAAGTCACATGAAGCATTGATAGCCCAAAAATTCTTGTGCAATCTCAAACCCTAATTTTGGGTCATCAGTGCATGATGAGATGCCTTGAGCTGACCAAACCCTAATCCAGTCTTGAGTCAAAGAAATATTGTGAGAATAGTCTTGATGAATGAGAGGGAAAATTTTGGGGTACAATAGTGTGCTTCTCAAAGATATACTTAATAGGATCCATCTTAGATATCAACAGGGTAGTGTGAGTCAAAATATACTGTCTTAGTCAGCGAGCAGCCCATGCCAAAGCGTAGAAAGTTTTTTCGAGCAGTGAGTATCTTGTTTCACAGTTAGTAAACTTTTTGCTAAGGTAGTATATTGCATGCTCTTTTCGACCAGACTCATCATGCTGCCCCAACACACACCGCATTGAATTATCTAATACTGTTAAGTACATTATCAAAGGTCTTCCTTCAATCGGAGGCATCATAATTGGAGGCTCTTGAAGGTATTCCTTGATTCTGTCAAAGGCAGTCTGGAATTCATCATTCCACTTTACCACTTGATCTTTATTCAAGAGTTTGAAGATTGGCTTACAAGTAGCAGTTAGATGGGAAACGAACCTGGCAATGTATTTTAGGCGTCCCAAGACACCTCTAACTTACTTCTCAGTGCGAGGAGCCGACATCTCTTGTATATCTTTAACCTTTGCAGGGTCTACCTGAATACCCTTGTCACTGACAATTGAACCTAGGAGTTTACCAGACCTTACCCCAAATGTGCACTTGTTCGGATTTAGCCTCAAGTTGTACGTCTTCAGTCTATCAAACAACTTTTGCAAGTGATCAAGGTGTTCTTCTTCTGTTTGAGATCTGGCTATCATGTCATCAACATAGACCTCTATCTCATGGTGAATCATATCATGGAACAAAGCTACCATGGCCCGCTGATAGGTTACCCCAACATTCTTCAACCAAAATGGCATCACTTTGTAATAGAAAGTGACCCACTGTATGATGAAGGTTGTCTTCTCCATGTCTTCGGGTGCCATCTTAATTTGATTGTAACCAGAGAATCCGTTCATGAAGGAGAAGATCTTATACTTTGCGGTGTTATCAACCAGAACATCAATGTGGGGAAGCGGAAAGTCATCCTTGGGGCTTGCCTTGTTCAAGTCTCTATAGTCCCCACACATACGTACCTTGTCGTCTTTCTTAGGCACCGGAACTACGTTAGCAACCCATTATGGATAAGAGGTGATAGCTAAGAACCCATCGTTGAACTGTTTCATAACTTCTGCCTTGATCTTCTCTAACATTTCAGGACGCATACAACGGACCTTCTGTTTTACTGGAGGGTAGTCCTCTTTTGTCTACAGGCGATGAACCACAATATCAGTGTCAAGTCCTGGCATGTCTTTGTATGACCAGGCAAAGATCTCGACATAATCATGCACATCTAAATCAACCGCTGTTTGACACTAAGCTCCAAATTTGCACCTATCTTGACTTCTTTTATGTCCTCTTCTGTACCCATATTCACTGTCTCAACTGGCTCTTCATGAGGCTGTATAGCCCTTTCTTCCTGTTGTAATAGTCTGACAAGTTCTCCCGGTACATCATAATCTTCTCCACCTCCGTCCTCGATTTGGTTGATCGGATTTTCAAAGTCATAATCGGCAATAGCATAACTGTTATCAATGGGATCCAGAGTGGATATGGATCTGCAGTTTGATGCGTGAGTGTGTGTAAGAGCATAAATGTATTGATAAAGTAAAAAGCATAAAAGAAAGACAGAGAACGCAAAATTTCTATGCAAAAACGTCCAGTGCTTTATTAATGACATATGACATTGAAAAATGATAACCCTCACAAATAAACCATTATGCCTCAGGTAAGACACAAGGCCATAGAGTTTATATTATTCATTTATTACATATCCGAAAAAACAAAAAGATAATTACTCCTGAATAAAAGTAATTGGCAAGAAGTCTTTAGCTGTCCAGTTATTGGGTCCACCGTTGGTAGTAGGGAAGATCCAGCTGTCTATGTCATAGTCACCATCACTGTCTTCTAAAGCGTTAACCTTATGATTGTTGATGTATATGGGAGGTCCTCCGGCGCGAGCACGAGAAACAACCCTTTGAGCCCCTGTAGTGAAACCCAAACCAAACTTATCAGATTTGTATAGAATGTCAGAGAGTTGGCCCTAAATAGTACACCCACCTTCTTCAATGACTACTTTGGCGTCCTTGAGAGAAGCCATTTTCAAGGGAGGTCTGGTGATCTTTGGCATACTGGTAATAGTCTCGGTTGCAGCCATGGTTTGAGGCACCTCTTATAAGTTCTGACAAGGGGTCTCGATGAACTCTCCGTCCATTTTGACATACCTGAAAGAGCTCAGGTGGCTTACCATTTACTCCTCCTCACCATGTACCGTGACAATCTTTCCCTTCACCAGGTACTTCAACATTTGATGCAGAGTGGAAGTAACAACTCCATCCCCATGGATCCAAGGGCATCCCAACAAATAGTAAGAAGATGGTCTGATATCCATCATGTAGAAGGTGGAGTCAAAGGTCTGAGAACCAACTTTGATAGGGATGTCCACCTCCCCGTGCACCATTATTTTCGAACCATCGAAAGCCCTCAGCACAATGTTGCTGGGCTTCAGAGTCAAACCTTCGCAAACTAATTTGTCAAGAGCTTTCTCGGGCAGAACATTCAACGATGAACCGATATCCACTAAAACATGGGCCAAAGTGGTGCCCCTGCATTTGATGGAGACATGCAGCACATCATTGTGTTTTCTTCCTCTGGGTGTTAAATCAGCATCAGAAAAACCCAGTCCATTATCAGCGGTCAAAATAGCCACACAATCTTTGAATTGATCAGCGGAGGTTTCCTGCGGCACATGAGCAGTCTTGAGGAATTTTACCAAAGCCTTTGCATGAGCTTTGGAGCACAACAGTAGGGCCAACATTGAAATCTTGGAAGGGGTCTGCCCCAGCTGTTCGACCACATTGTAGTTGCTCTTTTTAATTATTTTCAAAATTTCTTCCATTTCCTTCTTAGAAACCTCCATAATGGATTCTGAATGCGCCTTCGTCTGGACAGACTCAACCAATGTCTCTTAGCCCCGAGTCTCGACTGACTTGGTGATAGGGGTGGCAACAGGGCTAATCATAGGAGTAGTAGTGGTAGTATTAACAAGAGCAGCAACATGAATGATTACAGGAGTATTAACAGTTTTAGGAGGAGAGATCTCGGGAGAGAACACTCTTTCACTTCTTGTTATTTTATTGGTCCCAACGATATTGCCGACGTCAGGACCAACACTTCCAGTAAATTTGTCTTCAGTAGCCAACATGTCTTGCTTGATGTCATGGTAATAGACGTCAGCCCCATAATTCCAGGGAACAACTTTGTCTGAGGAATATGGTATTGGCCCTGGCATAGTGATGATCAGGGGAGCCAACTTTGGAGCAGATGTAATCCTGACAGGTCTTTTGGTGGAGACCTTGGGAGGATTGGCGGAAATGGTTATAATCAAAATGTATTTACATGAAACAGTTGTGACAGGAGTCTTCTCAAATAGAATCTCTTTATCATCCATCAGGCGCTGGACACCTGCTTTTAACAAATAGCAACCAGTTGGTAAAGATAAACACAAGTGACAACCTTTACCATAACTTGGAAATAAACCGGCTTGCAACAGATTCCTTTTAACAGTCATGAGAGGAGTAACATGTTCCCCAACTGAAGCAACAAACATATCATTGTTAAAAACATTAACATTATGGTCGTGCTTGGGCATGGGGGCAGTTATAACATTGGGAGTTTCCGAAGCATCGAATTCAATCTCCTTTGCCTCGATCAGATCCTGCACCTTGTTCTTTAAAGCCCAGCAGTCGTTTGTAACATGGCCTGGACTCTCAAAATGGTAGGCACGCCGAGCCTTTGGATTATAGTGAGGAGAGGCAGTATTAGGATTCTTCAGAGCTTTCCTCAAAGTTACCAGATTGGACTTCAATAAGTGGGTCAAAACTTGAGACAAAGTCATATTGATCCGGGTAAACCGTCTCATAGGCCTTTCTGCTCTAGGATGGTTGTTACGTTGTTGAGTAGCTGCATGCTTGGATATCATTACAGCCTATATCGTTAGACGGTGTTCGGTTCTGACCTGATTTCTTTGAGTGTAAGCAGCATTGACCTCTTTCTTTCCCACAAAAGGTCTCTTTCCTGCACTTGAGGAGGTATCTTTTTGAATCTTGCCGCTTCTAATACCATCTTCCACTCTTTCTCCGATTAGGATCAGCTCAACAAAACCAGCTGAGGAGCTTCCAATCAGATGGTTGAAAAATGGACCAGATAGAGTACCCAAAAACATGTCCACTAACTCCCTATCAGACAGAAGGGGTTGGACTCTTCCTGCTATGTCTCTCCACTTCTGGGCATAGTCCTTAAAACCCTCTCTAGAACCCATGGACATACTTTGGAGTTGTGTACGAGTCGGAGCAAGGTCTGCATTATATGGTACTACTTATAGAAAGCAGCAGCCAGGTCTTCGTAGTTACAAATATTGGTTCCCTCTAGCTGATAGAACCACTCTAGCCGAGTCCCGAATATATTGTCTTGGAAGAAGTGGATCCATAAATCCCTGTTAGCGGTGTGAGGATGAATCTTCCTCACATAAGATCGGAGATGCATCTTGGGACACGAGACCCCATCATACTTAGCAAACACTAGAACCTTAAACTTCTGTGGGATGATAACCCCATAAACCAAGCCCATCTCTTCAAAATCCAGCCCAGGTACCTTCTGGATTTCCATTGGATTCAGACGATCCTCCAGCTGTTTGAATTTATGGTCAGTAGAAGGATACTGCTCCTCATCATAGTCAGATTCATCATCAGATTCCTTCGGGCTAAGGTCTTCCTCTCTTGTCTCCCCTTCCTTATTGTCTCCTTCTTTTGATGAAGTTACTAGTTCTGAAGCTCGCTGCACTGGTCCTATGATCCTTCTTCCAAAATTCACTACACCATCTGGTTTCTTTGGATTCTTGTTTTTTTCCTTCAGTATGAGAGCTTTCAGATCTTCTTGCCCTTTAGCTAGAGCCACGACCATTCGCTAGAACTGAATGTTTTGTGCCCGGAGATCCTTGTGTTTTCTTCAAGAGCCATTTCTTTACTTGCTGAAATAAACAGCGAAGAAGATAAGAACCCTGCTTTGAAACCTGCTTATGCAATGACATGTATGATATGTGTATGTAGTGTTTTTAAGTACTTTGGGAAATTTAAATTTGTGAGCCAAAATGAAACAAATATTTTATTAGTAGAATTAAAAATACAATTGCCTTTTAGGCTTACAATTTAAAAATTCTAAAAATTAAGAGATCAGGTTTCCCATGGGCGCTTCCTCTTCGTGCCAAGATAGGCATTAAGACTTTTTTCCTCATGAAGTTGCTTCGTGAGCTCCAACACTTTCCTCTCATGGGTATAGAAATGATCTCTATAGGTATCCTGCTCTTTCTTCAGCTGAATCCAGGATCTCTGCAGCTTTTCAAGATTAGTGGGCATGTCAGGATGAATAACTGTATAAGGAACATCCCCTTCAGTAATGGGCTCCATAATCACTGTTAAGATGGCTATATATGGCATCACAAGGTTTTGAGAACGAGCTCGTACCCATTGGAGATAAGGTTCCATAGGGATGTAAGTCTTCGTCCCTAAAGTCTTGGTATCAAATCTGTTTACCATGCCCCAAGCTCGTATGAACCTCTGACGATACCTTTGAACATCATTCTCATAGTTAAACACAATGCCTCAGATAAGCATCTCGTGAGGACCATCTGTTCGAGCATAACAAAATTGTTGCAGAGCCAGAGAAGGATTATAAGTTATGTCTCCCCTAATACCAAGTAGTGGGACATTAGGAAATTCCCCGCAGCGGTCAATGACAAATATCTCCCATAGATCGTGAATACCAGAGAATATCCGCGTGAGAAAGTGACATGATCCTTTGCGACCAACGCAAACCTTCTTCATTCTTCAGTATTGATTTAGGTAGGTGAGAAATAAACCACCTTGACAACAATGGCACACAACGCATAAGAATCCCTCTTTTCTTCGTGGTACGAGTGTGGAAGGTATGCAAGATATCTCCGAGTAAAGTGGGCACAGGGTTGCGAGAGAGGAAGACCTTGATAGCATTCACATCTATAAGTAAGTATGGATTAGGGAATAGTACTAAACCATAGATTAGAAGGGCCAAGACCTCCTCAAATTCCTGGAAGTCCATATCATCCTAAAACAGCCGAGCTTTCTCTATTAGGAATTTGACTAGAAAACCCTTAACTCCGCTTCTTGTTCCCCAGTTGGATACAATGTCGGACCGTTTCAGATGTAAAGCTGCTGCAATAAACCCCGACTTTAGAGCTTCTTCCAAACCGGTGAAAGGCAATTGATCCAGGATAGGTATGCCCAATAACTGAGAGAATTCTTCCATGGTGGATACCAGCTGATAGTCCAGAAAGGTGAAGCAATGGTGCTTAGGGTCAAAGAATTGAAAGAGAACACTCATCATCTTCTCATCAAAACCCGAGGTAACCATACTGAGCAGTCGACCATAGTTCTTGGTAAATGAGGAATTCTCGGGAACCCTTGATACTAGCTCTTTGAGTTGGAGAGGTATTCTCACGAAGCTGACCCAAATAGTATTTCTACAAGCGGAAGCCATGATCTGCAAAACAGAACAAAGATAAATTCCCTTGGTCCTTGAAATGGTTAGTGAAATGAAAAATGGATGTCATGATGTTTGTGATGTCATGATTATGCTTAGATCACAGATAAACACAAGCAAATCACACAATAGACCTTAGGTTCAAAGGCTTGCATGAGGTTTAAGGTAAATACCCTCTTGAATGTTCAGTTGGTTCAACCTGTCTTAGAAATAGTAACCGGGTTCTAAGGAATCTCAATACCACTGATCTTTATTTATCGATATTATTTCAGCTTAGCAATCTTTTCTCGCGGTCAAGACATCCCTAAAGTCCGATCTCAATGAGTGTAGTATCGAGTATCAACCGATTCCCAGCTTTACACCAAGGTCGACTATCTCACTACTTTCTAATGGCCAAGTTTGTTCAACTAAGGTTCTAAGGTTCGTTAGTGTTTCACGAAACCATGTGGAGGCCCCGTATTCTCCTTGATTCAACACAAGGGATACCGGTACCAACCAAAGTGTCACACCAACATAACCATCGCTTAAACCATATCGGTCTATGTCATACAGTCTCCACGATCTATTGTTGTTTACCTAAAAAAGATGCCCCAAATCTGGGTATAGGATCTATAGTATCCCAAGCAAACCTTTAAAAGTAAAGCAATCAAAACAAACAAAGAAATAAATTTTAAAATGAACTAGACCCTAAGGTAAACCATACTTTTTGATGTCCCCAGCAGAGTCGCCAGTTCTGCGATACGGTGGCAGAACCAACTGTTATACTGGTTTACATTTTGTATTTTCAAATATGCGGTAAGCAAGAGTCGCCACCGACTTTTCTTTTATCCGACAAAGGAAAGGGTGAAAAGAACAGAAAAGACCTTTTTCGAGATTTTGAGTAAGGGGGGTAGATTATGGAAAGGGAAGGTGTTAGCACCCTTTCCATCCGTGGTTTTCCACGGGCTCTTAGATGCTAGCTCATTTGAAAATACCTTGTGTTTGTGTGTTTGAAAAAAAGTATTTTGAAAAGACGCCTTAGTGCGGCGAACTTTGAAATGTTTCTCGTATTGTTCAGAACGTATACAAAGTGTTTTTGAGAGTATTTTGGAAAGGAGTGTAGGTGTGGAAAATGTTTTGTTTTGAGCAAGCATATAAGAACTATCTACCTACTCGAAAAGGTTTGTTCTTTTCATATTTTCCTTTAGACAACTCTATCCTACTATTAGTGAGTAGGTAGCCCCATCGTTGGATGTTGAGGGGCTATCGGAGGTACGTACAGTCATGAAGGAAACATGTAGAGACGCTTTAGCAATTTTGTTTAGGGACTAGATCATTTACCGAAAGGAAACTGTAGGGTCATCGAGGGACTATGATCTTTTGAATTAGAGGTCCATGGGGGGACATTACGCCCCTAGCTTGAACAACTCCCTAATTCGAAACTCTCCTTAATTCGAATTTGGGTTCGCCTTGTCCTAAAACACCAAGAATCTTGAGATTCAAAGGAACCAAATTCACATGCCCTAACAATGGCAGGTCTGTGAGGATTGTAACCTGTCTAACGCTTCATTATAAACATGCCCAAACACATTAGAACAAATAAATGCGCTTAGATTAAGAAATTGAACTTTAGAATTATACCTATGTCCAGTATGCTTCGATCTGCAGCTTTGGGTGTGGAAACATTGGCTTAGGAGTTGGTGTGGACTCCTGGATGGCTCAGGAACATGGATCTAGTATTCGTTTGGGCTAAAGGTGTTTGCAAAAAAAAGTGCTTCGATTGGGGAACTTTTGGTATTTCTTTGAGAAATGTGGCAACGTGATTTGTTCGTGTGTAAAATCTCTCCATGTGATACAGTATGTGTCTTGTATTTATAGGAGGTGGAGGAAGCAAAGAAACATAGCATCAAAGACCAACTATTAACAGGGTTTTGAAAATAGAATCAGACAAATTAAAATATTTCCATTTTGAGATATTTCATGTCATTCTGGGATTCTGAATAAACTTGGACATGTCAACTTGGCACCTTGTTCGAATTTGAAAATGTTCAGAGTTTCCCTCTTCAAAGCCCTTTCGACCAGCCCTTGTTCCCTTCGATGGTTCCGAGTTATGATTCGAAGTATTTAGAACTTCCCTCATCAGAACATTTTAGATTAGGACATCTCTACACTGATATGCCATTCAAAGGATACTCTGCCTTGGTATGCTAATCGAAGGACACTCTGATGTTCCAATCGAAGGAAGCTCTGATGCTCCAATCGAAGGAAACTCTGATGCTCTAGTCGAAGGAGGCTCTGATGCTCTAATAGAAGGAAGCTCTGATGCTTCAATTGAAGGAAGCTCTGATGCTCCAATCTAAGGAAGCTATGATGCTCCAATCGAAGGAAGCTCTGATGCTCCAATTGAAGGACGTTCTGATGTTCCAATCGAAGGAAGCTCTGATGTTCCAATCGAAGGAAGCTCTGATGATCCAATCAAAGGAAGCTCTGATGTCCCAATCGAAGGAAGCTTTCACTACAAGAAAATTAGTGTTTAACGACACAAAAATTGCGACAGTTATGTGATAACTGTCGTAATTGACATATAGAGACAGTGTTTACGACAGTTGACACCAACCGTCCCTAATATTTATTTTGCGACGGTATATTTAACCATCATAATATTATTATTACGACGGTAAAACAACCGTCGGCCCCCATTTAACACTTTTAACATTGATTTTTCACCAACAACTAGTCACGACGGTAAAATTAACCGTCCTAAAAGGCATATCACGACGGTAAAGCACCCGTCGCACCCTTAAACCTTTCACGACGGTAAAACAACCGTCGCACCCAAAACCTTTAAACATTCTGATGTTAGGTTTTCTAATTTGTTGTTTTAGGGTTTTATTTTTTTTAATGATTTTTTAGGATAATATTTGGTTAGGATAAAATATGTATCGTCCCTTATCCATTCTATGATACTGAATTTTGTCCAAACTCAAGCCATAAATCTTCCAACAACAACCGATAACATCATCGTCATCATCAATGACAACCTTTTCAACTGAATTCTTATCACACACTCTCAATTTCAGAAACCACCCAAACCGCACTTCTCGCCGTTCAAATCCCAACACTATCGTCACTTCCTCAACCCCAGGCAACACCAACAACCGAAGAACAAGAATCAGGGTCAATGAAACAAGGCCAAAACTTGATCAAGATTACGATGAAGCTCTCATTAGGTCATTCAAATCAGCTAAGTACAATCGAGCTCTCCGCTTTCTTAAGCGCATGGTTGACAGGGGTTATAAACCTGATGCCATTCTCTGCACTAAATTGATTAATGGTTTTTTCAATTCTAAGAAAACCCAGAAAGCTATTCGGGTCATGGAGATTTTGGAAAAGCACGGCCAGGCTGATGTTTTTGCGTATGAAGCACTTTTAAATGGGTACTGTAAAGCTGATATAGTTGATGCTGCCAATAAGGTGCTTGATAGAATGAAAAAGAGAGGTTTTTTACCTGATGTTGTTACTTATAATATTCTCATTGGGAGTCTTTGTGGGAGGGGTAAACTTGATTTGGCTTTAAGGGTTATGGATCACTTGTTGAAAGATAATTGTAGGCCAAATGTTATAACTTATACTATTTTGATTAAAGCAACTATGGATGCATTTACATTATCCAATACTTTAACCTGCCCCATACCCGCAATCAAATGATGAAGGATGATCGTACAATTAACTATTAAATTGTTCTACTCTTGTTTCTCTTGTGCAGGTCAGCAGTGCATGGCTACTGTACAAATCCAGTACAGCAGGAAATGGATTCCTTTCTGCAACACTACAAGGTTTCAATGTTTTTGATGACCGGGAAGGAGTTGAACAAGGATTTCGGTTAGCAATAGGAAAGCCTGAGAGCATTGGAGCCAGTCCTCCAAGTACACTGTCGTATTATGAAAATCAGGAGTCAATTGATAGTAGCTCAAGTAAAGGGAATAATTTTGAACCAGTTCAAACAATGCTCATTGTTGATATGAAATTTGGTCCGGATTCAACATTTGTTTCTGTGTGTATCCAGAGACCTCAGTTACTTGTTGCACTAGATTTTCTTCTTGTTGTAGTTGAGTTTTTTGTTCCAACAGTCAGCAGTATGCTATCATTTGAAGAACACAATTCCTCCATGCTGGATGCAATCATCATAGATCAGTCTATCTACAAGCAACCTTGTGCTGAATTTTCCCTCTCACCTCAAAAGCCTTTAATAGTTGATGATGAAAATTTTGATCATTTCATTTATGATGGGGATGGTGGAATTCTATATTTAAAAGATGGGCGGGGTTTGAATCTTACATCAGCTAGCTCAGAGGCTATAATCTATATTGGAAATGGGAAAAAATTGCAATTTAGAAATGTTGTTATTAAGGTTTCAGTGCCTCACTTTATCCATTTTGTTCTCTGACTACTCTATGAATTTAAGATATCGATGCATGCCCAAACTAATTTCCCTGGTTATCTGTTTGCAGGGTGGACAGCACTTGGATTCTTGTGTTTTTCTTGGGGCAAATAGTAGTTATTCAGCTTTAAATGATGACCATGTCTATTTGGAACAATCAGTTGAAAGTCCTCAGGCAATATCTCCGAGAGGTAGCGTGCATGAAGTACCATCCCAGAATAATGCAGCTAATAGCTCTGCGGAGGTTATCGTTGAGCTTCAGGTTAAGTGTTGATAAAGTTAAATATTTATACACTTGCGAATTATTGGATGTGTGGTTGATTGTAATGATGGGAGAGTTGTGTAAGTGTACTTTTGCTTGGAGTTGTGAATTGTTGTTAGCGACATTCATATAAACAACCACTTTTAGAAAACTGTTGGAATTTCACCCTTTCATACCATTTATCACGAGGTGTGAGTGAATACATAGATAATACCACATCATGGTTTACCACAATGAAAGATGACTTGAATATATGTTTATAAGTAGGGACAATCTACATCTTACAAGCTGGTTTTAAAAGGTTGAGTTAAACTCAATTCAATTTCTAAGATGGTAGAGTCTATTCTCGCGTCCAAGTTTCTACGACATTAAGAATGGCTGTGTTATGGTCATTGCTCACGCAGTATTGGAAAAGAAGTTATTCTGTATTGAGTGGAAGAACCAGCGGAAGCTGGCAATATTCAGTCCAGAAAACAACTCATGGACAATGGTACCCGTTCCATTGACAGGGAGCTCGAGTGTTGGCTTTCGATTCGGCGTACTAGACGGAAAGCTGTTACTATTTCCAGTTGAAAAAGAACCTACTAATCAAACATTGTTGTATGATCCAAATGCCGCCTTGGGATCAGAATGGCAAACTTCAGACATAAGGCCATCTGGTATGTGCTTGTGCAGTGTAACAATCAAGGCATGAAACTTCTTTAGTTATGAAGTTTTCTGCATTTTTACTGAAGTTTAAAATGGTATTGAGGATGGATTTCCCTCTTCACATCGTGATCTGATTTTTATCTGCTGCTTTTGGTTTGAGTTGTGATTGTTGTTGTATTTGTATTTTTAGTTTTAATGATTATTGTATTTTTAGTTTATAATTATGATGTTGTTGTTTATCATGCATCCCAATATGTCTCTCTGACGTATATCATGCATCCCAATATTGACTTTGAAGTAGCTCTATTTCAATTTATGGTGGATGGATTTCTGTTTGTTTATGTTCTTTTGGTTTTGTAATGCAATAATAATATCTAGAGGGCTTCTTCTCGTTTTCTTAAATCTCAGGTTAACTTTTCAAGCTTCTTCTCATTTATGCATAAATGCTTATGATATAACATTTCTGCATCAATGGTTCTGAACACATACTTTCTTTAATGGTTGTTTATGAATATGTTTTATGTTGGGGTTGTGTGTTCTGGGTACTAAAATGGATGTTTTTCTATATTAAATACACTATGTCTTATAGTTATATGATAATCCTTTTAATATTTTCTTTTGTGTTCCAGAAATTCAACCAAATAGTGGAATTTTCTCCTTCGATCTCACGTGGAACGAGATCCAAAGCTTGCAACGTAATGCTTCCGTTTGACTTCAAAAATTCATGAAGAATGGTGGATAGCAACGTAATGATTATGGAACTCGCATTTTACATGATTATGGAACACACATTTTTTTGGAAACATCCTCTGCGTTCATCCTCTGCGTTCATCTCTTCAAACACAGTAAGTTTTATGTATCACTTTTTGCATTGTTCTCATCTCTCTCATTCTCTGCCATTGATTTCAGCATTGGAGATTCACTTGAATCTTATGGTTGAGATCTTTTTGATGATTGATTTTGAGTTTGAATATATTGAATTGATGTTAGGTTTTCAAAATCTCCTTTTCTGCTACTAATCGTTCCGCAAGGTTCTTCATCGCACAAGATTCAATGTCATCAAGATTGGAATCAGCAAGTCACAAACTCGTCATCACAAAGGAGGTAATGAAATCTCATATTTTGATTCTTTCACTCTCAAATGAAAATAATTTTGGGTATTTGAATCACCACTATGACTTCATCACTGTGTTTGATCCCGGGGGTGTTTTGATGTTTCTCACTAATATGCAAGTTAAAGTCTTCGATCATCCTACTGTTTAGATCACAATTTTTGATCCCGTCGGAGCTTTGACATTAGATGATGGAGCTTTAGATCAGTGATGGCGATGGTGTTATTGTAGAGGCTAACGGTGGTGTCTTTTTCCATTAGTGTCAAGGTGTTTGTGAAAATGCGTAGTTGAATATTGGAGTCCAGTAGCACGTTGACGCTGGTGTCTTTTGCCATTGGTGTCAAGGTGTTTGTTAAAATTCCTAGTTGAAGATTGGAGTCCCGTAACATCAGTATGTTCAATAAGGGAGTGAGTAGAGAGGATGTTATTGTAAGGATCAACAACAGAGGTTGAAACTTGAGGGGAAAGATAAAAAATGAATCTAGGCTTGGATTTCTCGCCATAATCGACTAAAAGATGTTTCGGCAGAAGGGAACCAAGACCAAAACCAGTGCCTCCGCCTACAATATTGAAAACCAGAAAGCCTTGGAGACCAGTATAATTATTTACAAACTTTCTGATACGGCCCAAGCATACATTGACAGTTTCTTTTCCAATGGTATTGTGTCCACGAGCAAAGTTGTTAGCTGCATCCTCTTTTCCGTTAATGAGTTGTTCAGGATGAAGTAGTTGGTGGTTTCTAGTCGACGTTCATGCATGAACAAGATTATTGCTTAGAAATTTCAATTTCAATTCAAGTTTTCTGTCATGGATTTAATTAGTGTGGTACATCAAGAAATTCATGTGCAACAATATTACATGTTTAATGAACAAAGCTCTTCGACATTTCTACATATTGGGTTATCCCTGCCATGGTTATGTTTTTGGAGCATCACAATATAGCGGGGAAGCCTTTCATGGTGAAACAATATTGTGAGGGTGAAAAGCAGAAGATTTAAAGCACCTTTATTGTACTGATTTTTTGTATGTTTCCAGGTCCATTGTGTATTTTAGTGATTGCTTCATGTAATTCAAGTTGGTTGTGATTCACATCCCTACCAGCTTGAGGGAGGCTGTTAAAATAGTCCTTTTAGCTAGTTAGTTAGGAATTAGCTAATTGTTAGTTACTCAATTAGGTACACAATTGAGTATATAAATTAGGTCACAATGTACACATTTCATTATCTTTTCAATAAACTTTTCATTATGTTACCAAATGAGTATTCATATGCTCTCTATATCTCATGTGAGTATGACCTCTATCCCTATCATCCATGGATTCTCAACATTCATTCACACCATTGCCGGATTATCCATTCAAGCCACCAAAGGTAATTGAACCGTTACTTGTTTCTACGTTAGTTGCTTGTTTGTTTTGTCTGTTTTTATGATGTTTATAATTTATTGTGATTTGTTCGTTTGTTTGTTTTTCAAATGCTTCAAGGCAGATCTTGTCTATATATACTCTGTAGCATGATTGTTTCTTTTTTGTACGATTTGTTAATCCGACCATAACCATTTTTGTTGTTGTTTCTAGTGAGTGTGTTATTTTTGAATAAATGCAAACGCCAGGTTAAAGGAAGCCAAGCTTGTATTGCACATTAAATATGAATAGATATATTGCATATTTGCTCCCCTAAGAATATCGATTAGACTCCGCAATTCAAAATAAATTTGCACCTTCACATTTTGGGCTTGTGCTGCTTGTGCCTCTTGCCCTCGAACACGCTTTTATATTTGTCTTTTGTTGTAGCATATGGATATTTACTAGCTTTTGCTGTATTGGAAGGTAGAAAACATCACATGGTTATTAGTTCTGGTTGGTTATAAATCTGATTATTTGTCACTAATTCACAAACTTCTATTGGCGTTGGAAAAACTAACAGAGAAGCTGTTAGATGACTTTTCATTTCAATTATATTTTGCCTTTCATTTTCTTCTTTCCTCATCAAATCGTATTGTTCTCTTTCATTTTCTTCTTTCCTCAACAATTGACAGTTAGTTATCCAGTTTAATTTGTTCACAAGTTATAAATGTTGTTTTATTTCCTGTTAATCAATTTTGTAAATATCTTGTACCATGTATTTAGTTAAATAGTCTAAACATGCTAAAGTTATTTTAATACTGCAGGTTGCATTTAGGACTAAGGTATTCCACCCAAACATCAACAGCAATGGAAGCATCTGTCTTGACATTCTAAAAGAACAATGGAGCCCAGCATTGACCATTTCTAAGGTTTGATTTTACTTGTTATTCTTGATAATTGATGATTATGTATCAAGTTTTAGCTAAATGTGACACCTGGATTGTGTTGTGTTGCCTTTTAGAATGATTTGCAAATGTGAAAAATATTGGACAAATGTGTTGTCACGTTTTGAGCTAATTTACTTGCATTTGCCAATATTGGACAAATACAAATTCTGACTATTAAATGTGTTCGCCTACTGAAATTTAGAATCACAAACTTTGCTAATTGTTTGGAAATTCAATTGAAGCATACAGTTTTATCAAGGAATGAGGCTTATTTTCACATATAAAATTTGTCTATCCATGACTTTTTGTACTCTTATCATTTCTATTGTTACTTACTGCTGTAATCTCATTGATGTTTTTATGTGTTTCATACTAGCAACAATCAAACAAAGAGGATGGACTTTTTATCTTCTCATGCGTAACTTCTTTGTTTGAAGTGTTGCATTGGTTGCAGTACTATAGTTGTAAAAGCTAGACCACACCTTTACACGGTTGGTCTTGTGACCAGGTTATTTGACCAATAAGGGTTGGGGACTTGATATTCACTAATCAATATTAGAGATATAGAGTAGATTTAATTGTAATGTTACTTTTTATTGACTCAATTGATGTGAGGCCATTAGGTATGATAATGATGAGTATGCATGTAGTATGTATTCTTCAGTGTATGATAAAGATGTAATAACTATAAACATGGATCATAAGCTTTTTCGTTTTAGAAATTCAAGTGAAGTCACAATCTTCGGTTGGGCCTTTTACATAGTTTTGTGATCTCTATTGTGAGTTCTGTCTCATTTTATTTTCTCTTCATTTTTCCTGTTCCTGTGCAGACGCCCGACTGCTTTACAAGATAGGATGAGGGATAGCGATGACGACGACATTCATGATAGGGACTATGATCTTACAGCTTTAGCTAATAATTTGAGTCAGGCCTTTAGATATAAACTTTATGGGAATGAGGATAATGAAGAGGTTTGTAGTTGGCCTCCTCTTCCCCTCTGTGCAATGCATGCATATTACTAATATTGTATGTGCATTTTTTAAGGGATTGGAATCACCCGCTGATGGTAGACGTTCATCTGAGTCTAGCTACCGTATTGGAGATAATGGAACTTCAGGGGGGACAAATTAGACTTTGCTATGATCGAGATAATTAGATTGTGAACTTTCTCATGTATTTTTGGCATAATGATACTTATTATTATAAGATTAGGAATTGATATATTTTGGGTTTTTTGTACTACTTGACATGATTATGGAACTCGCATTTTACATGATTATGGAACACACATTTTTTTGGATATTATAATGCTTATTTGATGTTAAATATTTTTTATTGAAATTATTTTTACTATATTACAAAGTGATAGAAAATAAAACAAAAAATAATACTATAAATAAATATATTAAAGAAGAAATAATTAAAAGAAAAAAATAACACAAAAAAAAACTATATTTAAAATTTTTTACATAGATAATAATTTAAATAAAAAATATATATAATAGAAAAATAAAAAAAAATCAAGACATAAACAAAAGTCATGGCGACAGTACCGAACCGTCGTAATCAACAATTAAAAATAATCAACAAAAGTCATGACGGTATCGAACCGTCGCCATAAAAAATTTAATCAATTTCAAAAGATATTCACGACAGTAACGAACCGTCGCCATCAATAATTATAAGAAACTCAAAAGATAGTCACGACGGTATCAACCCGTCGTAAACTTGAACGACAGTTTTTGTAACCGTCGCGAAATAGGTTGGGGACACACACTTCTGCGACGGTAAAGCAACCGTCGTGGAAAGCAAATTGCGACGGTTTTAACCGTCATAATCTACAAAAATACCTGTCGCAATCTGCCAATTTTCTTGTAGTGTTTGTTGCTCCAATTGAAGGAAGAAATGATGCTCAAATTGAAGGACCTTTGATGTTTCAATCGAAGGACATTTCGTTCATCTTCAAATTTTACTTTCCTCAAGCCAAAGTTTGCAACCACCCATGTAAAAGAAAATGAGAGGACAAATTTTGGGGTACAACACCTACTACCAACGGTGGACACAACAATTGGCCAGCTAAAGACTTTGTTCCCATTACGTTCATCCAGGAGTAATTGTCTTTTTGTTTTCTTGTTGGGATATGTAATATTTGAACAATTTAAAATCTAAATCTTTGTGTCTTACCCGAGGCACAATGGTTTATTTGTAAGGGTTATCATTTCACTTTCATATGTCATAAATAAATCATTGGATGTTTTGCATACAAATTTTTACGCTCTTTGTCTTTCTTTTCAGCTTTTTTACTTTATTAAAATAACTATGCTCTCTTACACACACCCACATATCAAACTGCAGATCCATATCCACTTTGGATCCGTTGATAACGGTTATGCTATTGCCAGTTATGACTTAGAAAATCCAATCTACCAAACTGAGAACAAAGTTGAGGAAGATTGTGAAGTACCAGGAGAACTTGCTAGACTGTTACAGCAGGAGGAAAGAGCGATACAGCCTCATGAAGAGCCAGTCGAGACGGTAAACTTGGGTATTGAAGAGGATAAAAAGGAAGTCAAGATAGGTGCCAACTTGGAGCATATAGTCAAGGAGCGGTTAATCCATATGTTACATGACTACATTGAGATCTTTTCCTGGTCATACAAAGACATGCCCGGGATGGACACTGATATTGTGGTCCATCGTCTACCAACGAAAGAAGACTGTCCTCTAGTGAAACAAAAGGTTCGTCGTATGCGGCCTGAAATGTCAGAAAAGATCAAGGCTGAAGTTATGAAACAATTTAACGTTGGGTTCTTAGCTGTTACTTCTTACCCACAATAGGTTGCAAACATGGTCCCAGTACCCAAAAAGGATGACAAGGTGTGTATGTGTGTGGATTACAGAGATCTGAATAGGGTGAGCGCCAAAGATGACTTTCCGCTTCCCTATATTGATGTTATGGTTGACAATACTGCACAACATAAGATCTCCTCCTTTAGGGACGATTTCTCAAGGTATAATCATATTAAAATGGAACCTGAAGATATGGAGAAAACAACTTTCGTCACGCAGTGGGGCACCTTCTGCTACAAAGTTATGCCATTTGGGTTGAAGAATGCTGGGGCAACCTATCAGCATGCTATGGTAGCCTTATTTCACGATATGATCCATTACAAGATAGAGGTTGTTGTACCCCAAAATTTGCCCTCCCATTTCTCAATGATTTCTCATCACATAATCTTTGAAGCCCAAGATCCAGTTAGGGTTTCATCTGCTCAAGACTTCTCCTTGCACTGTGGACCCAAATTAGGGTTTATGTTTGCACAAAGATGTTTTGACCTAAAGTGTTTAAAATGACTTTCATGCTTCATATTGGACTCCCAAGTTCATCCATACCAAGTTTCAAGCTTTGATTCCAAGTTTTGCCCAGTCAATTGGACAATTTTCCTAGAAATCAGCTGTACTGGGGAAAAAGTCAACTGTGGCCAATTGACAGTCAAACCTCATGAAAATTGACCCACATCAACATTTATGAACTCATATGGACCATTTGATCAAATTTGGATCACAATTCCATAAGAAATTTGATCAGATCACCAAAAGGGCAAAATGGTCATTTTTAGGGTTTTGACTGCACAAAGGCAATTTTTGACTGTTTGACCTAGCCAATGGCAAACCAAGCTCATATATGGACTCAAAGACCCCATGGAATTATCTTGACATGCTCAACAAACTCAAAATATCCCAAGTACACAAGATTGACAGTTGAATTTCCTAGTCAATTAATCAATTTTGACTGTATACTGAAAAGTCAAACTTTGACTTTTTGGTCAAAATCAAGAGTCAAGATTCATTTTTCATCAAAACATGCCAAATCATGAAACTTGTTCACCAAGAAGTCACAAAATGCAAATTAGGGTTATAAAAAACCCTAATTTTTCCCCAACTTTGCCCCACTTTTTCACCAAGACCCATTTGGATTCAAACAAAAGTCAAAACATGAAAGTTGTAGCTTGTTGCATAATCTACAACTTTGATTCACAAAGTTTTCCCATTTGAGGCTTGTATCTCAAGTTACAAATTTTTGAATAAGGGCACTAAACCATTCTTAACTTAGTGAATTTTTGACCTATTTTGACAAGGTTTTCTACCCCACTTCAAGGCAATTTTACATACACTTCCACTTGGAATTTCAATTTGAATTTCAAATATGGATTGTAGTACACATTCCAAGCTTTCCAAAATGTCCAAGAACTCATCAAAGAACCTCATAACTTGAGAGAATCGAATTTCACAATTTGGCAAAAACTCACTTTTGAATTGGTTTTTTTTCATGTTCACAACTTGTGCAAACTTCTCAAACCAGCATGCCCCTTGATTACAGGTCCTAAAACCATCCAACACTCAATAATTTAATGCATGTTCATTGTGCTAAGACCTTGTTTCATGAGCTAAAGCATTGTATGATGGATTAATCCCAAATTAGATAAAGCATTCTTTCTATTTTTGCAAAAGTTTCACTTTATGTCCAATTACAAATCCAAGAAGTACAAACAAAATCCAATTGGCACAAGATTATGGGCAAATCACTCTGATCAAGGAGAGATTATGCAGCTCATTAGAGGCCCCCTACTTGCCTAAAACACCAAGTTGGCTTTGCTTGCTTAAGAGTGAAGAAAAGTACCATAACATAGGACATCTTTCATCTCAGCATTAGGACACAGAAGCAAATATTGTAGACACATTCAAAACATCCCAACCAAGCTTTTGCACGACCCTAGCACCTCTCAAACACTCCCAATCTCAGAATCATCTTCAAACTGCAAAAACAGGGCAAGGCCTGCAGTTTGAGTGTCATCTTCCATTTCCCTCAAGCTCTCTTGCCCAAACCAGTTCACATACATTCCCTAGCACCTATGCAAGCTAACCATGACTTGAAACACGACCTGTAATCCCTCTAACCACTTCCACCATTTTCAGTTTATTGTTTTGCAGGTGAAGTTCTCTAGCATGATTCAGAAGCTTTCAAGACAAAGTAAACATTGGAATAGCATCCCTGGACCTCAAGGAAGCTTTTCCAATCATCACCTTGCACTGAAAGCTCCCTCATTGCCAGATAGAACTTCAGCTGAACAGGTATCTTGGTGAACTTCTATCTCTCTTATCAAGCATCATTAGCTCTAAGTTTGTGAATAAACAATGTTCTACTCATGCCACTGAACATGTACATGTTTTTACTTTTCATTTCTTTTGCTTGAGCTGTGAGAATTTGAGGTTTGAAAATGGCAGAAAATCTAGGTTAGGATTTGGGGGAGAAGAAATTCTCCCTCATCTTAGAGAATTAGATCAAGTTCTGCATATGGTTGGATTCGTCTCTTCATGCTGAATATTTTTTATGTTATGAGTTTTCATTGAAAAGCCAGGAATCAGGAGTTAGAAGATGAAGAACAGGGCGCGCGTTTTTTGAATATTGTTGTTCAGAGTTTGAAGAAAGGTCTTCATGGGCTGGGCTTATGATTGACTTTCCTTTTTGCACCACCTTTTTAGTTTTACACCCCCTGAGCCCATTTACTTTATTTTTGATGATTTTTGATTTTTTCCTTTTTTAATTGACTCATTTATTTTTTCTCAACATATTAAAAACATAAAAATATTTTTTTCTCACCATTTTTGATTTTATTAGGTATTTATTTGATTTTTCTTTTAGTTTGAACATAAATGAATAAATATATACCTTTTGTTTAAAAATACAAAAAAATAGCACAAATATATTTTTTATACACTTTTATCTTATTTTTACTTCCTGAAAATATTTTATAGAAAAATACTTTTTTATTTAGATATTAAATATTATTAAGTAATATATATAATACATATTTTGTAAATAATATGAATATATAGGTATATATTAATGTGCTTAGGATAAAAATACCAAAAAATGTACATATTTTATTTTTTAATATTTAATACTAAAAAATGCCCTTTTTACAAATATACAATATTTTATTTTATTTTTGTATGTAAATAATAAATATTATATGAATTAATTGATTAATACCCCTTTGATTAAAAATTAGGGTTTTGCCCTAAATTTGAAAATACTCCAAAAATAATACCTTTTTATTTCCCTTTTTATTTCACATAAATAAAATTCTTTTTCATACACATAAAAATCTTTTTTTGCATTTTTGCATATTTATTTCAATTTCCATTTAATTATACAATTATTTGTCTTGTAAATATTCAAAGAAAATGATGTAATAGTTAGGTTTAAATTCTTGTCTAAATATACCCCATTTGAAACATTGTACCCCCCTCCCCATATTATTGTGTTGTAATAGCGTAGGAATTTAAATTTCGCACTTTAAATGCTTTCTAAACATACTATGCTAGAATTAGGGTTTGTGCGCGAATAAAACGAACAAAATAGTTGGACCTAAACTCAAGATAAACAAGCATGAAAATGGACAACACATTTCACACTTGCACCCCTAGGGTATTCCACTTTGTTGCCTTCAAATAATTGGGCCATATTGCATGTTGAAATTCTTTGTGTAAAAACAAACAATCAAATGATCATAGTCCCACAAAATGTTGCCTAAATGAATGATCAAGTCCCTTTTTAAAGAAAAATTGCCCAAAGACATTTAACACTATTGCAATTATGGTCTAAACGATGACCCGCGCCCGTCCCTCTCACCTCCTAAGACAAGATTGTCCACCAAATGCAATGGTGGAACAAAATTGTCAAAAGGTTTAAAACATCACAAGAATCTTTGAGAAAACTTTAGGGTAGATAAACTCTTAAGTACTTGTCAATTTGCAAAGAAAACACTTGCCTATTTTCAAAACCCACTTCACAAACACTTTCAAAATCAACTTTCAAAAACCTTGAAACATCTTTTCAAAAGACAAAACACCTTTTGTAAAACATTCGAGTAAAGAATTGTTACAAGGGTAGCCTATACAAGGCATCTTTTCAAAACATTTTCAAAACCACACACCAAGCACCATTTCAAACAATTGAAAACCAAGGCAAGTTGATCTAAGCAAGTACCTAAGAGCCCATGGATAACCATGGATAGAAAGGGTGCTAATACCTTCCCTTTCTATAATCTACTCCCCGAACCCAAGAAAAATCTCAAAGGTTTTTGCTGTGCTTTTTAAACCTTTCCTTAGGATAAAATAAAAAGTCGGTGGCGACTCTTGCTCAACTGAAACATTTGCGAAAACAAACGCAAAACCCTAGTCAGTTCTCCCACCGTGTCACAGAACTGGCGACTCTGCTGGGGAAAATTTAAAAGTGGAGTAACCTTAGGGCTTAGATCACCCTCTTGCATGACTAATTGTTTGATTTGCTTGCTTTATACTTTGGCTCTATTGTTTGGGTTTGCAATCCTACACCCGGATTTTGGGAAACATTCATAGATAGCAATACATTGTGGAAACTGTGCGGGGTATACCGACACGGTCGAAGCAATAGATATATTAGTGCGACATATTTGTGAGTACCGGTAACCCTTGAGTTCAATCAAGGAGAGTACGGGGCCGCTGAGTGATGTCACTAAGAACTAATGACCTAGAACCTTACTTGACCATCTTGGCCTTTTATTAGGGGTAGTGAGATGACCGGCTTTGGTGCAGTCCGAAGTTGGTAGATACTCGACACTACACTCATTGAGGGTTGTTTTCTTGGAATATTTTGGTCGCTAGTTAAGTGGCTAAACCAAAACAATGAACAATGAAAACAATCCCGTGATATTGAGCTCCTTAGAACCCGGTTACTATTTATAGGACAGGTTTTTAAGCCAACTACACTCAAGAGGGTACTTACCTATGAAACCCCATGCAAGCCTGAAACTAGGGTTTGGTGTGATTTGCTTGTACATATGTTTTGTGCATACATCATAAACATCATGAAGCATCATATGCATTCACTAACCATCTCAAGGGTTTGGATCTTCATCTTTGTTCCTGTATTGTAGGTCATGGAAATTCCTCGCAGAAATACCATTCAAGTCAACCTTGTGAGAATTTCTCCTCAACTCAAGGAGCTCACCTCAAGAATTCCGGAAAATTCATCCTTCAGTGAAAGACATGGTAGACTGCTCAGCCTAGTCAACACCAACATTGAAGAAGACATGATGAAAGTGCTATTCCAGTTCTTTGACCCTCTTCACCACTGCTTCACTTTCCCTAATTATCAGTTGGTACCCACTTTGGAGGAGTTTTCTCAACTCCTAAGAATCCCTATCCTTAATCAACTACCCTTCAACGGTACGGAAAAGGAACCAAAGTCGGAAGATGTTGCTCGAGCATTACATCTACAACCATCTGACATCAAAGGGCATTGGGAAACCAGAAGCGGCGTCAAAGGATTCTTAGCAAAGTTCTTGTTTGAGAAGGCACAAGAATGTTGGAACTCATTGGACCTACAAGCCTTTGAAGAGATTGTGGCACTCCTTATCTATGGGTTGGTCTTGTTCCCAAATCCTGACCAATTGGTAGATGTCAACGCCGTCAAAATCTTCTTATCCAGAAATCCAATACCAACATTGCTTGGGGACATCCTTCACTCATTTTACACACGAACAATGAGAAAGAGGGGTGTTCTCATGTGCTGTACTCCTATCCTTGCAAGGTGGTTTATTTCGCACCTTCCACAATCTGTCTTGAAGAATGACCAAGGCTCAAGGTGGTCCCAACGGTTGATGACTCTTACTCACTCTGATGTGCACTGGTGTTCTCGGTCCAGAGAAAATGTCATCATCGTCGATCGTTGCGGAGAGTTTCCTAATGTTCCTTTACTTGGAATTAGGGGAGGTATCACCTACAACCCTTGCCTAGCTTTGAGGCAGTTTGGATATGCACGGAGGGATGGCCCTCATGATATGTTGATTCCTAGCCTAGTTTTTGACTTCGACAACGATGCGCAAGGACTTCACCAAAGATTCATCAGAGCTTGGGGAAAACTCAACAAGGTTGATAGCAAGACTCTGGGACACAAGAACTCCATCCCTCTTGAGCCCTATCTCAAGTGGGTACGAGCCCGAGCCCAAAGTCTAATGATGCCTTATCCTCATGTACTCCCAGTGATTAAAGATCCCGTCAATGAAGGAGAGGTCCCCTACACCATCCTACATCTGGACATGCCTACATCGTGGGAGGAAATGCAGAAAAGTTGGATTCAGCTCAAGGAGGAACGGAACACTTTTGAAGCTAGCTACTACGCCAGTGAAAAGAAGGTTCTAGAACTTACTCGCCGACTCCACGAGCAGGAGGCCCTCAACACCTACATTGCACCAAAAAGGATGCGCAATGTCTTTCTGCCTTAAGAAGTTTATTTTGTAATATTTGGCCCATGGGGCATTTATGTATTAACAAATTTCTTCTTATTAATATGACGTGCGTTCTTCTTTGTCTGAAACAATTTTGAATGTTCTAAATCCTTGAATGCATTGCATACACAAGCATACCATTCATCATGTGCATAAGCAGGTCTCACTCCAGGTTTCCTCATCTGTCTGCTGTTTATTTCAGTAGGATGGATCTCGAGCAAACAGTCAAAGACCTACAAGCCTAGAATGCACAGTTCCAGCAACTCCTGATGACTTTGGTTAAAAGTCAGGAGGATATCAAGACTCAATTGGGGAATAAGGACCCAGTGAAGAAGAAGAAAAATAGGATTGGGGTGGCTACTTTGGGGAGAAGATTTGACAGAGAAGCTCAGAGAGTGCTTGAATTTCCTCCTACTTCTGATGAAGGGACTAGTAAAAGAGATGGAGTTGCGGTGCCTTCCGAGTCTGATGCAGAGGAAGAAGAGGTTGAAGAGGATGAAGATTATTCTGACCAGCAATATCCTCCTGCTGATGATAAATACAAGGGTTTAGAAGACAGGTTGGCCGCCATGGAGCTACAAAGAGTACCGGGTTTGGATTTTGAAGACTTGGGTTTGGTTGCCGGGATTGTGATTCCCCCAAAATTCAAAGTGCCAGTGTTTGTGAGGTATGATGGGCTGTCCTGTCCAAAAATGCATCTCAGGTCCTACGTGAGAAAGATTCAACCCTATACGGCAGATAAAAACCTCTGGATTCATTTCTTTCAAGACAGCCTGTCGGGAGCTCAGTTGGAGTGGTTTTATCAGCTAGAAGGAACCAGTGTCAGAAATTGGGAAGATTTGGCCACCGCTTTCTACAAACAATACCAGTATAATTCTGATCTTGCTCCTACTCGTACCCAGCTTCAGGGTATGTCACTAGGAACAAGTGAGGGATTCAAAGAATATGCACAAAAATGGAGGGATTTGGCTGGCAGGGTGCAGCCTCCTTTAACCGACTGTGAACTCGTTGATATGTTTCTTGGGACCCTATCTGGGCCATTTTTCAATCATCTAATTGGTAACTCTTCTGCGGGGTTTACCGATTTGATCTTAACAGGCGAAAGAATAGAAGCTGGCATCAAGTCAGGAAAGATTCAGAAGGGTGTTGCTGCAAGTGTTGAGAAGAAACCTTTTAAGAAGGAGACAACTATGGTATATTCTCAGAGAAGAGCAGGAAAGATGGAGCGTCGGCCAACTGTGGGGGCCGTAATGATTCAAAACACTCCAAGTGAGCAGCCTCGCTATAACCAGTCCAGACCGAATCAGCAACGAGTGGAACGGCCACAACGGCAGTTCACCCGTATTAATATGACTCCAGCGCAAGTGCTTCCCCATCTATTGAAGTTGAATCTTGCCACCATCAAAGAGGATCCAAAGAATGTGAATACGTCCTCTCCGCATTATCATGCTAATGCTAAATGCGCCTACCATTCAGACAGTGTTGGACACGACACCAATGATTGTTGGGCACTCAAGCATAAGATCCAAGACCTGATAGAGGCTAAGGAGGTAGAGTTTGACGCTCTAGAGAAGCCTAATGTGATATCTGCACCTATGCCGAAACACGGCCGAAATGTCAATGCCATTGAAGAAGATTTGTATATTGCTGATGTCAGTGATCTGACTACTCGACTGCTAACCATTAAGTTGAATTTGTTAGGGGCCGGGATCTTCCCGGGATGTAAAGAAGACTGCTATTGTTGCTACTCTCTGCCGTTTGATTGTCCGCTACTGAAGAAAGGCATCCAAGGCCTTATGGATAGTCGACAAATTTTGTTTGAAAAAGTTTCTGCTGTTCCAGTTCATACTGAAGATGTCTCAATCATAACCATTCACGCCAATCTTTCCAAGGCTGTCAAAAAGCCTGTTAAGATTACACCAGCTGCAAAATCTGTTCCTTTGAAGATAACAATGCCAGGACCTGTTCCCTATGTTTCTGAGAAGTCGATACCTTGGAACTATGGCGGTGACATCTACTACCATTGTATCAAGCAAATCGAGGTAATTGAAGAAAGTTCGGATGATGAAAGAGCCAGCATTAGTAACATTGCGGGCACCAGCAAAATCACCAGGAGCGGGAGGATATTTTCTCCAGAGATTGCCCCTCCAAGAGCAGTCTTTGGACCCTCATCAGCTGACAAGGTCGTCCCTGCACCAATCAAACTTTCTGCTAGAACTCCTTTGATTGAAGACGTTGTTGTTCCTAGTACTATCTCTCCTACCGCTGCTGACAAAGGTAAGGGAATCCAAGATGAGCCCGTCAGGACGAGGGCTCAACCCTTGGTTATCCCGGAAACCTCCAAGAAGGAAATGGACGAGATTTTGAGGATAATCAAGAGAAGTGATTACGATGTGGTGGAACAGTTGGGGCAAACCCCCTCCAAGATCTCCATGCTGGCACTACTACTTTGCTCAGAAGCGCACGCTAAAGCCCTGATAAAATTCCTGAAGGCAGCTCATGTGCCCCAGGAAACCTATGCGGATCAATTTCAAAATTGCGTGGCTAGCCTGACTGCGGACAATGGATTAGGTTTTTCTGATACCGACCTAACCCCTAAAGGCAGAAACCACAATGATGCTTTGCATATTTCAATCGAGTGTCGCGGAACCACTCTTGCACATGTTTTGGTTGATACTGGTTCGTCGCTGAATGTTTTGCCTAAGAAGGCCTTGGACCTACTAGATTGTGAAGGGTTGGAATTGAAGCCGAGTGATATTGTTGTCAGAGCTTTCGATGGGTCAAAGAGAATGGTCCATGGAGAGGTTGAAATTCCCGTCAAGATAGGTACTGAGGTGTTTAAATCCACTTTCTATGTAATGGACATCCGTCCATCATACTCTTGCCTGCTGGGTAGACCTTGGATACACCATGCTGGGGCAGTCACCTCCTCCTTGCATCAGATGTTGAAGTATCCTGTCAAGGGAAAGATCATCACTGTCCATGGCGAAGAAGAGTACATGATTAGCCACTTAAATTCTTTCCGGTACGTGGAGGTTGAAGGAGAATTCATAGAGACGCCGTTTCAACATTTCGAAGAAGTCCTTCCTGAAATAGCAGTAGCAAAGTTGGCAGCTGAGACGCCAAGACAGATGGCCAGGATGGCATCTCTGGAGGATGCAAGGGTCGCAATAAAAGAAGGGAAGAATTCAACATGGGGGCAGTTACCTGACATTCCGCATAAGACTGACAAGTTTGGATTAGGGTTCACAACCGCTGGCCAGAAAGCTATGCGCCGTGCGAAGATTGAAAGAGCGCCAGTCAAAATTTCTCCCTACGGAATCAACGCCCTGGAAGAGGAGGACAAAGAAAGCAACATTGAATAGTGGATTTATCCAACTATCAAAGGAGGATTGAACAATTGGGAGGCCAAGGACTTTGTCCCCATCACTTTTATTCATCAGTAATTTACCTGTTAAACATTTCCTATTTGGTCTGTAATATTTACTTTCAAAACAATCCGTACACTATCTTTTCACCTCCTGCCTTGCCCGGGGCATGTAGGTCTACTTGTAAGGGTTTTGATTATTTTTCATATTCATATGCCATGTTTAATGATTCATTGGACGTTTTTCATTTGATAAATTGCTTATGTTCATTTTCTTTCCTTTTGCATTTTTTGTTTAAGGATGGCTATCCCTTACACACACCCACACTCACCAATGCAGGTACCCATCCACTCCGGATTCCATGGGTGACTATTCTGCTGTATCTTTCAATAACTCTGAAGATCTGGTCAATCTAGCCGAGTATGAAGATGACGAAGGTTGTGAAGTACCCGGGGAACTAGCCAGACTTCTGCAACAAGAGGAAAGGGCCATCTTACGGCATGAAGAGTCACTGGAAACTGTTAACTTGGGAACCGGGGAGGACCGGAAGGAGGTGCAAGTGGGTGCCAATCTGGAACCAAAAGTCAAGGAGCGCTTGGTACAGTTGTTGAATGAGTATGTTGAAATCTTCGCTTGGTCCTATGAAGACATGCCGGGTCTAGACACAGACATCGTGGTTCACCGTCTCCCCACAAGAGAAGACTGTCCACCAATCAAGCAAAAAGTTCGCCGAATGAGGCCTGACATGTCCGAAAAAATCAAAGCGGAAGTAATGAAACAATTCGATGCTGGCTTTCTGGCTGTTACGTCCTATCCTCAATGGGTCGCTAACATTGTGCCAGTACCGAAGAAAGATGGCAAAGTCAGAATGTGTGTGGACTACCGGGATTTAAATAGGGCCAGCCCTAAAGATGATTTCCCGCTACCTCATATTGACATCTTGATCGACAATACAGCTCAGCATAAAGTGTTTTCCTTCATGGACGGATTCTCGGGCTACAATCAAATCAAAATGGCTCCCGAGGATATGGAGAAAACAACTTTTGTCACACAATGGGGCACTTTCTGTTACAAGGTGATGCCGTTCGGGCTGAAGAACGCAGGGGCAACTTATCAACGCGCCATGGTAGCTTTATTTCATGATATGATACATCATGAGATTGAAGTTTACGTAGACGATATGATAGCTCGGTCACAAACAGAGGAAGAGCACCTTGAGCACCTGGAGAAACTGTTTTCCAGGTTAAAAGAATACAAGCTCAGGCTGAATCCAAGTAAATGCACTTTTGGAGTTAGGTCTGGTAAACTCCTGGGATTCATTATAAGCAACAAAGGCATTGAAATCGATCCGGCAAAAGTAAAAGCAATACAAGAGATGCCTGCTCCCCGTACTGAAAGGGAGGTTAGAGGATTCTTGGGGCGCATAAACTATATTGCCAGATTCATCTCACATCTGACTTCTACCTGTGAGCCAATTTTCAAACTCTTGAAAACAGATCAGGTAGTGGAATGGAACAACGATTGCCAAGCTGCTTTTGATAGAATCAAGGAGTATTTGCTAGAACCTCCCATTCTGATGCCACCCGTCGAAGGAAGACCATTGATCATGTACTTAACCGTCTTGGATAACTCAATGGGGTGTGTTTTGGGCCAGCATGACGAGTCTGGTCGAAAAGAGCATGCTATTTATTACCTTAGCAAAAAGTTTACCGACTGTGAGACTCGCTACTCACTGCTCGAGAAAACTTGCTGCGCTTTGGTATGGGCTGCTCGCCGACTAAGACAGTATATGCTGACTCATACTACCTTGTTGATATCCAAAATGGACCCTATCAAGTATATCTTCGAGAAGCCCGCTTTATCTGGAAGGATAGCTAGATGGCAAATGATCTTAACCGAGTATGACATCCAGTACACCACCCAAAAAGCTATAAAAGGGAGTGTATTAGCTGACCATCTAGCTCATCAGGCTATCGAAGATTATCAGCCCATGAGATTTGACTTCCCAGACGTGGACATCATGAATTTGGACAACGTTGAAGGTGACGGACCGTATGACGGACCCGAAAAGGGATCCCGATGGACCGTGTACTTTGATGGTGCTTCAAATGCGCTTGGAAACGGTATTGGCGCAGTACTCATTTCTCCGGAAGGTTGTCACACGCCTTTCACGGCCCGACTTTGCTTCAGCTGCACGAACAACATGGCTGAGTATGAAGCTTGCATCTTTGGTCTCAAGGCTGCTATAGACTTGGGGATCAAATCTTTGATCATATTTGGGGACTCGGCTTTGGTTATCAGTCAAATCAAAGGAGACTGGGATACCAAACATCCTAATCTTATCCCATACAAAGAACATGTCTTGACATTGTTGCCGCATTTCGAGCAAATTACCTTCGAGCATTTCCCGCGAGAAGAGAATCAGCTAGCAGATGCTCTGGCCACAATGTCCTCCATGTTTAACCTCAACTGGGATAACAAGGCTCCCCAAATCACCATCGAGCGAATGGATGAACCTGCGCACTGTCACGAGATTAATACCGAGGAGGTAGTGGAACAACCCTGGTTCCATGAAATCAAAAGGTATCTCGAGACCCGAGATTATCCTGAAGGAGCTTCCGTGAATGACAAGAAGTTCTTAAGGAAATTCGTTGCTAAGTTCTTCCTGATCAACGACATCCTTTACAAACGAATCCATGATTGTGTATTACTCCGATGCGTAGATAAAGCTGAGGCAGAGTTTATCATGACTGATATACACAGCGGCACATTTGGCACTCACTTGAGCGGGCATACAATGGCTAAGAAGATCCTGAGGGAAGGCTATTACTGGTCTACCATGGAAGCTGATTGCCATCAACATTCCCGTACTTGCCACAAGTGTCAAGTCTACGCTGACAAAGTTCATATTCCTCTGGTTCCCCTCAACGTCCTGACTGCTCCGTGGCCCTTTGCAATGTGGGGCATTTATATGATTGGAGAGATCAAGCCCACGGCTTCCAACGGACATCGCTTCATCCTGGTTGCCATTGACTATTTCACCAAATGGGTCGAAGCAGCTTCCTTCGCCTCTGTCACCAAAAATGTGGTTGCCCGCTTTATCAAGAAAAATCTCATATGTCGGTATGGTGTTCCAGACAGGATCATCACGGACAACGGTACGAATCTGAATAACACAATGATCACTGCATTGTGTGAACAGTTCAAGATTTATCATCACAATTCATCTCCCTATCGGTCGAAGATGAACGGTGCTGTTGAAGCTGCGAACAAAAACATTAAGAAGATCATTCAGAAAATGACAGTCACTTACAAAGACTGGCATGAGATGTTACCGTTTGCTCTGCATGGATACCGTACGACGATACGTACTTCAACTGGAGCAACCCCATTTTCTTTGGTCTATGGCATGGAAGTTGTTTTGTCTATGGAAGTCCAGATCCCTTCTCTAAGGATTATGAAGGATGCAGGTTTGAATGAAGATGATTGGATGCAGACCCGACTTGATCAACTCAATCTGATCGACGAAAAGCGACTTGCTGCTATATGCCATGGTCAGACGTATCAAAAGCGGATGATCAAGGCCTTCAATAAGAAAGTCAGACGTCAAGTGTATCAAGTCGGAGACCTCGTAATCAAGCGGATTATCTTGCCGCAAAGTGATCCCAGGGGCAAATGGACTCCTACATATGAAGGACCATTTGTGATCAAGAGCATATTTTCTGGTGGTGCAATGATTCTGACCACCATGGACGGCGACGATTTGCCGCACCCTGCGAATGCAGACATAGTCAAAAGATACTACGCATAAAATAACCCGACGAGTCGAAAACCCGAAAGGGCAGCTTGGGCAAAAATGGGCATCCCGGTGGATCGAAAACCCGAAAGGGCGATTCAGGAAAAAATTAGGGATAAAAACAAAAAAAATCTGTACACCCGGCAAGTTGAAAACCCGAAAGGGCGGCTTGGGCAAAAAGGGGTTTCCCGGTGGATCGAAAACCCGAAAGGGCGATTCAGGCAAAAGTTAGGGAATTAAAGCGTATGGCTATGTCTCGTCGGATCACTTCAAAGACAATCTCTTCATCAACCGGTTCCAGGTTTCTGATCAATCCAGTCATCGGCGAACGAAGCATTGAATGGACAGATATTCAGAGTTGTGAAGGCTGTAGCAGAATGGAATCCCATGAAATTATTTCACATAGCCATCTTTATTTTGTATAAAATTTTCAAATATTTACGGCAAAATCCTCTTACTAGGATGATTGTCTCCTTTGTACAAATATACCCAAAGAAAATCAATACAAATATTTTTCCCGGAAATTTGTGTCATTTCCTTTTCTTTTCTCTTGCACTATTTATTTTGAGAAACGTCCAATGTTTTGTTAAATAGGCATATGCATTTGAAAAACAATCATTTTCTTATGAGTCGGGAAAGAGGATTACCGATAGGTCAAAGGTACATTTGGATATCTTGATACCCTTCAAAGGGAAGCCCCCGAGAGATTTGGAACCCATATCCCTAGCAAGTCTTGAAGCTTATCCCCAGTAGATTCTGGAAGCTTGTCCCCCGCAGAGCACGGACGTCTCTCCCGAGTTTTATTCAAAATTATTCCTCACAAAGCCTTATAACTGGGTTATCCTCAACTAACAACCACGGAAGATCGCACTCGCCAAAGTTCTTCCTATCCCCAGTGGAGTTCGTCAAAATTCCCCAGCAGTAACTTATCTTTGCAAATCCCCAGCCATAGAATCCTCCGGAATTCAATTCCCCTCAAAGTTTAAGCTTCAGTATCCTCAGCAGAGCCAGACTAATGAACCTTTTCCCCACAGAGTGTTAGGAAGGAAAACCTTGAGTTCCCCAGTGAAGTCACCAGAGACACTTCCCACCGAACTGAAGATTCCCGGTCTCGTATTTCCA
This sequence comes from Vicia faba, assembly GCA_948472305.1. Taxonomy (NCBI): domain Eukaryota; kingdom Viridiplantae; phylum Streptophyta; class Magnoliopsida; order Fabales; family Fabaceae; genus Vicia; species Vicia faba. Next base: position 224,924,797 of record OX451741.1, read on the forward strand.
GCATAAGTCTGCTAGATTGGTGTTCCCCAGTGAAGTCACCAGAGACACTTCCCACCGAACTGAAGATTCCCGGTCTCGTATCTCCAGCATAAGTCTGCTAGATTGGTGCTCCCCAGTAGAAGTCTTCAGGATTTCCCCAGAAGATTGGTATACAACCCAAGCTCCTTATGCCCCAGTCACAGCGAAGGATTTATTCTTCCTGGCAGCAGTCAGGATGCTTTTATCTTCAGCCATCCACGATTCATCTATCCCCATCAAGACAGCTCATCAGCTTACATGCACATTCATTACAGTCATATCATAAACATTGATATCACATATATTGCATCATACATTTCATGCAACATAATTTTGTGTCTAGCTAACATTTTGTCCTTTACAGGATAAGAATAAAAAGCTATCCTTAACAGTTTCAGATGCAGTTTTACACGGACTCATCATCAAGTAACCCTACACCGGTTCTTATTCAACCTCAAGATTTCTGAAAACAGTTCACAGGTTCTCCAAGTAACGAATGTTAACCTATCACTTGTTCAGATTCTTCTCAAGACTTCTGAAAACAGTTTATGGATTCTTCCCAACAATGGATGTTAATCTATCACTTGTTCAGATGCAACTTTTTGAAAACAGTTTACGGACGCTTCCCAACAACGGATGCTGCTCTATTGCTTATTCAACTCCAAGATTTCTGAAAACAGTTCACAGGTTCTCCAAGTAACGGATGTTAACCTATCACTTGTTCAGATTCTTCTCAAGACTTCTGAAAACAGTTTATGGATTCTTCCCAACAACGGATGTTAATCTATCACTTGTTCAGATGCAACTTTTTGAAAACAGTTTAAGGACGCTTCCCAACAACGGATGCTGCTCTATTGCTTATTCAACTCCAAGATTTCTGAAAACAGTTCACAGGTTCTCCAAGTAACGGATGTTAACCTATCACTTGTTCAGATTCTTCTCAAGACTTCTGAAAACAGTTTATGGATTCTTCCCAACAACGGATGTTAATCTATCACTTGTTCAGATGCAACTTTCTGAAAACAGTTTATGGATTCTTCCCAGTAACGGATGTTAATCTATCACTTGTCCAGATGCAACCTTTGAAAACAGTCTATGGATTCTTCCCAACAACGGATGTCCATCTATTTCTTATTCAGACCCCCAGCTCGAAGACGGTCCAAAGCTTGGACACCTTCCTGATATTCCCTTCCAGATGGCATCTCTAAGCCCATCCCCGACAGGATCTCTGTTACCCTCTCCAAATGGCATCTCTAAGCCCATTCCCGCATTCATCGCTTTGACGAGTGCAAATTTCCGGGCACTCTAGTGTCTAATCTCCTTTTACCCTCGAGTCACGAAAGGCAAACTTGCCAATCTAACTCTTCGGATTCAAGAAGATTGAACAGGGGCAACTGTTGTACCCCAAAATTTGCCCTCCCATTTCTCAATGATTTCTCATCACATAATCTTTGAAGCCCAAGATTCAGTTAGGGTTTCATCTGCTCAAGACTTCTCCTTGCACTGTGGACCCAAATTAGGGTTTATGTTTGCACAAAGATGTTTTGACCTAAAGTGTTTAAAATGACTTTCATGCTTCATATTGGACTCCCAAGTTCATCCATACCAAGTTTCAAGCTTTGATTCCAAGTTTTGCCCAGTCAATTGGACAGTTGACCTAGAAATCAACTGTACTGGGGAAAAAGTCAACTGTGGCCAATTGACAGTCAAAACTCATGAAAATTGACCCACATCAACATTTATGAACTCATATGGACCATTTGATCAAATTTGGATCACAATTCCATAAGAAATTTGATCAGATCACCAAAAGGGCAAAATGGTCATTTTTAGGGTTTTGACTGCACAAAGGCAATTTTTGACTGTTTGACCTAGCCAATGGCAAACCAAGCTCATATATGGACTCAAAGACCCCATGGAATTATCTTGACATGCTCAACAAACTCAAAAGATCCCAAGTACACAAGATTGACAGTTGAATTTCCCAGTCAATTGATCAATTTTGACTGTATACTGAAAAGTCAAACTTTGACTTTTTGGTCAAAATCAAGAGTCAAGATTCATTTTTCATCAAAACATGCCAAATCCTGAAACTTGTTCACCAAGAAGTCACAAAATGCAAATTAGGGTTAGAAATTAGAATTTTTCATAACTTAGAATTTTTCTAAGTTATAAAAAACCCTAATTTTTTCCCAACTTTGCCCCACTTTTTCACCAAGACCCATTTGGATTTAAACAAAAGTCAAAACATGAAAGTTGTAGCTTGTTCCATAATCTACAACTTTGATTCACAAAGTTTTCCCATTTGAGGCTTGTATCTCAAGTTACAATTTTTTGAATAAGGGCACTAAACCATTCTTAACTTAGTGAATTTTTGACCTATTTTGACAAGGTTTTCTACCCCACTTCAAGGCCATTTTACATACACTTCCACTTGGAATTTCAATTTGAATTTCAAAGATGGATTGTAGTACACATTCCAAGCTTTCCAAAATGTCCAAGAACTCATCAAACAACCTCATAACTTGAGAGAATCGAATTTCACAATTTGGCAAAAACTCACTTTTGAATTGGTTTTTTTTCATGTTCATAACTTGTGCAAACTTCTCAAACCAGCATGCCCCTTGATTACAGGTCCTAAAACCATCCAACACTCAATAATTTAATGCATGTTCATTGTGCTAAGACCTTGTTTCATGAGCTAAAGCATTGTATGATGGATTAATCCCAAATTAGATAAAGCATTCTTTCTATTTTTGCAAAAGTTTCACTTTATGTCCAATTACAAATCCAAGAAGTACAAACAAAATCCAATTGGCACAAGATTATGGGCAAATCACTCTGATCAAGGAGAGATTATGCAGCTCATTAGAGGCCCCCTACTTGCCTAAAACACCAAGTTGGCTTTGCTTGCTTAAGAGTGAAGAAAAGTACCATAACATAGGACATCTTTCATCTCAGCATTAGGACACAGAAGCAAATATTGTAGACACATTCAAAACATCCCAACCAAGCTTTTGCACGACCCTAGCACCTCTCAAACACTCTCAATCTCAGAATCATCTTCAAACTGCAAAAACAGGGCAAGGCCTGCAGTTTGAGTGTCATCTTCCATTTCCCTCAAGCTCTCTTGCCCAAACCAGTTCACATACATTCCCTAGCACCTATGCAAGCTAACCATGACTTGAAACACGACCTGTAATCCCTCTAACCACTTCCACCATTTTCAGTTTCTTGTTTTGCAGGTGAAGTGCTCTAGCACGATTCAGAAGCTTTCAAGACAAAGTAAACATTGGAATAGCATCCCTGGACCTCAAGGAAGCTTTTCCAATCATCACCTTGCACTGAAAGCTCCCTCATTGCCAGATAGAACTTCAGCTGAACAGGTATCTTGGTGAACTTCTATCTCTCTTATCAAGCATCATTAGCTCTAAGTTTATGAATAAACAATGTTCTACTCATGCCACTGAACATGTACATGTTTTTACTTTTCATTTCTTTTGCTTGAGCTGTGAGAATTTGAGGTTTGAAAATGGCAGAAAATCTAGGTTAGGATTTGGGGGAGAAGAAATTCTCCCTCATCTTAGAGAATTAGATCAAGTTCTGCATATGGTTGGATTCGTCTCTTCATGCTGAATATTTTTTATGTTATGAGTTTTCATTGAAAAGCCAGGAATCAGGAGTTAGAAGATGAAGAACAGGGCGCGCGTTTTTTGAATATTGTTGTTCAGAGGTTGAAGAAAGGTCTTCATGGGCTGGGCTTATGATTGACTTTCCTTTTTGCACCACCTTTTTGGTTTTACACCCCCTGAGCCCATTTGCTTTATTTTTGATGATTTTTGATTTTTTTCCTTTTTTAATTGACTCATTTATTTTTTCTCAACATATTAAAAACATAAAAATATTTTTTTTCTCACCATTTTTGATTTTATTAGGTATTTATTTGATTTTTCTTTTAGTTTGAACATAAATGAATAAATATATACCTTTTGTTTAAAAATACAAAAAAATAGCACAAATATATTTTTTATACACTTTTATCTTATTTTTACTTCCTGAAAATATTTTATAGAAAAATACTTTTTTATTTAGATATTAAATATTATTAAGTAATATATATAATACATATTTTGTAAATAATATGAATATATAGGTATATATTAATGTGCTTAGGATAAAAATACAAAAAAATGTACATATTTTATTTTTTAATATTTAATACTAAAAAATGCCCTTTTTAAAAATATACAATATTTTATTTTATTTTTGTATGTAAATAATAAATATTATATGAATTAATTGATTAATACCCCTTTGATTAAATATTAGGGTTTTGCCCTAAATTTGAAAATACTCCAAAAATAATACCTTTTTATTTCCTTTTTTATTTCACATAAATAAAATTCTTTTTCATACACATAAAAATCTTTTTTTGCATTTTTGCATATTTATTTCAATTTCCATTTAATTATACAATTATTTGTCTTGTAAATATTCAAAGAAAATGATGTAATAGTTAGGTTTAAATTCTTGTCTAAATATACCCCATTTGAAACATTGTACCCCCTCCCCATATTATTGTGTTGTAATAGCGTAGGAATTTAAATTTCGCACTTTAAATGCTTTCTAAACATACTATGCTAGAATTAGGGTTTGTACGCGAATAAAACGAACAAAATAGTTGGACCTAAACTCAAGATAAACAAGCATGAAAATGGACAACACATTTCACACTTGCACCCCTAGGGTATTCCACTTTGTTGCCTTTAAATAATTGGGCCATATTGCATGTTGAAATTCTTTGGGTAAAAACAAACAATCAAATGATCATAGTCCCACAAAATGTTGCCTAAATGAATGATCAAGTCCCTTTTTAAAGAAAAATTGCCCAAAGACATTTAACACTATTGCAATTATGGTCTAAACGATGACCCGCGCCCGTCCCTTTCACCTCCTAAGACAAGATTGTCCACCAAATGCAATGGTGGAACAAAATTGTCAAAAGGTTTAAAACATCACAAGAATCTTTGAGAAAACTTTAGGGTAGATAAACTCTTAAGTACTTGTCAATTTGCAAAGAAAATACTTGCCTATTTTCAAAACCCACTTCACAAACACTTTCAAAATCAACTTTCAAAAACCTTGAAACATCTTTTCAAAAGACAAAACACCTTTTGTAAAACATTCGAGTAAAGAATTGTTACAAGGGTAGCCTATACAAGGCATCTTTTCAAAACATTTTCAAAACCACACACCAAGCACCATTTCAAACAATTGAAAACCAAGGCAAGTTGATCTAAGCAAGTACCTAAGAGCCCATGGATAACCATGGATAGAAAGGGTGCTAATACCTTCCCTTTCTATAATCTACTCCCCGAACCCAAGAAAAATCTCAAAGGTTTTTGCTGTGCTTTTTAAACATTTCCTTAGGATAAAATAAAAAGTCGGTGGCGACTTTTGCTCAACCGAAACATTTGCGAAAACAAACGCAAAACCCTAGTCAGTTCTCCCACCGTGTCACAGAGGTCTACGTCGAAGATATGATAGCCAGGTCTCAGATAGAAGAAGAGCACTTGGATCATTTGCAGAAACTGTTTGAAAGACTGAAGAAATACAAGTTAAGATTGAATCTGGACAAGTGCACTTTTGGAGTAAGATTTGGTAAGCTATTAGGTTTCGTTGTCAGCGGAAAAGGTATCGAAGTAGATCCTGTGAAGGTTAGAGTTATTCAAGAAATTATAGCTCCCCGCATCGAGAAGGAGGTTAGGGGATTCTTAGGACATCTAAACTACATTGCCAGATTCATTTCCCACCTAACCATTACTTGTAAGCCAATCTTTAAACTACTAAAGAAAGATCAAGTAGCAAAGTGGAATGACGACTACCAGACTGCCTTTGATAAAATAAGGAGTATCTTTAATAACCTCCCATTTTGATGCCGCCGATTGAAGGAAGACCTCTGATCATGTACTTAACAGTATTAGAAAATTCAATGGGGTGTCTGCTGGGGCAGCATAACGAGTCTGGACGAAAAGAGCACATTGTATACTACTACCTAAGCAAAAATTTTACCGATTGTGAAACCATATATTCACTGCTCAAGAAAACTTGCTGCACTCTGGAATGGGCTGCTCGCCGGCTAAGACAGTATATGCTGACTCATACTACCTTATTGATATCTAAAATGGGTCCTATCAAATACATATTCGAGAAGCACGCTCTCTCTGGAAGAATATCAAGATGGAAAATGGTCTTGACCGAATATGACATTCAGTACACTACCTAAAAGGCAATAAAAGGAAGTGTACTAGCTGAACATTTGGCTCATCAGGATGTGGACGACTATCAATCCATGAATTTTAAGTTCCCGGACGAGGACATCATGTTAGGGAATGATTGTGAAAAACTTGGACCGTATGACGGACCTGAACAAGGATCCCAATGTACTATGGTTTTTTATGGAGATTCCAACGCACTTGGCAATGACATCGATGCTGTGATCATATCTCCCAAAGGTTGTCATACTCCTTTCACTGCTAGGCTATGTTTCAACTGTACCAACAATATGGCTGAATATGAATCATGCATTATGGGTCTCAAAGCTGCTATCGACTTGAAAATCAAATTCTTGAGCGTATTTGGTTACTCAGCTCTGGTGATCAGTCAAACTAAAGGAGAATGGGACATGAAGCATCCTAATCTCATCCCTTATCGAGAGCATGTGTGACGTTGATTCAAAACTTCGAAGAAGTTACCTTTGAGCATTTTCCACGAGAATAAAATCAATTAGCAGACGCGCTAGCTACTATGTCATCCATGTTTAAAGTCATATGGGACAATGAAGCTCCTCAGATCACCATTGAGAGATTGGACAAACCAGCATACTGTTATGAGGTGGATACTGAAGAAGTAGGGGATAAACCTTGGTTTCATGAAGTGAAGAGATACCTCGAGGCCCAAGAGTATCCTGAGGGAGCTTCCGTTAATCATAAGAAGTTCCTAAGAAGGTTCTCTGCCAAGTTTCTCCTTAGTAACAGAACCCTCTACAACCGCAACCACGATTCTACTTTACTTCGGTGTGTAGACAATAGTGAAGTAGAGAGGATTATGACGGATATGCATGAAGGTACCTTTGGCACCCATTCTAGTGGGCACGCAATGACTAAGAAGATTCTGAGGGCAGGATACTATTGGTCCACTATGGAAGCAGACTGTTATCGGCATTCCCGAATTTGTCACAAGTTCCAGATCTATACTGATAAAGTACATGTGCCTCCAGTTCCCTTGAACGTCTTGACAGCTCCATGGCCTTTCGCAATGTGGGGCATCAATATGATCAGAGATATTAGACCTACCGCTTCTAATGGGCATTGCTTCATCTTGGTTGCCATTGATTACTTCACAAAGTGGGTCGAGGCAGGCTCATTTGCTTCTGTTACCAAGAACGTCGTGGCCCGGTTCATCAAACATAACCTTATCTGTCAGTATGGTATTCCAGAAAGAATCATCACAGATAATGGTACCAATCTTAATAATACTATGATCACCGAGCTCTGTGCACAATTCAAGATTCAACATCGTAATTCTTCTCCTTACCGACCAAAGATGAATGGCAATGTAGAGGCTGCCAATAAAAACATCAAGAAGATCGTGCAGAAGATGACGGTGAAATACAAAAATTGGCATGAAATGTTACCATTTGCTCTTCATGGTTATCGTACCTCAGTACGCACGTCAACAGGGGAAACTCTTTCTCTCTGGTATATGGTATGGAAGTTGTCCTACCAATCAAAGTCCAGATCCCTTCCTTGAGAATCATAAAAGATGCCAGTTTGAATGAAGATGAACGGGTTCAGACTCGACTTGATCAATTAAACCTCATTGATGAGAAAAGGCTCGCGGCTGTTTGTCATAATCAGATGTACCAGAAACGTATGATCAACGCTTTTAAAACAAGAAGGTCAGACGTCAGGAATATCGAGTTGGAGACCTAGTAATCAAGCGCATTATCCTGCCACAAAGTAATCCCAGGGAAAATGGACTCCCACATACGAAGGACCATTTGTGATCAAGAACATATTTTCTGGTGGAGCCATGGTATTAAGCACTATGGACGGTGACGACCTTCCACATCCTGTAAATGCGGACATAGTTAAAAGATACTACACATAAACAGAGACCCATTAGGTTGACTGGCCTAGGAAAAAATAAGGGCATCCCGATGAACCAAAAGGGTTCAGGCAAAATTTAGGGATACATACATGAAAAAATATGTACATCCGGCAAGTCGAAAACCTGAAAAGGTGGCTTGGGCAAAAAAGGGTATCCCGGTGGACTGAAAACCCGAAAGGACGGTCCAAGCAAAAGTTAGGGATCAAAAACGTACAACTATGTCCCGTTGGATCACCTCACAGACAAACTTCAGTATCAAGTGTCAAATTCAAATGGTACTGATCAATCCAGCCAGCCTCGATCAAGCAGCAAAGTGATGAGATGCTCAAAGATATAAAGGCAATAGCAGAATGAGAATCCAATGAGACCATTTCACATATCTGTATCCTCTTTGTATACTACTTTGTATAGTTTTCATTTTTACGACGACATTCTCTTACTAGGATATCTGTCTCCTTGTACAACAATGCCCGTTATAGGCAGACTTCTTCATATTAATACAAAAAAACTACCCCTTTGAAAGTGCATAAACTATTTGTTTTTATTTTTCTGTTTTGTTTTGCAAAAAATGTCCAGTGTTTATTTTTAACATATGCATTTGAATATAATCACCGTTTACAAATACACGCATAAAAAACAGAAAGACAATTATTAATGGCTTTCAGAAACGAAACAATGTCTAAAAAAGCCATCTGCAAATTCCCAAGCAGGTTACTGAGTTTTCTTTCCCTAGTAGAGTTTATTTCTCTAGCCACGGAAGTCCATCTCTCGGTAATTCAATTTCAACAAATAGCGAAGAATCACATTCTTCATCCCCAGCTTAGTTTGGTCTAAAAAAAAGAGGGAACCGCGCAGATTTCTCCCTAAAGAAGACACCTCCCCAGCAGGTCGTCAAAATATTCTCTTCAACAGGGTTTATTTCCCTAACAAACTATAAATTCCCCAGTTTGATTTTGTTGCTTAGACAACTACAAATCAATGGACGAAGCTCCTCCTCCCCAATAGAGTTTTCCATTATTCCCAGGGAGTTACTACAAAGTCTGCAATCCGATCAGATAATAGTTAACTTCTTTATCCCCAACAAGTTGTTAGATTTCATTCTCTCTAGTCAAGAGATACCTCCCTAATAGAGCAATAGACGATTAGAATTATTGAACTCTTTCCCTCAAGCAGAAGTCAACACTCTCCACAGAGTTTCTCAAGCCAAAGCCAATCTTCCCCAGTGGATTTCTCCCCAAACAACAAAACGGGAATCCCCAGTGGAAACATTCTAAATAAGGTTTGAAGATGTACATACTCTTCATCCCCAACAACATTCTGGGATTTAACTTCCCAAAAATCCCCAGCACTTGTTAAGGATTTATTTTCCAAAGCAAAGATACATTTCAACAAATATTTCACATTCATACATCATATTACATACATGATAAATGCATACAGTATAATCTCATTTATTTTGAGAACATCATCAAGCCATACATACATCTGCATGCCACTAACCCTCTTCCTTACAGGGAAAAGACAATCAACAAAATTCCTCTTTGGAAAATACCATAATCATTTCTCAATAGGTCAGAGATTAATTCCTGAAACAAGCCAGAGAAACTATCTCTACGACTAACAAAAAGCAAGTTCCAGATTAATACCTGAAACAAGACAGGACAACTATCTGTGAGCGACTGATTGTAGATTAGTACCTGAAGCAAGACAGGACAACTATCTACATGAGCAGATTGAAGATTAACTCCCGAAACAAGTTGGGGAAACTATATTTCTTTCAAATAGGTCAAAGATTAATTCCTGAAACAGGTCAGGGCAACTATCTTTATGACCAACAAAAAGCAAGTTCCAGATTAATACCTGAAACAAGACAGGACAACTATCTGAGAACAACTGATTGTAGATTAATACTTGAAACAAGACTGGACAACTATCTACATGAACAAGTTATAGATCAATTCCCGAAACAAAACAGGGCGACTATCTACACGACCAAGTGATCTCTTTCAGCGCTTCATTATGAAAAGCATTTCCCCTTCAGATACGGAATCCTGAAAAGAATTTTTCCCAAAGACCGAGTTCTGGCAAGCATTTCTTTCAGAAGAGTTTTGAAACGCATTTCCCCTTCAGCACTTCATTCTGAAAAACATCTCCTTCAAAAGTTTTATTCTGAAAAGCATCTCTTTCAGTGCTTCGTTCTGAAAAGCAGTTCCCTTTTAGAGGCGGAATCCTGAAAAGCATTCTGCAAGATACATTCAAGCATATACTCGTCCTGATATTCCTATTAACAATAACCTTTGGATGGAATCTATAAGCTCATCTCCGACAACTCTCAATCATCTCTCCAAATGGTATGTTTAAGCCCATTCCCTACACAATCAACTAACACAAGGTCGAGTGCAAATTTCTGGTCACTCTAGTGTTCAATCATCTTCCACATTCGAGTCACGAATGGCGGACTCGCCAATCTAGATCTTCATGTTTAAGAAGATTGAACATGGGCAACTGTTATACCCCAAAATTTTCCCTCTCTTTTCTCAAGACATTTTCTCACAAGGATTTTCAAAAGTTCAAGTTTGCACAAGTATAATTGGATTTTTGATGCCCCATATAGTTTCCATGGATCATATTGGGCTTTCAAGCATCAAATTGAAGAAGAGCAAGCTTGCTTCAATTTCCCAAGCTTTGACTGGACTTTGGCCTCCTTCAAGCTTACTTTGATTTCCCAAGCCTCGATTGGACTTTGGCTTCCATCAAGCTTGCTTCGATTTCCCAAGCTTCGACTGGACTTTGGCTTCCAGCAAGCTTGCTTCGATTTCCCAAGCTTCGACTGGAGTTTGGCTTCCAGCAAGCTTGCTTCGATTTCCCAAGCTTCGACTGGACTTTGGCTTCCTTCAAGTTTGCTTCAATTTCACAAAGCTTCAACTGGGAATTGGCTATCTTCATGCTTGCTTCATGCTTGTTTCGATCCACAAGATAAGGGCTTCCTTCATGCTAGCACCCACAAGGCAATGACTCCCTTAATGCTTTCTTTAATTCCACCTTTAAACCCTTAAACACACATAGTTTCTACACTATGACAAATAATTGGTGGATTCGAAGAACATACAAAAGTCCCACTCGAAGAACATAAATTTGGTGGATTCGAAGAGCACATATTTGGTGGCCCATTCGAAGAACATAAATTTGGTGAATTCGAAGAGCACATATTTGGTGGCCCATTCGAATAACATGAATTTGTTAGATTCGAAGAACCTACATTTGGTGGTCCTTTGAAAGACATACAATTGGTCCATTCGAAGGACATACAATGGGTCCATTCTAAGAACACACAATTGATGTTTTGTCTTTTGATGAGTCTGGTCGAAGGCTGCTGAACAAAGTCCTATATGCTGCCAAGCCCAAGCATGTTTATGAAACAGTCTTGCACCAAGCTGCCACAACACTCAAAAACTACTGCAAAGCAGTCCTGCTATGCTGCTCCTAATTTGCACCAAACTAGCATATAAGAGATGCACCTCTAAATCTATGAAAATAGCATACCCAAACTATTCAAATTTCATTTGTCCCCCCCCCCCCCCCCAAATCTCAGCCAAACTCTTCTATAAATAAGATGTTTCAAAACACATCTAGGGGGTGGCTTTTAGTGGCTTGGGAGAGATTTGTTGGCAAGGAAAAGAAAGGAGAGAACATTTGAAACATTCTTAAACCCAGAACCAAAGAAACACAACACTTCTTTTTCTTTCTTTCGAATCCTGAACCAAAGAAACACAACACTTATTTTCTTTCTTTCGAATCCAGAACCAAAGAAACACAATATCCTTGTTCTTTGCTTTCGAATTCAAGGATATCCAGGGCAATAACTCAAAGTTCAAAACACCAACTCCAGGTTCAAGGTAAGTCTCACTGACTTTAAACATTTTCGTTTCAAGCATCATTGATAACTTTTTGTTTGTTTTCATTTCTATCCTTATGTTTGTTTTTCTTTATTGTCAAGAACTAAACTGTATAGACCATAAAGAAATGTTGGAGTAAACAATAACAACATGGTTCGACACAAAGCCTTAGGCTTCGAACACACTGCTTCATAGTCCCAAGCGAAAGGAAAAGAGGTTGTGTGAATCGAAGGATGCAGGCTTCGATACACATTGCTTCGCAGTCCCAAATGAAAGAAAATAAAAAAAGGTGTGAAATGAAGGGTGTATGCTTCGATACACACTGACTTGTAGGCCCAAACGAAATAAAACAAAAGGGGTGTGTGAATCGAAGGACATATGCTTCGAATATTGCATGAATCGAAGGACTTGTTCTTTCTCTTTTTTGCACTATTTTTTGTCTTTATATTTTCTTTCATTGCTATTCAATATGGTTGTAATAATTAGGACTTTTATTGCTTTTCACCCTCCATTTGTAAATGTGTATACCCCATCCCCAAAATATGTAATAGCGTAGGACATTTATTTTCCGCAATTTACCGCTTTTATATAAAATGTTAGTAACTAGGGTGTGTATGGCAAGATAAAATCAACAAGTAGAAAACCCTAATTTCAAAAGACAAAAATGCATGCAATCAAATGCACTACTCACACACGTGCACCTATAGGGTAATCTCACTTGTTGCCTCAGAAAATAGTCATGTCCCTCGAATATGGGCGTTTTAGCAAATACCCTCAATAAAAAGATCATAGCCCCTCGATGTCCCTCGATGTTGCCTCCGATAAACGATCTAGTCCCTTACGAAAATTGCTAAAATGTCTCACAGGTTTCCTTCTATGACTATACGATTGACTTACGCCCACCCCTTCACATCTAACGATGGGGCTTCTTACCAAATCAATGGTAAGATATCAACATCTAAAGGAGGAGGAAAAGAACAAAGACCTTTTGAGTAGGTAGGACGCTCGTAGTTTCTTGCTCACAAACTAAAACCATTTCCACACTTACACTTTCAAAACATCTTTAAAAAAATAAAAATCTTTTTGAAATATTTTCAAAACCAACACTTTGTACGCATTCTTATAGAGACGAGAATCATTACAAAGTTAGTCGCGACAAAGGCATTTTGCAAAATACTTTCAAACTTACACCCACCATAAAACACATTTCAAACAAAGCATTTCTTGATCTAGCAAGCAACTAAGAGCCTGTAGATAACTACGGATGAAAATGGTGCTAACACCTTTCCTTTTCATAACCTACCCCCAAAACTCAAGAAAACATATCTAAATGTCTTTCCCGTTCTTTTCACATTTTCCTTTATTGGATAAAAGACAAGTCGGTGGCGACTCTTGCTATCCTCAATAATTGTGATCAAATGCAAAACACCCAAGTCATTTCTCCCGCCATATTACATAGTCAATTATGAGACAAAGGATATAAAGTTTCTTTTTCAAAAGATTGTTGCTTAATTGAAAATAGTGATAAGGAAAATGTGTTTAAAGGCTTGAGGGTTAATAATGTATATATGCTTGACTTGAATGAAGTATCTTTTACCGACGCTAAATGTATTGTCTCCATGAGTGAAGACTCATGGCTTTGGCATAGGTGATTAGTATGTCAATTTTGACTTGCTAAACAAAATTGTATCAAAAGATATAGTTGTTGGTTTACCCAAAATAAAGTTTTATAAAGATCACTTATGTGATGCATGTCAAATGGGAAAACAAACAAAAATTTCTTTTAAATCTAAAAATATTATCTCTACAACAAAACCACTTGAACTTATCCACATGGATCTTTTTAGACCATCTAGAATAAAAAGTCTAGGTGGTAATTATTATGGTTTTGTTATAGTAGATGACTTCTCTAGATTTTATTAGACAATTTTCTTGGCTAGCAAAAGTGACACTTTTTCCGCGTTTGAAAAATTTGCTAAGATGTTCCAAAATAAGTTAAACACTAACATTGTTACAATCGAAGCGATCACGGGGGTGAATTTGAAAACCATCTCTTTGAGGAATTTTGTGAAAAACATGGCATTGATCATAATTTTTTCGCACCACGTACTCCACAACAAAATGGAGTAGTGGAACACAAGAACCGTGTTTTAGAAGAACTCAGAAGAACTATAATCAATGAGAATGTCCTTCCTAAGTATTTTTGGGCCGATGCCATAAGTACGGCTTGTTATTTTTTGAATAGGATCCTAATTCTTCAAATTCTAAACAAAACTCCGTATGAACTACTGAAAGGAAGAAAGCCTAATATTTCACACGTTTATGTTTTCGAATGTAAATGTTTTATGTTGAACAATGGAAAGGAAAATCTTGGTAAGTTTGATTCAAAAGCATATGAAGGTATCTTTATCAGATACTCTTAATCTAGTAAAGCTTATAGGTTATTTAATAAAAGGTTACAAATTATTGAGGATTTTGTGCATGTATCTTTTGATGAATCTTGTCTGAGATCGGTCGGAAAAGGTATTGTGTTTGATGGTGGAGGTGTATCTTCAGAAAGTATACTTAAAGATCCGGATGTTAAAAGAGATGAAAATGATCTCCCATTGGAATGGAAATCTATCAGGATAAAGATCTGAATGTTAAAAGCGATGAAAATGATCTCCCATTAGAATGGAAATCTATAAAGGATCATGCCATCGACAATATCCTTGGAGACATCACAAAAGGATTCACTACACGCTCCAAGATAAGTAACTTTTGTTATCATTTTGCTTTTGTCTCACAAGTTGAGCCTAAAAACTCCAAAGACGCTTTACTCGATAAACATTGGTTTTTATTTATGCAAGATGAGCTAAACCAATTTAAGAGAAATGAGGTTTAGGACCTTGTCCCTCCTCCACAAGACCATCGTGTAATCGGCACTAAATGGGTGTTTAGGAACAAATTGGATGAGAACAGAATAATAACTCGCAACAAGGCTCGCCTTCTTGCTCAAGGGTATAACCAAAATGAGGGAATCGACTATGAGGAAACTTATGCACCGGTCGCTCGACTCGAGGCTATACGAATTTTGCTTGCCTTTGCATGTTCACAAAATTTCATGTTATATCAAATGGATGTTAAGAGTGCTTTTCTAAATGGCTATATTAATGAAGAGGTTTATGTATCTCAACCTCCCGGATTTTAAAACTTTGAGTATCCTAATCATGTTTACAAACTAAAACATGCCTTATATCGTCTTAAACAAGCCCCTAGGGCTTGGTATGAACGCATTAGCAATTTTTTGTTAGAATAAGGATTCTCAAGAGGAAAGGTCGATACAACTGTTTTCATTAAGCGCCAAGAAAAACATTCAATTTTAGTACAAGTTTATGTAAATGATATCATATTTAGATCTACTAATATATCCTTGGTAAAGGAGTTCTCTAATTGATGCAGGGAGAATTTGAAATGAGTATGATGGGTGAATTAAAGTACTTCCTTGGGCTTCAAATTAATCAACTCGAGGAAAGGACTTTTTTTAGACAAACCAAGTATTGTCAAGAACTATTAAAGCGCATCGATATGGAAAAATAAAAGTTCATTGACACTCCAATGCATACCGCGGTTAATCTTGATCGTGACGAAAATGGTAAGCCGATTGATGTAAAAAGGTATAGAGGTATGATCAGTTCCCTTCTTTACCTTACCGCTTCTCGTCCCGACATTATGTTTAGTGTATGTATGTGTGCTAGGTATCAATCATACCCCAATGAGTCACATTTAAAAGCCGTTAAGCGTATACTTAGGTATCTTTGTGGTACGATCAAGTATAGATTATGGTTCTTTAAGGGTAGTGATTGCTCTTTGGTTGGTTATTCCGATTCCGACTTTGCCGGTTGCAAGTTGGATAGGAAAAGTACTAGTGGTATGTGTCACTTCTTTTCAAATTCCTTAGTAAGTTGGCATAGCGAGAAATAAGTTTTCGTTGCTTTGTCAACTGCCGAGGCGGAATATGTCACAGCCGATAATTGTTATTCCAAAATTTTGTGGCTCAAACAACAACTACTTTATTTTAATGTCAAGCTCGATCATATTCCGATCTTTTGTGATAACACAAGTGCCATAAACCTAACCAAAAACCCGATTTTACATTCACGCACAAAACATGTTGAGATTAGGCATCACTTCCTTAGGGATCATGTAGAAAAAGGTGACCTCGTATTTGAGCATGTTGATAGCACTAATCAACTTGCAGATATTTTCACAAAACCTTTTACAATAGAGCCTTTCTTCCACATCCGTAGGGAACTTGTTGTTCTCGACATTTCGGATAGGTTGCAACTACATTAGTTGCATTGCTCTTATTTAAACTTTTACTCTCACAAATTGTCTACACTCTTGTATCAAGTTATTTGTGAGGTCAAAATGTCATCCCGCATCATATAGGTCATATCATTCTAACTCTAACTCCACTCTTGATAACTCAAAGTGATAAACTTGTAAATTTTTTATTCCTTGTGATATGCCCTTTTCAATCTTTGTGATTTGTGATCTATGCTTAGGTGGTTATTTTTGTTTTATTGTGTCTTAAAATTCATGAATATTTGCAAATTGAAAAATAGGCCTGCTTTGCTCGACTTATGGCTGAGGACCATCGATGCATACTAGAACCTGTGTTTCTCAAAATTTTGGCCCTGTGCATTGATGCATGACCTGTATAGGTCAACACATCGCGCGATATCTTAACCAATGACTTTAGAAATTCTGTGTGACAAGTATGTTTTTATCTTATCATCTCTACTCATTCACTCTCATTACTCTATTTTCCCCAAAACCTTCTCAAAAACCCTAAGAGCATCTTTTACCCACAAGTATCAAACTCTTCAAGCTTCCTTCCATGGCTTCATCAAGACCTACAAAGAGAAGATTGGTAAAAGGAAGTTCCTCTTCTCAACAAAACCCTGATCCGGTAACTGCTTTGCCTCTACTTTCTGATGCTTTGGTTGAGTCTTATTCAAAGAACTTTAGTAAGAGAAAATTTGTTAAGCAATTTGTAGTGTACAAGCAAACCCTAGGTCAGTTAAATCTACCACATGTTGTTTAGTTGTTAAGATTTTAGAAACTCGGTGTCTTTTTGGAATGTGATACTGCGTATAATGAAGAGTTGATCAAACTATTTTATAATGGTCTTCAAGGTAGTTTTGATGGGAGAACTTTTAGATATAATATGAATAATAAGGTTTATAATGTTAATTATGAGATTTGGACGAAGTTTGAAATGTTTCCTCCAAGTCCAATTTCTATCAAAATCACCGATACTGATAACTTTGAGGTATATGACTTTAAGGTTGCTCTAAATTCAATGTTGAAACATCCATTCTCTGAAAGTGTTGTGAATAGCACCTTATTTCCAAAGTTAATCACATCGGGTGCATTAAAACCACTTGACCATATTCTGCAGTGAATTATCTCTCGCATTATTCGCCTTAAGAGGGGTGGATACTCAAGGGTTGATTGGCCTGAGGTGCACTTGGTGTATGCTATTAAGAACAAAATGAGGATCAATTGGCCTTAATACATTGTGAGTAGAATATATAATCTGAAAGATTCAGGTAGAGGAACAGTGTTGGGCTATGCTTCCTTTATTCAACATGTCCTAAACAAGGCCGTTATTGGTGTTTCAGGTCTTCCCTTAATTAGATTATCAACTAATCAATATTTCACTCAAAAGACATTGACTATAATGGGTTACCAGTGGGATGCAAGTCAGCAACAATATCGATATGTAGTAAGAAGTAATAATGTGTGCTTGCAGCAAGGAGATGATAGTGACGAGGAACATGATGAAGAAAATGAGGAAGGTGAGAATGTTTCTGCCATGGATGAAGATGAAGTGCCGAGTGGAAACAATGCTACCATTTTGAACTTGCTTGAGTCTATGCGTCTTCAACAAGAGGAGAAATTTTTGCTTATAAATGAGAGACTTACTACTCTATCAAACCATGTAAGGGTACACAGTGAACAATTTGCCGCATACTCTACCATTCAAGATCAATGATACAATACTTTGTATGGGATGATGGAGTCTCAAGCGAACAACTTCACCAACTTCACCAGTAATTTCATGCAACTCTTCCCTTTTAACCAACCTTCAAATCCACCACCTCAAGGAGGAAATGAGAGTGATGAAAATTAATGTATTCTTTGGTCTTGTACTTTGCTATTTTCATAAACTTTGGCTAGTATTTGTTGATTAATTATTTTTGGATTATGCATTACTTTGTGTTTGTCTCTCTTTGAACACTGATTTGTAACTAAACTATGTCATTGGTGTCTATTTATGTTTTTTTGTTATGCCTTTCTATAACATCTCTTTATGTGATTATTTGTTAGAGTTATTGATTGCCAAAGTAGATAATGGTCTAACCTTACTTGTATTAATTATTGTTATTTTTAACCTATTTCTCTATCTCTTTTTAATATTTTCAAAGGGGGAGAAGCACGTGGAAGCCAAGAACAGATGATATGAAAGCCGAAACAAAAGGGTGCACAAATATATGGGGAGAAATCTCTGAGATTAAGATTCTGATACTTGGTACTAAGGACAATTTTTGCCATCATCAAAAAGGGGGAGTATGTGAGGGCAAGGTTCCTTCAATAAGGGTTTCAATGATGTCAAAACTTTCCACTATATGTTGGAAATGTTGCTAGATGATATGGTGGACAAGGAAGCATGAAAAGTCTTTGAGAATTGGTATTTTTGGAAATTTCTATGCTCTGAGTCGACTCAAAGAAAGCTTTGGTCGACGCATGATTGAAAGTTGCTCCTTGGGGAAGTCTCAGGTTTGTTCACGTTGACTGTGTGGTCGACTCAACCTGGGAGTAATTTTTAGGAACTGTGCGTTAACTCATAGCCCTGGAGCGGTCGATGCATGAATTGAAAGTTGCACCTTGGGGAAGTCTCGGGTTTGCTCACATCGACTATATGGTCGACTCAACCTGGGAGTGATCTTTAGGAACTATGCATCGACGCACAACCCTTGAGTGGTCGACGCATGGATCATGCACTTTGTCTTCTGGCACTCTCGGGAATGCTCAGGTCGAGTCCCCCTTTTGGCATAGGTCGACCGTTCGCTCGTTAAATATGTTTTTCAGCTTGACAGTTTGGGTTTTGACTTGAGATAACATATATAATATTTTTAGGTTCTATCATTTGGTTTTTAACAAGAAAAGTAAAATAGATACATAAGGTACTCATCATCTTCAACCTCTCGCTCATCCATTGACAACTACACATAATAATTTTTGTCGATCAAGGTGCGGAGCGTGTGTTGATAATGTCTGAAATAGAAGATTGCGATCTTGTTCGAGTTGAGTAATTGTAGGTTTTTCTTGAATAAAATCTGAGGGTTTTATCCTCCAAGATCATTGGGATTTTAGGGTTTTTGACAATTCTTTGCTTCAAATTCAGTCGTGCTTAAGGGATTGAGGAACCATGGGTTTGCTCGACAAGGTAGCTAAAATCAGAGGATTGTGAAGGAAGAATTAGGGTCACCATCTTGTGATCAAATCAGCCGAGCCGAGGGTTTGAGAAACGGTTTAGGTTCTCAACAAGGTAGCTACAACTGGAGGTTTATAGAAGATTAGTGACATACATGGTTCAAATTGAATAAAGGGAAGTGAGGAGCTTAGTTTTCAATTCAACATATTGGGTTTGAGTTGTGGTAACTATTTTCTATCTCTTGTACAAACTTTGCAAAAATAGAAATTATCCTAATTCTACATTCTAGAATTATGGGCAGAGTACCCCATGCGAGGACGACAGGGGGAACTTCCTAAACAAATCGCGTGTCATTTTTCTTTCTCTTCTTTTACCGTTTATTTGCTATAATTTGTGAATTTGCACTTGTGGTTCCAAGTGTCTGAATTTGTAGTGTGATAGAACTATTGCTAAGGACTATAATAACCACTTTGATTGCTATAATTGGTTTTAGCACTGCAAATTAAGATAGATTGGACTTGGTGTGATTACGCACACCAAGTGTTCGATAAAAGTCCAAAAGTGCAAATTTGTGGGTTTTACACTCAACAATCATTGGGTGTAATTGACTACAGTTAAAAAGTATAAGTGATCAATTATAATTGAATTAAGTGTTAATAATTCTCATTTATTCATTCCATTCGGTTTTACACATATCCGGTCTTTTCAATAGAGGATTGTTTTTAGACGAGTATATCTGGGTAGCTTTCACTGTGTTTTAAGTTTTCTTTAAAAATACTTTTAAAAGTCACAATATATATTCAACCCCCTTCTAGATACATCTTATCATCTAACAGTGGTAGTTTCCCCAATGTGCCTCTTCTTGGTACAAAGGGATGAATTAACTACAATCCCGTTCTTGCGCATTGTCAACTTGGATATCCGATGAGAGACAAGCCAAACAACATTCATCTGAGTGGTTTATTTATCAAAGAAGGAGAAGATCATAAGGCACCTAAGGAAGCAATTGAGAAAGCTTGGCTCCATATTCAAAGGAAGAGTAGAAAATACTTGGGACCAAGAGGAGCTATTTCCTTAGAGCCTCATCTTCGTTGGGTACAAGCAAGGGCAATTCAGTTGAAGATGCCTTATTCTTGTGAAGAACCTTTAGCTGACATGTTTATGAGGACTACTCCTCATCTCTTAGATGGTGATGAATAACTTCAACTTGCCTTGGTTAAGATGCATCAAGAAAAGGAAGCATGGAAGAACAAGTACCAAACTTTTGAGGTGTTCTACTCAACAGAATTGAAAGAACATGATGACTTAATTGAGATATTTGAGAGTCATGTTATGGAGATGATGGAGAAGAAAGATAATTTATTTTCCTCTAGAATTCATCCCGGTCCCGGTCACCCATTTTTTTATTCTAGTGGATGGAAAGAAGTCACTGACAAGTATGCAGAAGAGAACAAGCATTTGAAGGCTCAAATTGCAAGACTCAGGGGAAAGCTTCAGTGTGTGGAGAGATCTTCATTAACTTTGGGTCCTTAAGATTTTTAGATTCTATCTTTATTCTCTTGTACTTAGGATTATTGAAACTTGTACTAAAAGTTGTAATCCATTCCAAAGTTATTATTAAAATGAGAGTTTTTAGTATTTCCAAATATGTTAGTACTTCAATATTTGTAATTGATTATGATTCTTTGAGTTCCTTGAATAAACACAATAAATAATATGCATTGCATATCATGCATCATTTTGCACATATTTTTGCATTCCTGTTCATTCTTAGGTGTCTTACTTGTTTCTCTGCTTCGTTCAATCGGCAAGTTGTCTCATTTCTATAATACTCAGGCTAATTCTAGAAAGAAGATGGAAAACCTTGATCAAGAGAGTCGTGATCTATGAAGAAGTTACTGCTTTGAGAGCCAGTATGGATAATCTGATTGCTTTGGTAGAATTGTTGGTGGCTGCTCAGAATCAGCCATTACCTCCTCCTCCTTAGTCTCCTCATGTTACTCAACCACAATAGACGATCGTTATTTCAGAGGTTCTGTGAGTTCCCATCTCTGTTACTCCAGTTACTGCTACTCAGAACCGTACTCCCCGCGGTTACCCGTGGGGAATGCCTGAGGATTTCATGCCAGAAGGTTACAATCCTGCTGCTCAAGTTACTCCATTTGTTCAAAACTGTCGCTTCTACACCTCATATGGTGCACGCTACTCCTGTTTCTAATAATGAGATTCATGTTGCACTTCCTAAAGCGAATGCTATTCCTGTGATTAACGATGAAGTTTATCATCCTGCTCCTCCACCGAGTGAAAGTTTGGGCTTTTATGACCGAATGGATGACTTTCAAGATCAATTCAATGAAATGCAGAAAGAAGTGAAGGCTATCTGAGGGAAGGAGTTATTCAGACAGAATGTTAGTGACCTCTGCTTGGTCCTAATGTGAAAGTGCCAGAAAAGTTTAAGGTTCCAGAGTTTGAGAAGTATAAGGGCAACTCTTGTCCCCCTGACCACCTGCTGATGTATATCAGAAGGATGTCCACTCATACTGATGACCAACTGGTGCTTCCTTGAAATGGTATATGGGATTGGATAGTAGCAATATCTGCACATTCAATGACTTGGGAGAAGCTTTCGTGAAACAGTATAAGTACAACATGTTTATAGCACCTGACTGTGACCAATTGAGAGTGATGACTCAGAAAGATAAGGAGTCATTTAAGGAGTATGTGCAGCGTTGGCGTGAGGTTGTTGCCCAAATGGTACCCCCAATGGGAGAGCAAGAGATGACTAAGGTATTCCTAAAAAACCTTGGATCATTTTACTATGAGAGAATGGTGGCGAGTGTGCCAAGTGATTTCACTAAGATGGTAAGTATGGGTGTCCGTCTAGAAGAAGCTGTCATAGAAGGACGATTGACAAAAGATGAAGGTTCTAGTGGAACAAGAAAATCATCATATGGTTTTTATAAAAAGAAAGAAAGTGAAACAAATGTTGTTGTTGAATAAAGAAGGGTTAGACCTCCAAGAAGACGTCATCAGCATCAACAACAGGTAGCCTCTGTAATTCTGGTTGTCAATGTGGTTTCGACTGTTGTTGCCTATCAGAGGGCACTGCAACAATGTAATCAAAGGCAAGGTCATAAGAGAGAAGCTTTTGATCCTATTCTGATGAGTTATGCATAATTGTTTCTGGCTCTAATTCAAAGGAAATTGGTGCAAACTAGGCCTCCCCCTGCTATACCTTTAACTTTACCATGGTATTATAAGGTGTATCAGACTTGTGCTTTTCATCAAGGAGCCCCGAGAACAATATTGGTAACTGTTACCCATTAAAGTCTGAAGTGCAGAAGATGGTAAGATCTGGTCTCCTATCTTTTAAAGATACTGGTCCCAATGTAAAGGATAATCCACTACCCAAACATGGAGGTGGAGGTGCTATAAATATGGTTGTTGGCCTGGGGACTTCCGGATTTTTGATATCAATCTGGTCAGAGGTGATTTAGTGAAGATGCATGTTGATCTCTGTGAATTCAACTATTACACACACGATCATGCTGGTTGTAGTATTTTCAGTTCAGATATCCATTGATGTGATAAAGTGAGAGTTGATCTTCAAGAAATGATGGATAAAGGTCTTATCCACATAATCAGACCAAGGGCTGAATATGAAGAAAAGGTGGATATGGTTTATGGATGTCTCGGTGAATTCCATATTTTTGATGTGAATTACATGGATGATGATCTGGTACAGCTGCACGCCACATTTTGTCACATGGATGGCCAAGAGGTACATCATTATGGGTCCTATCAGATCAATTGTAGGGATTCTCGTGGTTGTTCTATTGTAAGAAGAGGTGTTCAGTTGTTGTTAGGTAATGGTACTATCAGAGTCATAGGCAACATAGATGATTATAATGGAGTTAACATGATTGAAGACTACTATGTTGAGGCCATGTATGATGATGAGTATGTTTCTACTGGCGAGTTCTTTTCTTCTAATGAATCAAAGTTTTTGAGTGAGGGTGTTTTGTCTGATAATGATTTTGTGATTCCTGAGTATTCTAAAGAAGCAGGGGTGAATGTTATTATGCTATATTTTTATGTTCGCGCTCCTATAGAGATTGTGTACCACAACAAGCCCATTGTTTCTCCCATAGTTATCTGTCTACCTGTTCCTATCCCATATGAATCAGACAAAGTTGTACCTTATAGGTATAATGCAACTATCCTGGAAGATGGTGTGGAAATTCTTATCCAACCTTTGTCCCATGTTGAGAATATTGTTGAAGCTAGTCGGGTAACTCGTAGTGGCCGTGTCTTCGCCCCTACCTTTCGAGGAGATGTTAATTTTAGTAAGAAGGTTATTGAGAATGTTAAACCTAAGAAAGTGGTGGGAGAATCTAGTGGCGCCACCTTGGAAAAAGATGTGGATGACTTGTTAAAAATCATTAAGATGAGTGATTACAAGATTGTAGATTAGTTGTTGCAAACTCCATCTAAGATTTCCATTTTAGCCTTGTTGATAAACTCTGCTCATCGGGAATCTCGGATGAGAGTGTTGGATCAGGCTTTTGTTGAAAGGGAAATGTCTCTGGATCAATTCAACGGTGTTGTAGGGAATATTATGTCTTGTAACAATTTGAGCTTTTGTGATGGCGAGTTGCCTGATGAAGGGAGAAACCATAACTTGGATATGCATATATCTATGAATTGTAAGAATAACTCTTTGTCCAATGTGCTGATAGACAATGAGTCTGATTTAAATTCCATACGAAGAAGAACTCTCATGAAGCTTAAGTACCAGGGAATTCCTATGTGCCCTTGTGGCATTATAGTAAAAGCTTTTGATGGTTCGATAAAATATGTCATTAGAGAGGTGGATTTACCTATTCACATAGGTCTACACTTATTCCAAACCACCTTTCAGGTTATGGATATTGTTCCAGCCTATAACTGCTTATTGGGACGACCCTAGATCCATGAAGCAGGAGCTGTTACTTCCACCTTGCATCAGAAACTGAAATTTTTCCATGAAGGAAAGATAATCATTGTGAATAGTGAGCAAGCTTTGTTGATATATCATTGGTCTTCCTTTAACATTGTAGAAGCTGATAAAGCTGCTATTGGGACTCAGTTCCAAGCTTTGTCTATTGATAATATAAGGAAGAATGAAGATTCTATTACCTTATTTAAGGATGCGCAATAGGTAGTGCCGAAAGGCCCTAGAATGGTGTGGGGGAAGGTTATTAATCCACTTGTAAATAGGAATGGGACTGGTTTCGGTTTCTCCATGAAGAAGGAAGTTGTGAAGCCAAATTCCACTTTGAGTAAATATCAATACATCTTTCACAATGCATGAGATCTCCATTTGACTACTCCAAAGATCAATGTTATTCTCGAAGATGAGCCAGAGCAAGAGATACCGAATTTTGTGACACATGGAGTCTGAATCAGAATTGGATCATTGTTGATGTTCCTCCTTGCATTCACATTTCAAAGTAATTTGCTTTTTGTTTATCTTTTCAAAAATCTATGACTCTGCTCAAGCTGAAAGTAATGATGTTGTTTGGGCGTGTTTGTTGTTTGGAATTTTAAAATCATTAATAAAAGTTGTTTTTTATTTATAAATTGTGTCTTTATTTTCTGCTTTTTCTTGGAAAATGGTAATCAGAAAAAACCTTTCAAAATAAATAATAACTGTAAATAAATCTGCATAATCACTTGTTACATGTGTCAGTTTCTGAAATGAATAATAAATCATATGTGCAAACTAATTAAAAAAACCGTTAGGTTCAATTACTCTGCACCCTCTCCCAACTTTGAATATCCTGTGTATGTGGCTGAAGAAGAAGAATATGATGATATCCCAGAAGAGGTTTCACGATTGCTTGAGCACGAGGAAAATACCATTCAGCCATATAAAGAGTCATTGGAGACGATTAACTCGGGTTCAAAGGAAGATCCGAAAGAAGTCAAGATTGGGGCACTACTTCATCCTGATGTGAAGAGCAGGTTGATTGAGTTGCTGAAAGAGTATATGGATATCTTTGCTTGGTCTTATCAAGATATTATTGGTTTGGACACCGATATTTTGGAACATTATTTTCCGCTAAATCCAGAATGTTCACCAATCAAGAAGAAGTTGCGAAGAACTCATCCTGACATGGCAGTGAAGATTAAAGAAGAGGATTTGAAGCAAATTCATGCTGGTTTTCTTGTAACTACATTGTACCCTCAGTGGATTGCCAATATTGTTCCAGTACTAAAGAAAGATGGAAAAGTCTGCATGTGTGTTGATTATAGAGATTTAATTAAAGCGAGTCCAAAAGATGATTTCCCATTGCCACATATTGATATGTTGGTTGATAGCACAACAAAATTCAAAGTGTTCTCATTCATGGACGGATTTTCTGGATAAAATCAAATTAGGATGGCTCCTAAGGACATGGAAAAAACAACTTTATCATACCCTGGGGAACATTCTGTTATAGAGTGATGCTCTTTAGGTTGAAGAACGCTGGTGCAACATACCAAAGGGCTATAACAACCCTATTCCATGATCTGATGCATAGGGAAATTGAAGTATATGTTGATGATATGATCGCCAAATCTCAGACTGAGGAAGGGCATATAGAAGGCTTGCTAAAATTGTTTCAACGTTTAAGGAATTATCGTCTCCGCTTGAATCCAAATAAGTGTACTTTTGGTGTTCATTCAGGAATGTTGCTAGGTTTCATTGTCATCCAAAAAGAAATTGAAGTTGATCTTGATAAAGTTAAGGCAATTCAAGAAATGCCCGAACCAAGAACTGAAAAGTAAGTTAGAGGCTTCCTTGGATGTTTGAATTACATTTCCATATTTATTTCCCATAGTTTGCAACATGTGAACCAATCTTCAAGCTATTGAAGAAAGACCAAGGTTGTATATGGACGGATGGTTTCCAAAGGGCATTTGAAAGCATTAAAGAGTATCTACTTGAGCCTCTTATCTTTCTCCCTCCTGTTGAAGGAAGACCATTGATTATGTATCTGACAATGTTGGATAACTCCATGGGCTTTATTTTAGGACAACAAGATGAAACAAGAAGAAATGAATATGCCATTTATTATCTCAGCAAGAATTTCACTAATTGTGAGTCACTGTATTCTATGCTAGAAAAAACAAGTTGTGCTCTATCCTGGGAAGTGAAGAGATTGCTGCAGTATATGTTGAATCATACTACTTAGTTGAATTCTAAAGTGGATCCAATTAAGTATATTTTTGAAAAAGCTGCTCTTACTGGAAGAATTTCCCGTTGGCAGATGTTGTTATCTGAATATGATATTGAATACCATAATCATAAGGCTATTAAAGGCAGTGTGCTGGTGATCAGTGGTATTTACACATTTATTTATCGTTAATTGCATTTATCTTTTATTTTATTTCCGAGTGTTTTATTTCATTTTACCGCATTTTATGCTTTGATTGTGTGTTTTCAGGGTCAGAGGAATCAAACAGAATAATTCAGAGCGAAAAAGTGCAAAAACTTGGAGTTTCGGAGAAAGTAAAAAATCCACCTACAGGGGCCTGACACGGGGGTCGTGTCACCTTACACGAGCCGTGTAAGGATAAGAGTGCATGCAAAGCTAGATGCTAGGGGGATGACACAAGTGACTGTGTCACCTGATACGGGCCGTGTTAGCATGTCTTGGAGTTGATTAAAGAAATCAAATACCAGAGGGCCAATACGGGAGGACGTGTCGCTTGACACGGTCTGTGTTGGCCAATTACGTTGATTTTTCACGTTTCCTTATTTTTCACTATTTGTGGCCCAGAGGGTAATTTTTGGTATTTCCAACCGACCTAAGTGAGTGCTTTCTATTTATAGGAGTTTTCACGATGAATTCCATTACTTTTTGACGGAAGAAGATTAGGAACGATAAAGATTGGGGCTTTCAAGAGATTTGAAGACGAAGATTCCTTCATGTGCGGAAGCAATTGAAGATCAAAGAATCCTCATTTTTGTAATGTCTAATTTTATTAATTCTTTTATTTTTAATACTATAAGAGGCTAAACCCCCCAATGCTAGGGGGTGTCCCTGATTTGCAAATGCATTGGTTTTGAATTCCTGATATTGATATAATAGTTGCTTTTCAATTTAATTGTTCAATGTTCTTATGCCTTTCCTATCAGAAAAATTAGGATTGATCCATAATTAACAATTAGGGCTGGACCGCCATTGTTAAGGTTTTTGAATAATTAGACTATAGTATATATCACCTAGGACTAGGGACACCCTATAGGTCACTGGTAAAATCTTGATAACATAACTGCTTGGTTTCATCATAATTCACTAAGGACTTAGGTATTAGGATGAAGGACCAGAGGTTTTCTCACTAAGGACTTAGGGAAAAACAAACTAAAGATTCGGTAGTTGAAAGTAATGAACTTGCTGAAGAGATCAAGAGTGAAGGTTAATACAAGGTCAAATCACACACTTACCCTAGCATGCTGCTCATATCTGTTAAAAATTTATTTTATATTTCTGTTGATTAAGGGACAATTTCAAAACCTTATCCCAAAGTAAAGCTTTTGTTTAATTGAACTACACATTATCCTCAGTACTACACGCAATCCTCGAGATTGATATCCAGGGAAAAATTCCCTATTATTACTGCAAGTCAAAATAGTACACTTTCTATTTTCCCTATTTTGAAAAGAATTTGCAAATTACTTTTTACTTTAATTCTATGATTCAAGTGGAACAAAAGTAGTGGTTCCAAGGATGGATGAACTTCGAAGTTTTGAAAAAGATTCTCCAAGAAGTATTATCGGGTTACTCTTGTTGATATATGCATGGTCCACTTGGGATTTGTTCCTTGGATAGTTGGATTTCATACCAATTGATATATGATGTGGTGTTGGGTTTGTAATCCCATTTCCCTAGTTAAGTCTTAATTCAGGTTTCTCTAGCTGAGTGTGATTCTTTCCTCAACTAGGTTGTGATCAAGCAGAGTTTGTAAAGTTCTGAAGCCATCACTCATTTTTTGAATTCTTTCTCCCTTTTGTGTGTTAAGGGTTGATGTAGATTCCCTTGCAGAGCACTACTCTCTCCAATTATGACATTGTTGCTATTGTGTGCTCCCCAAGTATTCAGATAAAATCAGTATCATTTTCTAAGAAGTGTTGAGACAACTGTGAACTTTTTGGGTTTTCTCTCGTCAAGTGTTTAGTTTGATTTAAAATCCCCATAATTTTGACTTCTTGCTGTGACGTTAACTTCTTAATTCCCCGGATAAAGCAAAGATGATGCTTCCCTCTAAAGTTGTTATGCCCGTGAAGTTTCATAATTTCTCCCCAGAGAAGTTTGTGCAACCACTACCCTTGATATTGAAGATTGTTTTTGGGCTCCCCTCGGCGTGTGTGGTTTCATTTTTCCTAGTGAAGTCAGTATGGAATCCCCAGAAAAGTCTGTATGACATTCTCCGGTGAAGCCTGGAGGAGGGTGTTATATCCCTACAACTGTATTGGTTTATCACTATCATATTTTTATTTGATTTACTTTCAAAACGTGTTTCTTCCCAGTGAAGTTAAGCCATGAAATAGGACTTTGTTTCCTCAGTTGGTGCTTACTCTTTTATGGAATATTCATCCTGGGTGTGATTTAGCTGAGTGTTGACCTTACCCGAGTTTGGTTTCGTCTGGTTATCCTCGGTTCAGTATGCCTGTTTTTTTAGCATATACATGATAGCATTCATACAATCATACATACATCCATGCATAACTGAATTAAAGTTCATTGCTCACTTGCATTCATTAATTTTTTTGTTGGCATATTATCCTCTTTATAGAGTTATGTTATCCTCTCTCCAATAGAGTGTCAGCCTTAAGCAGAAAGTGTATATCCTTTCAATTTTCCCACCGAGTTATCCCTCGTGGAAGAATTTTGCTTTATACTTCATGCCCAGCTCATTATCTAGATGGAACTTGGTCCTCATTTGAGTTTATTCCTCATTGGATGGTGTCTTGGTTGACTGTTTCACTCCGGTTTGTTCATAGTTTGAATTTACGGTCCCCGACATTAATGATTACTCTGACCTCTCTAGGCTATAAGCTATGTATTGAGAATGTGCATTTATTTTGCACGTAAAAACTTTTTCCCTCAGCAGGAGTGTATTGGTATTTCCCCACTGTTGTACCCAAAAATTTGCTCTCTCATTTCTCAAGGGATCATCCTGGACCCTCAGGATTGCTTTTGTCAAGTTTCAAGTCTCAGATTACAAAATTTTCAAGAAAGTCATTCACAAGGGAAAAATGGTCAAATGCACACTGAAAAGTCAAACTTTGACTTTTTGAGCAAAATCAAGTTTCAAAAATCATATTTTATCAAGACATGAAGTTGGTTCATCAAGAAATCAAAAGTCAAAAATTACTTTGAAAAGTCAAATTTTCAAGCACTTAGAAAATTTTCTAAGTGTTAAGAAAATATGATAATTACATAATTTTGGGCCAGATTTTCATCATGATGCAAGATGATTCAATCAGAACTTCTAAAATGGAAGTTATAGATCTCAATGATATCTAAAACATTGCTCAACGGAACTTCTCCTAGAAATGCTGGGATTTCAAGTTATAATTCATTGAAGACACGTTCATGAAGATAATTCTGGGTATTATTTAATCAAAATTCAGACAGGACTTCTGGGCCAGTTTTCACACAAGCACAATCTGAATTTGAAAAAGTGATGCCAGAACATGTTACAACATACAGAAACTCTACTCTTTGATCAAAACATGACCATTTGAATCCAATTCTTCAACGTGTGGAAGTTGTGTTCTTCAATCAGAACATGACCTTCGAATCCTCATCCAAGCTTGCCTCAATTTTCCAAGCTTTGACTGAAGTCTTGGATTGTTACTTTCTTGCTGAACACAAGCATCAACTGGGCATCTTTTCCCTTTAAAATAGCCTCCTTCGATCCAAAGGGGAAGGGCTTCTTGTCAGTTCTCCTTCGATGGCATCACTGTCTTTGCATGCTGGCTTGACTCACAAGTGCAGTAGCTACCGCCATGCAAGCTGGATCCTTACTTTGATTGAGCATTTATTCTCCTTGGAGAAAGCTTATTTCCTACTTCTAATAGGTAAACTTTCCCTCTGGGCGTTCCTTCAGCGCCCAAAAGCAAGAACTTCTCCAAACTGGCCTTTGATTCACAAAAACTCCCATTGGACAAAAGACCCCTAAGCGTGTCACCATCGCACGTATCCCTCTTCAGTTTGTCTTCAGCACAAGGCACTGACCACCTTTGTGCCAGTTTTGACTGGGCACAGACTCCCCTTTGAAACATTTGTATACACTTCAGCATACAGAAGGCCCAATCGAAGGCCACACAAGAGACCCATTCGAAAAATACATGTTGGTCCATTCGAAGGACACATAATTGGTGGGAATGAATGTTGTTTTAGTCTGGTCGAAAGGTGTAGAAAGATGGAGGATTCAATTCAAAAGATCAAGTTAAACATTAGACCTATAGGCTAGGCTACATGTTTCCCCTTTTCAGGCCTCAAACCTATGGCTCACTCTATATTTAATTGTTTATACAAATTAAAATAGGCTTTTTCCCATTTGCTGTCTAAGACCACTTGGCCTTTATAGTATAATACTACTTTTTAGAAAAGTTTTTTCTTGAGCCTTGCGTCTGTTTTCCTTCTGAAGGAAGCAATCCATCTGAACCATTCATCTTGCTATCATGGCACAAGTGGACACTTACTTTCCAGTTGACCCTTATTTTATTATTTTTACTCCCAAACATTTCAATTTTTCTCTCTATAAATAGAGAGTTCATCTGCACATTAAAGAGAGAGGAGGCGTAAGAAGAGAGGAACGTATCTTCAAATTTCCAAGACACCATAAAATTATCAAACACTTAAAAACTTGTGAAAACACTAAACCCAGAATCCAACTACGTGTCTCTTTCAAATCTAAAACATCATTACATCTTGTTATCCTTCGAATCCAGCAAAGAAATACACTTCCCTTGTTTTTCTCATTCGAATCCAGTGTCAAGGGCCCACCCTTGGTCTTTCCCTTCGAATCCAGAAGCATCTAGTCCAACCACTTGAAGGTCCAACACACACTCCAACTTCAAGCAAGGTAAGTTGCTCTAAACCTTGAACTTTTAGTTTCTTGCATAACATGTAAACACAGTTCCTTTTCGTTTCAAACAAGTACATACTATTGCTTTTATTTTGGTTTCCATCCTTTTAATATGTTTCATGGTTAACAACCTTCTTGGTTTTTGCTCTTTGTATATTTAAACATGCTTTAAAGACTAACCTGGCCCTAAGGTAATGTTGGCATGGCCTTAGGCCATGTTGCTATTTAAACTCAAACGAAAGAAATAGGAGACAGAAAGTTAGAAACGAAGCCTTTGGCTTCCACACTAACCTTTAAGTCAAACGAAAGAGGCGGCCAGAAGGCACATCACACTGATTCTAGGCACATTCGAAAGGCTCAACATGCTGGCCTCCAGGCCCCCAATAGAAAGTCATGCCTTCACTCTTTTCAGGCCAAATCGAAGAGAGCCAGAAAGTGAAGAATCAAATGGTTGTCTTCCTGAATCGAAAAGACCCTTTTTTCTTGCTTTTGCCTTTATATTTTCATGCAATTCAATATGGTTGTAATAGTGTAGGATTCTATCTTTCTGCATTTTTTACTTTATACAAAATGTTAGTAATTAGGGTGTATGGCAAGATAAAATCAACAAGTAGACCACCCTGATCAAAAAGACAAAAATGCATGCAATCAAACATACTTTGCACACGTGCACCTCTAGGGTTAACTCCACTTGTTGCCTTATGAAAAATGGTCATGTTATGCATGTGAGACGTCTTAACAAAAACAATCAAAAACATAAGATCACAGTCCCTCGATGACGCTTCGAATGTTGCCTTACAAATGATCTTAGTTACTGAAGAGAAAGGCTAAGTATCTCACAACATTGCTATCATGACTATACGATGACCCACGCCCGTCCCTTTTACACCCAAAGATAAGGCTTCTTACCAATCAATGTTAAGATAGCAATATCAAAGGAAGAGAGAAATGAACAAAAGACTTTTGAGTAAAGTAGAATGTTCCTAGTTGCTTGCTCATCTTCATAACACAAACACCTTTACAAATGCACCAACACTTTCCATGAAATATTTTCAAAAGTCCAACACTTTGTATACATTCTTATAGAGACGAGAATCATTACAAAGTTTACCTAAATGGAGGTGCTTTTCAAAAATACTTTCAAAACCCACCACAAAGCATAATTTCAAACAAAAGCAATGATCTAGCAAGCAACTAAGAGCCAATATATAACTATGGATGAAAAGGGTGCTAACACCTTCCCTTTTCATAATCTACCCCCCGAACTCAAGAAAATAATCTCAAAGGTCTTTCCTGTTCTTTTCACTCTTTCTTTTATTTGGATATAAGAAAAGTCGGTGGCAACTCTTGCTATCCGCAACAATTGCGATAAAATGCAAAACATCCCAAGTCAGTTCTCCCACCGTATTATAGAACTGGAGACCCTGCTGGGGATAGACTTAAAAGTGGGGTTACCTTAGGGCTAGATCACCTTTACTTGATTTTCTTTGTTTGACTTGTTTGCTTTACATTTTGGTTCCGTGTTTGGGCTTGTTTGATCCTCTACCCGGACCTGGGGCACCTTTTAGGTAAGTAGCAATAAGTTGTGGAAACTGTGCGGGGTATACCGACATGGTTTAAGCAATGCTATGTTAGTGTGACACATTTGTTGGTACCAGTATCCCTTGAGTAGTCAAGGAGAATACAGGGCCGCTGTGTGGTGTCATGAAGCACTAACTGACTTTAGAACCTTTACTTAACAACTTAGCCTTTAGGAAGTAGTGAGGTAGCCGACTTTGGTGCAGTCCGAAGTTGGTTGATACTCGATACTGCGCTCATTGAGATTGGACTTTCAGGATATTTCGGTCGCCATTAAAGAGGCTTGTGTTGAAACAATGCCCGATGAAGAAAGACCAGTGATATTGAGATCCCTTAGAACCCGATTACTATTACTAGGATAGGTTGAACAAACTAAACTTTAAGAGGGTACTTATCTACAAACTCCATACAAGCCTAAACCTAAGGACTTGTCTGCTTTGTGTATATAACTATTTGTACATAACAACTTGCTTACTTTACATATTTGTACATAACATCATACCATAGCATTTTCAATAACCATTTCAAGGATATCAAGGGCCTATGATGCAGGGTCACGTTGAACCAGACGTCTATCAAGGGGCAAGAGGATTTATTTTCCTCTAACCAAATGCCGTAAATACCAAAGCACGGTAACTTGAGTCAAGGGCTACGACCCACTTGACATGGTGAGCTTGATTCTCGTGGAAGGACATCCACCGATACAAAGTTCTTCAATCAAAGCTATTGATCAAAATTCAACTTCTAACATCTTCTTGTGTTTACCCTACGAGATCCTTGAAAACATACATCCACATATCATGCATCATATCATGACAAGTTTCTCCCATACAGGTCTCCTTATCTTCCTACTGTTTATTTCAGTAAGATGGATATGAAGCAGACGATGAAGGATCTCCAAGCACAAAACACCCAGTTCCAACAAATGCTCATTAACTTAGCCAAGGGGCAGGAAGATCTGAAAACACTCTTCACCAAAGAGAGCAAGAAGAAGACTAAGAAAAGGACCGTCATCCTCGACATGGGAAGAAGGTCCAAAGGGCATGCCCAACTAGCTCAAAAAGAGGATGCTTCTTCTGAAGAAGAAGACAGTCAAGAAGAGGAATCTAGAAGCATTAGAGCTAACATAGCTACTGACGATGAAGACTATTCTGAGGAGCGGTATCCACCAGCAGATGAAAAATACAAATAGCTTGAAGATCTACTAAAAGCTGTGGAGATCCAAGTTGTGCATGGTTTGGACTTAGGAGACATGGGTTTGGTCTCTGGGGTGATCATCCCACTAAAGTTCAAAATCCCCACCTTCGTCACATACAATGGGGTCTCTTATCCTAAGACGCATCTGAAGTCTTATGTCCGCAAGATTTTACCATACACAACTGATCAGAAGATCTGGATCCATTTCTTCCAAGAGAGCTTAGTTGGGACACAACTTAAGTGGTTCTATCAATTGGAAAGTTCCCACATTCACACTTGGGAAGATCTAGCTACTACTTTTTACAAGAAGTATCAATACAATGCTGATCTTGCACCAACTCGTGTGGAGTTGCAGAATATGACGATGCGTTCCAACGAGGGTTTCAAATAATACGCCCAAAAGTGGAGAGACCTGGATGGCAGGGTGTAACCACCCTTAACTGACAGGGAGATGATTGACGTCTTTATGGGAACTTTGACAGGACCTTTATTTAATCACCTAATTGGAAGCTCCTCGGTCGGGTTCACTGAGATAATACTTACTAGCAAAAGGGTCAAAGCTGGCATCAAAAGCAGAAAGATCCAAGGAGCTACACCCTCTGACACTCAGAAAAAGCCATACATTGGGAAGAAAGAGTCCAATGTTGTGTATGGTCAAAATGGTCATAACAAGAATAACCACGACCAACATGTGGGGGCAGTCCTGATATCTAGCCTTGCATCAGTGCGACAACAACAATGGAGAAATCAGCTAAGGCATGATGAGCCCAAGAGACAGTTTACCAACATCAACATGCCACTGTCACAAGCATTGCAACATATGTTGAGGATGAATCTGATCACATTAATAGGACCTCACCCAAACCCCAAAACTTCTTCCCCTAACTACAATCCTGATGCAATGTGTGTTTATCATTCCGGCAGTCCCGAGCATGATACTAATGATTGTTGGGCGTTGAAATACAAGATTCAGAATATGATTGACGCTAAGGTGATTGAGTTCAGTCCTACTGAGACTCCAAATGTGATCACTGCTCCCATGCCAAATCATTGAGCATTCCAGTTCATTTTGAATTGTAATTTCTTTTGTTGTTCAAACACTTATCTATTAATGTTAAACTTTGTTTCATTAATGCATTGCATATGTTTGTCTTGAATTCATCCATTTGTTTTCACTATATTTAAACTATGCTTTTTACTCTATTTATGACATTCAACTCTTGCTAAAAGTTATAAGCCTTTAGAAGGAGGATGACGAAAATGATGCCTCAATATCATAGAGTATGCTTTTGGACAAACCTTGCTGACGATGTACAAGCATTCGTTCAATTCCTAAACACTAGAGTTATAAGGAGGATAATCCCTAGTCAACCCCTTTGAGCCAAAGAAGTAGGAGTTTCCTTTTTACACAATTTGAAACCATTAATCAAAACCTGGGGCAGGGTAGTCTCTCAATTAATTCAAATGCGTGTTCAGTCGCAAACTTTCACTTCATATACAACGAATGAAATCAAAAACATTCCTTCTGAACCAAAAGATGGTGATGGTTCCCTATCAAATAGGAAGTCTGTGATCGGTGGGAACGAGAACTGACTGTTTTTGGAATGCTGGTTCGCGTTTGCGTTTGTTTTTGCAAAGTATCGCGGTAAGAAAGAGTCGCCACCGTCTTTTATTTTATCCAACAAGGGAAAGGACAAAAGCACAGAAAAATTCCTTTTCGAGATGTTTCTCGGGTTCGGGAGGTAGATTATAGAAAGGGAAGGTGTTAGCACCCTTTCTATCCGTGGTTATCCACGGGCTCTTAGGTACTTGCTCACTATGTTTTCAAAAAGGTTTGCTTTTCTTTGTGATTGTGAATTTGAAAAGTTTTTATTTGAAACTTCGATATAACTCTTGTTTCTGTCCTCAAGAGTGTAATGAAGTGTTTTTGAAAACTTTGTTTGTAAAAGTGTATGTGCGAAAAGTTTTGTTTTGTTTAAAAGAGAGCAAGTACTTAAGAATATCTACCTACTCAAAAAGGAATCAAACTGTGCAACTGTCCTTTAGACAGTGCTATCCCACTATTGAGGAGTAGGTATCACAGTCGTTGGAGTTTTTCGGGTCAATT
This sequence comes from Vicia faba, assembly GCA_948472305.1. Lineage (NCBI taxonomy): Eukaryota > Viridiplantae > Streptophyta > Magnoliopsida > Fabales > Fabaceae > Vicia > Vicia faba. The sequence goes on from OX451741.1 coordinate 224,961,380, forward strand.
CAATTTTAGGGACGTGTGGTCACTAAAGCAACGTTAGGACACTTTAGTGGTAATCCTAATGTCTTAGATCATTTTTACCGAGGCAACCATTTCGAGGCAACTTATGATCTTGGGACAAAAGGAAGACCTCTAAAACATCCTATACTTAATGAACACATTTGAGGCAACCAAGTGAGGTGTACCCTAGGAGTGGCATGTGCAAGTGTGTCGATTTTCAGTTTATATCATCTTTGTACATGTTATGGTGAGCTGTGGTTGATTTTAAATTAAGATAGATCTTGCCATGAAATCCTAGTTAGCATACATCTAAGCAGTTAATATATATACAGGAATTTAAAGTGCGGAAATTGTAAATCCTACGCTATTACAAGGCTTCGGGGAGGGGGATTATTTACATGTCCAAAATTGGGGGAATAGAGCAGTAAAGCGTAAAAGGTATCAGCTAAGCTATTACAAACCAGTAGGCAATTACAATAAAATAAACGCGCACAAATCTGAAAATAAACTCTAAAAATCCTAAGAATGAAATCTTTTTGTTGTTTTATTTTATTTTGGGAAAATAATCTAAATCTATTTAATTTTAGTTTTGGAAAAATGTTAAGATAATTAAAGGTTAATTTACAAAGTTAATTTAATAGAAAAAGAACTATCCTAATGTTTTTATGGTTTTTTGATTTTAATGTTAATTAAAAGATAAAAAGAAGTCTATGAAAAAAAAATAAAGTACAAGGGGGATCCTTCGATCCAGGCAAAAAAAGGGAGTTCCGACCCAGGGAAGGAAAGGAAGCTTCGATCCAGAGAGGGTCCTGGTCCTTTCGATTGGGCCAGACAGTAAGGCGTGAGTGGCCTTCGATCCAGGGAAGAGGATTGTCTTTTGATCATGGAGGTCATGGCTTTCGATCCAGGAATGAAATGCCTCCTTCGATCCAGCATGCTAAGGGGTTCGATCCAGAGAAGGTGTCTCCTTCGATCTGGGTTGTTATACCTGCAAAAGTATGTGAGCGAAATAAAATGCAGGGCCTGGGTATTGAATCCCAGGCCCTTCGATCCTGCGCTTGCTGGGTCTCTTCAGGCTATGGTTGCAGCAAATGTTAGCAAACGAAAAAAAACATGACCTGGGTGCCAAACCCATGCCTCTTGATTCTGTCTAGGATGGCAAATCGAAAGTAACAACGAGTAATGATATGTTATGCGAAAAAAACAAGGTTGGATAATTTACCCTTTCTTACCAACAGATTGGACTTCAGATTTGGGAACTTCCTGGATGTAGGCACCTTTGATCTGAGGGCTTCTGGGCGTAGGCACCTTCGATCTGAAGGACTGCTTTGGCTTGGAAAATCTGACGACCTTTGATGGATTGTATGGGCAGCACCTTCTCCAATGTTTTTGTTTCTGCAGAGTTCTCTGTATATTTTCGTTCTATGATTTTCCTCTGATTTTCGTGTCCTTGTAATGTGCTACTGGCCTCTGTATTTATAGGGGTGTGAGGGTGCAGTAATGGCAAGAGACAGACATTAAACAGGCCACTAAATGCCATGAGACAAGAAACAGACACATTAAATAACTTCCTTTTTTGAAACATTTGTGTCTCTTGAATGAACCTGGACATGTTGATTTGGGCGCCCTCTTGATGACCTCCTTCGAATGGGCTGATGGCACCCTTCGAATGCTCTTAGAAAGCTTCTTCGAATGGACCCTTTGAATGCCTCTTCGAATGGACCTTTTGGAATTCCAATCGAAGGACACTGTTATAATGCCAATCGAAGTACTTGTCCATAATGCCAATCGAAAGGCTCCTTCATAATGCCAATCGAAATGCTTCTTCAGAGTGCCAATCGAAATGCTCCTTCAGAATGCCAATCGAAGGGTCATTCAGAATGCCAATCGAAGGTTCTTAAAGAATGCCAATCGAAATGCTTAAAAGCACCACTCAAAAATTTTCTTTTTCCTTAGGCAAGGGTTTGTGATCAACCATGCAGGGGGAAGACTTTGGAAAACATGAGAGGGCAAATTTTGGGGTGCAACAGTTGCCCCTGTTCAATTTTCTTAAACCTGAGGATATAGATTGGATTTCGAGCCTTTCGTGATCTGAGGGTGGAAGATAATTGAACACTAGAGTGCCCAGAAATTTGCACTCGCATGGTGTAGTATCAGCATTGTGATGTCGAGAATGGGCTTACATATTCCATTTGGAGATTGTTGGTAGGAGGATGGGCTTATAGATGCCATCTGCAGGAGTGTCGATCGCATAAGAGATTCCTTAGCGAGAACTTGCATACCTATTGTTGTAGAAAATTCCACTGGGGAAGTCTGACTTCGTTGAGATTTAGGAACCCGCCTGTACTTCAACTGAAAGAATGCTCCAGTTGAGTTTTAAGAACCTGTTCATAATTAAACTGGGGGGAAACATCTTCATCAAGATCTACGAACTATCTCGTGCTCAATGGAGTAAACCGCTGAGGTTATAGAACTTGTCCACACTATGACGGAGGAAAACATCAAGATATAAGAACTGACTCATGCTCAATGGAGTATACCGTTGAGGTTATAGTACTCGTCCACACTATGACGTAGGGAAATGTGATGTTTTAGCTGGGAAAATAAATCCCGGAGCTGCTGGAGAATAGAGTTGAGTCTGGATGATTGTCAGAATTACATCTGCGTCTGGAGCGTATTTGAAATGTATTTGAATGAGTGACAGAATGACATCCGAATCTGGACCGTATCTGGATTGTAGTTTGAATGAGTGACAGAATGACATCCGAATCGGGATCGTATCTGGACTGTAGTTTGAATGAATGACAGAATGACATCCGAATTTGGATCGTATCTGGACTGTAATTTGAATGAGTGACAGAATGACATCTGAATCTGGATCGTATCTGGACTGTAGTTTGAATGAGTGACAGAATGACATCCGAATCTGGATCGTATCTGGACTGTAGTTTGAATGAGTGACAGAATGACATCCGAATCCGGATCGTATTTGGACTGTAGTTTGAATGAGTGACAGAATGACATCCGAATCTGGATCGTATCTGGACTGTAGTTTGAATGAGTGACAGAATGACATCCGAATCTGGATCGTATTTGGACTGTAGTTTGAATGAGTGACAGAATGACATCCGAATCTGGATCGTATCTAGACTATCTCTAGAAGGAGTCTGGAATAAGTATCAGAATGTCAGCCATATCTGGATCGCATCTGAACTGTCTCTAGAAGGAGTTTGGAATAAGTATCAGAATGTCATCCATATCTGGATCGCATCTGAACTATCTCTAGAAGGAGTCTGGAATAAGTATCAGAATGTCAGCCATATCTGGGTCGCATCTGAACTATCTCTAGAAGGAATCTGGAATAAGTATCAGAATGTCAGCCATATTTGGGTCGCATCTGAACTATCTCTAGAAGGAATCTGGAATAAGTATCAGAATGTCAGCCATATCTGGGTCGCATCTGAACTATCTCTAGAAGGAATCTGGAATAAGTATCAGAATGTCAGCCATATCTGGGTCGCATCTGAACTATCTCTAGAAGGAATCTGGAATAAGTATCAGAATGTCAGCCATATCTGGGTCGCATTTGAACTATCTCTAGAAGTAATCTGGAATAAGTATCAGAATTTCAGCCATATCTGGGTCGCATCTGAACTATCTCTAGAAGGAATCTGGAATAAGTATCAGAATGTCAGCCATATCTGGGTCGCATCTGAACTATCTCTAGAAGGAATCTGGAATAAGTATCAGAATGTCAGCCATATCTGGGTCGCATCTGAACTATCTCTAGAAGGAATCTGGAATAAGTATCAGAATGTCAGCCATATCCGGGTCGCATCTGAACTATCTCTAGAAGGAATCTGGAATAAGTATCAGAATGTCAGCCATATCTGGGTCGCATCTGAACTATCTCTAGAAGGAATCTGGAATAAGTATCAGAATGTTAGCCATATCTGGGTCGCATCTGAACTATCTCTAGAAGGAATCTGGAATAAGTATCAGAATGTCAGCCATATCTGGGTCACATCTGAACTATCTCTAGAAGGAATCTGGAATAAGTATCAGAATGTCAGCCATATCTGGGTCGCATCTGAACTATCTCTAGAAGGAATCTCAGAAGATGAGGATCTTTGCATGTTGATTGATCTTTCCTGAAAAGGTAAAGAGTTAGTTGTATGCAATGTCATGATGTATGCATTGTCATGATGTATGCATTGTGTAATGATGTTCTCAAAGTAAAATGAGATTTGTGTCATATGTATTTTGTATGCACATGTTATGAATGTTGTTGAAATGTAATTTTGTCTTGGACTTTGCTCAAAATGTTTCCACCGGGGATCCCTGCTTTGTTGTTTGAGGAGAACTCTGCTGGGGGATATTGAAAACTCTGTGGGGAGTATGTTTATTTCTGCTTGGGAAAAGAGTTTAGGAGTCTTAGTCGTCCGTTGCTCTACTGGGGAGTCGAAGTTGAACTGATATCTGGCCGGGTCCAGGTTTCGCAGTAACTTGCTGGGGATTTTGATGATGAACTCCGCTGGGGATAGAAAGAACTTCGCTGGGGATGATCTTTCAATTGCAACTTGCTGAGGATAACCCAGCTAGACTCTTGTGAGGATAACCTTCTGAATTTGGCTGAGGAGACTTATTTGTGCTTCGCAGGGGATAAGCTTCCAGAGTCTAGTGGGGAAGAGGAGTTGTGGTCCTTTGATTTGTAGTAGTCGGAGAGGCAAACTCAAGCTGGGGAGTCCTGGTGCTGTTGGAGAAATAAACCTTGTCGTCAGTCCGCTAGAGAGGTGACATCTTCGTTGGGGAGAAGTCCTCGAAGATTCTTGAGGTTGATTCAGCTGGGGAAAGGTTTTCAGAGATTAAACCCTTACTGGGAGTCATCCTATGAGAAGGATTTTGGGGAGATTTGTCATTGCCCCTAGTAGCAAGTGTTTGTGACATTGCCAGAAAAAAATGTTTGATTGTACGTAACCCTTCACTGAGATTGATGTTCAATGCCCCAAGTGACGGAGATGGAGACTTTCCCCTGGTTACTCTGCACTTCTTCAGAGATTTCCTGGAATCTTGACTGGGCTGCCCCAGGTGTGCTGGATGGTGACATATCATGCCCCCTTGTTGGAAGTGTCATCCTTTTTGAAGTGATTTTGTTCACTGAGAGGGCTTTCGTTCATCGGATATTCGTTGTGTGAATTTCTCTGTTGTCAAACAAATAGCCAAATGCAAACAGTGATATTCAAATAATGCAAAGTTTATGCTTGTCTCGAAGTTTTTTTGAAAAATGCATTTTTTAGCGGAAAACTCTTTATAAGACCAATTCAACACAAGATTTAGGACAAAGCCTTACAGGAGTCAGGATACCTTTTGTAACAGTATGCTTTCGAACTAACCCATGCTTCAGTTAGGACTTTTGAAAGGTTGTAACGTGGCTTGGTTCACGGTTTAAGAAACAAAGGATAAAGGCTCAAAGTATATTTGCACCCACCCGCTCTTCGTGATGTTCTTCAATTCTAAACTCAGTTAATTGTGCATTTGAACTCCAAATGAGTCTGGAACGACGTTTTTGGTGATGGTTCACAAGTTGGATTTTTGAAGGCAGTCATTTTTGCAACATTTTCATGTTGTTGAGGATTTTTAGCGACCTCGTTCTTTTGATTTGTTATCCCTAACTTTTGCCTGACTGTTTCTGTTTTCGAGATTACAGTCAGCGGGATGCCCCGGCTTTCTTAAACCTCCTTTATAGGTTTTGGCTCAGTGGGCTTTTTTTTTTTAGAGAGATTGACTGCCTATGAGATAAGGAACCACCACTGTCTTTTGATTCCAGAGGAATGCTTTTGATGTCGTTCGTTGTATTATGAACTGAGAGTTTTGCGACTTCAATGCATATATTTTGAATTAACTGAGAGACTACCCTGCCCCAGGTTTAAATCAAAGGTTTCAATTTGTTTAAAAACAGAAAACTCCTACTTCTTTGGCTCGAAGGGGTTGACTAGGGATTATCTTCCTTATAACTCCAGTGTTTAGGATTTGAAAGAAATGCCTGTACATCATTAGCAAGGTCTGTCCAAAAGCATACTGTATGAGATTATGACATTATTTCGTCATCCTCCCTCTAAAGGCTTGTAACTTTTAGCAAGAGTTGAATGTCACAAAATGAGTAAAAAGCATAATTTAAATGTAATTAAAATGATTGGATCAAATCAAGACAAACATATGCAATGCATTAATGAAACAAAGTTTGGCATTAATAGATAATTGTTTGAATAACAAAAGAAAAATACAACTTCAGAATTCAAATGAACAAAAGTCTCTTAGTTTGAACTAGTCATCTCAGACGGAGAATTCTCAGCGGAAGATTTTCATCTCGCCATCCGGCATGAACTCCAGCACCCTTCCGTCAATCAAGTCTTGGATCTTGTTCTTCAGAGTCCAACAATCGTCGGTGTCATGTCTCGGACTGTCAGAGTGGTATGCACACCTTTCATTGGGATGATAGGTAGGAGCAGAGGTGTTGGGATTCCGGAGAGGATCCTTTAAAGCAATCAGATTGACCTCCAACAAGCATTTCAGTATTAGAGATGATGGTATATCAGTCTCAGAGAAATGTCTTCCAGGCATATTTCGCTTACGCCGATTACCTTGTTGATGCTGGCGAGGTTGATGATGGGCTTGTGACCCTGAAGCAATCTGAGGAGCTTTTCCCTTGTCTTCTTGCCCCAAAGGTGGTTGAATGATGACTTGATCTTCAATCCTAGTTGTTTGCCCCGCTTGGTTATTTTGAAGCAGCTTGTTGACGAGGACCCTGAGCTCTTCTTGTCTTTGAGCTAAGTCTTGAATGAGAGCCATCTGGCCCACCAGCTGTCCCATCACCTGGATCTTCATTGTTGCCAACTCAATTTGTAGCCCTTCCAACTGATCATTCCTGATGCCTCCTGGATTCCCTAGGACCAAGCCCCTTGTGAGGAGAGCTTTTATTTCTTCTTGCCCCTGGGATAGGTTCAAAAACATTTATTGAAGTTGGGCGTTTTGAGCCCGGAGATCTTGGTTTCCTGGTTGGAAAGCCATTGCTGAAATAAACAGCGAGAACATGAGAGACCTATATTGGAAGACCTGTTATGCAATGATATGTATGATATATGTATGCAATGTTTTCAAGGATCTCGCGGGCTAAACAAGAAACTGTTAGAATCTGAATCTGGTAGCTTTGATTGAAGGAACTTCATGTTGCTGAGAGTCCTTCTTCAAGAGTCAAGCTCACCATATCGAGTGGGTCATAGCCCCTGACTCAAGTTATCATGCTTGGATTTCTAGACAACCTTGGCTAGAGGAAAATAAATCCCCTTTGCCCCTTGCTAGCCATTTGATTTACCATAACCTGCATCACAGACCCTTGAGATCCTTGAAATGGTTAAAGAAATGTTAAGGTATGATGTTATGCGGTGTATGCTATGCGTTTAAGCACAAGTGTGAAGTGATGTAAGTAAACCCTACAATAAATCCAAGTTATTGGATAAGGACTATAAACAAAACCTGCAAGGAACTCATGTTGTCAGATAACAAGAATGTGCAAGTAGTTCAAGTTTGAAGGCACACAAGTCACAAAAACAGCCTTAAGTTTAGGCTGGCATGGAGTTTAGGCATTACCCTCTTTCAGTTTAGTTGGTTTAAACCTGTCCTAAAAAAATAGTAACCGGGTTCTAGAGGATCTCAATATCACTGACTACCCTCAATCGGTCATAATTCCAGCTTAGCAACCTTTTCTTGCAGCCGGAACCATCGCGAGAGTTTAGTCTCAATGAGTGTAGCATACTGCTACTGTTCTATGGCCAAGTTGGTCAATTTAAGGTTCTAAGGTCAGTTGGTGCTTAATGACTCCTCAGAAGACCCATATTCTCCTCGTTTCAACACAAGGGATATTGGTACAGACCAAGGTGCCACACCAACATAGCTACTTCTTCATCCGTGTCGGTCTACGTCGGACAGATCCCTCACAGTTTATTGCTACTTACCTAAAAAGGGTACCCCCAGATCCGAGTTAGGATCTATAGAACTCCGATACAAGCCCACAAAATTAAAAGCATACAAAGCAATACAATTGAAAACACAAGTGATCTAATCCCAAGGTATACCTCACTTATTAATTACTTCCCCAGCAGAGTCGCCAGTTCTGTGATCGGTGGGAACGAGAACTGACTTTTTTTTTGAATGCTGGTTCGCGTTTGCGTTTGTTTTTGCAAAGTGTCGCGGTAAGTAAGAGTCGCCACCGTCTTTTATTTTATCCAACAAGGGAAAGGACAAAAGCACAGAAAAATTCCTTTTCGAGATGTTTCTCGGGTTCGGGAGGTAGATTATAGAAAGGGGAGGTGTTAGCACCCTTTCTATCCGTGGTTATCCACGAGCTCTTAGGTACTTGCTCACTACGTTTTCAAAAAGGTTTGCTTTTATTTGTGATTGTGGGTTTGAAAAGTTTTTATTTGAAACTTCGATATAACTCTTGTTTATGTCCTCAAGAGTGTAATGAAGTGTTTTTGAAAACTTTGTTTGTAAAAGTGTATGTGTGAAAAGTTTTGTTTTGTTTAAAAGAGAGCAAGTACTTAAGAATATCTACCTACTCAAAAAGGAATTAAACTGTGCAACTGTCCTTTAGACAGTGCTATCCCACTATTGAGGAGTAGGTAGCACAATCGTTGGAGTTTTTCGGGTCAATTCGATTTTAGGGACGTGTGCTCACTAAAGCAACGTTAGGACACTTTAGTGGTAATCCTAATGTCTTAGATCATTTTTATCGAGGTAACCATTTCGAGGCAACTTATGATCTTGGGACAAAAGGACGACCTCTAAAACATCCTATACTTAATGACCACATTCGAGGCAACCAAGTGAGGTGTACCCTAGGAGTGGCATGTGCAAGTGTGTCGATTTTCAGTTTATATTATCTTTGTACATGTTATTGTGAGCTGTGGTTGATTTTAAATTAAGATAGATCTTGCCATGCAATCCTAGTTAGCATACATCTAAGCAGTTAATATATATACAGGAATTTAAAGTGCGGAAATTGTAAATCCTACGCTATTACAAGGCTTCGGAGAGGGGGATTATTTACATGTCCAAAATTGGGGGAATAAAGCAGTAAAGCGTAAAAGGTATCAGCTAAGCTATTACAAACCAGTAGGCAATTACAATAAAATAAACGCGCGCAAATATGAAAATAAACTCTAAAAATCCTAAGAACGAAATCTTTTTGTTGTTTTATTTTATTTTGGGAAAATAATCTAAATCTATTTAATTTTAGTTTTGGAAAAATGTTAAGATAATTAAAGGTTAATTTACAAAGTTAATTTAATAGAAAAAGAACTATCCTAATGTTTTTGTGGTTTTTTGATTTTAATGTTAATTAAAAGATAAAAAGAAGTCTATGAAAAACAACAACAACAAAAAAAAAGTACAAGGGGGATTCTTCGATCCAGGCAAGAAAAGGGAGTTCCGACCCAGGGAGGGAAAGGAAGCTTCGATCCAGAGAGGGTCCTGGTCCTTTCGATTGGGCCAGACAGTAAGGCGTGAGTGGCCTTTGATCCAGGGAAGAGGATTGTCTTTTGATCATGGAGGTCATGGCTTTCGATCCAGGAATGAAATGCCTCCTTCGATCCAGCATGCTAAGGGGTTCGATCCAGAGAAGGTGTCTCCTTCGATCTCGGTTGTTATACCTGCAAAAGTATGTGAGCGAAATAAAATGCAGGGCTTGGGTATTGAATCCCAGGCCCTTCGATCCTGCGCTTGCTGGGTCTCTTCAGGCTATGGCTGCAGCAAATGTTAGCAAACAAAAAAAAACATGACCTGGGTGCCAAACCCAGGCCTCTTGATTCTGTCTAGGATGGAAAATCGAAAGTAACAACGAGTAATGATATGTTATGCGAAAAAAATAAGGTTGGATAATTTACCCTTTCTTACCAACAGATTGGACTTCCGATTTGGGCGCTTCCTAGATGTAGGCACCTTTGATCTGAGGGCTTCTGGGTGTGGGCACCTTCGATCTGAAGGACTGCTTTGGCTTAGAAAATCTGACGAACTTTGATGGATTGTATGGGCAGCACCTTCTCCAATGTTTTTGTTTCTGCAGAGTTCTCTGTATATTTTCGTTCTATGATTTTCCTCTGATTTTCGTGTCCTTGTAATGTGCTACTGGCCTCTGTATTTACATGGGTGTGAGGGTGCAGTAATGGCAAGAGACAGCCATTAAACAGGCGACTAAATGCCATGAGACAAGAAACAGACACATTAAATAACTTCCTTTTTTGAAACATTTGTGTCTCTTGAATGAACCTGGACATGTTGATTTGGGCGCCCTCTTGATGACCTCCTTCGAATGGGTTGATGGCACCCTTTGAATGCTCTTCGAAAGCTTCTTCGAATGGACCCTTTGAATGCCTCTTCGAATGGACCTTTTGGAATTCCAATCGAAGGACACTGTTATAATGCCAATCGAAGTACTTGTCCATAATGCCAATCGAAAGGCTCCTTCATAATGCCAATCGAAATGCTTCTTCAGAGTGCCAATCAAAATGCTCCTTCAGAATGCCAATCGAAGGGTCATTCAGAATGCCAATCGAAGGGTCTTAAAGAATGCCAATCGAAATGCTTAAAAGCACCACTCAAAAATTTTCTTTTTCCTTAGGCAAGGGTTTGTGATCAACCATGCAGGGGGAAGACTTTGGAAAACATGAGAGGGCAAATTTTGGGGTGCAACACAGTCATTATCTCTCAAAATAAAAAGCCCACTAAGTCAAAACCTACGAAGGAGACTTAAGAAAAATTGAGGCATCCCGCTGATTGTAATCTCAAAAATAAGGATAGTCAGGCAAAATCAGGGATAATAAGTCAAAAAGAGGTCACTACAAATCCTCAACAACATGGAAAATATGGCAAAAATGACTGTCTTCCAACAAACTTAACTTGTCAGAACCATCACCAAGACGTCATTTCAGACTCAATTGGAGTTCAAACACACAACTAACTGAGTTTAGGACTGAAGAATATCACGAAGAATAGGCGGGTACAAATACACTTTAAGCCTTATCCTTTGTTTCTTAAACCGTGAACCAAGCCACGCTACAACCCTTCAAAGTCCTAATTGAAGCATAGGTTAGTTCGAAAGCATATTGTTACGAAAGGTATCCTGACTCCTGTAAGGCTTACTCCAAATCCTGAGTTGAATTCATATTCTTACAAAAATTCTTTTATCTGCTAAAAACGCATTGTCAAAACTTCAAGACAAGCGTAAACTTTGCATCATTTGAATACTGATGTTTGCATATAGCTATTTGTTTGACAGCGGATAAATTCACACAACGAATATCCAACAAACAAAAACTCTCTCAATGAACAAAATCACTTCAAGTTGGAAGACACTTCCAATAACAGATCTCCTATAAGAAAGGAGGAATGACGTGTAACTGTCCAAACACATCTGGGGCAGTCCAGTCAAGATTCTAAGAAATCTCTCAAGAAATGTTGAATATACCAGGGGCAGGTCTGTATCTGAATCACTTGGAGCATTAAAAGTGAATTCCAACAAAATGTTACGTACGGTGAGACAAACATTTCCTGGAAGTGCCACAAATACTTACTACTAGGGGGAGTGACAAGTTTCCCTAAAGTCCTTTTCATAGGATGAACCCCCAGTCAAGTCCCTATAAAGTTGGATCTAGACAACTCCCAGCCAAAGTTTCAATCTCTCGACAACCCTCTCCCCAGCTGAGTTGATCTTAAAAGAAGAAGCCTTGTGGATTTATTCAGAAAATAATTAATCTTGCCAGCTAGTCATCAAATGTTCTTTTCAACAGGGTTTATTCCCCAATAAAACAATACACCCTCCAACGGAAACATTTCTATTCAAACAATTTTAGGTTACTATAAAGCCTGGAACCGACCAAATAATAGTCTAACCTCTCGAGATATTGTAAAGCCTTGACCCAACCAGACAATGTCTTAACTTCTTTCCCCAGTAGAGTTTCCCTCTATCCCCATCAAGTTACTATGAAGTCTGGACCCAACCATATAACAATTCAACTTCATCCTTTCAAACAAGTTAATGTGAAGCTTGGACCCGACCAGATAACAGTTTAACTTCATCCTTTCAAGCAAGTTACTGTGAAGCCTGGACCTGACCAGATATTAGTTTAACTTCATCCTTTCAAGCAATTTACTGTGAAGCCTGGAATCCGACCAAATATCAGTTCAACTTCATTCTTTCAAGCAAGTTACTGTGAAGCCTGGACCTGACCAAATATCAGTTCAACTTCATATGTTCAAGCAAGTTACTGTGAATCCTGGACCCGACCAGATATCAGTTCAACTTCATCCTTTTAAGCAAGTTACTGTGAAGCCTGGACCCGACCAGATATCAGTTCAACTTCATTCATTCAAGCAAGTTACTATGAAACCTGGAATCCGACCAGATATCAGTTTAACTTCATTCATTCAAGTAAGTTACTATGAAGTACGGAACCCGATCAGATATCAGTTCAACTTCACCCTTTCAAGTAAAGTTATTGCGAAGCCTGGAGTTCGACCAGATAATAATTAAATTCATCCACCTCAGAAATCTGCTTTGAAGCCTGGAATCTGACCAGATAGTAGTTTAAAGTTGGTAAGTTGCTACGAAGCCTGGAATCCGACCAGATAATAGTTTAACTTCACTCTCCCAAGTAATTTCCTGCGAAGCCTGGAACCCAACTAGCTAACAGTTTAATTTAATCTCCCCCAGTAAGTCATTATGAAGCCTGGAATATGACCAGATAATAGTCAACTTCATTATCCTCAACAATTTGCTAACAAGCCTAGATTTCGACCAGATAACAGCTAACTCTTGATTCTCTCCAATCAGGAATAACTCCCCAATAGAGTAACGAGTACCTAAGACTCCTAAACTCTTTTCCCCAAGCAGAGATCAACACTCTCCATAGAGTCTTCTTAAACAAGCCAATACTCCCCAGTGGAGTTCCTCCTCAAACAACAGAACATGAATTCCCAGTGGAAACATTCTAAACAAAGTTGAAGATACATCTATTCTCCAACGACAGTTAGGGACTCAGCCTCCCAAGATTCCCCAGCATGTTGTCAAGGATTTATTTTCCTAGACAAAGACACACTGCAATAAACACATCACATTCATACACCATATAACATACATGATATATGCATACAACACAACCTCATTTTTGAGAACATCATTACATAATGCATTTCATACATCATGACATTGCATACAACTAACCCTTTACCTTTTCAGGAAAGATCAGTTGACTGATAATTATCATCAACAATTTTCAATAGGTCCAAGATTAGTTTCTGAAGCAAGACATAACAACTACCTACATGACCAGATGCAGCTTCACACGGCCTCATCATGAAGCAATATTACACGGGTTCCTTCTGACTACCAGATTCAGCTTCACACAGGCTCATCATGAAACAACCTTACACAGTTTTCTTCTGACTTCCAAATACAGCTTTACACGGGCTCTTAATGAAACAATCTTACACGGGTTTCTTCTGACAATCTCCAGATGCAGTTTTACACGGACTCATCCTAAGGCAACCCTACCCAAGTTCCTTCTCACAATCTCCAAATGCAGTTTTACACGGACTCATCCTGAGGCAATCCTGTCCAGGTTTCTTCTCACAATTTCCAGATGTAGTTTTACACTGACTCATCCTGAGGCAACCCTACCCAGGTTCCTTCTCTTGAATTTCCAGATGCAGTTTTACACGGACTCATCCTGAAGCAACCCTACCCAGGTTCCTTCTCACAATTTCCAGATGCAGTTTTACACAGAATCATCCTGAGGCAACCCTGCCCAGGTTCCTTCTCATCTCTAGATGAAGTTTTACACGGGCTCATCATGAAGCAACCCTACCCAGGTTCTTTCTCATCTCCAGATGAAGTTTTACACGAACTCATCCTGAAGCAGCCCTACCCAGGCTTCCCTCCCATATCTCCTAAAGAAGCCCTACACAAGACTCATCATAAAGTAATCTTACACAAATTCCTTCTAATACATTTCCAGACACGGCTTAACACGGGTCCATTCCAGCATATCATTCAGAGTTAAATCAACCAAAGATTTATTCAGACACTCATCCCAGTTACATTCAAGTTTATACTTGGTCTAATTTCTATCAACAATCACTTCCGAGTGGCATCTGTAAGCCCATCTCCAACAAATCCCCATCATCTTTCCAAATGGCATCTTTAAGCCCATTCCTTGCACCTCAACCACAGTTTCATAGAGTGCAAATTTCTGGGCACTTTAGTGTTCAATCATCTTCCACCTTCAAGTCACGAATGGCGAACCCGCCAATCTAACTCTTCAGGTTTAAGAAGATTGAACAGGGGAAACTGTTATACCCCAAAATTTTCCCTCTCATTTCTCAAGGGATCATCCTGGACCCTCAGGATTGCTTTTGTCAAGTTTCAAGTCTCGGATTACAAATTTTTCAAGAAAGTCATTCACAAGGGCAAAATGGTCAAATGCACACTGAAAAGTCAAACTTTGACTTTTTGATCAAAATCAAGTTTCAAAAATCATATTTCATCAAGACATGAAGTTGGTTCATCAATAAATCAAAAGTCAAATATTACTTTGAAAAGTCAAATTTTCAAGCACTTAGAAAATTTTCTAAGTGTTAAGGAAATATGATAATTACATAATTTTGGGCCAGATTTTCATCATGATGCAAGATGATTCAATCAGAACTTCTGACATTAAAGTTATAGATCTCAATGAGATCTAAAACATTGCTGAATAGAACTTCTCCTAGAAATGCTGGGATTTCAAGTTATAAATCCTTGAAGACACGTTCATGAAGCTAATTCTGGGTATTTTTTAGTCAAAATTTGGACAACTTCTGGGTCAGTTTTCACACAAGTACAATCAGAATTTGCAAAAGTGATGCCAGAACATGTTACAAGCTTGCTAGAGAATTCCTTCAGATCATGCTGGAGCAGAGAGAATCAAAGGTCAGAAGTTTGCTTCGATCAGAACATGACCCTTCGAATCTCACTCTTCAACATACAGAAGTTCTACTCTTCGATTAGAACATGACCCTTCAAATCTCACTCTTTAACATACAGAAACTCTACTCTTTGATCAAAACATGACCCTTTGAATCCAATTCTTCAACGTGTGGAAGTTGTGTTCTTCAATCAGAACATGACCTTCGAATCCTCATCCAAGCTTGCCTCAATTTTCCAAGCTTCGAATGAAGTCTTGGATTGATACTTGCTTGATGAACACAAGCTTTAACTGGATATCTTTTCCCTTTAAAATAGACTCCTTCGATACAAAGGGGAATGGCTTCTTGTCAGTGCTCCTTCGATGGCACCACTGTCTTTGCATGTTGGCTTGACTCATAAATGCAGTAGCTACCCCCATGCAAGATGGATCCTTACTTCGATTGAGCATTTATTCTCCTTGGAGCAATCTTATTTCCTACTTCTACTAGGCAACCTTTCCCTCTAGGCGTGCCTTCAGCGTAAAAAAGCAAGAACTTCTCCAAACTGGCCTTCGATTTACAAAAACTCCCACTGGACAAAAGACCCCTCAGTGTGTCACCAGCGTACATATCCCTCTTCAGTTTGTCTTCAGCACAAGGCATTGACCACCTTTGTGCCAGTTTCGACTGGGCACATACTCCCCTTTGAAACATTTGTATACACTTCAGCATGCAGAAGACCCAGTCGAAAGCCACACAAGAGACCCATTCTAAGAATACATGTTGGTCCATTCGAAGGACACATAATTGGTGGGAACGAATGTTGTTTTAGTCTGGTTGAAAGGTGTAGAAAGATGGAGGATTAGATTCAAAAGATCAAGTTGAACATTAGACCCATAGGCTAGGCTACGTGTTTCCGCTTTTCATGCATCAAACCTATAGCTCACTCTACATTTAATTGTTTATACAAGTTAAAATAGGCTTTTACCCATTTACTGTCCAAGACCACTTGCCCTTTATAGTATAATACTACTTTTTAGAAAAGTTTTGTCTTGAGCCTTGCGCCTGTTTTCCTTCTGAAGGAAGCAATCCATCTGAACCATTCATCTTGCTATCATGGAACAAGTGGACACTTACTTTCCAGGTGATTCTTATTTTATTATTTTTACTCCCAAACATTTCAAGTTTTTTCTCTATAAATAGAGAGTTCATTTTCACATCAAAGAGAGAGGAGGAGGAAGAAGAGAGGAACGTATCTTCAAATTTCCCACACACCATAAAATTATCAAACACTTAAACACTTATGAAAACACAAAACCCAGAATCCAGCTACTTTTCTCTTTTAAATCTTAAATATCCTTACATCTTGCTATCCTTCGAATCCAGTAAAGAAAGAAACTTCCATTGTTTTTCTCTTTCGAATCCAGTGCCAAAGGCCCACCCTTGGTCTTTCCCTTCGAATCCAGAAGCATCTAGTCCAACCACTTATAGGTCCAGCACACGCTCCAACCTCAAGAAAGGTAAGTTGCTCTAAACCTTGAACTTTTAGTTTCTTGCATAACATGTAAATACAGTTCCTTTTCGTTTCAAACATGTACATACTATTGCTTTTCTTTTTGTTTCCATCCTTTTAATATGTTTCATGGTTAACAACCTTCTTGGTTTTTGCTTTTGTATATTTAAACATGCTTTAAAGACTAACCTGACCCTAAGGTAATGTTGGCATGGCCTTAGGCCATGTTGCTATTTAAACTCAAATGAAAGAAACAGGAGACATAAAGTTAGAAATGAAGCCTCTGGCTTCCACACTAACCTTCAGGTCAAACGAAAGAGGCATCCAGAAGGCACATCACACTGATCCCATGCCCATTCGAAAGGCTCAACATGTTGGCCTCTAGGCCCCCAATCTAAAGTCATGCCTTCACTCTTTTCAAGCCAGATCGAAGATAGCCATAAAGTGCAGAATTGAAGGGTTGTCTACTTGAATCGAAAAGACCCTTTTTTCTTGCTTTTGCCTTTATATTTTCATGCAATTCAATATGGTTAAAATAGTGTAGGATTCTATCTTTCTGCATTTTTTACTTTATACAAAATGTTAGAAATTAGGGTGTATGGCCAGATAAAATCAACAACGATCGATGATAGTAATATCCTCCAAGGATCGAGAACACCAGTGGATATCCAAATGTCTGAGCGACATCAACCTATTGGACCATATCAAACCTTGCTCGTTATTCATAACGGATCGGGGGAGATGAGAAACAAACCATCTAGCCAATAGAGGAGTATAACACATGAGGGTCCCTCTTCTCTTCATGGTGTGAGAGTGGAGAGAATGCAAGATATCTCCCAGCAAAGTAGGCACTGGATTGTGAGATAAAAAGATTTTGACAGTATTCACATCTATAAGTTGGTCAGGATTTAGAAATAGTACCAACCCATAGATGAGAAGAGCCAAAATTTCTTTGAAAGATTGTAAATCCAGATTATTCCAATAGTCTTGAGCTTTTTCCAATAAGAAGTTGGCTAAGAACCCTTTGACACCACTTCTTGTTTCCCAATTAGCCGTGACGTCGGATTGTTGCAAGTATAAAGCTCGGGCAACCTCTTCAGGGCTTGGGTCTCTTTCAGTATCGTTGAAAGGTAGTTGATTGAGAATAGGAATTCCCAAGAGTCAAGAGAATTCTTCCATAGTCGGTACAAGCTGGTAATTGAGGAAGGTAAAGAAACGGTGTAAAGGGTCAAAGAACTGGAAAAACACCTTCATCATATCTTCATCAAAGCTTGAGGTGACCAAGTTGAGAAGTCGTCCATGTCTTTTGGTGAACGGAGAATTCTCAGGGACCCTTGATGCTAACTCTTTGAGCTGAGAAGGTACTCAAACAAGGTTGACTTGGATTGTATTCCTGCGAGTGGGAGTCATATCCTACAAAACAGAACAAAGATGAATCTCAAAATCCTTGAAATGGTTAGTCTAAAATGCTATTGTATGATGTCATGATGTTATGTACAAGCATATGCACAAGTTTAAATCAAACAAGTCCTTAGCTATAGGCTTGCATGAGGTTTATAGGTAAGTACCCTCTTGAAGTTTAGTTGGTTCGACATGTCGTAGAAATTAATGGGTTCTAGGGAATCTCAATATCACTGATCTTTCTTCATCGGGCATTGTTTTAGCGCAAGCCTCTTTATTGGCAACCAAAATATCCCGAAAGTCTGATCTCAATGAGCGTAACATCGAGTATCAACCAACTTCGGACTGCACCAAAGTCGGCTACCTCACTACTTCATAATGGACAAGTTGTTCAAGTAAGGGTTCTAAAGTAAGTTAGTGCTTTATGACACCACACATCGACCCCATATTCTCCTTGACTACTAAAGGGCTACCGGTACCAACAAATGTGTCACACTAACATAGTTATTGCTTAGACCATGTCGGTATACCCCGCACAGTTTCCACAATTTATTGCTACTTACCTAAAAAGGTGCCCCAGATTCGGGTAGAGGATCAAAATAAACCCAAACAAGGAACCATAATATAAAGAAAAAAAAATCAAACAATTAAAAGCAATTAAAGGTGATCTAGCCCTAAGGTAACCCCACTTTTCAATTCCCCAGCAGAGTCGCCATTTCTGTAATACGGTGGGAGAACTGACTAGGTGATTTGCATTTGATCATAATTATTGTGGATAGCAAGATTCGCCACTAACTTTTCTTTTATCCAATAAGGAAAGGTTGAAAAGAACAGGAATGACCTTTCGAGATTATTTCTTGATTTCGGGGGGTAGGTTATGAAAAGGGAAGGTGTTAGCACCCTTTTCATTCATAGTTATCTACGGGCTCTTAGTTACTTGCTAGATCACTTGCTTTTTGGTTTGAAAGTGTGTTTGTGATGTGGGTTTTGAAAGTATTTTGAAAAGGGATGTCTTTGTAATGGTTCTCGTCTCTATAAGAACACGTACGAAGTGTTTTAACTTTTGAAAATGTTTCAAAGTGAAATTGTGGGTGTATAAAAATGTTTTTTATTGTGAGACAGCGAGTAACCAGGAGAAACCTACCTACTCAAAAGGTCTTAAACGTTCTTTTCCTCCTCCTTTAGATGTTGTTATCTTACCATTGTTTTGGTAAGAAACCCCATCATTGGATATGAAGGGACGGGCACGGGACATTTTGTATAGTCATAGAAGGCAACCTATGGGACGTTTTAGCAATGTTGTTTAGGGACTGGATCATTTACCAAAGGCAACATTGAGGGTCATCGAGGGACTACAATCTTTTATCGAGGGTCTTTGTTAAAACTCCCATATTCGAGGGACATGGCTATTTTCCGAAAGGCAACAAAGTGATATTACCCTAGAGGTGCTAGTGTGCAAGTGTGTTTGATTGCATGCATTTTGTCTTGCATTTAAAGGTTATCTACTTGTTGATTTTTGTCTTGCCATACATCCTAATTACTAACAATGTATGAAATCAATAAAAGTGCGGAAATAAATCCTAAGTTATTACATCCTTTAAAGGGTGGGGATACATATTTACAAATGGGGATTGCAAGAATTTAAATCCTAATTATCTATTACAACCATATTGAATTATTAAATACAAGAAAATAGAAAGAATTTGTTTTGAAAATGGTTTTTTGTCTTAATAAATAAAAAGAAAGAGAATAATTAGTTAATAAAAAGAAAATATTTTTTATGTCCTTTTTATGTTAATAAAGATAGTATTGATGCTGGAAATAATAAGAATAAGAAAGGAAAGGAGAAATAATGAAAACAGGATCAACACGTTACTGAAAACAAAACTGAGAGGGACCAAAAGTTCTGATGCTAGGCACGCTGTAGCTCAGAAAGAAACGTTAGAGGAGATCAGAAGTTCTAGGTTGCTACGTGCTGAAGTTCAGAAAGAAACGTTAGAGGAAGCCAGAAGTTCTGGGTTGCTTCCCGCTAAAGTTCTGAGTGAGAAAAAACCTAGAAACTCTGTGTACTGTGTTTCAACCGTGAGAAGGACCTAGAAGTTCTGCATGCTGTGTTACAACAGTGAGAAAAACCTAGAAGTTATGTGTTGTGTTAAAACAGTGAGAAAAACCTAGAAGTTCTATGTTGTTTTAAAACAATGAGGAAGACCTAGAAGTTATGTGTTGTGCTACAATAATGAGAAAGACCTATAAGTTATGTGCGCTATGTTAAAACAGTGAGAAAAATACCTAGAAGTTTTGTGCGTTGTGTTACAACAGTAAGAAAAACCTAGAAGTTATGTGTTGTGTTAAAACAGTGAGAAAAGCCTAGAAGTTTTGTGTTGTGTTAAAACAGTGAGAAAAAGTCTAGAAGTTATGAGATGTGTTAAAATAGTGAGAAAAAATCTAGAAGTTTTGTGTTATGCTAAAACAGTGGGAAAGAAAAATCAGAAGTTTTGTGTTACACTTCACCTCCTTCCTTACATTAACCAGAGCATCTGCAACTTATTCAGTTCTCAACAACAACAAAACAGAAAAATAAATGCACGACAGTTTATAGAAGTTCTATTCCTAATTCTAAGCCTAATTTTCTTCAAGAAGTTAAGATCCATAATTTTTCTACTTGGGAAATTATATATACAGCCTCAGCATGATGATATCTACATTTTGATGATGTTCTGAATGAAAAGCTCAAAGTCAGGATGACTTACCTTGAATCTGAAGCGTGTGTTTGGGACTTGAACTGTTGCCTTCAAATGTGCTGGGGTCAGCAAGAAACAGCACATAAATGTTATATTCTTTGATTCAAAGGGAAGAACAAAGGTACTATTTTTGAGAATTCTGGGTTTAAGAATGTTTGAATATTTTCTTTTTTCCATTTTTTGTATTTGATCACTCTCTCCTCAAAAGCCAGCCCCTTAAACGTGTGGTGGAGAAACTTATTTATAGATGAATTTGCTGTGGTTTTTTTTTGGGGGGGGGATGGAATTTGAACGCTTTTGGCATACTGTTCCATTGCTTTTCAAATACAGCCTTTATGTACTAATTTGGTGCAAATATGGGGTTTGAGAAAAATGTAGGCGTGGACTGGAGCAACAGCAATTTAGAGCGTTGTGGCAGCTGGATGCAGGACTGTGCCATAGCAGTGCAGCAGACTATTCAAAACGAGGTTTAGAGGTTTGGTGATGTTCTGATCGAAGAGTGGAACATAGTCTCCATATGCTGAAGAATGAGATTTGAAGAGTCATGTTCTGATCGAAGAACACAACTTCCATATGTTCTGATCGAAGAGTCATGTTCTGAACCATCCTTGCAAATTCTGATTGCACTTGCGTGAAATCTGGCCCAGAAGTTCTGAAATAGTCATATTTTCTTAACACTTAGAAAATTTTCTAAGTGTTTAGAAATTTGACTTTTTCAAAGCAATTTCTGACTTTTGATTTCTTGATGAACCAATTTTCTGTCCTGATGAAATATGATTGTTGAAACTTGGTTTTGATCCAAAAGTCAAAGTTTAACTTTTCAGTATGCTTTTGACCATTTTGCCCTTGTGAATGACTTTCTGGGAAAATTGTAATCCGAGACTTAAAACTTGATAGAAGCAAACCTGAGGGTCCAGGATGATCCTTTGAGAAATGAGAAGGAAAATTTTGGGGTACAATAGTAGCCATCATAATTGGAGGTTTGATTACCTTCATTGCTCATGCATTACATCTAGAGGCTAACCTTGCCACCTTAGAGAATGTCCTTGACAACACCGCCTTAAACATACATGCTTGTCAACACCAGCGCTTGGTGAAATATTCGTGCAACGACATGTATACCCTTTTAGTGAACAATAAAAAGGTTGAAACATTGTGTTATCGTCTCCTTAGTGCAATAGCATGAATAAAGAAGCCAATTGACTCTATGATTTATATGCCCCTCACGTTGACCGCACTAACACTGGTTTTGTCCCTATGGTTATTCCTGACCCTGTCAATGAGGGTGGCAATACTGATGACAAGTTTTCCCAATTTGAGAAATGTTATACCCTAACTTTTTCCCCTAAGATCCTCCATTATTTCATATCATCACAATGCATCAAGATTACACATTAGGGTTGGTTCTCATTTCTAATATCTGCTATCTTTAAGTTTGTCCCTGAGGGATCACCAAGCACCTTAAATTGTGTATCATGTATGTGTGTGTTTTATACTTTACTGACCTCTAACCAAAATCCAAAAATATGTCTTATTTATTTTGTTTCTTTTAGAAGATAGGGTTTCCGATCAAGAAACTCATGTGATGGTTCTCCAATTAGGGTTGTGGATCGTTCAGGCCAAATGCTGGTTCTCAAAGGCCTCTTTTTCAGAGTTTTGATCTATAATCTTAGGTCACATTATCCTCAAGCTTCAATCAACATGGTTAAGGAGAGTTTGGTTGCTTAATTTGCGAGACTCTTCGAGGTAGGTTCATGTGTTCATTTACATGCCTTCTCCGGAGGGTAATCTCAAGTTCTAACCACTGTGAACATGTTTTAATCAAAACTTCATCATCTCAAGTTCATTTGTGTTTAAGAATGCCTTGGGTTATAGAAAAATATCAATTTCGCAAGTTGATTCAAAGTTGGTTGACCAAGAGTCAACATTTGTAAGTTCAAGTTCAAATGATCACAACTTCTTCATTATTCAGTATTTTTTATTGATTCTTTGAGCATATGAATCTCCATAACATCATCTCCAACTTCTCTTTACAACTCGAGAGCTAATTATGTGTAGAAGGCCGTCAAAAGTTTGAGTATATTAGAGTTTGTTTTTATGGACTTTGACCTATTTTCAAGTGACTTTCGTCTAACTTTCGAGGATCATAATTCTTTCAATT